>CM065592.1:194997269-195597269 GCA_033119425.1 Bufotes viridis
ACAGAGATCCTGGTCTGCTTTACTGTCAGAGCTGGGTTCTCCGGACTGGGAGAATATAGGGGAGAATTTTAGTCAGGTTTCGCACAATTTTAATCATACTGTTGTACAGTTTAACATTATACACAAAATATATGTGACACCTTTATGGCTCCATAAGAGGGGATTTAGAGCCGCATCTGACTGCCCTCGCTGTGGGGACCCCAGGGCAGATCATATGCATCTGTTCTGGGATTGCCCGATAGTGAGTAATTATTGGAGAACGATTCAAACAACCTTGATTCGGAGACTTAAAATAGATATTCCTCTATCTCCTAAGGTATGGATTTTAGGGGATCTATCAGAGGTTAATTGCCAGCCTATGAAGGGCCGTCTGTTGACTAAAGTGATGTTTTTAGCCAGGCTTCTTGCAGCCAGAGAATGGTTTTCCCCTTCATACTCCAGACTGCAATAACTGGTTATGTTTAGTGGATAAGGTGAAAATCTATAAGAGAATCATGCACAGACAAAGAGGGTCCTATGCGAAATCGGCCAATGTTTGGAGAGATTGGGATGGTTGAGGTTTTTTTTTTTTTTTTTTTTTTCTCTTCTTCCCTGCAGGATTGGGGGGTGGGTTGAGGGGGGGTGGGAGGAACTGGGAGGTTCTTTTTGTAATTTTGTTTTATGAATTTTGTTTTTTGAGATGATTGAAATAAAAAAAAATTATTAAATAAAAAAAAAATATGTCACCTCATCCCGCAAAAAATGAGCCCTCACATAAGACAATCACTCAAAAAATGAAAACCAATGGCATCCATAAACCAATCCATCAAAATCAGCACTGCAAAAGCTTTATGGCACTCCTTCTGCTCTGAATCCTGCCATGTGCCCCTACAGCAGTTTTTCCACCACATATTGGGTGTTGACGTATTCATGAGAAAGTAGGTAACAAATTATGGGGTGCTTACCACTTGTGAAAGTGAAAAATTTGGGACTAAAGCAACATTTTATTAAGGAAAATGAAACTTTTCATTTTCACAGTCAACTGTTTCCAAATTCTATAAAATGCTTAGGGGGTCAAAGTGCTCAGTATTCCCCTTAATTTATTCTTTACGGGGTGTTGTTTCCAAAATAGGGTCACTTTTTGAGGGTTTCCACTGTAGGGATACATCAGGGTTTCTTCAAATACAAAATAGTGCTTAAAAACCATTCTAGCAAAATCTGTCTCCAAAATCCATATAGCGCTGCTTCTTTTTGACCACTGTCACGTGCCCAAAGAGCAGTTTACCACCACATATAATCAGAGTAATATATTTTGAGTTTTTTTTGCTGTTAACCGTTGCTGTGTTGCAAGAAAAAATTTATTAACATAAACAATCTACCAAAAAAGTTCAAGTTTATAATATCCCCTCCATTTTCCTTTAATTCTTGTGGAACACCTCACGGGTTAAAAAAGTTTCTAACATCAGTTTTAAATCATTTGAGGGGGTTCGTTTCTAAAATAGGGTCATTTATGGGTGGTTTCCATTGTGTAAGCCCCTCAAAATCACTTTATAACTGAATTTGTGCTTAAAAAAATTGGGAAATTTTGGTGAAAATTTGAAAAATTGCTTCTAAAATTCAAAGCCTTCTAACTATAACTATTTTATAAGGTATTACTACTATCTGTCTTAAAAGTAGAGAAATTCAAATTTAGAAAATTGTGAATTTTTCCAAATATTTGGTAAATTTTGGATTATTTTATAAATAAAGGTGAAATATATTGACTCAAATTTATCAGTCATGAAGTACAATGTGTGTCATGAGAAAACAATCTCAGAACGGCGTGGATAAGTAAAAGTGTTCCAAAGTTATTACCACATAAAATGACACATGTCAGATTTGCAAAAATCAACCTGGGATTTAAGATGAAAAGTGGCTTGGTAGTCAAAGCGTTAAATATAAGATTACCAAATATTGGCTGCATGCATCTTTTAACCATCTAAATGTAACTTTAATCTAGTCATCATTTACTTAACTCTTAGGATATCCAAGGATTGCCATACATTTGTTATTGATTTATTAAACTATATAATAGTTGTATTATCTTTTAGTCATTTATTTATGTTTATTTTATTATATATTTATGCATAATAAACCCAGAGGTTCCCTATCCTTCATAAATCCTCACTTAGCTGATGTATGAAGGGCATTTGTTTTCCTACTCTAAATCTTGAAAGACCTAGTATGGATGCTTGGACAGTTCTTAACCCTTAGACACTTCTAAACCCTTAGTGACCACTAATTTGCCTTTTTACTTACGTAAAAAAAGGGAGTTTAAGCTAAACAGCTTGTTTAATCAATGATTGTATATACCCAAATTATTAAAAACTATAACTTGTCCTGCAAAAAATAAGCCCTCATATAGGTACATTGATGAAAAAACAAAAAAGTTATAGCTCTTGGAATGCGATTTTTCAAACATTTACATGGACACTAAGGGGCTAATATGGCAAGCTCAAGCATAATGCTCACTCATTTATTGTGACATTACTTTTTTACCTCTCCAGTCCAGTACAGGATTATTTTATGGACGTTTGGCACCCTCTCTGATGATAATTTCCTCTTCTGCTATATTATACTAAAATTCATCTTGTTTCTATTTTCTTTGTAAAAAGAACTTTAGTACAACAACAACATTGTAAACATTGCTATAGATTTAAAGGCATGTATAAAATATGGGCAGCATTACTCTGTATGTATGGCATAAGTATTTTATCTAAGTGATTCTACTGAAGAGCAGTGTAGAGGCTTTGTAACACAGCAAGAATAGGGAGCCATTCATATCAATACCATGTAAAACTGCTTCTATTACTGCCCTTCTTGTCAGAACTCCTTAAAGAGGACCTACCACTACATCTAACATGTCTTCTATAGTAAATAATTGCATTTTTGATGAAATATTAATTCTGGAGCATCTTTTCTTAGAGATCTTTGTTGTGACATTCTTCTGTTATTACTCCTAAATATTCACAAATAAATAGATATTTGGGTGTTGCTATATGGAGTTTGCCCTGACATAGTCTGGCAATGGCAGCACTAATTGGAAGGTGTTGGAGTGTTTAGGCACCACAACCTATGTATAACACCCAGTTGTCAATTTAGTCATACATTTCTAAGAGGAATGACAGAGAGAGAGTACAACATAGA
The DNA here is from genome assembly GCA_033119425.1 of Bufotes viridis. Classification (NCBI taxonomy): domain Eukaryota; kingdom Metazoa; phylum Chordata; class Amphibia; order Anura; family Bufonidae; genus Bufotes; species Bufotes viridis. Next base: position 195,000,435 of record CM065592.1, read on the forward strand.
GCTGTAAGAAATTAAGTCCCAGAATTATTTCATGGATAAATTATTTACCAAAACAACAGGAGAGATGATACACACTAAGCACTATCTAGGAGCCTATAGTACTACGCATGAGGTCTGAACCTGATTCCATCAGAAGCATTGGAGTTTGGCATGATATTGTATATGTATTTTTTGTATGTTGACAATAGAGATAGAAAAATACTTTAGGTTTTATGAAAATACACATGTAAGATCTTTATCAGATATACTGCTTTGTGCATAAAAAATATATTAGTACAATAAACATGCATCTGCATGTGGACAATACAGAAACATAATGAAAAGCATTGAAAGCAACAACAAACACTACACTCATACAGTCCATTTACAATCGGAGTTTTAGGCTTCCTGCTAGATTAAAATATTGACTGAGTTCCTTTATATCATTATTGTTCATTTTGAAAGTGCTTTCAAAAGCATGCCTCCCAGAAAATCATTAAACCACTTATATAGCAAGGAAATATTATTAGACAAATGTAAATTGAGCCACAACTACAATGGCTCCTGGAACTGGCCACAAATCAATGAAATCTGAATGAGATCTTTACCTTATATTAACTGCTTAAATAAATTCTATAGGTCTGTACAATGGCCATTTAACACTGGGAGCAGTTCATAATAAGACATGTTATTATATACTGCTGCAGAAACACAGCTTTGATTGACAGCTGCCCTCCCATAGGCAGGAGGTAGAGTCAGGCCCAGCTGATTTAACTCCTGAGATATGACAATCAACAGCTCCCAGTCCTAATCACTGTGATTGTTGACGGTTATATATGGGAGCATGGGACATATCAAATGCATATGGTTTAGGAAAGCAGATGTCAGTTTTATACGGACAGGTAAAGATGCATTCAAATACAGGGGCTATTTAAAAAACAATGAAGTCCATTACTATGAACAACCTATAGATACACTAATCTTTACTATAGGCATGCCAGCATTACAGCATGTGATTGCTTGTTAAAACAAAATGGGGAAGGGTGTTGTTGCAGTATTAATTCCAAACAATATTCATATATATATAAATAATGTTGGGGATTAATCAGACAATCAAAATCCAGCAAAAGAAAATCCCCTAAAACATAACCTTTAATACTTGAATTAAAAGAGCGGGGCCAATACCCCTGGACTCACACATACAAAAGAACCATCCTAGCACACCTTAGGACACCGGCCACCTGCAGGGATGGGAACTAGGTCAGGACAGGAAAAATATCCCTAACTAGTCCCTGACTATAGTCTCAGCCCAGGGACCTCCCCTGATGGTGGGGACTCCCTGTCCTCGTGCCTTATCTCACTGACCCTGCTGGTCCCTGTGTTGGGTCTAGCGGACAGAGAGTAAAAAACAGGTGGCAGGTGTCAACTGTGCATAGTCTGGTGTACACATAAAGGATGCTATCTAAGATACAATAGATTCTAAATACATAAATTATAGCGTGTATGCACCAGAATAGTCACACTTATTGTACCCCACGTGTTGATATAACAGCCAGGGTACTCAAGGGCATATAAAGTCAGCCCAGAGCTCAAATGAGCTCTAATCAAGACACAATGATATGAAACCTCATGTGAGGTGAAACCTCAACGCGTTTCCCCCCTGCAATTGGATGCAGGCGTTCATCAGGAGGACACAATTAAATGTCAAGCATATAGATACATGTCACGCACAACAATAAGTGCCGCACTCTTAGTTGAGAGCGCTCAAAAATAGCGTGCTAGTGATACAACACACGCCCAAATTGCAGACATCAAGGGGATAAAGAATGGATACAGACTGCAGAGTACTTAGTGAAAAGGACACTGTCAAGGTCCAGTTGCAATTGTCACCTGCTGCCAATTACGATACATGGCTCAAACAGTACTGATAGTGCCCACTGATACAACGATACGAGGCACCAGGTACCCAGACGCACAGACTGTTCCATTCACTCCATCTCTATATTTCCCCTTTGTCAGAGGGAATATAGAGATGGAGTGAATGGAACAGCCTGTGCGTGACAATTGCAGGTGACAATTGCAACTGGACCTTGACAGAGTCCTTTTCACTAAGTACTCTGCGGTCTGTATCCATTCTTTATCCCCTTGATGTCTGCAATTTGGGCGTGTGTTGTATCACTAGCACGCTATTTTTGAGCGCTCTCAACTAAGAGTGCGGCACTTATTGTTGTACGTGACATGTATCTATATGCTTGACATTTAATTGTGTCCTCCTGATGAACCCCTGCTCCTAATTGCAGGGGGGAAACGCGTTGAGGTTTCACCTCACATGAGGTTTCATATCATTGTGTCTTGATTAGAGCTCATTTGAGCTCTGGGCTGACTTTATATGCCCTTGAGTACCCTGGCTGTTATATCAACACGTGGGGTACAATAAGTGTGACTATTCTGGTGCATACACGCTATAATTTATGTATTTAGAATCTATTGTATCTTAGATAGCATATGTGTACACCAGACTATGCACAGTTGACACCTGCCACCTGTTTTTTACTCTCTGTCCGCTAGACCCAACACAGGGACCAGCAGGGTCAGCGAGATAAGGCACGAGGACAGGGAGTCCCCACCATCAGGGGAGGTCCCTGGGCTGAGACTATAGTCAGGGACTAGTTAGGGATATTTTTCCTGTCCTGACCTAGTTCCCATCCCTGCAGGTGGTCGGTGTCCTAAGGTGTGCTAGGATGGTTCTTTTGTATGTGTGAGTCCAGGGGTATTGGCCCCGCTCTTTTAATTCAAGTATTAAAGGTTATGTTTTAGGGAATTTTCTTTTGCTGGATTTTGTTGCAGTATTAGCAGTAGGTAGAAGAGCCGGTGATTGAAAACGTGAGTAGTGTTTTTTGTTTTTCTTTACATTTGCAACTCTTTTTACTCTTTTAAAGTCAAAATAAAATAGAGGTCATTCATGGTAACAAAACTGGGTGTGTACAAAATTATCCACTGGATCTAGCAAAAATTGCTGTTTATATAAAGGTGAAAATTATTGGATACACCTGTTCTCATGCAGTTAGCAGATGGAAAAATAAGAAGCTTTAGGCTGACTTCACACGAGCGAGTTTCACGCTCCGGACTCACAGCATGAGTATTCGGCAGCTCCCGTCCTGAACTTCCAGCACTGCCGGGGTCGCATATCATTATATTGATTTATGATACTATATAACCCTTATAGTTCTGGAATGTATTGGATAACACTGACAGCATTATGTTACTGTGGTTTTAATGTTATGGAAAATCAGTGAATGTTTTATGCACACATCCCTTTATACAAAGTACAAAAATACTGCAATGACAATGTTAAAAAATAATAATTATTGTTCAAATTTTTAACATGAACTGTGATTATGTAATATTGTAATTTAACAATGAGCAATAGATTGCTGTACTGACAGAATGTCCTGCCAGATACAATTTCATGAGCTTTTACTGTTGGAACAGTATCCTAGTAATGTATAAAGTGAAATGAGGATAATTAGCATTGTTATACATCAGTTCTTGATTTCTTTAGAAGATTTCAAGGTGTTCTTGGAATCCTTTTTCTTTACAACCTTAAACCTAACATTGGAGGAGCATATTAATAAACATGATTAACTATGTGTTCAATATCTTCCTGGTCCCTATTTGCAGAGCAATAAAATAAATGCATTTATTTGCAGTAACTTTCTATAAGTAATTGTAACGATCAGGTTCCTCTGTGTTTTTCCTGCTAAATTTTATGTCTTGCCTGTTCCTACATTTAAGTGATTGATACACCTAACCTCATAGTCATGTGTTTAATATGCAATATAACTGGGAACATTTACTTCAACTTAAAGGGTGGTCTACTTAGAGTAATACTTGCCCATTTGAAGAGGTTGCCCATTTGGGATTCCAATTTGTTATAGTAGAAAAGTGTGTAACTTATTGACTTCACTGGACACAGTACAACACCACATATCCCCTGCATAGAACTTTGGATGAGCTAGCAACCTTTGCAGGCAATAAAAACTAGTCACTCGACGTTCAAGTAACCAGGCCTGGACATCCTCTTACCATTCAGCTGATTGCTTCACTAAAGTAGGTTCTTCCAGTTGAGAAACCATTATAAAGAATATTTCCATTGTACATCAAAGGTTTACCTACAGAGGTGGCAACAGTGGACTCTGGTCTCTGAGGAGATCCAATGGTGATTCTGTCACTTGAGGTCTTTATTTTGTCCTTTGTGTTAAATTGCATTTCTATTCAGCTATTTTTTATGTTTTCCCGTTATGTTTTATCTTCTTAGTTTTCTAATATCCTGTATGACCTATACAATGTTACAGAAAGGGGTTATAGCCACGCCTATACAGATTCTCAAATGGCAAGCGATCTTGCCTATCATTACTGCATAAAAATGCATATTTGCTGTTAAGGAATTAAAGGGGTTGTGCAGGCCATACATATTGAATGACCTGTCATCAGGATAGGTCATCAATATTTGATTGGTGGGGGTCTAACACTCCCCCACCCCCCCTCTCCAGTGATCAGCTTTTTGAAGAGGGGGTGAAGCTCTATTTGCATTGCATCCTCTTCAGTACACTGCCCATCGTCTCAGAAGTTTTGGCCACCTCCTCTTCAAACAGCTGATCAGTGGGGTGCAGGGCATTGGACCCCACCAATCAGATATTGATGACCTATCCTTATGATAAGTCATCAATATGTATAGCCTGCACAACCCTTTTAAGAAAAGCTTGAGCACAGTCCTTGTACTGAAGTTGCCATAATGTTTGCAATGTTGATTATCACAGGAACAAATGTAACCCTGCTACTATAAATGACTGCACCAGTCAAACTAAAAGTAGACACAAGAACACATTAAAAGTCTGATTTACATTGAAAAGATTTCTCAGATCATTTGTTATTTTGGTTAACTCAGATTGCATCACACTTGGTGATGTTATAGTGTTAATGTTTTACTAAGAACCATAAAATCATCTTCTCAAGACTGTAAACACTTTGGTCTCACCACCCACCACAATCATTATACTCCGTGTGTCCTGCTAAAGTGTTTGAAGTAAAAATATTATCCTTGTATACTGTATAATTATTTAGTCTTAAATATATGATTTGTAAAGTCTGCAGAAACATGTTTAGTTTTTCCATCAAATTCTTAAAAAATATGTTTCAGTATCTTGAGATTAATGAAATGGAAATGTTAACTATAGAAGCACTTTCTATTAAATTAGGAATTTCTCACAAGGTAAACATCCAAACAGAAAGTTGGACTATAATTTGTTCTATGCACTGGGAATACAAGTCATAAAGCTTTTAATAAAATAAAAAACAGAGCAGATAAGTAACCTTTGTTTTACTGGTATATCTTCAACTATATGACCTAAAGTTCAGTACATTCATCATTGTACAGATTGCAGATAGCAATTGCCATACAAATGCTCAGCAGTCAGCACGCAATCAAATTAATGGACCATACCATGGCACTCTATGATATTTATTTAGCGTAGCCATATTAATAAAAATGAAAAAATAAATGTAAGTACAGTATCTCACAAAAGTGAGTACACCCCTCATATTTTTTATATATTTTATTATATTTTTTCATGGGACAACAATGAAGATATGACAATTTGATACAATGTAAAGCATTCAGTATATAGCTTGCATAACAGTGTAAATTTGGTGTGCCCTCAAAATAACTTAACACACAGCCATTAATCTCTAAACCTCTGGCAACAAAAGTTAGCACACCCCTAAGTCAAAATGATCAAATTGTGCCCAAAGTGTCAATATTTTGTGTGGCCGCCATTATTTTTTAGCACTGCCTTATCTCTCTTGGACATGGAGTTTTTCTAGAGCTTCACTTTGGTGTGTACTCACTTTTGTTTCCAGCGGTTGAGACATTAATGGCTGTGTGTTAAGTTATTTTGAGGGCACACCAAAGTTACACTTTTATACAAGCTGTACACTGACTACTTTACATTGTTTAAAAGTGTCTTATTTACAGTGTTGTCCCATATAAATATTTACAAAAATGTGAGGGGTGTACTCACTTTTCTGAGATACTGTAAATACAGTAAGCACAATATGTTAACAGTAGAGATACTGTAAATACAGTAAGCACAATATGTTAACAGTGCAATGCTTCAAGAATGTTTATTTGGCAACATTAAAGGGGCTGTCTAAAAAGAAATAATTTTCCCCAATGCCCACAACCTGCTCCCACTAAGGAATGAATCATAACTACCAGTTCCCTGCTGCTCCAGTACTGCGCACCAGCTTCCATGTGTTTATCTTTTGGTCTCTGGCTTGCTTACTTGCGTGCATGGGCATGATCACCTGCTCTGCTGAAGCCAATGACTGGCTTCACCAGTGATGCCTACTGCCTACCATGTGCCATTTGAAATACCGGTGTCTTCATATGTGGCAGAGGGCCATTGGAACCTTCTCAGCTACCTTGATTTATCAGTATGCCCTTGAGATTCAATGTAAAAAAAAGGTAGGAAGAGACTTGGGGAAATGTTTAATTCAAGTGGTGTCCCACATTATTACATTTATAATGCCATGTAAAAGGAATGCAGAGGGGATAGGTGTTAAAAATGGACACATGCACGAGAGCACAGAGCTGTGGAGCACAGATCTGTCCTGGCAAGACTGAGCAATTACAGTTATAAAGTCCTACAAAAGCCACTTAATGAACAAGTTGAGTGGAAACAGGGAAATATTAGTGTCAATAGGAAATACAAAAAAAACTAAAAATTTACCAATTTACAAGTTGCCATTTAACTGCCATTGCAATCAGTCACATAATGGCATAGCTCTTACATTTCTTTCCTAACATGATCCATCATGAGTTGGAACAAATTTCCATAGAAAATTTTAAGAGGTACTCTCATATATGCTTTATGTTCTTTCTAGACAAAATGACTTACAACAAATGCAATCATTTCATTCGACAACACACAGGTCAACGACATACTAAGAAGTAATTTTCATACTAGTTTCAAAAACATCAGTTAACTCCATGACCCTTGATTTTTAAATAGAATACAATTTTAATTTGCTCGCTTTGACATTTTTATTCCTTCTCCCTGCTGAAAGCCATTGGAGCATGGGTGTATGTATTCCTTTATTACCTAATGTGCCAAGTAAACGTGAATGAGGGTTTTTCAAATCAGTTGAATTTGTAACCGCACTGGAAATCTGTTTGACTTTAATATTGAAAACCTTCTTAAAAATAATGAAGCTCTTCAGCACTTTAGAATTACTTAGCATTATACGTAGTTATTTGAAATTATTGTAGCACTTCACTGTCTTTTATAAGTGCTTCTCCTTGCAAGTGAATGGAGTTCAGGAACCGCTCTATGCAGTATGATTTAAAATTATTAGTTTTCTGATTTTTAGGAGCATTTCAATCTTCTTAATTAGAATTCCAAAGTGTAAAGCGCTCCAATGACTTCCAATTGCTGTGTTCTGCGTACCCCATGCATTAGATTACTTCAGACTCAATGTTTTTGAAAACTTTTTTGAATGGACGTTGTCTTGTAAAATAATAGAATTTCAAAAACATGTAGGTTTAATTACTATAGATAATATGTGAAAAACTGATACAGTATCTACAGTATATGTGTGCCTTCTAGTAATACTGTTTTAATATAAACCAGATAATATAGTGAAGGGTTCATTTTCTTTTAAGCTAATATTTGTGTGCCTGTTATCTGGTAAATTAGTCTGTAGGTTTAAGTCGTTGATTATTAATTAAAACAGAACTAATGCAAACATGTTTTCTCTCTGACCGGTTAGAAAGGTACATGATGTAAATTGTATTGAAGGTAATCTTCTTACCGGTGACTGTATTTGTGAGTTATAACCTCCCTTCTGATCATTAGCTGTGTTATGTGACCAACACTCTGATCTCCAACTGGCACAGGACAGGAAGTCAGTTAATTCTCTATTCATTCTTATGAGACTGACATTGAGGCTCCCATAGGAATACATAGAGAAACTGACTTCCTGTCCACAGATAAGATGTGTTATTTGGAGAGTCTGATTGCTGGTCACATGACACAGCCGAGAAGCAGAAGTGTGGGGATAGCTCACAAATACAGACACTGGTAACAAGAATACTTTCACTACAGATTACATTATGTACCTTTCTAGCATATCAGAAAATATAATTTTTGTGGGAGTTTTCCTTTAAATGAGTGATTAAATCACACAATCTTTGATGCATGATTTAAAATGTAAGGGGTTATCTGTACGATATGCTATAAATGTCTGAAAGGTCAGAGTCCCACTTCAGGAGAATGGAGATCTCCTGACACTCATTCCTCCCAAAGAGGTATCACTAGGATATCACTGCTGGGACCTGCATCTATCTCAAGAATGGTGCCCCGAAAGTGGTGGAGGTCCCACAGCGCATACACAGCCACCTGGCTTGGCTATTTCTGTCAGGCCCATAGAAGGGAATGGAAGTGGTGGCCGGTAATGTGGAGTGCACTCCCATTCACTTCTATGGGAAGTGAGCTTGGTGGTGGTCGGACTGGAATCCTCCAGCCACCACTTTGCGGGGCTTCGCTTAGGAAATCCTAGCAATATGCCCCCATTGTCTGAGATGAGACAACCCCTTTAATTCTATAAGAGTTATGGACCAGTCAAGCAAGAGCATCATTAGCTGCAACTATCAGTATGCCTTTTTTATATATGGTATTTTTTTTTTAGAACCTGGCCAGTTTTCCATTTACAACTACAATAGATTCAAGCAAGTATCATACATTGGACCAGTCAAGATAATATGGTGCTCTAATTAAGGGTATTTTAGTCCAGGTCCATATGGTTACTGGAATAAGTAATGCAAAAAGTGCTGGAATATATATTTACAAGTTTGCCTTAAAGTTTACTATTTTGGTGTATTGAGAAATGTAACACTGCCCTTTCCCTAACCTGCCCCTCTTCCTATCCATGGGATGTGGTCTTTTAGGGCACATAGGACAAAGTTTGACAACCTTTATTGTCGCTCTACAATAGGAAACCTGCCAGACTTAGCTATACATCTAAAATAAAGGGAATTAACAACCATAAAGGTCCAATGGGGATATTTTTCAAGACTGGCATTCCCATACGCCAGTCTTGATCTCTCTCCCCCTCTTAATAAATTTGAATTATCTCTGCCCTGTTTGCTAGAAACTCAAGTCTAGCTAGTAACTGGAGCAAATTTGGGCTATAACTTACGGCAAGTTATAGTTCTAGTATATCCGTTGGCCACAGTAAGCCCCTTGCTGAGCCCCACCCCTTTTCTTGACACCTTCGAAAAAGTGGCAACATCTAAACGTTGCAAATTATGGCACAAATACATGCACCATAATTTGCAACTTTTTTGCACCATTATTGTGGCATAAAAGCTTTAATAAATCGAAGGAATTTAGAAGCAGACGGGGCCAGCGGGAGGAGGAGAGCGCTCGCTGGCCCTGTCTATCAGGAGGAGATGGGGAGTGTCTAGAAGCAAAGGATGCGGCAGCTACCAGCAAGAACACACCCAACGTGCTGGTAGTGAAGAAATTTGCACATTATAAAAGTATGATTTTTACAAGAAATAAGCCACAGACAAAGGTAAGACAAGTATGATTGCACTCAGCTGACAATAGCAAATAGCTAACGTCGGCTAATGAAATTTGCACAGTTGGGGGTGACAGAAGCCCTTTAAGACGCAAGAATAGCAATGAACCTAAGCTTTTAGCCATACTTCTGAATGTGATTATTTATTTTTTTGGCTAATGTAAGACAGCTCAGATACATTTTTATACCAATACAAATACCAATGGAGTTCTTTCCATTTGAGCATTTTATTTTGGCCTTGCATTTATGGTTAGTTTTTTTAGGCATTCTAAGGAAAGAATTGTATACCTCAGGAAGCCAGATAAGGCCATATTCACTGTATCCGACATAGGCGGATGCCACCTTGCACAGTACAGTGAATGGGAATCAGACCACTTTCTGGCATATACTCTGACTTTCGACTGACAAAAAATGCAACATATAGTATTTTTTGTCTGGCAGAAAACAGAGGCTGGGTCAAAGTGCCAGAGTTCACAATGCATACTGAATGTGAACACAGCCTAAGTATACCCAAACACACACAAACAACACATTACCGTACATCTGAAGGTTTAATAAAATACTTTGTCATATAACTATTGTCATTGAATATTTAATGCATTTTTAGATATTGCAATTTCTAAAACTTTATGCCTTTTACAATGTAGCAACTTCCTATTAATTATGCCATGACTTTGTACAGTCTTATGTTCTCTTGGCACCACAAGAGTAGGACATAAAAAGCAGTTATGTTATCAGTGGGGCTTTTAATGAATTTTAACTCCTCTGGGTCTGATAGTCAGAGCAATTGGTGAATTCAGGACTTTTTGGTATATATTTTATTTAAAACCCAGAGGTTGTTTAATTTGACAACTAACAAATAAGATGACATACTTTATACAGTATAACTATTTCACACAAGGTCAAGTATGCCCTTATGTGATGCAATGGGACATTAAGAAATCAGCAAAATATTAATGATACTGATCTGACCCTGCTTAGCATTTTAACACTGAAATTATGGCTTAATTAGCTTTGCAGAATTTAAGAAAAGGTCTAATTTACAACAAAGACAGTAAGGGCAGTAATCTAGAAAATGGCATATCATCAATGGCTTTGATTCTTAATTTCTAAAGATTGCTAAAACTATTCAATTGTTTTATCAATTCCATTGAGTTTTATTGTTATGTTTGTCATTATTATTATTATCAGAGAAAAATGGCTAGATAATATGTTATCAATTAAAGCCATAAGAATCAAATGGTAATTCCTAATAAGGAAATTATTATTTAACATGCATATAGGTTTCATACACAGAACCATATTTGGGAACCATATCCATATCATGTGAATCTTGAATAGGTAGTAATGAATTTCAAAGGGGACATCACATAAGAATATGACTACAGTGGCCACATTATAAATAAAGGAGTAAGCTCCATTTGATGTGGTATACTGGACTAAGTTTCCCAAAGTAGCCCTGTTTCTGTTTCCCTTCAATGGGGCTGAGCTGTGCCGAGGACATGTGACCAATAAACGTGCCATCACTGGCCTAAGGAAAGCAGTGAGAAGGCATCGGTACAGCTTCAGACTGGCCCACCAGAATACCAGAGGATCCTCCAGAGGGCCCAGGCTCTGATACAATCAAAAGCTATTAGACAATTGATGATATGGGGTTTGGCCCTGAGAATAATTTCCTTTGGTGGGCCCAAGGAAGTGCAGTCCAACCCTGTTTGTTATTTTTTTTACACTTTATTTTGAACATTTTACAAAAGTAACAAGCCTCAACATATGATTCATTAATAGTATATAATCTGATAGAAAAGCTTCACATGAATAGTATAAATAATTAGACTAATACCAAGTACTGGCAATTGAAAAGAATCTATGTCTCAGTATGGTAGGAGAGTTGGCTTAACTTTTAACTGAGAACAAAGTACATAATATGCAAATTGTCTAAAAGTATGGGCACAAAGATAAGGGGACCATAATTGGGTGGTTGTCAGGTATCCGGGACATATGCCCGAACAACCAACACCATATCATACCCTGATATGGGTGTGCACGAACAAATAGGTGGTATTGGTAGCGGTTTGATAATATAATCTCCCAAACTGGGCTTAAAGGCCAACCCAGGAAGGGTGATAAGGCGATGGTGTATAACCTACATTTATATGGAATGAAAAGGACAGGGTGGATTATACCAGGACACCACTGGTAGACCTTATATAAAACAGCTGAAGTTGAGTTGCTCGTTGAGGCCCTTAGGGGACACAGTATCCAATTTGAACGTCCAACGTGCTTCCTGATGTAGGAGGAGGCAATCCCAATCACCCCCACGTGGTGGTGGTGGGATCTTGTCGATGCCCATGGCCCTAATACAGTTTGAATCTTCCCCATGGAAGTTGTTGACCTGTCTGGCAACTAGTCTGTCACGTTCATTTGTGATGTCACCTAAATGCTCCCCCAGGCGTCTCCGTAATTCTCTTTTAGTCTTTCCCACATATTCTAATCCGCACACGCATGTGATCTTATAGAGCCCCCGTGTGCGACAATTAATGAAGTCCTTGATTGGAAAAAATTTCTGTAGGTTAGAACTGTGGAAGATCTTGCCACTCTGCAATACTTTGCACACCACACAGCCACTACACTTATAGCAACCCACGATCTTGCGATCCAACCAGATGCCAATTTTTGGGGCCGGGTTGTAGTGGCTGTGTACCAGCATGTCTTTAAGGCTGTTGCCTCTTCTAAAAGAAATCTGTGGGTAGCTGCAGATGACCTCTTTGATGTCAGGGTCCATCATTAAGATGGGCCAGTGTCCCCTAAGAATGTCCCTGATCTGTCCTGATGCCTGCCTCGTCAAATGTTGCGATGAGGCAAATATTTTTTTCAGTGTCCTCTTTCAACCTCGGTACCAGGAGTTCAGACCGTTTTGTTGATAGGGCTGCCTGGTACGCCGGTCTTAAGACTCCGTCAGGAAACCTTCAGGCAATGGATCTCTCACGTAAGGTCCATGCTTGATCAACAAACTTCCTGACTTCTTGGAGCACTTGTGCCTAAGGCGCAAGTATTGGCTTTTTGGTATCCCCTTCTTCTGGGAGAAGGGGTGGCCACTACTCCAGTGTAGTACAGAGTTTGTTGAAGTCGGTTTCCTATAGATACTGGTATCAAGCTCGTTGGAACTTCCCCTAGATATCCTGATGTCAAGGAAAGCCAGGGTGTCCCCGTTTGCTTGACATGTGAAGCGTAATCCTATTTCATTGGAGTTAAGTTTCTCAACAAACTCCAAGAAGGATCCCTCGGTACCCTTCCAGATGACAAAGATGTTGTCAATGTACCAGGCCCACATTAAAATGGGCCCGGCACACGACGACATCCCGTCACCGAAGAGAACAGTGGCCTCCCACCAGCCCAGGAGCAAGTTGGCATAATGGCGTACATGAGTATCCCATTGCCGTGCCCCTGAGCTGGTGGTAGATCCTGGCATTAAAAAGGAAGAAATTATGCATTAGGAGGAATCTTAGAAGTTTCAGGACAAAAAGATTGTGTGCCCTATACTGGAGGACCCGCATATTGAGAGAGTATTCCACTGCCCTGAGTCCTGCCTCATGGGGAATGGAAGAATAGAGGGCCTCAACGTCAATACTCGCTAAGACGCAAACATTCTCTATAGAGATGTCATCAATTTTCCTAAGGAGATCCATACTATTCCGCACATATCACGAATGGCCTAAGGATGCGGTTTATGTACATCCCTACATTCTGACACATACTGTTCACCCCCGAGACTATTGTGCACCCCTTGATCGGGTTAGTCCCCTTATGAACTTTTGGGAGGCTGTAGAAGGTGGCCACAGTCGGGTTCTTTGGGCAGAGGAACTCAAATTCCTCCTCAGAGATAATCTTCTCCCCTTTTGCCTCATTCAAGATCCCCCGTAGTTCTTTTAAGAAGGGTTCAGTGGGGTTATGTGTAATCACTGCATAGTTGTATTTGTCAGTAAGGAGTTGTTGGCACATACTGACATAGTCCGTGGTATTCATTATCACAGTATTACCCCCTTTGTCGGAAGGTTTAATGGTAATGCTAGTGTCTCTCTTCAGAGACTGTATTGTACTCTATTCTTCATCTAAATAATTGCGGGGGGTAGAGGAGGACCGGATACCAGAGAGATCTTTACAGACCAATTGGAGGAAGACGTCCAGGCACGAGACCTCCCCTGCTTGGGGCATTTTCTTACTTTTGTTTCTTAGAGAGGTGAAGGGACCTTCACCCTCTATTCTACCTGTCTCCTCAGACAGACCATACAACAGTTTCACGTCCTCAAGCAGATCCAAGGGAATCTCAAGGTCCCGACACTGCCGCTTCTCCATATTAACATAGAATTTGTGCCATCTTAGTTTCCGGATAAATAGATGTAGGTCCTTGACCCATTCAAAGATATCAAAGTGCTGTGTCGGGACAAAGGTAAGTCCCTTGCTTAGGACTGTCATCTCTGTGCTCGAGAAGGGGCGGTGTGAGAGATTCATAACTTTTGGGCCGCTCCTCCCTGTGTGTTTGGTCTGTTTCTAAATGGGTATGGAGTTTTTGATCTAAAAAATCAGAGGGATGTCCTGCAGAGTAGCCTCCTCTCCTACTCCCATGTCCTCTTCCTCACTTATGGGTGTTTTTAAATTTGCTACAATTGGGCCTATTGGGTTGTTCCCGATCGCTGTCCGAGATGACAGTCTCTGATGTTGACACCTAGGAAGCAGTTTCTTTATTGACAACTTTATCTTTCCCATAGATAATATTGGTACTTCTCTACTGAGGTTTGGAATTGTTTCTCCTTGTTCACAAAATTCGGATCAGAGGAAAAGGACTTTGTGATATCAATTTGGTTTTTCAGCTTGTCACTTAAGTTTTCTAGAGAGATTTTCTCCTCCTCCAATAGTAATTTCATAAGTTGGAGTGAGCTTGAAGTGGAAATCTGTTCCCACCAGGGATTAAAACACGTACTTCTTTGTTTGGGAACTGGAACCAAGGAGATTCTCAAACCATGAGCAACTATACCATACTTAATGTAATTTTCCAAGCTTTGGCACCTTTGGCACCAGGGACTTTTAACTGGTGGAAGTCAGCCCTTTTGACCTTGGAACAGGTTAATTCTCATTTGTGTTTGGATTACACAACTCTACAGATCGTCTGTGAATTTAAATATCTGGATATAATGGTATCTCCTGCATTGAAAAACTTCCTGTCTGATCATTTTAATCTGCTATTGGCTAAATTCACTCTAAATGATAATTCCTGATATAGGTTGCCCATATTTCCTATGGTACTCTTACAAAAATCTCTTTTGTGGAAAAAACTGCTTTACAAACTTTATAGGGGGGAGGGGAAACGGAGTTGGATGGCCTAACACTGCTGAACCCATGACTTTATATTCTAGTGTACAACTGCAGGACATTAAGGGATAGAGTAAGGGAGATGAACTGGGAACCTAAGGTAGGGAAGTGGCAAATATTATACCTTCTATTGCTGCACTGGAGTTGGGATTGAGGGACAGACAGGAAAGTATATCTCTCACTTTGGCACTTGTGGTAAAGGTGTCAGGTAAGATGAAAGATTTACAGCTGATAACTGGATACACTTCATTAACCATTATTTGGCAAAACCCTAGGCTGACAGAAATCCGACTGGTGTTTTTTTTTTCTTGTGGGAAAAGAGAAAAAACTGTTATACTTCTGGAGCAGATTCAAGTAGATGGGGTGCTCAACAGCTCTGAGTAACTTAAAATGGACTTCACCTCCTCCAGGGTTACTTTTACCAACAACTACAATTAAGACACATGTCTGACTGGCAGGCTTGGGGTTCTCCCATTAGGTTCTACTTTCACTCAAAAAAACTGCATCTGCAGGAGAAGGGAAACGTGTCATTCAGGGGCGTTGCTAGGATCTCAAAAGATTCGGGACCCAAGTACCAATGAATATGGCCCAGTTCTATGTGTCGCCCTCCCCCACCCCACCCCCCCCACCCCCCTCCCCACATACTGCATTTTGCTGTACTTGCTATACAGCAACACATACCTGTAACATTCAGTTCCTCCCAGGTGATGTCATCTCTGATGTAGATCTTCTCTGTCATGATCTTCTCTATTTGGTCCACACAACTTCTCTGCAGAGTGTGACAAACAGACATCTTAGCTTGCTCCCATTTCTATCATCATCTCCCAAGCTGGAGCCCCCCGGTGTTATCCTGCTGCTCACTGTTCTCCCCAATACCCCCAAAGACTATTGTGAAGGAAAATTAGTGCCCCCCATAGTAATAGTGTTCCTCATAGTCCCACCAATAGTAATTCCCTTCCAGAATGCCCTCATTAGTAATACTGACCCCTACAGTGCCCCTAACAGTGATAATGCTCCCCAAGAATGCCCACATTAGTAATGCTCCCCAAGAGTGCACCCATTAGTAGAAGAGCTATCCAGTATTAATAATACCATCACAGAGCCCCAAGTAGAAATAAGACCCCCCTATTGTTCCCCCAGTGGTACTAAAGCTCTCTACAGACCAATCAGTAGTAATAAGGCCCCCATAGTGCTCTTAGTAGAAATAAGGAGGATCTATAAGTCACTCCTATAAAGCCCCCAGTAGGAATAAGAATGTCTATAATGTCCCCTGGATTTGCAGTGCCCCCTGTAGTTATATTCCTCCCTCCACCATGCAGTCCCATTTTAATAACATCACACCATCTCTTCTGCCCCCTCCAAAATACAATTCTATGTAAATAACACCCCTCCCCTCCCTTCAGCCCCTCCAACATAAAGTCCCATGTAAATAACACCCTTCCCTTCCCTTAACCATAGAGTCCCATGTAAATAACATCACACTATCTCTCTAGCCACCTCCAATATACAGTCCCATGTAAATAACATCCCTCTCTATCTACAGCCCCCTGCAAAATACAGTCCTATGTAAATAACATCACCTCCCCCCCAGCCACCTCCAACATCACCCCTTAACATTCAGTCCCACGTAAATAACATCATTCCCCCCACCAGCCACCTTCAACATACAGTGCCATGTAAATAACATCACTCCCTCAGACCCCAGTAACATTAAGTCCCATGTAAATAACATAATCCCCTCCCACAGCCACCTTCAACATAGTCCCATGCAAATAACATCACCCTGGCCCAGCCCCTCCCAACATTCAGTCCCATGTAAGTAACATCACTCCCTCCCCCAGCCACCATCAACATACAATCCCATGTAAATAACATCACTCCCTCCTACAGCCACCATCAACATGCAGTCCCATGTAAATAACATGACCCCCTCCCCAGCCACCCCCAACACAAGTTCCATATAAATAGCATCCCTCCCTTCAGCCCTAACATACAGTCCCAGTTAAATAACCACAACTCCCAGCATTGCTCTGCCTCTGCCTTCACTTACCTCTCCTCATGTAACAGACATCACCACAGCTTCTTCCCCCAGGATTTCTCCACTTCATTGCCATCCTCTCCTGCACTGGTCACATGATGGCATGATGGTGACATCATCGCAGGTCCTTCTCAACCACTGCCTATTTTACTGGTTACATGACCTGTTATGTCACCACAGGTCCTTCAGATCTTCCACTGCATTAGATTTAATTGCATTGCCATCCTGAGGATGGCAATACAGTTGTATCTAGCAGGCAGGCAGGACATTCGGGGCCTGGGACAAAACATCTGGGGCCCAGGCCCCAAATTTTTTAACCTAACAAACGCCCTGGTTTCATTTCTTATGTGCTACATGTGGAATTGTTGGTGGAGCAACTACAGAAGTTCCCATTTGGGTTTAGAATAAGTGGGAAACAGATCAGGAGCCATTTGTTGATGATCACTGGGCAGAAGTACTAGAGTTGGTCCTTTGCCGACAATAACTGAGGCTCAGTGTCTGTCGCAGGTGTTTTAAATATACAGGATATACAAAATTAAATTTTTTCATTCACAGAATAGGGTAAGGGCTGATTCCAACTGTCTTAGATATTGTATTGCAGATGCAATGAAAATGTACTAGCTTTGGCTCTTTCTGGAAGGGTTTATTTCATAACACAGGTATTCCTTGTTAATATCCCTGCAGAACCTAAAAAGAAATGTTTGCTTGATACTGAGTGATCTGGAGTGGAACAGCTATGTAGTGTTAAGAGTATGGCAAAAGCAAGCACAATAAGCTATTCTATCCCATTGGTTTCAATCTAAACCGCAAGCTCTAGGGGAATTTATATCTAGAATAAATGAAACACTTTGATTAGAAAGAGAGGTTTATTTGAAGTGGGAATGTATCTCAAAATTTCAAGTCATATAGGGGAGGTAGTTTGATACACCCGAGCCGTCGAGTTATTTTCTTTTGTACTCCAGTTTAAGTTGGCTGGTGGGTCTTGTACCGGAACTGATCTATGGTATATATATTTGTATCGACTATGTTCTCACTTGTCTGTAATTGCAAACCTTGCATAGGAAATTGTTTTGGTATCTGTGAAGGTAATTTTTTAGCACTATGTTGGCTATCTCTAAGGAGTTGTGATGGGTGGCTTTGTATGTTACTGTATTGTAACATAGTAGTAAAATGTTCAATAAAATAAATTTGATGTAGCTATTACACACATCACAATATAACTTCATGTCATTGGTGCACAGTATGGAGCAAGCTCACAAGCTAAGGCCACTCCATACAACTGACAACCAACTGCAATTACCAGAATTGGAGATAGTGCTGATCCTGGTCATTTAACCAGTAATGACTGTGGCATCTGAAGGGCTAGACACAGCGAGAGGGCTCTCTCCATCCTCATATGGGAGTCCCCACTGCAAAATCACAGGCAATGGATCGATTGGTTTAGTAGCCTGGAACTACCCAAAACCACAACACAAAACTGTCTGTTAAACTCTGCATGTCAAGAAAAAAGCCCATAGCCTGCTATAGTATTCTACTTCAGTCTATATTATAAGTGACCACAGGGTTGCATTTTCAAATACCCTAAGGAAACTAAAAATGACAGTAAAAAAAATTAAAGTTTAAAAAAAATAAAAAACACTAAAGTGTTAAAAATTTAATTCACCCTTTTCACCAATTTGCATGTAAAAATAAATAAACAAAAAAAAACATAATTGGTTCACAGGATTCAAAAACTTTGGTCACCTGGTCCCACAAGAAAATTTAATTAAATGTTATCAAAAAGTTACAAGTACCCCAAAATGTTACCTGTAAACACAGCTTTGTAAATGGGAAAAAATTAATAGGTGTCAGAATATGCTGATGCAAAGAAATAACTTTTTTTCAAAGGTTTTATTTATTTAAAAGCAGAGTACATAATAAAAATTATATACATTTGGTATTACTTGATTATACTAAGGATAAGGTTGTCATGTAATTTTTAGCAAATGGTGAACGCAGTAAAAACAACCGTCCCCCCATCCCCCCAAAAAAGAAAAATGTATTTCCTGTTTCCATAAATTTAATAGTGCCATTAAAAAATACAATACAGTATGTGGTGCAAAAAATCTAACCCTCGCATAGCTATGTGAATGGAAAGTAAAAAGAAAAAAGAAAATTCATGGCTCTTGGCAGGTGAGGAGGAAAAGAGAAAAATAAAAAAATAATCAATGACTTCTAAGCTGAAACTAATACAATAGGGGAAACACCACAAGAACATGAATAGTTAGAGGGGGTTAAAGGAGGAGGATAAAGGAGGGGGGTGTAAGGAGGTATGAAGTTCCAGTACAAATTCGAAATTAGTTTGCTTGAACATTGCACAATTTGAAACCATATATGGGACCTATGGAAAATGTTTGTTATTTCTTATTAACTCCTACAATAGACCCCAGCTAATCTCACCATGTGCTATTTATTTGACAACTTGGCCATACCTAATGCATATTCCAGTAAACTGTATTACTGTGTGCACACTAATAAGTTGCTTTACGTATCCAATACTTCTGCCATCTGCACCACTTCTTTACTGTAACTAATTGTATGACGAGTAATGCTCACTTCCACACTGCCACTCTAAATCCTAGTGTATTGTTAATGTGCTGTATGTATTTTTATGTGGGCAGTATGGATGAAAGGTTGTCAGTAATTACTGTTCTACTCCATGTCCTGGAGAAGGTATCATGTTACTGCTTAAGCAGAGCCATTAATTAGCTGGCAGTTTTAGATGAAATCAATGTGAGTCACTGTAGCTTTTTTCTGCAATACCAATTTTGTTGATTGCATTGGTGGCGTGTTCTCTCTTACATGTAAGCAAAGCCAATTCAGTTGTTAAAGACCTTACATATTTCATGTCAGTATAAGAACAATGCCTAGCTAATTAAGTATGCAATTGATGTCCATCATATCCTCGGTGGGGTTGTACAGTTACACGCCTGGTAAAAGAGATGCAATGCTGGTGGAAATAGAATGATTTTTTTTTTTCATGTGTCTTTGCAAACATGATAACACATCATTGCTGGTGATATATTACAACAATATGGTTTCTTCCTTGTCACTAAACAGTTCCCACTGCAGTACACTCATATTATTGCTCATATTCACAGCACTACATTGCCTTATGAGACGTTTTCCTTATGTGGCTGTTTTTTCTTTTCCTTACATCCTGAAAGAAAAAATCCTATCACTTTTGGAAGGGGTGTAAGCATTTCTCCTAGCCAAAAAGGTTTGAGTACTTACAGAGAAACTGGACTTCTGTTTTAGGGTATAATTTTCTTGAAATCATTTCCCTGGGCTACCGATATTGATGACCTATTCTCTAAATAGAGAAAGTCCCTTTCTCTACATGAATATTTGGCCTAAGGAACCATTTCCTGAGACCCGCGTCCACTAAGTGGAGCGCTACCCAACCTGTATTCAAATTCAAACTATTCTCTAAATAGGTCATCAATATCTGATGAGTGAGATTTCAACCGGGAGCCCCTATGATCAGCTGTTTTGGGCTGCTGCGGTGCCAGAAGCTAAAGGGTATCTGACCATGGCAGATAATCTGCCAGACCATCGCTAACAAACATTTGTATGAACGCTCATTAGTAATGATCTGGCAGTGTAATATTGCCGCAAATTACCTGGTGAATCAGTAAACGCTCATCCATCTGGCAATCCCAATCTTTCAACAGGTTTAAAAAGAATTGATTCAGTAGGGGGCCGAGTGATGGCATAAGTGATCGCTCCTCCCCATACAGTGGAGAAGATCGCTACATGTAATAGCAGCAATCTCCTTTGATGATGAGCAGGCTCATTGCTGGGAAGGAACGCTTCCCTCCTGACAATCACCTGTGTGATAAAATTTGCCAGTTACTACCTGCACTGACATTGCACTTTGAGGAAGGAGTCTTCTTCATTTTCATGAGACATGGAGAGAGTGTTGCCCACCTCCACCCTCCGGTTGATTAATAGCTATTTCCCTATTATTGTGCCTAGGGAGAAAAGTGTCAATCACAGGCAGGAGGGAAGTCATGGGCATAGCTATCCCCCAGATTATGAATGCAATCGCTCCTTCCTCACATTGCTATGCCCGCACTACACTAGTGAATGGTAAATTTCTAATAAACTGAATTATATGCTCACAGGCAGCATAAAGGCGGTGATGGTTTTCTTTGAAAGGGTTTTCTTGGAGCACACAAATAGGTTTGGATGTTTTTCTCATTTCAATACCTTATTATTACACCCTAAACCTGTAGTGGCCTCTTTCCTATCATACTCCATGAACCAACTGAACAGTACAATTTCACCTATAGCACCCCCTCCTTTTCAATGATTTTAGTTAGTGTACTTGGATGGCCCCAGAACTTGGGTGCCTCAAATTAGTACTGGGGTAATTCCGATCTTATTAGACTGGATGTGTTTTCTATTGATATACAGTATAGTACAGTGTAAAGGCTTTAGACAGGTGGATAAAAAAGTAAAGAAGCAAGAGTGCTTTAATAGGGTAAATAGTTTATTTTTTAGCAATGAACAAAATGCAAAACAAAAGAGAAATCTAAATCAAATCACAGTTTCTTCACAGTTTTGGAAAGATCTTTGCAGGGAGGTTGTTCCAAACATCTTGGAGAAGTAACCACAGATCTTCTGTCGATGTAGGCTTGCTCAATTCATTCTGTATCTACATGTAATCCAAGGCTATGTGGCGGTCATACCATCCCTTCCAGGACACCTTGCTCTTTTTCACACTAAAGATATTTCTTAATAACATTGACTGTATGTGTGGGGGTCATTTTCCTGTTCCAGAATAAATGTGGAGCCAATCAGGCACCTCCCTGATGGTACTGAATGATGGATCTGAGACACAATTAACCCTGACCAAATCACAACTCTATTTTCTGAAATGTAGGCCAAAACTCGCAAGGACTTGCAACCTTCTCCGTGCTTCATTGTTGCCTGAAAACACTCATTATTGTACCACTCTCCAGCCCTTTAATGAACAAACTGTCTTACAGCCAAAAATTTCAAATTCTGACTGTTAAGTCCAGAGTAACTGTTTAAATTTTCTGCACTCCTTATGTTTTTTTGGGCATAGTTGAGTAGCTTGGCCTTGTTTCCCCTCAAAGGTATGGCTTTTTCAGTGCAGTTCTTCCATGAAGACCACTTATGGGCGTACCTGGATCCCACTAGTTTCTGCAAGTTCTGAGCTGATTGCACTGCTGGACATCTTCCAAATTTCGAAAGGAAGTAAGCATGATGTGTATTTCATCTGCCGCATTAAGTTTTCAGCAAATGTAGTTGGAGATTTAGTCAGAATAAATGGTGTCGTCAGTGCTAAGAAATACAGGCATATATTTATCCATCATGCAGTACCATCAGTGAGACATCTCAAAACAACCCCAAACTTACAACCAACGTTATTAAGATCTATTATCAAAGTAAAGAAGTACAAGGAATCCTGGAAGTGATGATATGGCCCCCACAGAGCCCTAATTTTAACATTATCAAGTCTATTTTGAAGAGACTTGAACAGACAGAAGCATTTGGGCAAACCTACATGCACAAAATATCTGTGGTTAGTGATGCTGTCTTGATGGCAAAGGGTGGTCACACCAAATATTGATGTGATTTGTATTTCTCTTTTGTTTATTCACTTTGCAATGTGTTAGTTGCTAAAAAAAGAAACTATTAACACTTCCGTTTTTGAAAACATTCTTATTTTGCTGAATTGTTTCACATACCTGCCTAAACATTTGCACAGTACTCTATATAGGATAAAAAAATCTTGTGAGAGACTCTTATAAAAGCATGTTGTTTTGAAACGCTGGTTATCTCATGACACACATATAAAAACATGTCCAGCCAAGACCAAAATAAAGAGGAATACATTTATAGCCAGGAATCCATGAATTAACCAAGCAGTACCCGTTATGTAGTACAGCGGCCATGGCCAGAAAAGTAGTCAGATGAGCTAAGCATTGTAATTGACTAGCCAGGTGCAGATTTGGCATTCCTGCGGCCCAAATACAGTAACATTTGGAGACACCATTGCATCACTAAGCTCATCACTGCACCACTAAGCTCTGTCCCCTTGCCCTACCAAGGCCTATCTTAGCTTAGCAGTAAAGCCTGGACACTTTTGCTACAGCTGTACAGCCTGGAAGAGTTCCCCTCGGTCCTAGGCCCGTGTGCAGTGAAACAAGACTATAGACTATATATCACCATTTAGTCATTTTTTTTTTGTGAGCCAACTACTTCTGGCCCTCTGATTCCAGGGGACAACAAGCTTTTTTTGGCTTGCATGATTGTGAAATCTTACACTGAGCCCAGCTAGGGTAAAAAACCATATACGCTGTAACTGATACTGAGGCCAGTGTAACAGAAGCTTAAATATTCCACCCCAGCTCTATGTTATATCGATCAACTCCTGTAAATTTTACCTCTAAATGTTATTAAGGTGTAATGAAGTGCACCTCCAGCCTCTTAAATATAATTGAAAAATGTCTAGTTAAAGGTGATTCAAATATAAATTAATGCAGACTATGCTTCAAAACCTAGAGAAATTAGACTATTTCAATGTTTTGGCAAACATCATACATGGCACTATTCTCTCCTTGTGACTGATGAGCACAGGCAGATTCCAAAAAACTCCCCTGATTCATATCTGATTAATGGAAATGTTTTGTACAACAGAATTCTTGGCACGTTAAGGGCCATGTCACTTAAAGGCTCTTGCCCAAGACAAGAATGATTGACTCTTATCAGACTTGTCACATGGGAGATTTTAACGTCTCGTCAACAGCATGTTACATGGGAAAGCTGCAGGAGTTATTTTTTATGTGGCCTCAAAGGAATTTATGTGAAAATGTCTTCCACTTGGATTCACTTAATGTCTCTCACATGGATTTATCCAGTCAATAATTTCACCAAAGGGAAATTGGAATTAGTAAGATGGGGACATTCCTTCCGTGCCTATATGCCCTGCTTGTCACTGAATGGCATAGTATGGTAAGTTTAGTACATTTAAAAGCATAGGTTGAACTGACAGGCTTAATTGGATGAGAAGAACATAGATTAATTACTACATTTCTGGCCAGCCTATGCTTGGTAGTGACACCCAACGTTTGTGACTACCACAAATCTATATTATAATTTATATTATTATTATTATTATTATTATACCTTAGTGCACACTGTATGTTTCTATTATTTGAGCACTTATTGGTGGCATTTTTTTAGATTCTATGTAGTTCTGCTATTTTGTTTATAGTATATTATTTTTGCAGTGTATAGTGGTGGTTGTGATGCTGATACTGCATGGCGGTGTCTTTATACAATTGTATTGAAGTGTTATAGGCTAATGTATAGCACTGTTATTTAGGTGCTATGAATATTGGCACTTAAAGTATATGTAACACATTCTTTGTTACAGCTAATAGTGTTGGGCGCGAATATTCGAATCGCGAATATCGCAACTTCGAGAATTTGCGAATATTTAGAATATAGTGATATATATTCATATTTTTGAATATTCAACTTTTTTTTATTAGTAAACTCCATTTTTGCTTGTGGGCCAATGAGAAGGCTGCAATGTCTTTGTCTGAGCTTGGCAACATCACTAGCAACCAAAAGGAAAGTTTTTTACCCCTTTAGTATATAAGAACAACCTCCCTGCAGCCATTTTCTACAGTTTATTACAGTTCTGAGAGAGACAGCAGTGTCATTGCTGTGCTCTGTGTTTTCCTGTGTCACATTACATTAGATAGTGAGTTAGCTAGCTTATATATAATACAGATAGTTAGTGGGAGATAGTCAGTATAGGTTAGATTGTGATATAGTGTTCCAGTGCATGGTGTTAGGTAGTGTGATGGTTCTGCTGTCCATACATACATACATACATACATAGTGCTGTGATGTTACAAGTTCACAACAATACTTAGTGCGCCAATCACTAATATGTAGTCAGACCTGCTAAAATGTGAAGTTGCATGTATTGAGCAAAAATATTCACATAAGTGCCGATTTGCACAATTGCAAATATATTAGAGCACTCTATCTGCATATAAAGCTATTGTAATGTTCTGTCGTGCCAACCATTTTCTCCAGTCTCAGTAAACTTCGAGCAGTTTAAAAAATGTAGCTATAGTGACCCACGCCTGTATTGCGTGCGCATTACACGAATAATACATTGCCGATTTTCGCAATCGAGAAAATAATAGCAAATTTGTGAATATATGACGAATATTCTACCAAATATTTGCGAAATATCGCGAATTAGAATATTGCCTCTGCCCCTCATCATTAATGGCTAATTAAGCAGCGTATTATCACTGAAATATTACCTACTTAAAACATAACTTTTACTTATAAGATAAATCCGACTAAAACAAAATATCAAAAATATCAACATAGATAGTTCTAGGGGTATTTTCAATTGCGAGATCATAGAGATGTAATATTATTCAAATAAAACTACCACGATATCACACATGGGGCGACTCACAGTTTTGTTGATTAATATGTAGAGTCCACTACTTCCGATATGTAATGCCAGGTAGTTGTAGGGTCATCAGATGTATTTAGGCAGCCACCTTCACCTATTCTTCAGGATGAATATTGATGCTTTAAAATCAATGTTCCTTTTGTCTATCCTTCAGGATCAGTATTAGTGCTTCAAGGTCAGGGTATGGGGGACCTCTCCCTATAAATACTATCATTCCCTGCCTGAAAGCGGTGGAATTGCCCCTATTCAGGGAGGGAAAGTATAATAGGGACAGCAACTTATCTGTGGCTGTGCCTATTATACTTTCCCTCCCTGAATAGTACCCCTAGACTGTTCTTTTATGTTTTCTCTCCTGACGCGTTTCCCCTGTCTCACACAGACAGGTTCATCAGGGGATGATGTCAGTAAGGAGCATAATGGTTTCAGCGATGTGCCAGTTAGGATAAAAAATGTGGCGACTGTGAGTACTGGACTCTACATATTAATTAACAAAACCGTCAGTCACCACAAGTGAGGCATGGTGGTAGTTTTATTTGAATAATATTACCTCTCTCTGATGTCGCAATAGAAAATACCCTTAGAACTATCTATGTTGATATTTTTGATATTTTGTTTTAGGCTACTTTCCCACTCACGTTTTGGCTTTCCATTTGTGAGATCCGTTCAGGGCTCTCACAAGCGGTCCAAAACGGATCAGTTTTGCCCTAATGCATTCTGAATGGAAAAGGATCCGTTTTGCTGTCCGCTTGACGAAACTGACACAATCTGGCACAATAGAAAACAGATCCGTCTCCCATTGACATTCAATGGAGTTCATGACGGATCCGTCTTGGCTATGTTACAGATAATACAAACGGATCCGTTCATAATGGATGCATGCGGTTGTATTATTGTAACGGATACGTTTTTACAGATCCATGACGGATCCACCCAAAACGCGAGTGTGAAAGTAGCCTTAGTGGGATTTATCTTATATTATTGATAAATAAAAGTTATGTTTTAAGTAGGTAATATTCAAGTGATATTACAGGGATTACTCACCTACTACAAGTATATTACAATTCTCCAGTGAAAAAAAAGAATTGAGCAGCGTATGATAAGGAGAAATCAAGATATTGATTAGGTTACCTCTTTTTAATTAACCGGTTTTATATTTATATATTGTACATATGGTTTAGTCATTTTGCTTTAACAGTGTAATAAACAGATATAGCACAAATGGATTTGCACATTGTTTATTGTGCAACAATACAGAATATTTCATTTAACTGTAGTTCTATAATAAGAGGAGTAATAATGAGTTTGGTCAAATACAGATGTAGCCAGTATTATTTTTCTACAAGTTGCGCCAGGATGGAAACGTTAATGTGAATTGCTGTATTACTGTAATGTGTTTTGTTGCATTAATCTGTTAAAATAACAGTGGCAATCTCTGTAATTAAGGCTCCATTCACATAATGGTGTCAGGGCATTGTCCGCACAGCAGGGATTTGCAAAACACATGCACCGCCTTGTGCACCCCGCCTCATGGTGTTGACCCACTGACTTTGATGGCCTTCCATGTGCTTCCTGGTCAGTGAGGCAGTGCCGCCAAAGATAGTACAGATCATGTACTCATTGAAGGCAATGGGTCTACACCAGGATGTAAGGTGCTTACCGCCAGTGCTGTGATTAGTAATTCTGGGGTTCGAGATCCGCAAAATTGTATGAATACGACCTAACCTTGGTTTATTGGTTTATTATAACTGACAATCCCAGTTCACCTATACCAGAAACGCACATTTCAATTTCAACTTCTAGTATTGGTCTTAGGTAACATCGACGATCACACTGGATTGTTTATCTTTTTTCTATTACTTCTGTGGTACTAATGTGCACATAGAAATTAATGGGACAGATGCATTTATGCATCGATGTAAATACACTAAAAAATGTTATGATCAGGCTAAATGTCATTTTTATGACTGATAAAGTACAGTACGTCACCCAGCATTAAAGTGAAATGCTAGGATAAATCTAAATTATTGTGCTGTCATAGGGAGCAGATGCTACTTTTATAGGAAGTACACACGCAAAAAAAAGCTAAAGTAGTACCTTACAGGGTAAATGTAAAGGATTCACTTACCTTGTGCATACTCACAAACTGCAGCCAGGAGCATAGCTAAAGGCTCATGGGCCCAGGTGCAAGAGTTTAGCTTGGGCCCCCTTCCCTTATTGCATAGTGGCAAGGGGTAGGGGTGCAACAAGCCTTTCTGCTGCATGAGGCAAAAATTGAAATGGCAACCCCTCATGCCAAATTCTCAATCTAACCCGTTAACTCCTGTCCTATGTTAAAAACATACTTGGAAAAAATTAAATAAAGCACTACAAAACATACAGGGTAATACAGTGCCACAAACCTCTTACATCCAGTGATGTCTCTTCTTTTTTAGATATTCTCTTTCCTCATCTTCTCCTTTCAGACCAGACCACCATGATGATTTCTTTGAGCTTTCTCTTATCTCAGCAGAGCTTAACAAACAGAGATATTAGTTTCCTACATTTCCATCCTCCTTATACCTCCTCAACACCCCATCCTGTCACCCCCAATACTGTGCCCGTTGTACTCCCCAATACTATACTGCAGAAACAGTCCCCCTGTAAATACTAGTACCACACAGATAGTGTCCCCGTCAATAATTATTGTCACACAGTGCCCTAAAAGTACCTACACCCAACAAATTGGGTCTCTGACAATAATAGTGTAAACATAATGTTCCCCAAAAAATAATTGTACTTAGCTGAAACTGTGCCATGGTGCCCCTCACAATAATAGTGCTCCCCAATGTCCCACCAATAGAAATAATTATCCCCCAGAGTGCATTGTATTAACAGTGCCCCTAATAGTAATAATGCCCCCATCGTGCCCATACTAGTAATCATGTTCTTCATAGCCCCCGCATTACTAATACTTCTTCTTATAATGTGTTCCAGTAGAAAAATACTTCCTTATAATGTGTGCCAGTACACAAAAAATCCTTATAATGTGCACCAATATAAAAAATACCCATAATCATATGCACCAGTACAAAAATACCCTCTTATATTGTGCACCAGTACAAAAAATACCCCATGACCTTTTAGATCAGAGCCCTATATCAGATCCTAAGATCAAACCCCACATATCACACCTCATATCAGACCCCCATATCAGATCTTCAAATCAGACCCCCATATCAGACATCAAATCAGACCTCCATATCAAATCCTCAGATCAGACCTCAATATCACACCTCAGATCAGTCCTCCGTATCAGATCCTCAGATCAGACCCCCATATCAGAACTTCATCTTAGATCCCCCCATATCATATCTCAGCTCAGACCCCCTTTTGACCTCGATGTCAGACCCTTATATCAGACATCGGATCAGACCCCAGTTTCAGATCTCAGATCAGACCCTCTTTAGACCTCCATGTTAGATCCCCTATGTCAGACCTCAGATCAGACTCCCTTTAGACCTCCATGTCAGACCCCCCATGTCAGACCTCAGATCAGACTCCCTTTAGACCTCCATGTCAGACCCCCGCATTAGACATCAGATCAGTACTCCATGTCAGACCTCCCCAATATCAGACCTTAGACCAGACCTTAAAAAAAAAAAAATTAACTTACCTTCCCTGCTCTGTCGCTCCTTTCCAGGTCTAGCTGTCTTCCCGGCATTCTACACTTGCTAATCTTCTCTGGGCTACCACCTCTTATCCAATCCAGTACTGAGCCACGCCCCCTGCACTGATCACATGACGGTGACGTCACCCCAGGTCCTTAGTGTTGTCCAAGGTTCGGGTTCATTAAAGAATCCCCTTATGGATTCCAAATGCCGTTATGGTCCGTGCTAGCGGAATCCATAACGGGATACTTCGATAACCCGAACCCGAACTTTGGACGACAAACTTAAAATACTAGTTCGCTCAACTCTAGTTATAAGATGTACTGCATCTTATAAAGTGAAAAATACCGTAATTGGCAGTGCACCAGTGGCAAGAGGGGCCCTGTGAGCCACCCCTGGCTTAGGGGCCTGGTCACAACTGCGACCTCTGTGACCCCTATAGCTATGCCACTGACTGCAGCCTATGTTAAAAAAAAAAGTTCATTTAAAGGGGTTTTCCAGGAATAAAATTTTGGTCACCTACACTTACGATAGGTCATCAATATCTAAATGGTGGAGACTACTCCTCACACCCCCACTGATCAGCTGTGTGTAGCCTTTCTATATTACACCAAAACTCAGTGCCATAGATTGTATTGCGGGTGTGCTTGGTATTGCAGCTCAATCCAATTCAATCTATAAATGGGCCCTGGTTTAGACCCTCGGGATATACCCTGGAAAAAACAATGCCGGTCAATTGGCCGAAAAATCACCGTAGGGGTCCTACCTATACATTAGAAAACTGCATACTTTATCTCTATCATTAAAACCAGGTTGTGGTTTTAATGATAGAAATAAAGTATGCAGTTTAATAATGTACAGGTAGGACCCCCTACAGGGATTTTCCGGCCAAATGACTGGCATTATTTTTTTAATCCAATTAACTTAAAGTAAATAGACCTTTTTAAACTGCTGATCAACAAGGAGCTGGAACCCCACTTATCAGATATTGATGACCTACTCTAAACATAAGCCATCAATATTTAAAACCTAGAAAACCCATTTAAGGTATTCCTCCCACGCAATTCAAAAACTTAGTCTACTAAATGTGAAGCAATCAGTACTTCAGCAGATATAAGTCCTGTGATGCCAAAAAGGAGAACTAGAAACTATATATGTATATATATATATATATATGTATATATATATATATATATATATATATATATATATATACAAAATCTTCATATACAACACATCCACTACAATAGACATTAAGGTGCAGGCACATGTTAGAGCTTATTGGTGGGAAAATGATAAGTGTAGATAGTGTAGTAGTGGATCTGTGCGTTCACATAGGACACTGATGACCACTGGAGAGAATTGTTTCCAATAGTCTTCCAGTCAGTGTTGTGGGAAATTTGGGCCAGAATAGTGCATACCCTAAGTTTCTCTGCAGGGACTGTGAATGGCAACACTTTCTTCTGTGTGTCCATGTACGGCCCATTTTCCATTTTGCAGCCTGTTGTACACACAGAAAACACTTAAACTGTACGAGGCCAAGTAAAAACTGGAGTCATTTGGACTAAGCAAAAAGCAAAACCAAACGCCCCAGTTTTTTCAATCTCCAACGGAGTCCATTGTGCCATGGGATTACACTTTTTGGTGCCTTCACCAGATTCCACCTAGCTTGTTGGAGTAAGCTTACCCTATGAATTTATTTCTCCTACTGGAAAGTGAGTGTAAGATTCACTTGCACTTTATGTTGTAGTGGACATAGTGGATACAAAGATTTTGCACATTCACAGTACATAAAAAAGAGGTGTGTTGTGTAATTTCTATGATATGAGAGATCGGAGAGAACATTTATTGCATGTGTTAAGCAGTTGTCAAATTCCCTTAAAGGGGTTGTCCAAGTTATATTTATTGATGACCTATCCTCAGGATAGGTCATCAATATCAGATCGGCGGGGGTCCGACACCCGGCACCCCCGCCGATCAGCTGTTTGAAGAGAAGGCGAGCGCCGTGCCAGCGCTGCCTCCTCGTCATTGTTTACATGCTGGCCGTTGCATCTGCTGCGGTGAGCAGGTGTAATTACACCCAAGCCGTTCCATTCATTTCAATGGGACGGCTCTGTAGTATACACTTGTATAGAAACGAGCTGTCCCATTGAAATGAATGGAACGGCTTGGGTGTAATTACACCTGCTCACCGCTGCAGATGCAAAGGCCAGCATGTAAACAATGACGAGGAGGCAGCGCTGGCACGGCGCTCGCCTTCTCTTCAAACAGCTGATCGGCTGGGGTGCCGGGTGTCGGACCCCCGCCGATCTGATATTGATGACCTATCCTGAAGATAGGTCATCAATAAATATAACTTGGATAACCCCTTTAAGGGGTATGGATTCTATCCTAAGACGTGGGTGCCATAATTTTCAAGTGCCAAACAAATCAGCCACTAAGATCCGCTTCAATGTAAAAGCAAACTAAAAGACATTTCATTTTCAGATGGCTATTCTATGCCTTTGTGGCAGCCGCTTATATGTTAAAGGGGTTATCCTACCCCCATAATGCCCCCCAAATTTCTCGGGCACCTCATACAGGTTATACTTAACCTGCTCCCCGGCACCCGCATCACTCCTGATGCCTGCATGGTCGCCGCTGCATGTCCCTGTCGCACGGATCAAAATATCTAATGACAGGGAGGGGCAGCCAATAGCAGGGCGCAACGGGAACAAGCATTCCTAGCCTCACACGCGATGCTATAGAGGCTAGTTCTCATCGCAGCCTGCTACTAGCTAACACCCCCCTCCCCCCGTCACCTGATGTTTTGATCTGCGCGACGGGGAGATCAATGGTGTTCAGGACCGATCTGTTTTCAATTGCACCATATTGTGTCAATGAAAACGGATCCGTCCCCATTGACTTACATTGTAAGTCAGGACGGATACGTTTGCCTCCGCATCGTCAACCGGACACCAAAACGCTGCAAGCAGAGCGGAATGGAGGCGGAACGGAGGCAAACTGATGCATTCTGAGCGGATCCTTATCCATTAAGAATGCATGGGGGCTAAACTGATCCGTTTTGGGGCGCCTGTGAGATGCCTGAAACAGATCTCACAAGCGGACCCA
Source organism: Bufotes viridis (assembly GCA_033119425.1). Lineage (NCBI taxonomy): Eukaryota > Metazoa > Chordata > Amphibia > Anura > Bufonidae > Bufotes > Bufotes viridis. Next base: position 195,032,740 of record CM065592.1, read on the forward strand.
AAAAGGGCAGTGTGAAAGTAGCCTTAGACTTGACATACTGTATTATTTCTATCTTTCCTATTTACGGATATTTTTTCCACATTTTCTCTTTTTTCACATTTGACCATTGCTGGTATTGAGCAGGTATGGGATAAAGATTCCCCAGAGATCGCAGACTGTTACTTTAATCATCAAGAACATGTCCACAGTACCACATTTTTTTCATTTCCAGAAAACAGGATTTCCATTCTTTAACCTATGCCGTGAGTGCTCTGGTACACCCACATGACTGAACACACATCAGGATGGGGCTGGAGTATCCCATCCTTTTCTAACAGAACTTTTTTCACTCTAAAAGCAGTTTTTTACCTGCATACATTACACAAATATAACTTAACAATACAAAACTGCACAAACCAGAACGGCACAAATTCAGTTTCTCTGTATCGTAATGCACAAACTGGTGTACTGTAAGGCCCCTTTCACGCGGGCGAGTTTTCCGCGCGGGTGTAATGTGTGAGGAGGACGCATTGCACCCGCACTGAATCCGGACCCATTCATTTCTAAGGGGCTGTGCACATGAGCGGTGAGTTTCACGCATCACTTCTGCGTTGCGTGAAAATCGCAGCATGCTCTATATTGTGCGTTTTTCACGCAACACAGGCCCCATAGAAGTGAATGGGGTTGCGGGAAAATCGCAAGCATCCGCAAGCAAGTGCGGATGCAGTCCGATTTTCCCGCATGGTTGCTTAGCAACGGGACCAGATCTTTATTATTTTCCCTTATAACATGGTTTTAAGGAAAAATAATAGCTTTCTTAATAAAGAATGCTTAGTAAAATGAGGATGAAGGGGTTAAAAATAATAAAAGTTAACTTACCTTAGCCACTTGATCGCGTAGTTGCGATCTGTCCTCTCTTTCCCAGCATCAGCTAAGAACTAAAGGACCTGTGATGACGTTACATCACATGGTCCAATCTCATGGTCCATCTTACCATAGTGATGGACCATGTGATTGGACCATGTGATGTGACGTCATCACAGGTCCTTTAGTTGTTAGGTGAAGCTTGAAGAGAGAAGACAGATCGCAACTACGTGATCAAGTGGCTAAGGTAAGTTAAGTTTTATTATTTTTAACCCCTTCATCTTCATTTTACTATGCATTCTTTATTAAGAATGCTATTATTTCCCCTTATAACCATGTTATAAGGGAAAATAATAAATTCTACAGAATACTCTACCCGAAACCGGACTTCAGTGATGAAGTCCGGCTTCGGGTCTGGGTACCAAACATGGCGATTTTTCTCACGCGGGTGCAAAACGCATTACAAACATTGGCACCCGCGCGGAAAAATCGCGCATATTCCCGCAACGCACCCACCTCTTATCCGGGCGTCAAACATGACGCCCGTGTGAAAGAGGCCTAAGAATGCCTTAAAGGGGTACCCCCAAATGAAGCAATCGTGACACACCACAGTTAGCCGGCTTCCTTCTTTCACACTGTCCATACAGTTCAATGGCTAAGTAGGTTTCTATGACTTCTACCAAGTGGCATAACTAGAAATGACTGGGCTCCACAGCACACTTTTGAATGCCCAAAGCCCCCCCTCCCCCCCCAAGCAATTTCTTTGCAACCCCCTCCTCCCTTGCAACCCCCCCTTCTGTGGCTATTAAAGATCAATCTCTCAGACCAGGCCTGGCAGCCACTCCATCCTTTCCTATAGTGTCACTGTATATAATGTCATTGTATAATACCATTGCCCTGACAATAAAATCTTTTACTCCTCCTCTTGGGTGGGCCCCTTCTGAGTTTGGGCCTCAAAGCAGCCGCTTCCTCTACAGCTACAACCATGCTTCTATCGATGACAGTGGAGAAAGTCATGCACAAGCAAGGTCACCTTTTCAATGAACTATATAGAGGACATGCCACGCTTAAAGGTGTTGGACACCTTTTGGGTTTATTTGGCACCCCCAGCCCCCACCCACTGGACCTGCAAAACTTACCAGCTCCCCACCTATGGATCCCGGCTCCTTTACTCCCCAGCCTCGGCTGCCTCGCTTGGTTCCCCTACTGTAAACAGCTGCTTCAACGTCACTGCAGCCGGACCCCCTTGCATTATAACATTTGGCCGTGTGACGCAAGGGGCTCAGGTCATTGCTGCAGCCAGTCATTGGCGTCAAAGGAGACCCGAGTGAGCAAAGGAGTCGGGATCCAGAGTTGGTAAGTACAGTATGCTCTACTTTTACACATCTTGCCAGAGGGGGGCGGGGGTTGTAAATATGTATTTAAAATGGGTATGGTATGTTTAACGTGTAGGCCCAGCATTTGATATCCTACTGTTTTGTGTATACAGTGAGCGTGCAGACCTATGTGTATCTACGACTACACACGTATACAAATCCTGTGTAGTCTGATTTAGTAGTTGTATCCTTCTCCTTATATCATAGTATTCAGGGATTGTCTGTACTGTGTGACCATAGTTCTGCGGAGGAACCGGAAGCCCAAATTTATAGAATAATTTTAATAAAAACTATTTGCAGAATTCATTCGCCTTACCTCTATTAACTCCACTCTACATGTGAGCCAAAACTATCTTCCTCATTCTCAATGGTAGGAGTCAACCGCTTAGCTCTGCCTATTGGGAACATTGTATTCCAGGAACTAGCGGAGACTGCGCCCACTACTGTGGTCACTAGTACAACGCCGGCCATGGCAAACACCCTGTCATTGGGCTCCTAGAGGGGGCGCTGGATCATACGTGACCTCGGCAATCGGTGCCTGATGGTAGCCTAACATAAGCCAGTCAAATGTATCGATGTAGCAGGGTGAAGTCACATGTTATGGCTGTTAACTCTGCTACATATGAACCTAAAAGGAACTAGTTGTAACAATATTTTTATTTTCAATGTAGAATAAAAACAGTCTTTCAATGAGTCTGCACATCTCCTAACCTACTGATCATATACCGGCCTGTACACATGCATTGCACCCCAGTATTCTGCATCCCTCTCACTTTCGGGGTCCTGCCCATGCCTATACCGGCGCGCTGTACTATGGCATCAGTGGTTTTCTCTTTTTAATAAATCTTTGCTGATTTCCTATCGATCCCCTGAAGCAGATTTGCTGAGTGTTAGGCTTGTTAGCTTGTTAGAGAGACAACACTGCAAGGTGTTAACCCCTCCGCCGCCAGGGGGCACAGCATCCTCTTCTCTGCAATGCTTTGATATATGAGCAGCAAACAGAAATGCAGATGGTGGGAGGAAGAAGAGGAAGAGGTGGTGAAGGCATTCTGTTCTGCATTATAGAAAGACACATGCAGTAGTGTAACATACAGGACATGAGGCTGCTCATAGGGTGCTCCTGGTGGCATGGAGACAGCTCATGATGCAGTCTGCATGGCATTTGGCTACTTGTTTAAGCCTTGCATGTCCTGGTTGACCACAAGTGGTGCCATGGTCCAGAGCCTTGAGACATTAGTCCAACACTTAGATGGGGGAGACATAACCAGAGCAGAATAGCACTTAACCCTTTGCCGTGCGATTAGCTTCCTTTCACTCAAGCCCTTGAATCTTTTTTTTTTTTTTTTATCTCTCCCCTCCATTTTCCTCTGCAACCGAAATCCTTCGTCCCCTTCCTCTCATCCCCCTCCCCTCAGAGGTAAGGCGCAGGCAAGGCAGTGTGGAGCAATCCGACGCTGCCCGTTTCCAGGGTGAAATCCACCCCTCCCCCGCTCCTCCAGCACCTCTCACATCCAGACGCTGGTTAATTAATACCGCTAGAGAGGACGGAGGATTTCTGAAGGAAATGAGGAGAATCTAGAGGGGAAGCAGGATAAGGAAGAGCGGCGGTGCTCCGTGAGATGAGAGGAGTCGTAGTGCGGATGCTGAAGGGCTGGCCAGAGCGGCGATCAGCTCCCTGCTCGCAGCCTGGACCATGAAGTGCCCAGCGCTGGAAGTAAACGCCGCACTCCCCCCATTAAGCGCCGGCTGCCTCCACCGCCAAGGATTCTGCCACCAGCCATAATATTCTCCTCTTCTCTCCCTTTACAGGAACGAGTCTTTGGGAACCTGGTCCACCCAGGGATGTAAAACCGTGCTCACCGATGCATCCCATACAAAATGCTTATGTGATCGTCTCTCTACCTTCGCCATTTTGGCTCAGCAACCTAGAGAAATGGTAAGTAACAAAGGGGAGACTTGTAGGGGAGAGCTGGGGGGTGAGGATGCATGTCTGGAGCCTGTGTGTAGGATGTTCTCCTGCAGAACCATCTAGCTCTGAATGGTGTCATTTCTAGGAGAAGCCATGACCACTGCTGTATACTGTAGTGGATGGCTTCATTTCTTAGGGAACAAGACATGCAGGTCAATAGCCAGGCTGGTTTTCCTTGCACACAGCAATAGTGGATGAGGATAGGAAGAGAAGATGAGGATGGAGATGGCTTAATAGATTGCAGATGTTCGCTGACCATTTCACAGCCATTTCCTGACCTTCTCTACAGGAGGTGGCAGCTATCTAGAATAAGGGACACCAAGTAAGCAGAATGTAGATCTTTTAGATTTGCAAATATTAACCTGAAATGCATATGAATGGTGTGCCACCATGTCCATCAGAAGATATCAATAAGACCATGTTGGTTAGGTGGTAGTTGGTCTGGGAGTCTACAAAGTTTACAGTAAAGTGACAATACCTGGTCACCATAGCAAAAAGTTTATCCACACCAAAGACTTGCACTTATTTTACCAGAAGTTTTATCGCTGTAATGGGGGCCTGCTAGATTTTGTGTCTGCCATAATTGTAGGGGGTTTATGAACAGGACAGCTATATAGCTAGCGTTGTTTATTATGAAATATTAATACGTGTATTTACCATCTACAGATCATGGAATATTCAGGTACTCCCTCCGTCACCCTGATAATTGGCTGTGGTCTTTCTTGCTTGGCCTTGATCACCCTTGCAGTTGTTTACGCCGCACTATGGAGGTACGTATCTGGCCTATGAAATCAGTGTATATTGTAATATTTATTATCTGTCTGACTATCTGTCTTTTTTCCTTGATTCCTTCCTGCCTTCCTTCCGTCCTTCCTTCCTTTATACCCATTGGACCAATGAGTGGAGCCCATAGCTGTGAGAGTAAATAGTAGATGTAAAACTTTAACTAGGCTTTGTTGGAACTTATCTACTTTTTACAACAATGTTTGTACACATACATGATCTGAACAACTTGACTTCCAAAATAATATAGTCAGGCCTGGTCCACAATGTTCTGGCCTATGCCTGCTTCTGAGGTCATTCACCTGGGAATTTGGGCCTAGTTAATCTTTTCTTGGATGTGATGGAATGCACACCACTAGGCCTTCTTAACCCCAACTTATCTAACCACTTTCTTTTTGATTTCAAACAAATGGTGGAAGTTTCAGCAGAAGGGGGAAGTGGAAGAATAGATAATCTCCAAGTTTAATTCATCAACTTCCTTTTAACAAAAAAAAGCAAAAGTACACTTTAAGCCATACTTTTCAGGTTTTCTGACTTTTTAAGAAATAATTATGCAACTTTCAAAGCTGGAAGTTTCACCATTTGGGATAATGTGTATTATTTTTTCAGTTGTTACCAACAAAACAAAAAACACAGGGCAAAAACGTAGACAACGCAGCCCAAAGCACAAGTTCTCACCTCTGGTTATGAGTCACAACTGTTTTAGTTTGAATACATCCAATTTTGACGAATGTCACAGATGGCACAGGTAATATCTCCAGGAGGTTCACAGGTCACGCCAGGATTCAGTACAATATGTGCAACCAAAAAATGAAAAGTAAGGAAAATTTGTCTTCATTAAAGATACAGTCCAACAATAATTTGTTTGAGATTAACAAGAGGTTGAAGTTGACACAAGGCACTTTAAATACATAAAATAGGTTCCACAATGTAGACGGACGGGTCAAAGGGGAAGAAATAATTACTGTCGGGATTTGTGGAATATAAACAGGCAATCAGTAAATCTTCATTATCAAGTGTTCAGTCGATGTTTACTCCCGGTCACATGGGATTCTGGATAACATAATCCATTCTCAGTACCTGGCTTAGTAACAATGATCCACCAAAGTAGAAAGCTGTGCATACTCAGATCTCCATAGCTGTAGTAACTAGTCTACCCAAGATGCTAGCTAATTGCTAGATGGTCGCATGCATACTGGCACCGCTGAAACTAGGAGACCTAAGGCACTGCCTGGTTTACCAGTACCGAGCCAGGTAGCATGTGAACCTTATCCAGAATTGCACTCTATTTATAACAATCAAAGTAAAAATACCATCAAGAGTTGCTAGCTTTCTGATTTTTTTCCATTGTAAAACTTCCTATTATAGGACCCAGTACCAAGAAAAAGCTCTGGTTGAAAATGCCAGAAAATTCTGCTACTTTCAACTTGTGACAGATAAACACACACAAACATATATACTATATAAATATAGTGGGGCAAAAAAGTATTTAGTCAGCCACCAATTGTGCAAGTTCTCCCACTTAAAAAGATGAGAAGCCTGTAATTTTCATCATAGGTATACCTCAACTATGAGAGACAAAATGAGAAAAAAAATCCAGAAAATCACATTGTCTGATTTTTAAAGAATTTATTTGCAAACTATGGTGGAAAATAAGTATGTGGTCAATAACAAAAGTTCATCTTAATACTTTGTTATATATCCCGTGTTGGCAAAGACAGAGGTCAAACGTTTTCTGTAAGTCTTCACAAGGTTTTCACACACTGGTGCTGGTATTTTGGCCCATTCCTCTATGCAGATCTCCTCTAGAGCAGTGATGTTTTGGGGATGTCGCTGGGCAACACGGACTTTCAACTCCTTCCAGAGGTTTTCTATGGGGGTTTAGATCTGGAGACTGGCTAGTCCACTCCAGGACCTTGAAATGCTTCTTACTAAGCCACTCCTTCTTTGCCCAGGCGGTGTGTTTGGGATCATTGTCATGCTGAAAGACCCAGCCATGTTTCATCTTCAATGCCCTTGCTGATGGAAGGAGGTTTTCACTCAAAATCTCACGAGACATTCATTCATTCTTTCCTTTACACGGATCAGTTGTCCTGGTCACTTTGCAGAAAAACAGCCCCAAAGTATGATGTTTCCACCGCCATTCTTCACAGTAGGTATGGTGTGCTTTTGCTGCAACTCAGCGTTTTTTTTCTCCTCCGAACACGGCGAGTTGAGTTTTTACCAAATAGTTCTACTTTGGTTTCATCTGACCATATAACATTCTCCCAATCCTCTTCTGGATTATCCAAATGCTTTCTAGCAAACTTCAGACGGGCCCGGACATGTACTGGCTTAAGCAGGTGGACACGTCTGGCACTGCAGGATTTGAGTCCCTGGCGGCGTAGTGTGTTACTGATGGTAGCGTTTGTTACTTTGTTCCCAGCTCGCTGCAGGTCATTCACTAGGTCCCCCCTGTGTGGTTCTGGGATTTTTGCTTACCGTTCTTGTGATCATTTTGACCCCACAGTCTTGTGTAAAGCCCCAGATCGAGGAAGATTATCAGTGGTCTTGTATGACTTCCATTTTCTAATAATTGCTCCCACAGTTGATTTCTTCACACCAAGCTGCTTGCCTATTGCAGATTCAGTCTTCCCAGTCAGGTGCAGGTCTACAATTTTGTTTCTGGTGTCCTTCAACAGCTCTTTGGTCTTGGCCATAGTGGAGTTTGGAGTGTGACTGAGGTTGTGGACAGGTGTCTTTTATACTGATAACACGTTCAAACAGGTGCCATTAATACAGGTAATGAGTGGAGGACAGAGGAGCCTCTTAAAGAAGAAGTTAAAGGTCTGTGAGAGCCAGAAATCTTGCTTGTTTGTAGGTGACCAAATACTTATTTTACCGAGGAATTTACCAATTAATTAATTAGAAATCCTACGATGTGATTTCCTGGATTCTTTCCCCCCATTCTGTCTCTCATAGTTGAAGTGTACCCATGATGACAATTACAGGCCTCTCTCATCTTTTTAAGTGGGAGAACTTGCACAATTGGTGGCTGACTAAATGCATTTTTGCATATATATAATCCATGCTTGAGAGAGGATTGAAATGTCACATTGACATGGGTGAAAAAAACAAAAACTTTTTTCACTGGATTTTGTGGATAACCATTGAGTTTATTCAGGTATGGATGGTTCCTTGGTCGTATACACTGGCACCTGTTGCTTTATGGATATTGAAGTGCTGCCCTCATCCTTTTTTGTGTGTCTATCTATTTGTGTGTGTGTATATGTATATATATATATATATATATATATATATATATATATATTACACAGTGTATACACTGCACAGAAAACCTGTGGAACCATCCAGAAGTTCCAAGTAAACACAAATGGCTAATTTTAAGTGTATCTTGATTTTTTTATTTTTTTTTTTTCAAAGGGGGGAATGACAAAAAATAGGAGTAATATAATACCTTACAAATCTTCTTATGCTTCTGTTCTGGCTGGTATCTACCCCCTAATCCTTCTTGACATACAACATTTGGTTGCACAGCCAATCACCAGTTGATTTGGATCAGTGCTATAGCTTGTGATTGGCTGAGCTGTCATTTCCTGTGTGTCAAGCAGTTATCAGTAAGTAGAATCCAGCAGAACTCCGGGAAGCATTGAAACAGGAGTGGCAGGAGATCTCGACACACAGAAAATGACTGCTTAGCCAATCACAAGATGCACGAGTCACCAGTGTTTAATGCAGGTGTATTCTCATACATTTAATTCCAATTGGATGACAAGTTAAATATCTTCAAGAAACAAATAATAAAAGTCCAGTTGCTCTGACTTAATACTACTGATGTCCAACACATGGAAACTCCCCTCTGACATCCACAAGTAGGGTTGTCATGATGCCCAAATTTTGATTTGATTTCGATACCATAAAAAAGTATTGCAATACCCAATACTATTCGATACCACGTGAAAAAAATAAAACCCTAAAAAAGCTGTGTGCATTCCGCATTTTATGGAACATCCGGCCTACAATCGAACAGTCCTATTTATATTTTTTGGGGGGAAAAGGTGACTAAAAAAAATGGCGAATCGCTCAGAGTTTATTTATTTTTTCTGTTACGGCGTTCACCGCATAGGAGATTTTTAAAATATTTTAATAGTTTGAACTTTTCGGATGTGGCGATATGTAATGTGTTTATTTATTGTTTTATATGTAAAATTGGGAAAGAGGGTGATATATACTCAATATTTAGGTGTTTTTTTTTTTTTGTTTTGTTTTTTTTACTTTTTATTTAATAACTATATCCCTCCTTAGGGGCTAGAACCCTTTGTCCTATTCACCCTAATAGAGCTCTATTAGGGTGAATAAGAATTTATACTGTCCCTGCTGCCCTGTGCTTTGTGCACTCAGCAGAATGGAGCCTACCATGGCAGCCAGGGCTTCAGTAGCGTCCTGGCTGCATTGGTAACCGATCGAAGACCCACGATTACACTGCGCCATCAATTACTTTAATATGGGGGGGGGGGGGGGGAAGGGCGGACTGCGCCACCAATCAAGATAATTAACATTTAATACAGATACAGGAGGCGGGTGCCGGCGGCAGAATCTCATAGCTGACACCCGACCTCTATGACAGGGAGCTGCGATCAATGGCAGTTAACCACTCAGGTGCCACAGCGCCTTGTCATAATGGTTGGGAGCTGGCTATGTGATTCTGCTGCCGGTACCTGCCTCCTGTATCTGTATTAATGGGTGAGTTATCTTCATTGGTGGCGCAGTGGCGACAGTCCCTCCCCTCCTCCGCCCCTCTCTCTTCTCATTGGTGGCAGCAGCACAGGGGGGAGGGAGAGACTGCTTCCTTCTCCCCTGTACTGCTAAGGAGAACATGGCGCACGCTAAGAGCAGCGCATGCCATGTTCTGTAATATTTGGCTGCGCAGTAGCGCAGCCTAGGATCAGTAAAAGGCAAATCCCGGTATAGAATCCATACCGGTACAAAAGTATCGATTGGGTATTGATGATTCAATACCTGGTGCAACTCTTTCCACAAGTGTTGTCTTCTTTGTTCCTCTTAGATGTCAATGGTCTTGTTACTTCTTCTGGAATGATGCGTTTACCCAGTCTCTTTCCTATTGTTTAGCCATAAACATTTAGCCAACATTTTTCAGACTTTTTTATTTTTAGCATGAGTTGTAACTATTTATTTGAAATAAATCTGCCCTGCTCCCAAGTCTTCTCCATCTGAAATTATTTTTCTCACTGGAGTCCCATGAAAGTTTTTTTTTTTATATTTTTTTTCATTGTACTGGCATTTAATGGCATAATCCCATTTCACAATATGTAACATATGAGACTGTATAATATTAATAAGCACATAAATAAGTGTATGTTGCTATGGCAACATTTTAGAATTTGCATGTAGCATTTGCACAAGAGCCAAGTACATATAATAAGCTTTAAAGAAGATGACTACATGGTTTAATTTAGATGAAATGGGAAATGAACATTTAATTTTAGCAACAAAAAGCTATTTTATTGAGTTTTGCTACTTTGGTTTTTTATTTGAAGGTTGAAAATAAAAATAAAATTGTCTGACACTGGCATGAAATTGAATGAAAATAATTTATACGTTGGCATTTACGTTGGTTTCATTTACATTTTTTTCATTGGGATGCAGATTTTCTTTCTTATGCGGGACCAAATGACATCCAATTATCTGTGAAACAGGTAGTGTGATTATTTGGGCTCAAATCAAATGGCTGCTCCAAGCTGACTTATGTTTTATTCACCATTATCTGTAAACAAGTGGTGCCAGATCTCCGGGATGGAGGTTTCATAGGAGTTGACAGTTAGGGCCTCATGTATTATTTCACAGTTTTGGAAATGTTCATTGCTATGCGTTTGCTGTTAATCATGGATGTTTAAAACTGTTATCAGCATTTCTCTGCTGTAAGTTGTTTGCCAACATTCCTTGGTGGCATTAAATGGATCCTAGATACAAAATATGTACAAAGGATATTAATGGGTTTGTCAGGGATGTTATAAAATATGTCAAACAGGAAATGTGATAAAATAAAAAAATGAATTGCTGTACATATTTAATTTCACTGTAAAATCCACCTCTGCTATAGTGCTGCCACTACTTCTTTGCCGCGCCGATAAAACCTGCAAAGGCCACTGGTGCGGTGGAGAAGGAATTGCGGGGGATTTAAGGGATGAGTGATGACTATCTTTTATTTTTGTCACATTGCCCGCGATTAGACAATTTTTCAAAATGATCAGGTAACCTGTTTAACTGTGCTATTAAAATATACTTATTAAAGTATGTTTCTTTAGTGTCGATTCAGATTTCAACACTGTATCACATCCCTTCTAGTTCAGTGTCTGCACAGAACCTGTCACACTGAACATGGTGTTTGAACTGCAGGCAGCATGTTATAGAGCAGGAGGAGCTGAGCATATAGTTTTATGGGAAAAGATTCATTATAACTTGTATTTTATTCATTTATATTCCTGCTTATTCTGGGCTTTGAAATCACGGAGGCGGTCCTATCAGTGATTGACAGCTATCACTATACATACAGTCATAGAGGGAAGGCTGTCAATCACTGATAGGACCGCCTCCTTGACTTTAAAACTCAGAATGAGCAGGAATTTGAATGAATGAAATACAAGTTATACAGAATCTTTTCCCATAAAACTATATTTCAATCTGCTCAGCTCCTCCTGCTCTATAACATGCTGCCTGCAGCTTACATAGCATTTTCATGGTGACAAGTTCCCTTTAATCTAGTAGATTGATTTCTTGTAAATGTTGTATAGACTTTACACTAGGCACTGTACAGTAACATGTGGGGAAATACATATAGGAAGTACTGAACCTCCTATAGTACAACAAAGGTGTGTTTTGGAAAACCCCTGTGTAGGTTCCGGTACTGGCATAGTATAGCTGAAATCTCATTCACTTAAATGGGAGCTGTGCTGCAGTACCCCAGCATTGCCCTTACCCAGTGGATAAAACCTTTTGCTTTCACTCTGTGTACTATATATTGGCTGAAACGGCCAATCCTGGGGGTGTTGAATATTTGTCAAATTATATTAACATGTGAGAAATCTCAATCAGTGGTGGAAATAACATATATGTAACCTGTGTGCCAGTTATAATCAAAGTAAATTCCTGATATTTATCACATGAGAGAAGCTGATGACTTTCATGGCTCCTAATTATTTAGTGGATTGGTGAGAGACTTAAAAAATATTTGTATGGTTCATAAAATAACATTTCTGGAACATACTTTCTTATAACTGTGTTATACCATTCCTGTTATTCCTCCTGAATGTTTATAAATAAATTGACATCTGGGTGTTACCATTCCTGTTCTCCAGTGTGTGTTCTTATATAGTTTTCCACTGTCGGCACTGAGTGGCTGGTTTCGTGGCGTACAAGGACACAGCCCCAACTGGAAACTCTGTCAAATTATTCATACATTTTGAGGTGGAATAACAGAGGGATGGTACAATGTCGAACTCTAAGACTCTAATGTAATATAAAAGACATGTCAGGAGAGTTGACAAGTCCTCTTTGGAGACAATATTTGTTCATGGTTGCATTTTACTCATTTTTTGCTGCAAATCATATTTTCAATTGCCCTTTATTAAAAATATTGAACCATTCAGTCACTAAGGTTAGCTGTTTTTCTAGCCGTGTGACTGGTACTTTCATTGGTCATCTAATAAACCTTATATCTAAGCTACTAAAATGTCATAAACACTTATTTAAGCCACATTCTTATCAGTAAGATAAGAACTGAGAAATGAGTGATCTATAAGGTCAGAGAGCAGAGATAAGGAGTCAGTCTGCTCCTGGTCTGACTGGAAAGACAGAAAATCCAAAGGGTGCTACTAGAGCATGTCAGCTCTGTACAGAAAAAATAATGCTATATTTTTAATAAAGACCAATTTTAAAAATTATTTTTAGCTCAAATAAGTTCAATGCAATAATAAAAAGGTTGCCCCCAAAGGTGTACATAGCCTTTAAGGGAATGATAAGTTATGCTGAACTATTGGAGAACACGGGGTTCATATATTGCTTCTACAGTCCGTGCATGCTGTAAACTTGTTTTGTTAGGTGGTTCTGTACACTTTTAGGTTATCCGTTAGCAAGTGATCTAGATCAATGTTCCTCAACTTCAGTCCTCATGGCCCACCTGTTCATCATGATTTGAGAATATCCCACAGTATGAATGCCTGTGGAAATCCTGAAAACATGACCGGCTGGTGGGTCCTGAGGACTGGAGTTGAGGAACACTGGTCTGGTTGTTTGCCAGTTCAGATATTTCTGGTCCGAGATGAATGTCTTGAATAAATACTGTTACTAAGTTGTTGATCAACGTTGCTTTTATTTAAACAGATACATCAAATCTGAGAGGTCAATCATTCTGATAAACTTCTGTCTGTCCATCATCTCATCTAATATCCTTATCTTGGTGGGCCAAACACAAGTACGAAATAAGGTAAGACAGCTATTTTGCCTTCATTTTTCAAATAATGATTTTGACATGTGCAAATATTGTTGGATATGTTCTTGATTGTTTAACTTGCTAAGCATATACTATAGAAGAACCATTTGGGCCTTAACTGTCTAACAAAACCTGGTCTTGTTGTTCATTGCAACCAAACATTGTAACACTTTTCCCAGAGCAGTTTCAGTAATGGAACATACAGAGTGATTGGTGACTTTTGGTGTCAGTTTAGTTTTAATAATTGAGGCCCATCGCCTGTGTCGGCCATGTTTGTTTTTTTGGTATTCGTTTACTTCTTCGACATCATTATTGGTAGCAATCCGGCTGTTGATTAGTATTGGATTAATAGATAATAATTTCTAAACTTTGCGAAAGGCATCTATTTAGAATACTGTTTTATTCTGATGTAATCAGTTTCCATATTTTGTAACATTTTTCTAAATACCATTTCATTCAGAGAAGTAATAATTTAGGTTACTGATCCCCCAGCAGCTTCTTGGCATCTTAGAGCTTGGTCTGTTGATTTACATACTGGCTGCTGTAATTATTACATCAGGCACTATATAGCAATCTGATGCAAACTCCCAGAGTGCAGTGTGGCATTGAAATATTGGATCTAAGGAATGCTTTTAGATCTACTTCTGTCAGCACATTTCTGATTCCAGATAGCACCCAGAAGAATTCTGAGCAGAAGCATAGAAATGCGGTCTATGATGCTTGGTATTGTTCAAGATCATTGCAAGAAGCAATTTTAAATTTACTCAGCACAATATCTAGATTTCTAGGCATTAACTACAAAATGATGGAAATGAAACATTATAAGCATAGTTTTATAACCTTTTACTAACCTCCTAAACTCGTTTTCAATATTTTATCCTGAAGGAACACTATAGATAACAATGCTGATACAGATTGATTAATACAGCCTTAGCTTAACAGTAGACAAGTCATGCAGGAGATATGCCAAATCTATCTCCGTGGCTTTGTGAAAAATTTGGTTTATCTTGATAGACACGTTAGGTAGTTTCCTATTCCATAGGCCACCTCTTGAAATGCATATGTGTACCCCCTTTTTAGAGTTTTCCTACCTATATTACGGTGCTATATTAAATTAATAAATACTTTTATTAGGATGATGCGTGTATGTAATTTCTCGTGATAAGTATGTTAAATTAGCTGCAGGTATAACAAGTACAAGCTAGAGGTTGTAAAAACAGAATTCTCTTAAATGTCCACATTTACTGCACTGTTTTATAACACGCAATAATTTTGCCTGGCCATACAAAATAAATTAATACAAGCCATTTATTCTGTCAGTGAAACTCACACTCCATTTCCAAGAAATGCTCCCATTTATCATCCACAATGTGGTAAAATGTAGTTGATATAATGATTTGATATCATGGAACGATAACTTCATATATTATATTTATGTGTACTTTACAACACTTATTCAGCCAATGAGTTAAAATCTGTGGGGAGTGTGGGAAAAGCATCAAAGTGCTTAAAGGGACATCTGCCCTGATATTTCAAGTTCTAGTTATATTTTCATTATATTAATAATTGTGAAATTATTTTTGTTATTGTTTGGTATTTCACTCATTTATTCAGTGCCATTTATACTGTGTTGCTGATTCAATTGATAGGTTTTTTTTCTGTGTTTTTTTTTAATTTTTTTTTTATGGAAGGATATAGGATACGTATCTATTTTGTAAGACAACACAACTGTTATTTTTTTATTTTATTTGAAAGTGCCATTAATTCCATGGCGCTGTACATCCAGATGGAGTTTCACAAATATAATAATACAATAAACAATCTATTAGCAGAGGGGTAGAGGACCCTGCCCGCAAGGGTTTACAATCTACAAACACAATAGAAACAATATTATGTTACTTTCCAATACTATACCTTATCACACCTTTTATAATTTTGAGTAAAGTGAGGTTTTTGTTTATTTTTATCCATGGGGCCAAAGCACTGAGGTTCTCTCAACAGCATTCCTAATTATATTAATGTAGGAGCATTCAATTCTGTCTTTTTATAATGGTTAGTACTGGTAGAAACATGGTATTGAAACTACAATTTGGGAATGTATGATTGATAGAGAAAAAGAATAGTCAACACTTTGATCTTAATATTAATGTTTGTCTATCAGTTGTATTCATTTTGTGTATTTATTGAGGTGGAATGCAAATTTGTGCCTCGTCTATCAAAACTGTGTAAAAGAAAAAAAAAATTCCTCACTGCCCATAGCAACAAATCACAGTGCAGCTTTCATTAATTTAAAAAAAACTGCACTTCAATTGGTTGCTATGGGTAAATAGTTGATAAAAACGTGGTCCTATATTTTTAGTTGAATATTTTTGGATTTTTGGATTGTTTGTTTCTTCTATGGAATTATTTTGTATGTGCATTAGATCAATATATTTTAACCTGGGTAGAGATTTGCTTTGTATCTGACTGGTAATATCCTACAATATACTATGTACAATATACTAGTAATGTAGCTAATGTGTACAGTATTATATTAACTGTTATTAATGTATACCAATAATGCTTGTTAGTGGTTGAAATAATAGAACCTTAATGATCAGGCAAATAAGTAGAATGTGTTATTCACTTGACCAAAGGAATAAGATGTAGCATTGTGATGTGTGAAGTGACCCATGCAACACATGGGTCTGTAGCAACAATGCTATAACTGGTGATCATGCTCTGATTCACCGCAATAAAGATCAACTTAAAGTTACTGTGCCGTGACAAATTCTGTAATTACTGTAAGCTTTTATAGTTAGTGAAATATACCCTTTCAATGTGACTTGTCTATCCAATTGAAATGGTTAATTTCATTACATAAGAAACATAGGAGTAGAGATGAGCTAATTGATTCGAAACAAATCAAATTTGTTATAAATTTTACAAAAATTAATCTGAAAAATCCAGGATTTTTTTATTTCATTTCACAGGAATCACAAAAAAACGGCACCCAGTGCCATTTTACTGTGAATATTGGCAGGGAAAACCACGAGGAGAATATCACATGGCACTGGGAGGAAGTGGGGTGAAGAGCTTGCTCTGATTGGCTCAGAGGCTGACAGCCTGCATCAGCCAATCAGGGCATAAAAAGACAGAACTGATGCATTCTGTGTTCAGTTTCTGACCTGGAAGGGTGTCATGTAGCAGTGTCTGACAAAAAGAAATTACAGACACAAGCCACTTATCTACTGTGGTAAGGACACTACTAGCAGAGTGTAGGGAAAGAATAAGAATATATCATTGGGTGGATTTTAGGAAATTTGATCAGGGAAAGCTTTGAGGGAGTGAGCAGCTGTCAGCTAATTGTGCGCATTACAAAACCCCCTAGTAAACTAATTTTTCATGTATGTAAACAGACAGACAGCTTAAAAAAAGTGCATAGGCTTTATTGGCAGCAGAACCTCAATATTATATAACGATTTTCTTCCGAAGACTGTTTCACTTCATTATATCCATGTTATTAAATGTGTTTCATATTGCTGCAATATAACGGGTAGTTACAGCAAAAACAATACTGCAATAACATAATTTTTTATGCCCATAGTGTGTGATTAAGAGAATTGCATAGTACTGCAAGATAACGGATATCTAGATCTAAAGCAATACTGCAATAATTCCATTGTTATATCCGTGATATTGAACACATAGTTCAGACATTTTATCGCAAACATTACATTGTTGTATCTGTGTTGAAATCGCATTTTTATACCCATGATATTGAATGCATAGTTCAGACATTTTACCGCAAACATTGTAGTGTTATTGCTGCGTTAATGAATGCTTTGCTGCATCAGACCATTTAGTTTAAAGATAGATTTTACTACAAAAATTGTATTCATTATTATATATTATTATTGAAGGCATAGTTTAAAGATATTTTACAGCAAAATTTGCATCATCGAGGTAAATTGTCAATACCAGGATCAAAGTGTTTTTAGAAAGGAAGAGCCACTTAATTGTGCCTCTGTCTATAAATTACAGGAAAAAAAAACACTGGAAATGTTGCTAGTACCATTTCATAATTTGTGTAACAAATCCGTGTCTTTTCATCTATCTGCCTCATAATGAAATGTCTGGAAAATGAAAGAGTGCAAAACAAAAGACCTAGGCCTTGTCATTCGAGAGTCAAAATATGAGTAGTAGCAGCTATAGCAGCACCAGCCATCTGGCCAGCAGCAGTAGTAGTTGTATTAATAGTGGCACGTATAGCCATGTTGGTAGTGGCAGAGACAGTGGTAGCAACAGAGGCACTTGGGATAAATACACAGCAGGGAATAGAGAGGGTGGCCAAGGAGCCCACAATGACATAGCAGTCTGATAAAAGTGGTGGGGAGGGTAAGGACTATGATTATGTTTGTGTGTTGGACAGTATCTTGGGGCAGATCAGGTTGCTAAGGAGACGGTAACATCAAAGGAGGAGGGTAACGTACACACGTAACCTCCTAAAAACCGACAGTGCCAGATCTGCTTGTAATGTGGTCAGCTAGGGAACTGGTGATGCCACAGATACTGTGGGCACAGGTTCAAAACATGCCAGACTTAGGCCAGGCACAGTTGCCTCCAGTTCCGTATGAGAAACTCCCATATGGCGTTCAACTTCAGCACACAAAACTAAATCTATATGCAAGATAGGCAGGATTAAAATGAGCTGTGTACTTTCTAACACAGCTCTATCTGGGCTCTATTGAAGCACATAAGGCAGCATCACCAGATACGTCGGAAACTGTCCAGCATTCTGAATCGGCACAAGTGTCAAATGTTGTGGTTATCTGAGTGTGCTCCAGCTTCACCCGGCAGGGAATGGGGGATCCAGAGCAGCCCCTGTTCCCCTGTGTGATGGTACCAGAGATGATGCACAGCATTTAGTCAGAAAACCTTCATAAAAGCAATAAAATTGAGGGATTTACAACAGGGATGACCATAATCCCATGTGCATCCCTCCATAAGGTACAGAATCCCTCCCTACTATGAACCTAATGGCATTTCACTTTTAAAATTATTAGGGTTAAAACCAGATGCCGAACATGGTGGATGAATCATACATGACAGCTTGACTCAACACCATTAAAAAACATAACACGTGATCATGCAGTATGTTTTAAACACACAGTTTATTATCACTGTCAACCATGCATTTACTGATTGCTATATATGTCAGTGCCACTCTGACGTTGCTATCATTTTGTTAAAGAGCTTAAAAGGTGGAGGAGTAGAGAAAACAAATTGTAAAACGGAGATAACCAAAAGGTATTTAAAAAAAAAAGTCCTAGGAGACCTCAGAGTGGTGTATACCAATTTTGGAGAAACTCTGATTAGTGTAGAATCAATTTGGACACTTCCTTTTTTTTTTTTTTTTTTTTTTTTTACCCATCATTTAGAATGTTTATCATTCTTACTTGACTTCTTAATCTGTCCAGTAAAAAAAAAAAATCAGGATTTTGGCTAAGATATACAGAAAAAAACAAAGCATAAAGGAAGGTTGGCAAGGCTGAATTGCCAAACTGATACTGTTTGCCAAATCTGTGTATTGTTTAAAAACAAAAATTCAGAATTAGCATTGGACTTTGCAGTGCTTGTGAACACTGATTCTATCAGGAAAGGGAGAAGAAGAGAATTCTAGTTTAGGTATTACTAGGTAAGGGTACTTTCACACTTGCGTTATTCTTTTCCGGCATAGAGTTCCGTCAAAAGGGCTCTATGCCGGAAAAGAACTGATCAGGCATATCCCAATTCATTCTGAATGGATAGAAATCCGTTCAGTTTGCATCAGTATGCCTTCCGTTCAGTCACTGTCAGGTGTTTTGGCCGGACATAATACCGCAGCATGCTGCAGTATTATGTCAGTCCAAAATGCCTGATTAGTCGCCGGAATGCCGGATCCGGCATTAATTTACATTGACTTACATTAGTGCCGGATCCGGAATTGCAAAACCACTGAAGGACGGATCCGTCCTTCCGCAGACTGGGAAAACTGTGAAAAAGACTGCAGGACGGATCTGTCCATCCGCATGACAAGTGGAGAGACGGATCCATTCTTGCAATGCATTTGTAGACGGATCGGCACACGGATCCGTCTACAAATGCTGTCAGTTGTCACACTGAACAGCGGATCCGGCTGGCAGCTCCAACAACGGACCTGCCTGCCGGATCACACTAACGCTAGTGTGAAAGTACCCTTAGAAAAACTATTGTCTCTCCACAGCAGTGATATTTGCCACACAGGTTCTGTCAGAGTCCCTATGTACAGGGATATTACATCCATACAAACAGAATCCCATGGAGATTACCTCTGTGCGAAATATACAGAGGAGACATACGTAGAGGGCCTATGCTCCTTCTATGGCAGCCCAAGTACAGCTTTGTGCAGGACAGACTCTCAATACATCCATGTGCCTGAGCTCTAAAGATTATTCACTTTTCGCCATGCAAGTAACTTTTGGAATTTGAGTCCAGTTGCAGAGGAACATCAGGTAATCTTGTTTTACACTTTACTACTAAGAAGCAGGATGAAATGTGTTTGTTTCTATAAATGTACACATCATCCATCGAACTGTTCATGGTGGTGCATTTTCGTGTTAAAATACGGCAGTATGTGGTTTTCTTAGAAATCAATACAGAAGATGGGATTACAAGCGTAAGCCTCTCTGGGATTATAGCGGATGTGTACAACTGCTGATATTCTTTCAGGATATCATTTTCTTTAGAAATGTGTGATAAGAGCTTAAAATAAAGTTCCCATGTCCAATTAAGATTGTGCCTTGCAGTTAGTTATGAGTATGATTTATTATGTTCATGGCTTGCCTGGTAAATTATGTTTAAAGGCTTATGAAATTTGTAATGCAATTAATTTGAATCAAAAACAATCTTCCTATTGAGTATTTAGAACTATATTTGAGTCTATCATAAATAATATCTAATAACATGACCATGTGAAGTTCTAGCTGATATCGCCACTAGAAAAATGAAAATCTCTCTGTGTGGAAATGCAAAGTTTAGAATGAATCAGACATTATCTACTGACATTTTATGGCTGAGTAAGATCCGGTATGTCAACAGATTTGTATTACACAATAGCTGTCCATGATAATATGCACACTTTATGTATCAATCATATTAAATGATATATAGAGCTATCCAAAAAGATAGAAATAAATTCAATTATATAAACTGTATTGTGCGCAACTGTATAAATTTAAGTAGGGTATTTGGCCCAGGTATCGCAGGTAATACGCTGCAAATCTTCAGCCGTATCTGCAGTAAAAACTGCCTATAACATCAAAATTTCCAGAGTGTTTAAGGGTACGAACATGTGTCGTGGCTGTATCACAATTGTGACTTGGCCGTGCTGCATCTGAGTACCGTGCAGACGAAAGGCTGCTGCAGGCTCTAATTAAACTAATGAAGACCGCACTGTTATGTGTATCGGTATTGTCAATGGCCACACAGTATTTGAGGTGCCACACAGCCCTGAACAATACAGACCCACTGAATAGTACGGTCTTCATTAGTTTAATTAGAGCCCGCTGCGTCCCTTTTGCCTCCACAGTACTCGATCTCAGCACAACCAAGTCACAACAGTGACACGACTGCACTGTGTGGTCATATGTAGGGATGAGCGAACCCGTGGAAGTTCGGGTTCGGCCGAACTTCAGGTCAAAGTATGCGTTCGGGACCTGAAGTTGACCCTGAACCACATTGAAGTCAATGGGGACCTGAACGTAACTTTATTTTTTTCCGTTATAACACGGCTATATGGGAACATAATAGCATTCTAAAGACAGAATGCAAAACAATATGGCCATTTAGGGGTTAAAAAAACCACCTCACTTCGTGCACTTGATCGCGCTGTAGGAGCTTCTATCTTCACTGAACAGGACCTGTCAAAGACCTGTAGAAGAAGCTGCTGCAGCGTGATTAAGTGGATTAGTTGAGTTGTGTTTTTTTTTTTTTTTTTAACCCCTAAATGCTCATATAGTTATAACAGAAAATAATAAAATCATCCGAACCTGAACATCAGTGAAAAAAATCTGGGTCCAAGTGCCTGAACTTGCAAAGTTCGGTACAAACCCAAACTTTGCAGTTCGGGTTCGCTCATCCCTAGTCGTATTCTTAAATTCCATGTGTTTATACACTAAAAGTTCCCTAATATGTTACATGAAAGGTGGTACTGGTAACATACTAGCTGAAGGACCCGGCTTTGCACAGGTATATTTCATCTATTTCATTTAATGTTTGTGTGTGTCATGAAGATATCGACAGTATCCGCTATAACGGTGACATCTACAGTACCCTACCCCCTTAACAGTGACCTGTCTAGCACCTGCCCCTTAACAGTGACCATAGTTTACAGTCCCCTTAACTGACCTCCACCATTAACGGCACCCTTAACAGAGACCTCCACAGCAAATGCACCTTTAACAGTGACCTCACAGTACCCCAGTGCCTTAACAGTAACCTCACAGTACCCTGCAGCCCCTTTAATAGTGGCCTCCACAGTCCCCCTCCTCCCTTAACAGTAACTTCTACAGCGGCCTGCCCCTTTGACAGTAACATCTACAGTGACCTCCACACAGCCCGCCCCTTTTTTGTGACCTCCACAGTACCCCGTCTTATTAACATTAAGTTCCACAATAGCCCTTCCCTTTAACCCCTTCACGCCCAGGCGCTGGAAGGGTGTTTAAAGATGGCGCCCGCTCCTGCCCAATGCTGGTGCCATAGCCATAACCGGCGGCTAATGTCCACCCCCTTAACAGTGGCCTCTACATCAAAAATGTTATCTGCCAGTTATTCTATTTCCTGAACATGATTATAGAGCAGCCATCTTCCCTGAGCAGTTTTTAACTTTATTGCAGCAATATGGGCCATTGGGGGGGGGGGGGGGGAGGCTCATTGACTTCAATGGGAGGGTTTTCTAGGCATGCTCTGTGACCTGTGCAGAGGTTATTGCAGGGAAAAAATAGATAGAATGTATACACAGAAGTGATAGCGTTACAGACAGGATTAGAATGACAGAAAAGCAGATAGCTGCAGTAAAGTGATCTGTATAGACCAAGAAGTTGTGCCCATTATTAGGCTTAGTGGCCAATGCAGGTATTTTAGGGTTTTTATTTATTTAAATATAGACATTGACATGGAAAATTCAAAATAACATAAATACTTTAAAAATATGTTAAAAAGATAATTGAAACTGGTAATTTTGTGATAACATATTCCTTTTAACCGTTTTTTTGATGGGGTAGCCTTCTAACAGAAATTTATTATCCAAAGCAGACAATCATTTTAATGAAACAATATTAATAATCATAATAGCAAAATATCAGAATGCAAATGATACTGCTGTCATTTAAACCATATCCTCTATATTTTTGTGAATAATGCAATTAAGCAGCAAGTCTCTAACATCTTACTTAGGTCTTCATGTCAAGGCTGAATAGACACTGAGTTCACTCTAGAGAGGAAAGGGAATTTTCCACTGCTCAAACTGTGATGTCTATATTGGTAGGCATATTAACTAGATGTTTTTCTAAAGCAGATTAGGTTGGAGACATACAAATATTAATATAATAAAGGTAAAAAAAATGTATTGACTGGCAAACCTTAAAATGTCCTTTAACAGTATGTTTAGCTAGTAGAAGATTCTAACCAGGCAATATTGGTGCCTTTTGGTTCACATACATATCCACCTCTCAATTTACAACAGCTATGAGATGGAGGTGGGAGATCCCCATTCTCAATAAATGTGCCAGAGAAGGGACCAGCACCTATTTGACATTTATGGCATTTCCTGTGGATATATCATGAAAGTCGAGATGGGTATAACCCTTTAAGGATAAGCAAGGGTAGATTATGTTGGATACTTAAGAGGACATTTTACTGCTCCTAACATGCCTGTTTTAATAGCTCCATGCATTCCCCATGTAATAACAATTCTGGAACATCTATTCTTATGGCTCTATGTTGTGCCGTTCCTTTATTATTTCTACCAGAAGTTATGAATGAATTGCTTTTAGCCTTCAGTAAGCTTATAGAGGGGAGGTAACAAGTTTGGGGTGTGTACAGTCTGAAAATGGCAGCACTGATTGGATAGAGGGAGTCTGTGCAGGTACACACCCCCAGCTTGTTACCTCCCCTCTGTACCCTTACTGCAGAATGCTATCAATTCATTCATAACTTCTGGTAGAAATAATAAAGGAACAGCACATCATAGAGTCATAAGAATAGATACTACAGAATTGTTATTACATTGGGAATGCATGGATCTATTAAAACAGAGTGGTGAAAGGTCCTCTTTAACACAAAATGGCAACTACGGTATACTGATATTAAATTAAAAGTTTGGTTTATAGGTTCAAATACAATCTTAGGGCTTATTCACATTACCGTTATGTATTCCGTTATGGCTTTCCATTATAACTGAATCTATAAGATGGAAGTCAAAACGGAAACCTTTAGAGGCATTCCGTTTTGAACCGTGCTGAACGGAAAATGGTTATGTCCACAGAACTTTGTTTTCTGGCCAGCGTAACGGAAACCAGACGGATCCGTTATGCTTGCCCATATACTTCTATTATGATGGATGAAAACGGAATGCCTCTAATGGTTTCCGTTTTGATTTCAGTCTTATGGATTCTGTTATTTTCTGTTATAACCATGTTATAGCGTAAAGCCCTAATGGAATACATAATGGTGATGTGAACAAGCCCTAATGCAGAGTAATCATACTGTAGCTAGTGTACAGCATGGCAAAAATATGAACTGATGTCATAGAATCAATTGTAAATAGGGACCCAAATCACAAAATACAATATTTACCCCCTATATTGCTTCATTAAAACAGTTGTGTGTGTGTGTATTTATGTAGACATGAATGTACGTGGTCATTTAGAACTACTCAGGGTCTACATGACAACACTACACTTGTCAGAAATAAGAACAGGAACGTCATCCGATTCTCTCTTTAGGCTTT
The DNA here is from genome assembly GCA_033119425.1 of Bufotes viridis. Classification (NCBI taxonomy): domain Eukaryota; kingdom Metazoa; phylum Chordata; class Amphibia; order Anura; family Bufonidae; genus Bufotes; species Bufotes viridis. The sequence continues at coordinate 195,057,228 of CM065592.1, forward strand.
GGTCCTAAAGCTTCAAGCAATCACAGTATGTCTTGATATAGAAGTCCGATATTAAAACATTTATTGCACAAGTTTTAACTAAATGGCTTTTAGGCATGTGTACAGTGATATTAGTACTAAACGATCATTGAACATCCTAGAGCTGTCAGGAAAGGTTCAGAGATATAGCATGGCCTTTACCAGCATCCTTATATGGATCCAATTATTACATAGAAATACAATTGAAGTATAAAAATAGGTAAAACATTTGCAAATATCAAATACCTTATTCAAATATCAAATTCCAAAAAGTTCATATTAAATAAGACTGTTTATTATCAATAAACATATGTTAGCATTCTCATGGAATTACTTTTAATTATACAACCATTTCCTGATCAGTTCCAATATTCCTTAACTCATTCTGACACCTTTGGTGCTGCAGCACCAGTAGTGAGAGCTACACATTTACTAATCAAGTAATACAGTGCCTTTATGAAGATGTCCTAAATCTATAGGGTCTAAAAACCTGAAATGTACATGGTTTTAAATTCACTTAAAAAAATAAAAAATAATATAGTAATTTGTCGTAGTGAAATATCAAAAATTTTCACTGGTGGGGTTCTGAGTACCGAGACCCCCAACAGTTTCTAAAACAAGGAGACAGAAGGGCTCACATAGAGTGCTCTCTCCTTGTTGCTGATGAGTTCAATGGAAAGTCTGTTAACCCATCTCCAGTTGGGGCCCCGCAGAAAGGAGAGACAGTGCCTTGTGTGAGCGCTTCTGTCTCCTCATTTTAGCGATCAGTGGTGGTCTCACCGATCAAAACCTTTTTATATGTCACTATGTTAGATCAAATTATTTTTACAAGGACACTTTAATTTAAATGAAAAGTCATTTTAACTACAAATGGAGCAGTTTAATATTTTCTATACAGGTAAGTCCATATATATTTGGACACTGACAAATTTTGTTTTTATTACCCCTTTACCAAAACATATTCAAGTTATAGTTATTTAATGAACATATACATAAAGTCCCAACTTTTAGCTTTTATTTGAGGGTATCCACATTAAAATTGGATTAAGTGTTTAGGAGTTTCATCTGCTCATGATCCAAAATATACCACATCATCTTTAAAACACGGCAGAGGCAGTGTGATGGCTTGGGCATGCGTGGCTGCCAGTGGCACTGGGCCCCTAGTGTTTATTGATGATGTGACACAAGACAACCCCAGAATTCATTCTGCTGCTTCTCTCCGAGACATACTGTGTGCTCAAATCCAACCAAATGCAGCCAAACTGATTTGTTGGTGTTTCATAATACAGATGGAAAATGACCCAAAACATAAAGCCAAAGCAACCCAGGAGTTTATTAAAGCAAAGAAGTGGAATATTCTTGATCTTGAATGGCCGTCATTCCCCTGATCTGAACCCAATAGAGCATTTCACTTGTTAATGACTAAACTTCAGACAGAAAGACCCACAAACAAACAGCAACTGAAACCCGCTGCAGTAAGAGCCTGGCAGGGCATTAAAAAGGAGGAAACGCATCGTCTGGTGATGTCCATGAGTTCAAGGCTTCAGGCAGTCATTGCCAACGAAGGGTTTTCAACAAAGTATTAGAAATTAACATTTTATTTACAATTATTTAATTTGTCCAATTACTTTTCAGCTACTGAAATGAAGGGGATTGAGTTTAAAAAATGCTTTAGTTCCTTACATTTTTATGCAATCATTTTGTTCAACCCGCTGAATTAAAGCTGAAAGTCTGAACTTTAACTGCATCTGTATTGTTTTGTTCAAAATCCATTGTGGTAATGTACAGAAAAAAAACTAGAAAAGTGTTGTCTCTGTCCAAATATATATAGATCTAATTGTATATTGCATTATACAGGGTCGACAGAACTTATTTTATAGCCAAAAATGGTCAAATAAATTATATATATTTTTTCAAGTGGTTATAAAATTCAACATAATGACAAGAAAAAAAATTAAACCAATCGACGGTGACAGATGAATGTCACAATGATCTATCAGACTATTTGTTGAATTTTGGAAACATTTTAGAGGATGTAGCTGGTCACAGCTTGTCTTTAGTTGCAAGTCATCCAAAGTATCGTAATTATATGTTGGTACAGAATAGCACAGTGAAAGGAAATGCTGCACAAGTAATCTGAGCATTTGTATGCAATCAGCATTGTACATAATGAGTGTTTCTTTAAGAGTTACAGAGCACTGTTGGAAAACTGCTTTTTTTCCTTTCTTTGTAATAGAAATACCTCAAGCTGTTAAACTGATAGAATACTTGAAATGTTAAAATGCTAGGTTTATAGAGGTTATATATGTCTTGTGGACAGAATCAAGATATTTCATTATCTAGTGCTTCAAAAGAATGTTGAAATATAGCTACTAAAATAAGTATTGAAAGATTTTTTTTGATGGCTTTCTAAAATCCTCTGGTAATGGAGGCTAATTGTTCAGGGCGGATTTCACAAGGCATTATAGTCTGTATGACAGATTTTGAAATAACAAAACAATATCCTGAATCCTGACATTGAAATACTTTCTTTTTTCACTTATTGTAAAAGTTGTTGCAGTGGATAAAAACTGCATTAAAATTACAAAAAAGTAAATTCTATATACAGTATTCTGAAAATGTAATACATGTACAGCAAGCTGAATCATAGAGGGAAATGTTCACCTGTTTATGAAAATAATTGTACCAATTTCTGAGTAACGTGCAAATGGAACTTCTAGAATATTGTTATTACAAATAATAGTAATTTAAGATAAATCTCATATAAATTCTTTTTATATTGACATGTAAATATATAGAATAATGGCCCACATATTGCAATAGTATTGTATTATTGCTAGTAGTGGAAAATTGTATTGTTGTTAATGTGTGTAACCCAAACTTAAGAAAGTCAAGTGTCTGTAGAATAGGGTAAAATACAAATGTTTATTTTTATAACTGTTAACACGTTATTACAAAGTAAGGTTGAAAATAGTTAAAAAACGAGCAAACTAGTTCGTAATGAACCGGGTTTGTTATGAATTTTAGAGAAAAATCATCCACAAAACGAACCCAGAGCTTTTCAGGTTTGGTTCAGACTAATAGCTAGTAGCGCCATTTTACAGCACATGTCCATGTTAGCAGGAAAAAGCATAAGGGGAAAAGAAAAAGGATGCTTACATGACCACTGGGAGAAAATGAGAGGGAGGACTTGCCCTGATTGGCTCACAGGCTGAAAAACCGTCTCATTAGCCAATCAGTGGGGCAGCAGGCAAGAAGGTGGCCTTACAGAAAGAGCAGAACGTCATTCTGTGTTGAGCTGCTGATGATAGTGGATGGGTGTACAGTATACAGAAAATGACCTTATACAGTATAAGGAGTCACCAGCAAGCCTCTATTCTAGTGTTACAGAGACGGTGTAGGGACACAATAGAAATAAATAATTGTGTAGAATAGGCAGGACTTTGATCAGGGAAAGAGGGCTGAGGTTCTCTGCACATACAGGGGCTGGCATACAGCTGCTGCAGAACCTTAAAAACAAGCCACCTTTAGGATTTTTTTCTCATTTGAACAGCCAGAATTTTTTTCCCCCCACCAAAACCTAAATTTTCTACATAGACTTATGGTTAACACAACACACCAATAGCATTCTGCTGCAAATACTGAGCAATTGCAAATTATTCTTTTTTTTGCATTATATCTGTCTGGTGTTATATACTAGTGAAATTAAATGCACATAAGACCATAGGCAGAAATGTTTTACCTGCCTTTTCTTCATCAATATATTGCTGCTGTGTGTAAGAATAATCTCATAACAAGTTTACAATGTATTTTGCACACTACAAAGGTCTATTTTGTTTCTGTGTATTCAAATGCATATACCATAAGTCAGAGGTCAGAAAGCTTTTACCTGTTTTGTTTATCCTTATATTGCAGTTGTAGATGGAAAAAAAACATCTTATACCAGGTTTACAACATGTTTTTCACACTAGAAAGGTCTTTTTTGTATCTGCATATTTAAATGCACATAAGATAGTAAGTAGCAATTTTACCGGCGGCAATACTGCGATATTCCAAAGTAAATTATCAATAGCATTGTTTACTGTGTTTGTAGAAGGGGAAGGGCATTTTATTGTGTCTCTGTCTTTAAGTTACAGAAAATACACTTGCAATTTTTCAATAACCTTTCTATATTTTGTGTGACTGTGTACCAAACTTGTGACATTTCTTATAGGAAAATTGTGAATTTATATTAGACCTCATAATAAAATGTCTGAAATATGGAAGGGTTCAAAATGAGAGACCCAGGCCTTACTACTACCAACATTCTGGTTTTGGGAGAATAACACCAGCTATGCAGACAGAAGTAGTAATAGTAGGGCACAGTTCTTCTTGGCATTCAAAAGGTGCAACGTTATCATTGAAAGGAAAAAGGATGAGATTGTTTTTTTGGAGGGCTCACTCCTCTTCTCAGTATGTGGAGGTCACTTCTAAGTTTGACATCGTGCCTTAGAGCCAGGAGTCACCACATTCCTCCTGCTCCTACTCCTTTTAGCCCCAGAGAAGCCTTTCAGCAGCGTACTTTCTATCAGTCAGTCTACTGTGCCAATTGTGCAGGGGGAGGGGGCAGGCAGGGGCCCACTTTGCTCAGGGAACCTGAGATCTGCCCCCTTGGAAGATACTTAGGTGGCATTATTTCTCCCCAAAAGCCATCCTTGCTTTGTATTCTCATGTGGCAGAGAATGTGGGCCACACATTGCAGTTGTTGCTGTGTGGGAAGGTGCATGCCTGACTCCTGGAGCAGCTGTTATGGCTCATTGTGTTAGTGTTTTTTTTTGTGGCAGTGGTGAGGAAGCAGACCAGCAGCAAGGCCAGGTCCTTTTGACACCTCCACATTTGTATCAGCTTGGCTCCCACACCAGGCATTTATCTTCCTTCTCCCCCTCCTCCTCCATGGTCATCATCCCGTCCCCAACAGGAGCAGGGTAGAGCAGTGCTATCACTCATCTTCCCTCCCATAATATGTCTAAAGTCAAGCGTTGCCATGCGGTGTTGGAGCTAATTGACCTAGGCAAGAGTAGCCAAACAGCCGATCACAAGCAAGGTGGTGAGTGACAATGGCCACAATATAGTGGCCACACTTAACCTGGGGGAAATGACATACACCTTGCATGGTGCACATACTTAACTTAGTCATGCAGCACTTTTTCAAAAAGTAACTTAGCTTGCATAATGTGCTTGCAATGTCCAAGAGACAGTCCTCGCATTTCAGCTATTCTTAAGTGACAAGGAACACTCTCCTGTACTTGCAGTGACAGAACGGCCTACAGTTATACTGCTTAATCTACAACGTTCCAACTCAATGGAGCAGTGTAAAGCCATGAATTATTTTGTAAGGCACCAGACCTCCTCAGCAGGGAGCATGTGTTTTAAGGTCAGGCAGTGGCAGCTCATCAAAAATGCCTGAAGCCCCTAAATAGGCAACTTAATTTTCGTCTGTAGGGACATCAATGATCTGAGCCCCCTCATATTTATCTTAGAACAAATTTTCACACTTATGCAACAAGGGATGTTGATGAAAAAAACAGCTAATACAGCTGGCTGTCTGCCATGTAGATGCAAGACCCACAAGGAAAAACTCGCATGGAGGAGGATGAGGAGTTGCCACTGGAGGAGTAGTTAGAAGTGAAGGAGCAGGAGCATAATGATGTCTGACACCGGCCAGGACACCAAATCGTCCCAGTGGGCTCCTCCGGCACGCTGGCCATTATGGTGTTTTATTCACATCAAGCAATCTGATGATTACTGGATAGCCATGCTTTTAGATCCTCATTATCAAAGCAAAATAGGGGAATGTTTTTCTCCCACTAGAAGAGAGGAAAAAATACTTTATTACCAGGAAACACTGTGAACGCAGCTTGCTGAAGCTTTTGGCAATGAGATGTCTGCCACCTGCATGTCTGAAAGGGAGGTCGATCTCTCGCCCTCTCCGCTGTCACAATCAGTAGAAGCTACAACAGCCAGTTCAGTCTCTTAATATGACGGAACAGTTTTTTTTCTCATGCTGCACCAGGCTGAGGCAAATCGGCAACATGAGACCTCCCGCCTCAATGCCCAGGTTCAATCCTACCTGGACTCTGTTCTCTCTCCCACCTGTTCCCTGACCCTAGGTACACACCTAAGCGTTTTACAGCGCGTTCAAACACGCTGTAAAACGCACAACATGTGAAAAGCCATGCTTCCCTATGTGCATGGTTCACATTTGGGTGTTTTAAACGCCAAACGATGTCGCTTCAGCATGAGTTTCTTTGGGGCATTTTAACGCGCCTATGGGCCATGCTAAAATAGTGGTGAATCACTGAATCGCGCGTATGATGCGCGTTTCTTAATTGCAAAAACGCGCGTCATACGCGCGATTCAGAGACGCTTAGGTGTGTTCCCAGCCTTACACTATGGACTTCTAGGCAGGCAGACTAGAACAGTGGCCCTAACTGGCTCTGTCTTCCTTTTTGCCCAGCCTCCTGTGTCATCTCAGAAAAGAGTTTTTAGCATGCCAGAGGGCGTGGTGACACCCTAACAGACTAAATTGTCAAAAAGAACCAGGAGTGGATCAAGGAGGATTTTCATAGATCTGGATTTGCTGACAGCGACCCATCTTGCCACTGTTGCTGGCTGCCTGCCACCATCATTTTCCGTACAGCTGCTCCTGTCATCGTGCTACTGTTTGCCTGCCAACATGTACCATATGGTTGCTGCTGCCGCCACCACTGTAGCTGCTAATCCTCTCTGCTAATCCCCTACTGCCACCACTATTAACGCTATACAATTGCCACTACTACCCATAAACAGCTCCATTGCTATTGCTGTGCTGCTACTGCTGCCATTATTGTTGTGGCCATGTGCTTCTACTACTTTATCCTTTCCACACTGTACTGCTGCTGCCCATCATTTTTTGGAAGCTTAGTCCCCAAGAAGATACTCTTTCTTTTGACAAGTGGTACTAGTGCGTGTCAGAAGTGCAGGCATTTTGCCCCCTTAAAGGGTTTCTGTCACCAACTTTTGACATTATAAGCTGTCTGACATTAGCTATGTGCTAATGTCAGACCAGCTTGATAATGTCTTTTTTATAAAAATCCGCTGTATATATAGTCTGAAAAACTTACTTTTATATTATGTAAATTAGCCTCTAGGAGCAGGGGGGGCATTGCCCTGCTCCTAGCGGCTCCGTCCGGCAACCCGCTGGCACGCCCCTTCACACTTTGATTGACAGTGCAGGGCAGCGATCCTCCTGCACTGTCTCGTTCTGAAATCGCGCGCCCGCGCCGCCGCTCTGTATTCGGCGCAGGCGCGGTGAGCAGAGGACGCTGGTGCCTGCTGTCCTCTGCTCACCGCGCCTGCGCCGAATACAGAGCGGCAGCTGCGGGCGCGCGATTTCAGAACGAGACAGTGCAGGAGGATCGCTGCCCTGCACTGTCAATCAAAGTGTGAAGGGGCGTGCCAGCAGGTTGCCGGACGGAGCCGCTAGGAGCAGGGCAACGCCCCCCCTGCTCCTAGAGGCTAATTTACATAATATAAAAGTAAGTTTTTCAGACTATATATACAGCGGATTTTTATAAAAAAGACATTATCAAGCTGGTCTGACATTAGCACATAGCTAATGTCAGACAGCTTATAATGTCAAAAGTTGGTGACAGAAACCCTTTAAGGCATAATTTTTGGACGCTGGGTCCCCAAGCAAGCCATTACTTTTTTACTATAACACCATATGCCCTGGATAAGGGACAATTTTTGTTACCTTTGGAAAATATAAAAAAGCATAACATGGGCGATGATGTGGTGTCTTTTTAAACATGCTGTTTGTTAGTGCTGTCAAACATGCATTTACATATAGCTATGTATGTCATTGTCACTCTGACATTATTTGTTATTGCTGTCATTATGTTCAAGAGGAAGGGAGGAGGAGAAGAGAAAAAAGCAAAAATTAATAAAAAATTAAGGAAAAGAGAACATATTTTCCTAAACATTCTGATCCCTAGGAGACTAGTGTTCTGTACCAATTCCCAGGGCAATTGGAGCAACTTTAAAAAGAAATTCAGCAAGCTAGAACCAAACTGAATCTCACAATTTACTCATGTCTAAAATACATAATAAATTATCAGATAGAACAATTATTCTACACTGTTTACAGAGAAGTAAGGTAAAAACAATCGGAAAAAAAAACAAAAACTGTAAGGTAGTTGATAATTGGCTCATATTGGGGGGATTTGTTTCCCTGACCCCATGTTGGCTACTTGTCCAGTGCTAATGGGGGATAAGTATAAGCCCAAAAATATTGCATTTGGGTAAATATTGTGAAATTAGTTATTTTACTGAAATAATTGGAGGTGTTCATGTAAGTAATATAAGCTTTAACTGTATGAACGTCAGCATGAGCAAGCATGTGGCTGTCATTTCCCAATGTTAATTCAGTGCTTTTGCGTGGGTGTGTTTTTGTATGTAATATAATGAATTGTGCACCTTATAGGAAACAATGCTTTCACCTTGGAATCCTATGTCTTTTGTAAAAGCGCTTTTTGAAGTTAAAAATATATTTTTTTAATATCATCCTATAACAATAAATCTATCAAATAGAACAAATGGTAGGGGGCACTACAAAATAGAGATCGGTGTACATTTTTTGTAAATAGACATACACACAATTCTCATATGTCCTCTCTACAAGTTCAAAGTTTTAATATTATGTAAGTACAGGAAATATGGTGCTATATAAGATAGACACCTGGCTGATAATTACAAAGTGATGGCAATATCAGAGGTACTATGTATTTACAAAAAAATGTTTTAGTTTGAGCATAGAAGAAGTCCTCTACAGTCATTTATGGAAGCAAGTTTTAAGAAAACTCAGTTTTAGGCTAAAGGGACATACAGTAAGTGAAATCAACTAGGGGAGTATTTGTAGATCAGATCTGATATGTACGTGACACATGGCAGAGAGGATTAGTGGATGGTATGGGTGGGTAGATGAGGATAGCAAATGAGTGTATGATACATTTTAAAGTTGAGAACACAGTTAATCTATATAAGACCAGATAGGAAGGTGTGTAGTGGTCAAATGAAAGGACACAGTACCATAGACTCAGAAGTTTTTTGAGTCCCGAAGGGATATACCTTTTAAATGATTCCCAAATAGGAGTCAAAGAAAAATGTTTTGAAAAATAGGAGCAAACCAGGAAAAAATCGTATTCAGAATGTCAAGGATATGTCTGAGGATATAATTGATCATATCAATAATTACATTATAAAATATTTATTAAATGATCATCATTTATTAACTTATTGTGACCTAATTCTTTATGTATATTTACAAAGCCTCTCTTTATATTTTAATACTTTATACTTTAATACTTTATATGAAAAAATGATTAGTTCTAAAAGTATCCTTGTCTGACTTATCATTCTGTTATACAGTTAATCTTATTTGGCACAAATTTTCATCAGACTCTTAAAGGGAATGTGTTATCAGAAAATAACCTATTGTTTTAAAAAATTATGTTAAACATATTTTTAAAGAATTTTTGGTTATTTTTTAGTTTTCCATGTTCATATCTGTATTGAGAGAAAAAAAAAAAAAAATTCTGCAGATTTTGCACTGGCCACTAAGATATTAGGTGTTAATTCTTGTTCTGTACAGATCACTTTACTGCAATTATCTGCTTACCATTACAGACAGGATTAGAATGATGGCTATCAGCTATATATGGGATCCACCTTTCACCTACATAGGCGATTGTCATTGCTTATCTACTCCCTCCTGACCTCTGCACAGGTCACAGAGCATTCCTAAAAACTTTCCGAGAGGAGTCAATGAGGTCCCCTCCTCTATCCATGACACATGGTGGCTTCTGTGAAGAATATCTCTAAATGCTGTGATGAACAGCTCAGGCAAGGCAGCCCCCATAATCATGTTCAGAACAGAATAAAAAAAAAAAAAGAAAAAAATAGAAAATAAAGACAAATTAGAAAAAATATAATTTTATCAGTTTTTTATTGACTAAAAAAATTAATTGAAGCATTCCTTTTAATACCTAAATACAGATCTGTTGTATGCATCACTTTAAAATGGCATTGAAAAATATGCAATATCCACTGCATTTTCAAAATCATATATGTAGCATGGATATAATAATGTTGTAACAGGTCATTTTTACCAAAATAAGAATGCCATACAAAACTATTGTCAAATTAATTTTTTTTTTCTTCCAATTTCACCCCCTTTTAGAATTTTTTTTTTTTAAGCTTCCCACTACATTGTATGCAATAGCATTTTATGGAGCCATTAGAAACTTAGACATGTGTCACGAAAAAACAAGCAGAACCAGAGATAGGTGCACACTGCCGTCACACTAAACCCTCACACTGATGTTAAAAATTGAGAGTTAGTTCGACATATCCTACTAGGAGGACATGTCTTAAGCCTCGGGCACCAGCGTCAAGGTCTCTCAAGTAGCCCGAGGGCCCTAACACTCACCTACCTGCGCCATATGGGCGATATCAGGGGCCAGTGGGCAATTACAGGAGCATTAGGACGACTCACAAACATCTCCTCTGTTACCTCCAGCATGTAGCCATGCTTGCAATGGGAGGTGGGAGGTGTCTATGAGCCCTACCCAAGACTGACTGATATAGCCCAAGGCCTAGCAGGTGCACCCAAATGTGACCTGAAGATGAAAAACAGGCACATTTAAATTGGAGTTTATACACCTCCGATATATATATATATATATATATATATATATATATATAAACCATCAAAAATGTGGTGATAAGAAGTAGGATGCGCTCATACTCATATGCAGTTGTGCATTTCTATAGGGAGCACATCCTGCACTTGTAGTCCGTTGCTAATGGCAATCACCAGCAAAAATGCATACAATGGATGATGCCAGCAACGGACTACAAGTACCACAATGGACATCCTACATAAGATGAAATTTATGTGGATGTGGCAAGAATTCAGAACAAACAGAACCAGAGATAGGTGCACACTGCCGTCACACTAAACCCTCACACTGATGTTAAAAATTGAGAGTTAGTTCGACATATCCTACTAGGAGGACATGTCTTAAGCCTCGGGCACCAGCGTCAAGGTCTCTGAGTGTTAGGGCCCTCGGGCTACTTGAGAGACCTTGACGCTGGTGCCCGAGGCTTAAGACATGTCCTCCTAGTAGGATATGTCGAACTAACTCTCAATTTTTAACATCAGTGTGAGGGTTTAGTGTGACGGCAGTGTGCACCTATCTCTGGTTCTGTTTGTTCTGAATTCTTGCCACATCCACATAAATTTCATCTTATGTAGGATGTCCATTGTGGTACTTGTAGTCCGTTGCTGGCATCATCCATTGTATGCATTTTTTTCTGGTGATTGCCATTAGCAACGGACTACAAGTGCAGGATGTGCTCCCCTATTGAAATGCACAACTGCATATGGGTATGAGCGCATCCTGCTTTCTTATCACGACATTTTTTGATGGTTCACGAAAAAACAAGCCCTTATACGTTTATGTGAACAGAAAAATAAGAAAATGTTATGGCTCTGGGCAGGCAGAAAGTAAAAAACGAAAATGCCAAAATGGAAAATAGGAAGGGGTTAAATAATTTGTATCAGTCACATATCACAGCTTAATGCCAAGATTGTTTAAAAGAACAAAACCCTTTTAAATGTAAATCTAATTTTGGAGGCTTTATATTTTTCCCTTTATTCTGGTCTTAACATGCTGCTTTTTTTTTGGTAGTTAAATTTTGCTTGAATCTGAATGAACCAAGCAGAGTGCAATCATCAAATGATTTGCATTATATATAGCGGTTATGACATCCTATCTAACCAGATTTGCAGCGCTGCCTTTTAAGCCTTTCCAGAAGCAAATATAATGTTCCACAAACTCCTTGTACTAACAAATCCAAGAGACTGATGGCATTCTGTTAGCCTAGAGGTACTGTGCTGTTTGTAATGTAAATGTTCCAGTCATTTCACAACACTCACTGACAACTTCTTTGGATATTTAGTGTTTGCTTTTTTATTACTTTGGAAGAATATACTTATAATAACATTTTACTGTTTAAAAGTAAATGTTTGCCTACTCGTCAGTTTTATGCCAGTGGCCTTTAATTTTAATAACAGTTTTCAAGGTCAGTGGGGTTTTAAGCATGTCTTTATGATCTGCTAAGAGTTTTTAAAGTAACATTAGTGTATTGTCTATCTGTACACATCCTTAGGAAATGGCTAGATGTGCAACACAAATATTCAGAGAAATCTGCACTATTCCAAAATTTGTGATAATAGAGGCTTCTTTTATTCACTCATGTTATAATCAAGGTTTCAGTTCTGAGCCTTTTTTAAAAAGTTATTATTAATAATAATATTAATAATAATTGTGCATCTTGGAGGATTATATAAGTTTAAAACGATTTTACATAGTTACATGGTTGGTAAAATTGAAAAAGACACCGATCCACCAAGTCCAACATAGAATCAGATTCTGTTGATCCAAAGTAAGGCAAAAAAATCTCAACGAGACAGATACAAATATTTCTTCCTGATTCCAAATATGAAAAAAAATCACTATCAATGTCCAATCTCCATAGAACTGGAACCCATGACTTTTTACATTCAAGAAAGACATCCAGACCCTTCTTGAACTTGTACAGTTAATCGACCATCACAACATCCTGTAGCAGATTTCTATAGTCTCATTGCTCTTACAGTAAAGAATCTCTCACTATGAAGAAACCTTCTTTCTTTTAGATGTAGAGGATGTCTCCTTGTCATGGTTACAGGCCTGAGTTTAAAAGATCATCAGAAAGATCGCTGTGCTGTACATTCATATATTTGTACATAGATCTCTCCTACGCTGTATTTTCTTCCAGAGCAAACAAACGCAAGTTTAATAAACTGTTTTCATATGGCAATCCATCCAACCCCTTGATTACCAAATCCCCCATTGCACCTTTTGTAGTTCAGCTTTGTCCTTCTTATACGCAGGTCCCCAAAGTTGTGCACAATATTTCTGGTATGGTCTCTCTAGAGATTTACATATAGGCATTAGCTTGACATATTAAAAACTGCAGCATAAATTGAGCAAAAACTGGAAAACTTGAACTATGTTATATTATTACTACTACTACTACTACTACTACTACTACTACTACTACTACTACTAATCTTATATATCAAAAAAATGTTCTGTATCATTTCACAACCAGAAGTTACATGAATGAACAACATCAGACATTAGATAATAGCAAACTAATCAGCAATCCAAACGATCAGAATAAGGGTTGTATTACACTTTCCTAATTACACTGACTGATGTAAGCTGAACGGGGGAGGAACAATTGCTAGCACAGTCGGTCCTCCCTTATTTTGTAATATTCATTATTGGCAGTACGTCCCTGCAGTGTGCTGCCAACGATTGGGCATTTTCATCCTGATGAAAGATGCCAGCAACTCGACAAACGAGTGTTTGCTCATTTATTGGCTGATCAACTCTGCAATTATAGAAGACAGTTATTGGGAATGAGCGTTCCTATGAACACTTGTTCCAGATAATTTGCCTGATTATCATGCAGTCTAATAGGGGCATAAGGACCCTGCTAGTCACAGCATATAATCTAACTAAATAGGGATGACACAAAGACATAAGGGAGGTCATCCGGTGCAGATTGCGGCACAATGGTTAGTTGCACCGCAATCTGCGACACTTCCCTGTTCTCGCCAGTCCTGTCTCCTTCATCATTTTTTACACCTGTTTTAGGCGAAAAAAATGGTCCAAATGTAAGCTATCTAGGTAGCTGGATTACATTTAGACTGGCGCTGAATGCACCAAAGTTATGTAGAAGCCTGCGCCGCTTCATAACTTGGTGGATCCACCGCCAGACATAGGGGTTATTAAGACTGGTGTCTAAAACGCCGATCTTAATAAATGACCCCCAATATGTTTTAGTTGAAAAGGTTGAAATGTGCTAAACAAGAAGTTCAAAGGTGTTTATTGAGCGAATCAAAGTAAAACAAAGTGACTTCTATCTGAATTTCAAGAAAGATTTGATTGGCAACAAAGCCGAATTTACTCGTGCTTTGTGGTAACAAATCAATTTTTTTCTGAAACGATGGTAAAAAACAAAAAAACATGCTCTCCTCATATAGGGCTGCAACGAGTACTCAAGTAGATCAAGAAATTTGACAAAAAAATCCTCTGCAAATTTTTGCATCGAAGATTCATTTGTGTCACATGACCACAGAGTGGGAGTGAAGCGCTTGCTATTACTCCAGCTCCGTTGTCTCCCGCTGGACCGCAATGCACTCGGAATACTCACCGTTCCAGCAGGGGGTCCCGCGCTGCACTGGCCTCCTGACGTAAGCACGCTGTGGCCTGATGCGCATTGTGAAGTCGGGCACAGAGCAGTGCGGAACGATGGAGTGTCGGCGGTGCACCTGCTGGAAATGTAAGTTGGTGACACCGAGGGGGTGGGGGGCGCGACTAAGAGCGGGTGCCCTGACCAATGGTTTAACTGAAGTGTAGCCCGGCCTTAGGGGAGAGATGGCACAAGGGGGAATGGAGCTGAAGGCACTGGGGTGTGGAAGAGCTGAAGGCACTGGGGGGAATGTAGGATAATGGGGACTGATGACAGGGGGTCTGAGTTTTTATAAAGAAAAACAGTCTATTAATTCAATATTTCTTATTAGAGTACTCGATTAATCGTAAAAATTATTGGTAGAATACTCGATTATTTTAGCAATCGATAGCTGCAGCCCTAACCTCATCCATTTGCTCTCCACTGGCACTCCGCATGTATGATCGGGAAGAATATTCTTACACAATTTGCATGTTGTCACACATTAGCTCTTAGTTGGCCATTTTGGAGGCTGTTAATATACATTCACTAATAATTCTTTATCAAGGCATGTTACTGTGTAATACAGTATGCGATTGAGTTACAGTATGTCAGGTAGATGACCTACAGTATGATCAAGTCAGAAAATAATTTTCATTTGGGATGATTAGATTTAGTGTAATGTGAAGTGATTAGCTCACAAGAAGTATTTCATAATTTCTGGTTGAGGATAATTAACAAATGTTTGCTTTTTACTTTTCTAAAAGTCATTCTAAGGGTTGATACATTTTAATGGCAAATCCACATTGGAGGTGCAGAGGGAACTATTTCATATATGAATCCTTAATACATTTTAATTGGTTTAATCACTTCAGCTACAAGCAGTTGATGTGTAGGGCCTTGCCTTAAAGGGGTTATCCCTTGATTAATGTCAAAAATGGAAATCAGACATTGTGTAGTACATGAAAATCTATTTCTTACAACGCTAGAACCAGCCCTGTACCTCACATAGATCCAGAGATCTCCCCATTCATTGCTTCAATTGTTCTGGCAGCTTAGGGTATGTGTCCCTTCTGCTGAAGCTCTTTCCCTATCATGGTTCAGATGGTGTATACTTTTGCTGTAGCTCTCTCCCTATCAGTGCTCAGGGGACATATCCTTTCTACTGCAGCTTTTGCTCTCTGTAACTGTCACTGCTTCTAGCAGAATATACAATTAGTGTCAAATGTACAGAACTGAGCATGTGCATCCACCTCAGCGAGGTGGACAGAGAAAGAAGGAAAAAAACAAACAGGTGGCGCTATACAGATACATTTTATTGATTAACTCAGTGGCTATACTAAATTTTAAACTACATGCAATCACCTAAGTATTCTAAGTAACCAGGTGCTGGTTGGGAATTGTAGAATATTTTTCCATGCGACAATCCCTTTAACATCTTAATGGCCAGGCCTGATTGAGTCTTAATGACCAGCAAACTGTGTTTATTTTTTAACATCTGCATTTCAGCAGCCATACTTTTTTATTTTTTTATTTTTTCTCATTAATGTGGCTATGTAGGGCCTTGTTTTAGGCAAGACAGATTGTAATTTTTGGAGCAGTTTGAGGGTATATAGAAATGACTATGTAATATAGATTTTTTGCAGTGCTAATATGAATAAACCTGAATCCCAGCATTTTCTGTTTATTTACATTGTTCATATTTCACACTGAATAAACTGTTAAATTAATTCTTCAGGTTATTACATTTCTGTGATGCATAATAAATGTAGGTGTCTTTTGTTTCTAACTTTTGAGCAAGAAAATATATTTTGGGCAAAATCACGTGTTTTTTTTTTTTCAATTAAATGTTTATTCTAGTTTTTAATCCCTTGAAGGGACAAGCTTACATCTTTATTTTATACCTATAACCAGGGTCGAATTTAGGCTGGTGAGGGCCCTGGGTGAAAAAATGGATACTCTGTTTATTAATGGCCACATGGCTTTGCTGGAAAAAAAAAAAGAAGCGCTATTAGGCCCCTTTCACACTAGCAAGTTTATGACGTGAACGCATAGCACCCGTACTGAATCCTGACCAATTCATTTCAATTGGTCTGTGTAAATGAGTTTTTTTTTTTTTTTTTTTCACGCATCAGTTCTGCGTTGCATGAAAAACGCAGCATGTTCTATATTCTGCATTTTTCACGCAACCCTGGCCCCATAGAAGTGAATGGGGCTTCAGTGAAAAACGCATTGTATCCGGAGGCAAGTGCGGATGCAGTGCGTTCTTCACTGATGGCTGCTTGGAGATGTTTGTAAGCCTTCAGTTTTTTTATCACGCACGTGCAAAAAGCATCAAAACATTGCACTCGCGCGGAAAAAACTGAACGCAATCGCAGACAAAACTGACTGAACTTGCTTGCAAAATGGTGTGAGTTTCACCGAACGCACCCTGAACGCATCTGGACCTAATCCGTCACGCTTGTGTGAAAGAGGCCTTACCTTTGAAATGAGGCCTATTAACCTTTCTTCTACCGCTACATGCAGCTGTATTCTTAGAATTTCTCTTAGAAGTCTCCTGTCTGAAGCAGTAGTGTGCATGTTGATTCACCACTCCATTCATCTCTGTGGTGCAAACCTGACATTTGAGTCTAGGAAAGTTGGGTGACAACCATTATGGATACCCTTAAACTGCTCACTGTGGGCTTATAAATGACAGATCTCCCTGGTTATATTAAGAAAAATCTTTGTATCCAGTTTCATTGTATAAGTAGGAATACTTGTCATTAAGGATCCAGAAAAAGTTGGGTGATGGCAATAGGCTGCACTTACATTCCATAACCCTCTCTTACATATCAGGCTGCCTTGGAATTCAGACTGCCTCACTAATGTACTGCCTTGCCATTCAGAAGTCTGGAAAATTTGAGTGATGTGCCCTTTGGTAGCCTTTTCCCTTAAAGAGACAGGAGACCTGCATATGAGGGTTCTGAACACACTGTACAGACACTTCTCATGTGCCACAGCTCAACCTCATCCCCTACTACATGAGATTAACATTAGTTTCGTAACTGACATCCCTTATGGATTAGAAGCAGGAGATCTTGGCAACCAGCAAATGTGAGGAGGAAAACAATAGGTGACATTTTGTGTACATTATGTCTTTGTATGGAAGTGGTGTTCCTTGATTCATCTCCACACTTCATCAGACCTGTCATTTCTCCTGTCACCAGTACATGGCATACAGTGATACCCCAAAACCTTAATGGGTCTATTCTACAGCCGTACAGTCAGTGCTATGTGGCACCAAATGTGCGGCAAATGGCACACTTTATTAAAAGGAAAAAATGATTTAGTTGCCCAGAACAACCAATCAGATTACGCCTTTCATTTTTCAGAGCTCCTATGGACAATTAAAGGATTAATGTGATCGGTTACTATGGGCATTTAAGTTTTCCTTTTACACCAGTGTTTTAAGATCAGTTCAAAAGACGGGGAGAAACAAGGATGCAAGCCACACTGGTAATTCAATGGGAAAAAAATAATAATAATATATATATATATATATATATATATATATATATATGTTGCAGAATAATTAAGCAAACAGTCAGAAATAAAGAATCACTTAGCTTTGAGCCTCAGAATGGTGTCCAATATTCAATGATAGTAGTAGACCCAGCAGACTTCTGATTCTAAGTGCCTCCCTTTTGTGTTTGTGTCCCCCTCCCATCCATCTATGTCAGTAGTGGCCACCCGCTTGGGTCTGGCTGTTTGTAACTCCAAACTCTGTTACCAAAAGGGGTTAATAAAGGTGTTAAGTAAATAGCCATTTTCTGGCTGTTTGTAACTCCCCATTCTTCTTCAGTTCCTCCCATCTGACCAAGATTTCACCCGCTGTTCCTATCTATCTCGTTTACTGGGATAGCAATTAGATCAGGAAACCCCTCTGTCCTTGCCAGCCTTATAAAACTATCCCCTCATCTTCCTCACAATCTTTCCTGCCTGGTCTTCTAGTTTTCTATCCCTTTTCTAGTGCATGCTGTGTAGTGTGAGAGCACTAAACATGGTGAAAAATTGAGCCTGATAGGCCGCTAGAGTATTCTCAATTAGCATATTTTTCATCTGGACAGTAAAAATTGCTATATCAGGACCCTTCTAATCCCAAATCACTGTAATATGGTTAAGTTCGGAGTCATACAATGGATTGTGTGTTATCCCATTAATGCATGCTACTTTTCTTAACCTTTTGTGCGCCTTCTGGCAATGCTTTTCAGGTGTTGTGTGAAATGTGTGTAGGTGTATCATATACCTGGGCAATTTGCTCCCTCACAAAATGTTACAGCAGGAAGTTCTCAGTGATCTTCCTAGCTTACCTCATCTTTAAACATACCATGGGGTCTGCATAAATATTGCCTATTGCTATTTATGATGATAGTGTCTACACTATGATCCCATAACCTCAAAACTCATGTCAACAGATTCTCTCGTGGCTTCTGTCAGTATCGTTTACCTAACTGTGTTAAATTCGATGAGTGACATCTTGTCTCCTCTGTCATAGCAGCCTTGGCACTAGCTTGCCTTTCATCAGATGCTGTATGTATTTCTTCCTCTCTAGTTATTTTGATAACAATAGGTCAAGCCTGTGGTTCTGATTCTGTAGTGTCTGTCTCATCATCAGAACAATCCCTTTTTGTTGTGAATCTTGCTGCTTTTTAGATTTGATCAAACTATTTAAACATGAGCTGCATTTATAGCAAGGCGTTGTGGTCTCCTATGTCTGGTGACTGATCTTATTAACATGGTGTAATATATATGGTTCGAAGTTTTTCTGTCAGCTACTGTATCTTGTAGTTTCGATTGATCCCTCAAAACTGTCCTCAAAAGTGTCCTCAGCTCAGCAGCTTCCTGTAGCTCTAACCTCAAATTATCAAATTGTTCCTGTATGCTTTGCAGGGCTTATACACAAACCCAGCCCACACTAGTTGCAATGTGCCTTTGTCCAGCATCATACTTTGAGAAATGAAAATAGGAGGCAATGGCCTGGGGGTTAGGCAATTGTTAGCTCTCCACATATGTGTTACATTCCTATGCTATGGGAGTACATTTTCTGGAATTGGACACCGATGGCAACAAACGGGATTTGGAACCAATGTTGCTACTATCTTACTCTTTCCTATTCTTTAAAAAAAAATTCAATCTGGCAACCATCATTGATGCACTATCCCACTTCTGACACCAAATGTGTTATGGTGGATTCTAAGATATGAGAATAAAAAGCCTTAAACCACGGCTAAGTGCATAAGAAGGTTACTAAGCAGTAATAAAGACATATTCAAAAAGACATATAGAGATCACATACAGCATAAGATACAGGAACAATCACTTATCCTACAATCAATGGAAAAGCTCCTTCCCGGCCAGTGTCCAACATGGTGGAACACAAAGATAGATGTAGTTTTCTCACACAATCTTCTTCTTTTGGAGTTTAATTCTCTTTTACATACATAGAACTTTACACCTTATATGCCAGTGAACTCTACTAAAAGGTTTCCAGTGTGCAGTACACATGTACAGTGACCTCAGTCCTTAAGAATGTGGCCTAGTACCAGTTACCAGCCCCGGTAACTGTGGAACAATAAGGCCCTGTATCTATACTAGCAAGTAATAATAATTGAAGGGAAAGAACCACAAAAATAAAAGCTTATAGCACAACCAGTTTTGATAAATCTCCCCCAATTTGTTTCTGATAGTTCATAAATCTGTCTTAGTTGCTCATAACAACCAATCACAGTGCAGCTTTAATTTTTCAAGCACAGACTATAAAATTAAAGCTGCACTGTGATTGGTTGCTATGGGCAACCAAGAGTTTTTCTTTCTCAGTTTCATATATTTGCCCCATGAAATTACTCAGTTAAACAGTTATTATTAGGCTTGATGCACACAGTATCAGTGTGCTATCTGCATTTCTATGGGGCAATGAACACATCCATATTTTTTGCAGATCTGTATGGTCATTCAGTAAATCATAGAACATGTCTTATTCTGGTTCGCATTGCACACAAAAATAGCCATTTCTATTGATTCTCCTGTGTAGTGAGGGTAGCACCGAGGTCCCAGGTGCCATCCCTTTTATTTCGGCCCTACCTATAATGTATTGGCATACTCCTGTATGCAAAATCTAATATTCCTTGTGTCACTATGACACAAGTTGTTTTTGAGCAATACTTAGTGTGGCCCAACAACAGGGTAAGCAGACATCCCTGAGATCCTTTCTATTCCCCCCAGAAATGACGACACACGGGCCTGCCAGTCCCCAATTGTGTCAACGGGACACCTGGTGACCTGATCAAAGGAGGGAGTCTCCATTGATCAATTTTACTGTTACTTGTGACTGTGGCATTAAAAAGATTGAACTGCCATGATTCCTCCTATGTACTATACATGTAAAGGTTGACAAAATAATATAATAAAATAATAAATATCATGTAATGAGGTAAACGTGTACAGCAAAGATGTATCTAATCGCTAGTTTCCCTTCAAAACTATCCTACTTGTAGAAGAAAAGCAATTGATGACTGTTGATATAATATGACACAATGCACATCAAAATCGGAGGTATACATCGAATTATGGGGCACATTTATTAGGCCAGGGTTGTAGATGCTGGTCTTAATAAAGGCCCTGTTCTGGCGGTTGATCCAACAGAGTTGTGTAGAGGTGCCGGCCTCCCCATAACTTCGGCACATCTAGCGTGCAGACAGACATAGAAAGTGATTATGAGATGGGCCTACCGCACCGTCAACCTTTCCTGTCCACACCACGTCGACAATTTTAGGCCTGGCGTGAGCGGGGAAAAGACTCCGAAATACGCCTAATTTAGGCATATTTGAGAATAGTAAATGACCCCCTATGTGTTTTACCTTATGATAGCATTGGGATGATGCAAAATTGCATTAAAGAGCTGCTTAAACCTACAGTAAGTTAAAGTAGTGATCATAGTTTGTAGCCACAGTTTTTTTTTTTTTTTTTTTTTTTTCTCAACTCCTTCTGAGTAGTCCTATTGGGGAACACTTTAGTCAGCACCATCACAGCCTGCAATAGTTGCTTCCAGACAACACAGATAAATTCAATTGCTTAGCAATTAGAGCTAGCATGCTTTACATTTAGTGCCCTTCCAAAACCGTAATTTGGCTGCAAGAAATTGGGGAGTTAGAAATAACCGTAGAGGATTAAAGTTGTGCTCTGGCTGAAGGAAAATCTAGCTAAGACTGAAAGAACTCAGCTAATCATACTTGTATAATATCATATACAATAATATTGCATAATATACTATACAATAATGTAATTTTAGGGTAAACTTTTTGTGGGTTTTGTAAATTCAGTTTTCTTTGTGTGGAACATTGGACTTAATGCTGAAAGTATTCAATTAAGTTTTAGAACATGGCTCATTTCATTTATGCACAGCTCACACATCATCCTGTGGTAATTACACAGAATGACATATAAACTATAGGGATGAATTTTATTTTCTCCACTAAAGATAACCAAATAGCTGTAAAGCGAAATTGTCATTTATTCTACTATTGCCAATTGCCTGGGGCTTCTTATAAAACACAGTCATCAGCCATTACCTAGAAATAAACTTCTATGCAGACAGTTTAGGTTAAATGGTCCTTGATAGTAGAATGCTGCTATCTAAGAAGGTTAATGAAAAAACGCTACCAGATTTGCTAAAGCAGTCTGCTAAAAAAAACTAATCTGTGAACTTTCATATAAAAATAGATAGATAGATAGATATAGTCATGAGAAAAGCAAAGCTCTCTTTTTGAATTCTGGATTTATGTATTAGGACATAATAAAGAAAACATATGGCCCTTAAATTGTCTTAAACTTAGGTAAATGCAAACACAATCACATGACAAATGACAGTGTGCCATTATCTATTTAATAAAAATCAGGTCAAAATACAGAAGCTGTGTGTGAAAAGTTAAGTACAGTCTTTTGACTTCCATAGGAATTGAAGGGGTTCTGTGGAAATGATTTAAAATGGTCCTAGAATGTGAGCAGGACTGGTTGTCTCCACTAGTAGACATGCCTAGGGGTGTGAGGGGCTTAATACACACAGACTTAGGTTTTCACTCATGGCTTTTCCATTTTCTCTTCATTTTGTTGAGTAAGTACAGTAGGTAAATACAAGAGGTTGTATTTACCTAATATTAATACCTTCTAAGGACTAAAGGGGTTATTTATCAAACTGGTGTAAAGTAGAACTGGCTTAGTTGCCCACAGCAACCAATCAGATTCCACCTTTCATTTTTGACAGTTCCTTTGGAAATTTAAGGGTGGCATCTGATTGGTTGCTATTGGCAACTAATCCCGTTCTACTTTACACCAGTTTGATAAATGTCCCTTAGATGTTTTCCTGTATCCTGCTCAATAAAACCATAGAATTTAGAGGGTGTATTTTGTTTTTCTCATGATTTTTTAGATAAATGAGATAAATAATTGACAGAAAAATACATCAATCTGTCTTCAAGTGTGATTTAATGTTGCACTGCATGCCAGCAACATGCAGTGAAGTCATATGGATGTATTATTCTCTTTCAAAATTATACATTATTTTGCATATTTTTCAGTTTCATTTCACCATTGGACATTTGAAGAGCTTTTAATGGGACATATCACAGCTTAATGTGCAAACAGTAAATTACTCTTCCTTGGCAGACATTTTGGAGATTAGACTTCCAGCAGTGAAGTTGTGTCAGTCATGGGTTTTAGATTACTCGTGCTCCCATCACAGAAGCTTTTAGGCACATAATGTCAAGTACTATGGTCATTCAAATGAATTTGTGATAAGAGAACAAGCAATTAGTGTTGAGCGAACCTGAACTGTAAAGCTCGGGTCCGCACTGAAGTTTGCAAGTTCGGGGATCCGGACCCAAACCCAAACTTTTTCTAAGCTATGGGCATTTAGAAACCATTGGCCGGTGCATCATGTGACCCAGCCTCTAAACAAGCTGGATCACGTGCAGCACCGCCCATCAGCTCTGAGTAGTGCAGGGACAGGAAGCAGGTAGCTGAAGCAAGGGAAAGTTTTAGTAATCAAATAAAACACCTTCCTCAGGTGCACGTAGGCGACAGGACGTTCAGCATCATTTTGTAGGCCCGAATACCGGTGTATGAATGGTGAGGCCAGAACAAGTAGAGGCGGTAGTAGATTGGATGGCTGACAGTGCCTCCAGTTCCTTCACATTGTCTCCCACCCGGTCCCTTGATGAAACCGCAGGGTTGGCACCTGCAGTCTGAGCCCCAAGTCATGCAGCAGTCTCTTATGCTTTTTGATGACTCTGTTGGCAGGGTTTGTGTGGGCCAACCACCAAGCCCTGCCCAGAAGTGGAAGAGATTGAGTCCACTGATGCTCAACCACTTGTGTTTCAGCATGTGGACATGGGAAGACCACTGCGGCACGTCTCTTATGATGATGATGAAATACAGGTGCCAACTGCTGCGGCTTTCTGAAGTGTTGGCAAGGAGGGCAGGGGTGAAGAGTGGGTGGAAGATGATGTGGAGGATGATGAGGTCCTAAACCCCACGTGTAATCCAGGTCATGCGAGTGACGTGTGCAGTTCGGAGGAAGAGGTGGTTGTCATACAGCGTCAGCCACACAGCAAAAGAGGGAGCAGGGTGCAAAAGCAGAGTGGCCGTCCCCTAGCCAGTAAGCCTGGACTGAGCACACCAAAGCCAGCTCTAGGGACTTTCCTGTCGTGGTGGTTCTTCAGACAATGTGCTGAAGAGACAAGACGCGAGTGGTTTGTATGCTGTGCAATCAGACCCTGAAGCGAGGCATAAATGTTCTAAACCTAAGCACCACCTGCATGACCAGGCATCTAAATGGAAAGCACGAGCTGCAGTGAAGTACACACCTGAAAAACCACAAAAGAGCTCAGGCTCCTCTTGCTCCCTCTTCTACTGCAGTCTGGGCTTCTTCCTGTCCCTCTGGCGTGACAGTGGTACCTGCCACCCCGCAAACATAGAATGTGGGAGCAACTCCACCACTGTCATCCAGCATGTCTACACTGTCCCATGGAAGAGTTCAGCTGTCCATATTCTAAACACTGGAGAGAAAGAGGAAGTAACCACCGGTGGTTGGTGCCGCTGAGCCTCAAGCCTGGCCTGGTTGTGTGCGATAATGGGCGAAATCTCGTAGCAGCTCTGTGCCTAGCCGGTTTGTCACACATCCGCTGCCTGGCACATGTGCTGAATTTGGTGGTGCAGAGTTTTCTGAAAAATGACCCTGATATGTCAGAGCTGCTGCAAAAAGTTTGGGCCACCTGTGTGTGATTTTAGAGTTCTCACCCTGCTGCTGCTCGCCTGTCTGCACCGCAGCGTAACTTCGGCCTTCCCGCTCACCGCCTCATATGTGACATACCCACAAGGTGGAACTTCACCTTGCACATGCTGGAGAGACTGTGCGAGCAGCAGCAGGCGATGGTGAAGTTTCAGCTTCAGCACGCACGGGTGTGTCTCTCTGCGGAACAGCACCTTTTCACAACCAACGAGTGGGCCTCCATGGGGGATGTGTGTGCCGTGTTGTGCTGTTTTGAGTACTCCACCAACATGGCCAGTGCCGATGACGCCGTCCTCAGCGTTACTATCCCACTTCTATGTCTCCTTGAAAAAACACTTTGGGCGATAATCGAAGAGGATGGGTTCCTGCACCAACAGAGGCCAGGTACACAACTGTCCAGCCAGTGCACAGTTCTGCAGGATGAAGAGGAGGAGGAGGATAAACCGTGTTCACAGTATTGTTAAGCGAGAATATTCTAATTGAGAATTTTTATCGTGAATAGCAGCACTTCGAGAATCCGCGAAGATCTAGAATATTCTAGAATTTTTTTAGCACTAGATAAACCTGTAATCTTTTCTCACTTATTATATATAGCTTCTCTTTATTCTTATTATGCCATAAACCATACCTTTTATTCTTTATAGTTATTATTTTACCTATAATAATAAACTTTTATTATAAGTATTTTCCTACCTATCGTTAATATATATATTTTTTAAATAAATCATTACCTATAACATACAATAGACAACATATAACAGACAATCACACAAAGCCTGTATGCCAAAAGTCGGGTATGTGCAAGCCAACAACCTATTCTTGAGACAGGTACAGTCAGCATACTTTACAATGGCAACCTTGTGCACTATGAGACATACAAGACCAGCTCTCTATCCAAAAGGAGCGCGTCGGCGAGCCTCAAAGTTTATTTAAGTTGGATGGCTTGGGGGACCTGCGCACCTAGATCATTATCATTAGGGTGACAAAAATTTTATAAATTTTTTTTGGATGCCAGCTAACTCTTCTCTCACTGCATAGGAGGGCTGCACACAAATTTTCAGTTTTCTAATTGTCCTACCATTATATTCAATACCCTTTCTATACTGTTTTCTCATGTAAACTCATTTTCATAATCTTGGGCATATGGGAAAGACATGCTAATACTATTTCAGCTGAAAAACAATTCCGATTTTGCCAATTTCCATGTCTTTCCCATGTGCCCAAGAATATAATGTTAGGACAATTGGAAAACTGAAAATTAGTTGGCTGGCATTAAAAACAAAATTACAACTTTTGTCACCCTAATGATAATGATCTAGGTGTGCAGGTACCCCAAGCCATCCAACTCAAATTAAGCAACTTTGAGGCTTGCAGACTCTCTCCTTTTGGATAGAGAGCACAAGGCTGCCATTGTAAGGTGTGCTGACTGTACCTGTCTCATGGATATATTGTTGGCTTGCACATATCTGTCTTTTTGCTTACAGCTTTTGTGTGATTGTTATAGGTAGTGAAATTGCATGAGTACAATAACGCCATTGGAGCGTGATCGGAAAATGCGCGAGTACAAGTGCACGGTGGTAGACGCGCTTCTGATGGCATTCCCAGTGGGGGCTCAGTGGAAGCAGACACCATCACAGGTGGGGCACTGCCAGCACCTCAGAAGGGAGGGTTAGCATGGCTGAAATGTGGAAAAGCTTTGTCAGCACACCGCACCACCAGCTGATATGGAACGTCTTAGCAGGAGGCAGCATTTCAGCAACATGGTGGAACAGTACGTGTGCACATGTATACACGTACTGACTGATGGGTCTGCCCTATTCAACTTCTGGGTCTCCAAATTGGGCACATGGCCTGAGCTTGCCCTTTATGCCTTGGAGGTGCTGGCCTGTCCTGCAGCAAGTGTATTGTCCGAAAGTGTGTTTAGCACTGCAGGGGGGGTAATCACAGACAAGCACAGCCGCCTGTCCACAGCCAACGTGGACAAGCTCACATTCATTAAAATGAACCTGTCATGGATCCCACAGGACTTGTCCGTACATTATGCTGAGTAGACAAGTATACCAGACGCACCCAGCCATGGTTATACTCTAGCGCACTTTCTCTTTGCATTCTCTTTTCTATTTCCTAATGTTTTGGGGTCTTCCCTAATTTCTAAAAAATAAAGAAAGATAAAGGGAAAAAAAAACAATAAAAAAAACAACAAAAGCAGTGTTGGCTACCTCCTCCTCTTCCACCGCCGCTTCCACTTACACCGCCACGCCCACCTCCTCCTCAACATCCTACTCAACTTTGACCTCCGCCTCCTAATTCAAGATTATTATTATTGTTTTTTTTTTCTATTTTATTTTAAGGCTACTTTCACATTTGCGGCAGAGGATTTCAGCAATCTGCATGCAAATGGACAGCATTTTTAGACTGATCCGGATGCGGATCTATCTCACAAATGCATTGCAAGAACGGATCAGTCTCTCTGTTTGTCATCCGGAGAAACGGATCCGTTATGTATTTATATTTTTTTTACATTTTTAAAGGTCTGCGCATGGACCCGGAAGAATTACCGCAAGTGCTCTGGCATTTTTAATAATATGGTTTCTTAGAGTATTGTTTTGCAGCATTTGGGAAGAATTTAAAAATATCACGTCTATTCTAGATTAATAATTGAATTAGGTCAGATATGGAAGTTCAATAGCAGACAAAAATGGGAAAGAGAAATTGGTGATGTGGTTAGAAATTGGGGTTTAGTTTATAAGAATATAAAGACAGTATCTACATCAAAACGGCACAGATTGATACAATTTAAGATTATACACAGGCTGTATTATACACCACTCTGGCTCTCAAAGATTTATCATAGTAGGGAGATGAGATATTTTTGTTTGAAATGTAGGGATGAAAATGCTGATTACTCCCATATGCTCTGGAGCTGTAATAAAATCCAGTATTTATGGCTAGAAATTTTTTGGTATATGGGTATCATCACTAAATTGAGTATGGTCCCCTCAATTGAACTTATTCTCTTTGGTATACTCCCCTCCGATCTAAAAACCCCTGCTCCAATACGCGGGCTCTGGTTAAAGGGAATGATGATAATGAAGGTATTAATAGCTCAAAAATGGGGCGCCGATACCGCCCCGACATTTGTGGAATGGAAGAGATATATGAATAGAATAAAGGATTATGAGTTTTATTGTTGTGATGAGAATCGACAACGTGTAAAATGGGAGGGTATATGGCAGAACTGGAATCTCTAGGACATCATGGAAGGATGTTTTGTATTATGAAGGAGTTCTATTTTATTTTGCTTAATTTTATATTTTAGATAAATCGTTTATGACGCACAGGAGTGTTGGCCTATTTAGGTGCTCACAGTCGAGTAGTTCCACCTCTCTACCAGAAAAATGATAAAACTTTTATAATTTTATATTTTGAGAACGCATGGACTCTGTCTCAGTCAGCTGCTCTTAAAGGTGGGTGGGGGGGGGAGGAGGGGTTTTTGAGGGAGGATTTTGTGAACGGATAAGCTGGGATCACGCGGTCGATGACTGTGATTGTGGGATTGTTTCTATTATCTGTTTTTGATGATCCTGTTGTGTACAGGTTTTTAACTAGAATTATGAACTTACCCAGCTGTCCATTGTAAAAGATTTATGTTTATATACTGGGAAAAAATTAATAAAGATTGGAGGGAAAAAAAAGTGTTCTGGCATTTTTGATGGAGATAAAACTGCAGCATGCTGTGGTATTATCTCCATCCAAAACTCTGTAGTGAGTGAACTGAAGACATCCTGAATGGAGAAAACTGAAGCGTTTTTTTCCGGTATTGAGCCCAACGACGGAACTCAATGCCGGAAAATAAAAACACTAGTGTGAAAGTTAGTGTAAAAGTCATTTCCCTATCCACATTTGTTTTCAACGCAACTCTCCTGCTCTTACCCCTGTTTTTCTTCCATTTGCACCCCTCTAGCCCTTACAACTATTTTACAGCCATTTTAGTGCACCAAAGTTCAGGTCCCCATTGACTTCAATGAGATTCGGGTTCGGGACTCGAACCCAAACTTTGACCCGAAGTTCGGCCTAACCTGGCGAATCCGAACATCCACGGGTCCACTCATCCTTACAAACAATCTAATAAAAACATAAAATATATGGAAAATGAAACTAGAACACATTCCAAATGGTCTTTTTTTGCCTCATCTAATATTTGTCATAGCATGCAAATTGTTTTTGAAAAGTAATGCATTACAAGCACATGATCACACATTACCATGAGCTGTAGCAAAACACTCATATTCTCAACCTATCAATTAGAGTAATTGCGTGCTTCCTGACCTACAGTGCAGGGTAATGTATGACTTGCACAATTATGGTAAATGCATTTTTTGCTTGCATTAAAGTGATCAGCTACAATTCATTTAGCTATCATTAGCAAAGGAATTGAAACTAGAATTTAAAATGGCAAGTAGAACCAGTTTGATTCTTGCATTGTAAAGCCATTAATGTGTATAATACTCTCATTTACTAGATAAGTCTCAAAAGCAACGTACTGAAAAGTGAATTCCAATTCTATTCTGACCCCTAGCGTAAGGATTAGGAAAAAAAATCAAGAAATATAATATTTACTGGAACATGTTTGGTTTCTTCATAGACGGCTCTGATAGACTTAATGCCTATACAGTGAGTTGGGAAATATATACAAAGGGCACATATGCTAGAGATACATTTAAACGAATACCACATTAAGAAAACACTAGCAGAAGCTTATCTCCGGAGGATAGAAATGAAAAATTGACGATCATTTTTTTACATGACAATCATTTTGTCCTTTGATATGTATGAAAAGGTTGTCTTGCTATCCTCCTTGCCAGTTTTAGTAATGGAGTCAGAGAATGACTCTTGGGCCACTATTGTCTATTTGCTGATTTTGATATATCATTAAAGAGGAGAGTTCCCAATGCAAAATCTGAAACAGGACTCCACCTCGTGTACTACTGGTGTTTTCTTATGTATCAGAGGGGTTTTAAGGGCTCCTCGGCATCATGGTGCGATGAATGCTTCCAGGGACAGACTGGGAACTTAAAGTGACCCTAAAAAAAACCTAAAAGTGGCCCCATGTTGTAGGGGTGTCTAAAGACAGAAGGCGGGGCACCACAAATAGCAATACCAAAGCGCAAACTATTGTCCCAGCAGACACATATACCACAGAGCAGCACAATATACTGTCCTAAAAGCTGTCCTTCTGTTGTGGCCATCACTAGATGCCTTTTTCTGTCCTCCTCCACTTGTCTCTGATTAAGATATGGAGCAGGGGATTTAGGAGGTGAGATGCGGACCACAGCAGCTGTATTCAGAGTGCATGTGCGGTCACTGGTGGGTTACATGAGTTTCTGATTCTCACAGGGTTAATTACCACTAAGAGCTCATTATGTATCTGGCCAGCAGCAGCGAGAAGGGCTTGGGTGGGCCACCCCATGGACATTGGCCTACCGGGATATTTCCCTGTAAGGTCTATGGCCAATCCGCCCCTGGATCCTCGGCACCTTCTCTGCGTAGATATGCTGCAGATTTCCATAGCATTTACAGTGGCAGCAAAGAAAGTGGATGAGGTTTTACAAAGTCTCAAGCACATGCAGAAATTAGCCTATTGTGTGGATTTTTAACCCGGCATGTTAATCTATTTTGGCGACTTCCACTATGGCTTTTACACTTTTATATTCCAAAGGGTTAAATCTGTGGCAAATCCACAACAAAATCTGCATGTAAAACATGAAAATTTCATGGCGAATCTGCAATGGATTTTTCTTTGCAAATTAGTTCCTATGTGGACATACCCACATAAATATGTCCCTGTACTCCTATATTGGCTGCTGTATAGATTTTATATGGATGTATCATAGTCTATTTTCTTATGTCATTACTATTATTAGAGAAACCTTAACTTTTTAGAATTAACTTCAGCAAAAATCCTGAAACATTAAAATTCACACAGTAGTAGCTATTCATTCCATACAGTAAGAGCCAGCAATGGGCTGAGCGGCTAGCAGGCACTTAAAAAAAGTAAGTTCAGAAATAGCTGCCAGGCACTGGGGTTTAATAGGCTGGAAAATGGTGTAGTTGGGATTCTGTTATTTAATTTAACCGGATTATCAATCAACCCAAGGGAAAGGTTAACATGCAGAGGGTAAGAAAACACCTTTTTCTATTTTCCGGAGGATATTTGCTACTTCATAATATTCAATATAAACTGATGAATCAACCTTCCTGCAGTGCTTTATGGTGAAGAAATGTGTTTATCCTTCTAAGTGTTTGTAGTGAATTAAATGAAATAAATGTTCTGAAATGTACTTTTCAGAGATGAGCGAATTGAAGTCGATTCGCATAAAACTTTGTTTCAATACTGTACGGAGCAAGCGCTCGACCGAACCAGAGTTCGGGAAATGTTTTTTTACAGTATAAATCAATTTCTGAAGTTATTATGCAAAGTCTTGCGGGACTTTGCAAAGTAATAACTTCGGCTCATCAGAATACATTCTAATACTGTATGGCGCGCTCGCTCCGTACAGTATTGAAAGAAAGTTTTATGCGAATCGACTTCGGATGTTTCATCCGAAGTTGATTCGCTCATCCCCAATACTTTTAATTACTAGACATTAGGCCCGCTACAATAATGGGCACTGTTATTGGGGGGTGGCAGGGGGTCTGTGGCCGACGCATTGTTATGGGGGGGGGGGTGTCTGTGGCCGACGCACTGTTATGGGGGAGGGGGGTCTGTGGCCGACTCACTGTTATGGGGGGTCTGTGGCCGACTCACTGTTATGGGGGGGGTGGTCTGTGGCCGACGCACTGTTATGGGGGTGGTCTGTGGCCGACGCACTGTTGTGGGGGTCCTGTGGCGGACGCACTGTTATGGGAGGATCTGCGGATGACACTGTTTTGTGGGTCTGTGGATGGCACGGTTATGGGGGTTGTCTGTGACTGACACTTATGGGGGAGTCTGTGGCTGGCACTTATGGGGGGGAGTCTGTGGCTGGCACTTATGGGGGGGGGAGTCTGTGGCTGACACTTATGGGGGGGGGGGAGTCTGTGGCTGACGCTTGTGGGGGGGGTCGTCTGTGGCTGACGCTTGTGGGGGGGGTCGTCTGTGGCGGACGCTTGTGGGGGGGGTCGTCTGTGGCGGACACTGTTATGGGGGGGGGTCTGTGGCTGACACATAGCATCTTATGCTATGTGTCATCCACAGATCCCTCCATAACAGTGTCGCTGTTTAGTGTGATTGTAATGGCAGCAGGGCCCAGTGCAGTCACTGTATTGCACCGGGCCCCGCTCCAGAGAAGTAATACTATGGGTAGCTGTAATAATAATAATAACTATCTTTTCTTATTAACTTACTACATGGTCACTGGCAGAGTAACTCACTACGTCATGCGCCTACTTCATTCAACACCGAAAAGACATGTCCATCCAGTTCTATCCTGCAAGTTGATGCAGAGGAAGGCAAAAAAAAAAACTGAGGTAGAAGCCAATTTTCCCCACTTAAGGGGAAAAAATACCTTCCCGACTCCAATCAGGCGATCAGAATAAGGGCTAATTCACAAGAACGTATGGGTTCCGTTTCTGTATTGCGGACCGCATATGTGGATCTGCAATAAACGGACACCGCTCGGTGTGCATTCTGTGTCACAGATGTGGACCCATTCACTTCAATGGGTCTGCAAATCAGGAGATGAGGAGCAGTGCGGAACGGAAGCACAGAACGGAACCCTAAGGAAACACTACGGAGTGCTTCTTTGGGGTTCCATTCCATAATTCCGTACCGCAAAAAGATAGAACATGTCCTATCTTTTTGTGGAACGGAGGGATGCGGACCCATTCAAGTTGAATGGGTCTGGATCCATCCCAGAGGCCTCACAAACGTTCTCTATGCATTGGGAACTGCAAATTGCGTCCCCAATGCACAAAACGGAACCTATACGTTCATATGAATGAGCCCTATCTCACTGGATCAACGACCCCTCTCTAGTAGCTATATCTTGTAATATTATTACACTCTAGAAATACATCCAGGCCTCTCTTGAACTCCTCATCAACAACTCCTCAGGCAGAGGGTTCCATAGTCTCATTGCTCTTACCATAAAGAATCCTCTTCTATGTTTGTGTACAAACCTTCCGTCCTCTAGACCAGTTTCGGCTCAAGCAATGCTTGAGTCTCCTCCCCTTCATGTTTCTTGGCTGCTACGCAGCTAATAAATGTGCAGGTAAGTACTGCCCTCACTGTAATGCCGTAGCCATGGTGGTTACTGGCATTACAGCGATTGGCTGGCCAGAAGGCGTCATCGGGTGCTATATAGCACCCGATGGCGCATGTTCGGCTTAGTCTTAGTCAGGGAGAGCTGTGCATAGGAAGGGACAGACAGTGTAGGGAGTGATATTGGACTATTTTTATTAGAAAAACTTTTCAGAGACCCAAAAGTCCTTTTAAGGACTATTGTGTGTGTGTGGTAGCAGCAATATATATTTTTAGCGCATCCTGCGCTAAATAGCTTCTAATAGGCTGCTGCGGACAGTTAAATTAGTTGCACCACATCTCCTGTGTAAAATGTGTGCATCCCAAAAAATCTGTGACATCCAGTGAACTGTTTCCGTAGACTGTGTCCGCTGCGGACAGTGACATTAGCTGTGCCACATCTGCAGTGTAACGTGTGCGCTGAAAAAATGTATCTGTGACCTGATGTGTTCACCGCAAGCACTTGGGTGCTCGATCAACACTACTCTAGATGCAGAGGATATATTTATACATAGTTATTATATCTCCCCTCAGTAGTATTTTCTCTAAAGTGAATTACCCTAATTTGGATAATTTTTCAGGGTACTGTAGTCTCCCCCATTCCAGTTATTACTTTAGTTGCCCTCCTCTGAACCCTGTCCAGCTCTGCTATGTCTGCCTTGTTCACGAGCCCAGAACTGTACACAGTACTCCATGTGTAGTCTGACTAGTGATTTGTAAAGAGGTAGGACTATGTTCTTATCACAGGCATCTATGCCCCTTTTGATGCAACCCATTATCTTATTGCCAGACACTGGTTTCTACAGATTAGTTTACTGTTCACAAAAATTTAAAAGTCCTTCTCATGTCAGTGTTTACCCAGTGTCTTACCATTTAGTATGTACGGGTGACTTGCATTATTCCTTCCCATGTAAATAACCTTACATTTGTCAGTGTTGAACCTTATCTGCCCAAGCCGCCAATCTATCCAGATCCTTCTGCAGCCGTATATTGTCCTCTTCCGTGTTAATTGCTTTACACAGTTTAGTGTCCTCTGCAAAAATTTATATTTTACTGTTCAAGCCTTCTACAAGATCATTAATACATATATTGAAGAGAATAGGGCCCAATACTGATCCCTGAGGTACTCCACTAGTGACAGTGACCCAATCTGAGTGTTCTCTATCACTGAACCAGTTACTTACCCACATATACAGACTTTTTCTCCCAGTCCGAGCATCCTCATTTTATATATGAACCTTTCATGCGGTACAGTGTCAAATGCTTTGGAGAAGTCCAGATTTACAACATCCATTGATTTGCCGCTGTCCAGTCTAGAACTTACTTCCTCATATAAACTGATCAAATTAGCTTGACATGACAGATCCCTCATGAAGACATGCTGATATGGCGTTATTTTCTTATTTTCATTGAGGTACTCTAAGATAGCATCTCTTAGAAAACATTCAAGCAGTTTACCCACGACAGATGTTAAACATACCGGCCTATAGTTTCTAGGCTCTGTTTTTGCACCCTTTTTGAATATTGGCACCAGATTTGCTATGCGCCAATCCTGTGGAACACTCCTGTCAGTATAGATTCCTTAAATATCTGAAATAAGGGTCTGGCTATGACATTACTTAATTCTTAGGATAAGGGGGGGTTTTCCATCTGGTCCTGGCGATTTGTCTATTTTAATCTTTTTAAGACGTTGCTGTACTTCTTCCGGGGTCAGACAGGGCACTTTGAATGGGGAATTCACTTTTAGATTCTGCATTTCATCTGTCCGTTTATTTTCTTTAGTGAATATAGTGGAGAAAAATATTTCATAGATTTGCTTTCTCCTCCTCTGCAACTCTCCCCTCATTACTTTGTAGAGGGCCGACACCTTCAGATTTATACTTTTTACCATTTATATAATTGAAGAACATTTTAGGGTTCGTTTTGCTCTCTTTGGCAATTAATCTCTCGGTCTCTAGTTTGGCTGCTTTTTATTTGTTTTTTACATATTCTATTTTTTTCAGTGCTTCCTCGCTACCCTCCTGTTTTAGTGATTTATTTTCTTTTTGTCATTTATTGCTTTCTTCACAGTTCTATTTATCCACTTTTTTTTTTTTTTTCTTGTTCCTTAACCTTTTATTCCTATAAGGTATGTACCTCTCACAATTAGATGTTACAATGCTTTTAAAAATATCCCATTTTGTGGCTGTTTTTCTATTTTTGAGGACTTTGTCCCAGTTAGTTAGGCTTATGGCCTCTCTTAGTTGGCTAAATTTAGCTTTTTTGAAGTTTTGGTATTTTTGTTCCTCCCTGAAGAAACACTCTTTTGAATGACAATTAGAAGGTTATTATTTTATGATCACTATTTCCCAGGTGCCCCAACCTGCACATCTGTTGTTCTGTCAGGTCAATTGGTTAATACTAAGTCCAGTATGGCTGTCCCTCTAGTCGGGCCCTGAACCAGTTGGGAAAGGTAATTGTTATGGGACATATAAAAAGTTTAGATCAGTGGAAATGTGAGTGCTGACCCCCACTGATCTCTAGAAGTAGGTGAGAGGAGCATGCGCATAGTCTCGCCACACTGCCTTGGAGGAAGAGAGATTAGGGATCAATAGAAAGTCTATGGGACTGTCTTGGTCCCGTCTCATGCAGCAAGGAGAAAGGGTGCAATATGAGCACACTTCTCTCCCCTCATTCTAGAGATCAGTGAGGGTCTCAGTGCTCAGACCCCACCGATCTAAACTTTTGATATTTCCCTACAACATATCAAAAATTTGTTCAAAGTACAGTGCAACTTTAAGGAATGTGTGCCCAATTATGAATGCTAGTCTATATTTTTTTTTTTTTTTTTGTCAAGGCACTTCAATTCACTCATTCCCATAGGTGAAAGGATCATGCAACTTGCTGACAGCGCAAGCTAAGCTTGCTTTGTTTTTCAGGCAACTGACATTTTAAATGAGTCTTCCTGCTTTTTCTGGAGGTGATCTGATAACATTCATACGCTGAGAAGGCATTAGAGAGTACAGATAAAAATCTTGATGCACTGAAACACTTTGTAATATATTCCAATTGCAAAACATTGCTTCCTTAATGGATTTTAACTTGTTTGTTTCCAATGTCTCTGAGCAATGTGTTAATTGAAAGATATGTACTCATTCTAAAAATTTTATGGTAAGCTTTATCATTTGTGATGTAGTTGCAGAATTATACTTTGTGTTACATAAGTAGTAGATAATTCTCCTTTTGGATAGACGCCATATGAACATTGTCAACTAAAGGTCATGTACACTCACTTTTTATTAATTTGCATGTATTTTGTGTGAAAAAATTCTAATTGCATGTAATTAAAAAAATTTGCACAGCCACTGAGTTACTCAATACAATCTATTCAATTACAACACCACTCGTTGTTTGCTCTTTAACTTATTGCTCCGTCCACTTCAAGCTCATGCTTCAATTGCCACCAGCCATATTTTTGTGTGTAGAGCTATGACCTTTGCAGGGAGATAACTGCAGCATAAAGGACATGTCCCCCTGAGAAAGAACATGCCCCCTGAGCTGCTAACTTTGTAAATGGCAGTTAGGTGTTCAGGCATTAATATGTTCCTGTCAGGTAGAATATATGGTAAGCAAAACTAATGGTCCTTGTCATTAATTTTTTTATTCTCGCCCCGTCCTTATTTAAAGTATCAAATATTCAATTCGGTTTCATTGCCAAAGTTCACATTAGTTTCTCATTTAACACTTATTGGAGTGTCCACCTTGTTTAATAGATAAAAAATTCTATCAGACCTTGATTCTCAAACTGGGGTGAATAAGCTGTCTTGTTCTACTGTTATTGAGATGTCCACCTTGCTTAATGGATAAATAATTCCATATGTTTCTCAAATTGGAGTGAATAACTTGTGTAATGCCGTGGGCTCCTATGACCAGTTTTGAAGAAAGGCAGCTACACAACAAAGTCACAGTCTAGTGTTTGCTTCACACGTGCCTTGCAGTCTATGATCTGCAGCCTCTTACTCAACAGACACACCCTGCATCATGCTGCTGACTTTTAAGCACAATCGTGGACATGAGCTACCTACAAAACCCAGAGTGGTCCGTGGGGAGTAAGCACCCACCCAGCCCTTTGCTTACTCCCAGTAAAAGCCAGGCCCGGATTAGCTCAAACCAGCTATGCTAGTTAACAAGAGCATCCACTAACTGCTTTTACTCCACTAAGGCCGGCTACCTTGGTGGCACGTCTCAGGTTCACCACAGCAAACCTTGATATGAATCTCCTTATTAGGTTTCTTGTACTATTCTCGTAGATGCAGTCCCAGTACAAGTAGAAGGCAGCTCTCAGAGGTGTTTATCCTTTTCTCCCACATATCATCTTGATTTATATCGAACTATCCTCGATGTCAACCGACATCGCAAGAAGCTTGACGCTTAAAAAAACCTTTTTTTGACATCTCTTTGGACTCTGTGCCGGATGAGGGAAGCTTTTGTACTGCTCATACTATGGAGACTATTTTCCAAGGGTCTGATGATATAAGTATTGTGAATACTAGTGTGTTATCTTCAAGCAGTATGACTTTTACTGAGTTGGTTCATTGCAATACTTTACATGAGATGCGGACAAGACAAGATGACCATGGTTTGAATATCAATTGTAGAACCTCTAATAGGGATTTTTACCCTATACAATCCAGGTCTCTTGCCTTAGACCGCTATCAAGAGCTAGTTGAGAAAGACTTAGTTCTTCTCCATAGTAAAATAAAAAAACAAGACAGACAGTTTTTCAAACGCAATAATCTAACACATAATGAACAGAAAGCGTTACGTGATCTGAGAGATAGGGATGATATTATCATAAAGGAGGCTGACGAGGGAGGAGCGGTGGTTATGCTTAATGATGCTAGAGTGTATACACGCCTAGGCAGTAACCCTCTCCTCCCTTTCCAGATGAAAATGGAAAAAATACTTACAATGGGCTTGGAGCTGGGTTTTCTCAGTAAAAAAGAAATGGATTATATATACATACAGCATCCCGTTATATCCATTTTCCATGCACTTCCAAACGTCCATAAGGACACCTTCCCTCCTCCTCTAAGACCCATAGTGTCAGGGATAGGTTCCTTCTCAGAAAGATTGTCTGAGTGGATTAATATACTTTTACAGCCTCTGATCTCTTTTATCCCAGGTTTTTTGAAAGACACTAGGTCTGTGTTGCAGGCCTTCTCTTCATTTGAGTGGAAAAACAACTATATATGGGTCACTGCGGATGTTGTGGCTCTTTATACCAATATTCCACACAACTTGGCATTGTCATTGCAATGGTTTCTTGACAGGTACAGGAATTATTCTGATGAGTTGCAGGAATACATGGTCTTTGTGGTTGATTTCCTCCTCCGACACAATTTTTCATGTTTGATGCACAGTTCCTTTTACAGGTCTCAGGGGTGTCGATGGGGGCCAAGTCCTCTCCCTCGATAGCTAATATTTTTATGGCATGGTGGGAGGGACACTTTCTCCTCATCGACACCCACCCCTTCTCTGGTCGCCTTCAGTGGTATGGTCGCTACATCGATGACCTGCTTCTTGTGTGGTCTGGTGATGTGGCAGCCATACCACTGTTTTCAGACTATTTGAGTTCATGCTTGGATTCTATTTCTTTTAATTTACATCATGATTTCCATAGAATTAATTTTCTGGACTTGTGCCTGAGGGGGGATACCACCACCTCCTGTTTTTTGAATGCCACATATAGAAAGGAACTAACTGGCAATACCATCTTGCATGCAACCTCCTGTCATCCACCGCATACAGTACGTAATATTCCAAAGGGTAAACTTATCAGGGCAAGGCGTAACTGTTCTGATCTTACCACTTTTTTGCAAGAGGCCGATAACCTAACCAATAGACTGACTCGTAGGTCTTATTCACATAGGCGTGTTTGTGCCTCGAAAAACGCAGTTGCGGTTTTGGACAGAAAATCGCTTGTGTTTCCCTCTGAAAAATTATCGGAGAAATGTGCCCACTTATCTAATCCCAAGCAAATTTTTACCCCCTTTGTCACACAGTATAGTGAGGAATTTGCAGCAATCTGCAAAATTATTAAAAAATATTTACCCTAGCTGGCCAGTGATAGACAATTGATGGATATTGTGACAAACGGGGTAAAATGTATAGCTTGTAAGGCGCCTACACTAGGCAATATGATTAGTCCCAGTATATATCAGGACAAAAAAATGCCAAACAAACCTACCTGGCTTGTTAGCAAAGGGAGCTACAAGTGTGGTCATAGCAAATGTATGTGCTGCAAACATACCAGGGTTGACAAGCATTTTAAATATTCTGTAACTAACAAAGAATATGAAATCCAGTCCTATTTAAATTGTAACACAAAATATGCGGTGTATTTAATTACTTGCAAACATTGTAAATTATAATATGTGGGCTGCACCACTAATGAAATTTAAACTAGGATTTGCAAACATATCCGATGTTCCCCATTATCAAAGCCGCAACATATCAGCGGCGAGTTCACATTTTGGGCTAATCCAAGGAGTAGATACATCGGGTCTGGTGGTACCAGGGATTAAAAGGGTTAGAAACCCTATTAGAGGGGGTGATCACAGAAGGAAGCTTCTCGAGAAGCCTTCTGGATTTTCCAGCTCAACTCCTGTCAACCTAATGGTTTAAATAAGAGACACAATCTGATTCTGCAATAATGGGGAACCTTGCCATTTGTTTCTGTATATGTATTTATTTTATGAGGAATAGGTAAACATTGTATGGTCTTGTACATGAATACATGTTTTCTTAAATTTTTTTTAGCTGTGTTCTTGTGCTGATTGCTCCATGTGTGCTTCTTGGGTCATAAGATCTCTTGATTGTGTGACCAGGTGTGTGAGGAGCATATAAGCAGCAATCCATTTGGGGGTTTATGTCACGAGGAAGGACGCTGATTATATGATGGTCTGAAACGCGTTGACTTAAGCATCCTGTGTTGAAGATTTTATTACCGCAAAATAAAGATACAGATTTTTCTACTATCTTTGAAGCTGGATATCTCTTCGATTCTCGGAGATGCTTCATATATAAGGCCTGTCACTGCCTTATACTTGTCTAATTTTTTACTGTTATTAGGAGGTCCACCTTGTTTCATAGATAAGCAATTACATAGATAAGCATCTATTGCGTCTTGATTCTCAAATTAGGGTGAAAACGCTGTCAATTTTTACTGTTATTGGGATGTTGACCTTGTTAAATAGATAAGCAATTCTATTATGCCTTGGTTCCAAAATTGGGGAGAATAAGCTTTCTAATTCTACTGTTATTCGGGTGTCTACCTGCATGTCACAGTAACTGTTTGACTACAAGAAAGGACTAACTATGCATGTTTTTGCGGAAATGAACACTGATGTACACTGAGATACAGTCTCCCTGCAGACACTAAGCAGATTTTTGGGGAAAATTCAGCTAAGCGCCCGAATCTCTACTTCTATTTCTTGCGTTAGGATTTGCTTTCTTCATATGTTCCACTGAAAATGTAGAACCCGAGGTACAATTATGCCATCTCTGCTTGTGATAACTTTTTATATTGCTTATGTTATTGCTTTCTTTGAAGAAAATCCAGCATATATTATCAACACTGGATAATAGCATTATTTTGTATATATCATTATCTTAAACATTTTCTACATATAATTATATTGTTAAAACAGATGTCCGAATATAAGTATTTCAGATCTATTTAAAATTCAAGTCTTGGTACAACTTCAGAGACATGGCACAACAAAGGGATTTTTGAGAATGCACAGTTGATCCATTTCGTAGAGTAGGAACTACCAACATGCTTTGCTTACAATTTACAGAGTATAAGATGAGATTAAGATAGGCTCTAATATAAACCTTAAAGCTTGGGTTTAATTACTCACTCACTGGCAGAGGAGACTTTATATAGCAATAAAACAGGTCAGATTTAAGTGACAAGTTTATTTCTCGGAATATAGTTGTTTTTTTTTGGAAATAAGTATTATTGTGCTGTTGCCATTTAAATAGTGAGGCTTCTGCTTATGAGTTCCACTTTCGTTTGTCAGGATGTTGTTGTTCGGAACCTGCAGTCACCCTTCAGACCCCTGCTAGCATGCCCAAAACCTGCTACCAGCCTTCTGAAACCTCTCCGGTTGGTATAAAACTAAGACTACACTTAGGTGTTCACCACAGCCCTTGGCTGCTAAAGACCCAGGATATGTCTGCAGATCCAGATAACCGAATACTGGTGCAGGCATACTGGTAGCAGCACACTAAGAGTGACCAGGTATGGATAAGTGTCATTATGGAGGGTCAGAAAACTTGGAGAGACAAATACCAAGATTGTAGCAAACCTATCCAGGAACAAGTGAGTCGATGCCAGGAGAGTCGATGAGAGCCGATTCAGAAGCAGAGGATAATCCAAAAACAAGCCATGGGTCAAACCCAGAGAAATCAATAGTATTTGCACAGTATAGAGCCTAGACAAACAAAATACCAGGCACTGATGATTGAGAGCAGCTGATTTAAATAAACAGACTCTGTCTATGATCGGACACAGAGACTGAGCCCTGATTGGCTTGCTTTCCAATGATACTGACAGATCCAGCAGCAGAGGCTTTTCTGCCGGGCATAGCATCCATCCCAGGCTGACTCTGCACAGCTAAACAAGGAGAGCTTCTGATGGTTGTAAAGGCACAATTGGAATTATTTTCATTTTTGCCATCCACTAAATTCATGCATTTATGACATTATGGTGGTTAGTAAGAAATGAAATTCATTTATTATAAGGTGCATGCCTCTTAATTTTTAATATGCATGGGTTTAAAATTCTTCTCGCATAGCATTCTCTTACCAGCACGGTATACTGTCTGCACAGTAGAATAGTATAGCTCATGTATTAGTTCTTTGTAATACTTCCATGGGCTAACTGAAAATGACTAAACATGGCATCAGTT
The DNA here is from genome assembly GCA_033119425.1 of Bufotes viridis. Lineage (NCBI taxonomy): Eukaryota > Metazoa > Chordata > Amphibia > Anura > Bufonidae > Bufotes > Bufotes viridis. The sequence continues at coordinate 195,099,178 of CM065592.1, forward strand.
ACACAACTAGTACCATTTAATAAGTATCAGGGAAATATCACATCCATGGTCTAATTGAATAGAAATAATGATGCCATGATAACTATTATCATTGTTATTGCAACAACATCACTGTGTGTGCATTTATGGTACCTGCAGCTATCTGTCCATTTCTGTCTTGCTGTTAATAAGGTTATCCATTAAAACATTCATTGGAGACAGGGAATAGAATTCAAGAGCTGCACAGACACTGTTAAGATGCCCGCAGAGGATCAAACGACTGACACTTTGTATATTCCATTCTGTTAGCCATAGGAAGCATTAATGAGGACTAATCGGTGGGCTTAGCCATTTTTTCAAGACAGGAGTTTGCTGCACCGATATAAAAAAGTAATGGGGAAATAGAGAGACAGAAGTGTATGATTCCCTAATTCATAAACAAAAATAAAAAAAAATAGAAACCTAGACAACCCCTTAAATACGAGAGAAAATTATTTAGGTTCATTTATCAAACTGGTGTAAAGTAAAACTGTCTCAGTTGCCCTTAGCAACCAATCAGACTCCACCTTTCATTTTCCAAAGGAGCTGTCAAAAATGAAAGGTGCTGTCTGAATGGTTGGTATGGGCAACTAAGCCAGTCTTACTTTACACCAGTTTGATAAATGACCCCATATGTTTAACCCCTTAAGGACCGGGCTCATTTTCACCTTAGGACCAGGCCATTTTTTGCAAATCTGACCAGTGTCACTTTATGTGGTGATAACTTTAAAACGCTTTTTCTTATCCAGGCCATTCTGAGATTCTTTTTTTGTCACATATTGTACTTCATGACACTGGTAAAATTAAGTCGAAAAATTTCATTTTTATTTATAAAAAAAATATCAAATTTACCAAAAATTTGGAAAAATTAGCAATTTTCCAAGTTTTAATTTCTCTACTTCTATAATACATAGTAATACCACCCAAAAAAGTTATTGATTTACATTCCCCATATGTCTACTTCATGTATCGATCATTTTGGGAATGCCATTTTATTTTTTGAGGACGTTACAAAGCTTAGAAGTTTAGAAGCAAATCTTGAAAGTTTTCAGAAATTTTCAAAAACCCACTTTTTAGGGACCAGTTCAGGTCTGAAGTCACTTTGTGAGGCTTACATAATAGAAACCATCCAAAAATGACCCCATTCTAGAAACTACACCCCTCAAGGTATTCAAAACTGATTTTACAAACGTCATTAACCCTTTAGGTTTTCCACAAGAGTTAATGGCAAATAGAGATAAAATTTCAGAATTTTGATTTTTTTGGAAAATTTTCCGTTTGAATCAATTTTTTCCAGTAACAAAGCAAGGGTTAACAGCCAAACAAAACTCAATTTTTATTGCCCCGATTCTGTAGTTTTCAGAAACACCCCATATTTGGGCGTAAACTGCTGTATGGCCAAATGGCAGGGCACAGAAGTAAGGGAACGCCATATGGTTTTTGGAAGGCGGATTTTGCTGGACTGGATTTTTGACACCATGTCCCATTTGAAGCCCCCCGATGCACCCCTAGAGTAGAATCTCCAAAAAGTGACTCCATCTAAGAAACTACACCCCTCAAGGTATTCAAAACTGATTTTACAAACTTTGTTAACCCTTTAGGTGTTCCACAAGAGTTATTGGCAAATGGAGATGAAATTTCGGAATTTCTATTTTTTGTTACCTTGCCTCAAAAAAAGTGTAATATAGAGCAACCAAAAATCATATTTACCCTAAAATAATACAAACAAAACTGCCACCTTATCCCGTACTTTACAAAATGGGGTCACTTTTTTGGATTTTCCACTGTAGTGGTGCATCAGGGGGGCTTCAAATGGGACATGGTGTCAAATAACCAGTCCAGCAAAATCTGCCTTCCAAAAACCATATGGCGTTCCCTTCCTTCTACGCCCTGCCGTTTGGCCATACAGCAGTTTACGACCACATATGTGGTGTTTCTGCAAACTAGAGAATCGGGGAAATATATATTGAGTTTTGTTTGGCTGTTAACCCTTGCTTTGTTACTGGAAAAATGGATTACAATGGAAAATTTGCAAAAAAATTGCTATTTTCGGACCGTTTTAATTTTTTGTTATTTACATCGTTGAACTGACAGGTTAGTTTGTGTGCTATTTCTATAGAGCAGGTTGCTACGGACGCGGCAATACCAAATATGGCTACTTTTTGGGGGGTTTTGTTTCAGTTTTACATAATACAGCATTTTTGAAAAAAATGATTTTTTAGTGTCTTCACATTCTGAAAGCCATATATTTTTTTAGTTTTTTAGGCGACTGTCTTATGTAGGGGCTCATTTTTTGCGGGATGAGATGGCGGTTTGATTGGAACTATCTTGGGGTGCATATGACATTTTGGTCGCCTGCTATTACACTTTTTGTGATGTAAGATGACAAAAATGGCTCTTGACACCGTATTATTTATTTATTTATTTATTGTTTTGTGTTCACCTGAGGGGTTCGGTGATGTTATTTTTATAGAGCAGGTTGCGACGGACGTGCCGATACAAATATGTATACTTTTTATTTATTTATTTAACTTTTACACAATATTATCATTTTTTAAAACAAAACAAATCATGTTTTAGTGTCTCCATAGTCTGAGAGCCCTATCTTTTTTTTTTTTTTGGGGGGGGTGATTGTCCTATGTGGGGTATCATTTTTTGCGGGATGAGATGACGGTTTGATTGGCACTATTTTTGGGTGCATATAACTTTTTGATCGCTTGCTATTACAGTTTTTGAGATGTGAGGTAACAAAAATGTTTTTTTTACATTGTTTTTATTTTATTTTTTTAACAGTATTTACCTGGGGGGTTAGATAATGTGATATTTTTATAGAGCAGGTTTTTACGGACGCGGCGATACATAATATGTATACTTTTTATTTATTTATTTTACTTTAACACAATAATAGCATTTTAGAAAAAAAAATTGTTTTAGTGTCTCCATAGTCTGAGAGCCATATTTTTTTATTTTTTTGGGCGATTGTCCTATATAAGGACTCATTTTTTGCGGGATGAGATGGCGGTTTTATTGGTACTATTTTGGGAGGCATACGCCTTTTTGATCACTTGGTATTACACTTTTTGTGATGCAAGGTGACAAAAAATGGCTTTTTTACACCATTTTTTTTTTTACGGTATTTGCGTGAGGGGTTAGGTCATGTGATATTTTTATAGAGGAGATTTTTACGGACGCGGCGATACCTAATATGTGTATTTTATTTGTTGTTTTTTTTTTTTTTTTTTTTTTATTCAGTGATATGTATTTTTCTTATTTTTACTTTTTTTTTTTTTACTTTTTTTACATTTTTTTGACCCAGACCCACTTGGTTCTTGTAGATCCAGTGGATCTGGTGTCTATATAATACAGAACAGTACACTATATAGTGTACTGCACTGTATTTTTTTACTTTTCACAGTCTGGTTAGACTTCTGCCTTTAGCAGAAGTCTGACCAGAGTTACTATACCATGGCAAGCAGGATGCTTCTGAAAGCGTCCTGCTGCCATGGTAACCATCACCCGCTGCCATTTTACAGAGCAGCGGGTGATGGGAAGAGAGGTGAGCTCCCTCCCTCTACTTTCCTCTCCTGTCGGGGGGGCTGCAAAGGTACGGACCGCGGTATAGAAGGGGTTAAACTGCTGACATCTGCAGCACAGATGTCAGCAGTTTATAGCAGGGGGTCAGCAATGTGCTGACCCCCTGCTATACCCACTAGACACCAGGGAAATGGATTGAAAGGAGGCGGGCGGGGATCGCAATGCGATCCCGCCTGCCGCACCGCCCACCCGCAGCACCGCCACAATCCCCTGCACCGCCCGGGGGGACAATAAGATGGCGGGGTGCAGGGGGGGGGGTTAAAATTTAACATTGGGGGCATATTTTAGTCTCTTATCCCAGCGGTCACAGACCGGGGGGATCAGAGATCGCACATAGCGCAGCAAACCGCAGGTCTGAATTGACCTGCGGTTTGCTGCGATCGCTGACATGGGGGGGTCACAGGACCCCCCTGGGCATTGTGCCAAGATGCCTGCTGATTGATTTCAGCAGGCATCTTGTTCCGATCACCGCCACGTGCGCAGCGGTGATCGGAACTTCTCAGGGCGTACATGTACGCCCTTGGTCCTTAAGGGGTTAAAGCTTGACTATGCTCACTTTTCTCTCCTGATTAATTATTTGGAGCAAGGAGAAAAATGTCAACATTTTTAAACAAATTTAGCACAAATTCAGATGCAACTTTATCCTGTACTTGGTTTTGTATGGTCGTTGTCTTAGTATCATGCGTTCTCATGTTTCTCATGTGCCCCGTTCCTTGCCCCTATGCAAAAAAAACTGAACTGAAGCATCTATCGCCTGTGTAAGACCGAACTGTTGAAGAGCTACTGAAATGGGAAAACTTGAAGCCCCTATTAAGTAATTTTTGCTCTAAATACTGATAAGCCAATTATAGGAATTATCTGTAATTCCCTTTTGGTTTTCAACATATAGAAATATTCATCATGATATCTTATTTTTGCAACATCTGGTATGGAAAATAAACATAACACTTGGCGAACAGATAAAAAGTACCATAGTAATGCATAGAGGTTAATGAATAATCTGACTCTAGTCACATGCTGTACCAAGGACATTATTTCTCCGGCATTAAAGGCATTTTAGTATATTTATAATTTTACATATTCCTTTTTCAATCTTGACCTTTAAAATTCTTAGTCAAAATGCACTGGTCACATTGTTTCATATAGTACATGATTAATCACCTTTGGCAGTGCAGTAACAACATCTTCTCTGGAAGTGGCACAGTTGTTCTACATTTTGCCAGGCACATGTTCCACAGTGGGTTGTATCTGTCTGGCTCCTAAAATGCAATACTTGTTTGATGATGATTTATAGTTGCATATTAATTGTTCTGTTCTAAATGATGCCCATGAATCCAACACATATTGATAAAGATATCTTCATCATCAACTCCTGTCAATATATCCTACATGGCCAAACGTACAATATATGGACATTCCTCCTAATCGAGATCAGCTGCTATAGCTACACCAATGCAAAAAGGAGCATAAAATCAAGGGTGCAGCCATGCAATATCAAGGGTGGCAGCACCCAAATGAAGAGCCCAGTTGGTGCATGCTACCAGGTGGAATCAGTCCAACTGACCTACACTGAATTCACAGGTTCCAAAGGTTAGTAGTGACAGGACTCCTATTGAAATAGCAATTAGAAATTTTATTTAAAACAACGTGCAGCATTTTGACTAGAAACGGTCTTTCTCAAATATTCCTAGCTACAGATCATATGCAAGTATGTATGCAAGATATGACATCTTCATAGAGGGATCCATATCCTGGCTCAGAGGTCAAAGAATAACAACATGACACAGTTATGCAAAATAGAGCTCATTGAATACATAGCACAAAACATAACATTGACCTAACAAGGCCAGTCTCATTATGACCATAACTACCTTATAAAAAAAATATATATAATAAAATTAAAAGTACCTAGAGATAAGAAGAAAACATCCTAGTGGGATAAGCAATCCAGTATAACGGAAATGTTCCCAGTATGTCTGTGCGCATATCCGAAAGTTTCTGCAGCGGCTCCCATCTACGGGCAGCATTTAACTAGAAGTGTTGTCATACCTGTAAAACAAAAGTGATACAGAGGGATCCAAGGATTCCGGGGCTAGCATTGAGCTAACCAGATGTTTGACATGCTAATTCACATATATTTTCCCCAGAAACCAAGAGAAGTGTTGCCTAGCCTACAATACACCTCATTTGTACTAGGCAGTCTCTCTAATAGAAATAATACTTGCCTAGAAGCTCCGAGGTCTGGTAAAGATCTCTCTCTCTCTCTCTTCCCAGTGAGTGTTATATACCAGTTGATGTATATTTGATTCAAATCCAGATCCAATTATTTGCAAAATTTGGCAAATCAGACCTAAAATGAATTTCAATGAATTTTTTCATCTCTATTATAATATAAACATAACCCCCCAATAGAACTATATTCAAGTCATAATCTATCCAAACATACGTTGTTTGTTACCTTCTATATTTTTCCTCTTTTAAGAAGGTTTTCCAGGGGGATTATTCTATTTTAAATAGATGGAATTAAAAAAAAAACTAATAATTACTCACCCTCGCCAATCCCCCACAGCCACCTTTCAAACAGAGTCTACCCTTGCTGCTCCTGGGCTCAACACACAGAACATGGCTTGGACTTCCCACTCAGACAATCACAATCCAAGCCACTTCTTTTTTCAATTCTACTACATTTGGAATTTTTTTTCCAGCTGCCCAATACATTTTATGCAATATTAAATTATGCCGTTAGACAGTACAACTTATCCAGGTAAAACAAGCCATCATGCAGCTATGTGAATGGAAAAATAAAACTTTTATGTCAGGGAGTGAAAAATGAAAAAAGTGCAAAAAACTGAAAATTGTCCAGTAATGAAGCGGTTGAGATGATGAGACATTGTGGCTGATCACAGCACTACTTTATTTATAGTGAATGAGTGTGTCTTTAGTAAATTTACTTTTTATTTCCAGCCAGTGTCGGGATATGCATCATGTTTCTGTGATTTATTATACATTAAATGCAATGTAATAACTTTAGATCGGTACAATGTTGGTTACACTAATATCTGAATTGTGACTCATAGAAACAAACATAGTCCCTAGCTTTTATTAGAATCTTCCATCTGTGATGCTATTTACCTTCCTAATCAGTGTCGCTGATAATGATTTCCTGATGGTTGTGGGAAGCTGTAAATGTTAGTCATGCCAAAAGATGTCTAAAATAATCAGCTTGCTCCCAGTAACTGCCCTTGAAAACAATACATAACACAACATTGTGAAGTAGGATGCAGGCAGGGCAAAATCCAAATAACTAATAGATCAACATTTTTAAAAATTACAGTATCATATTTATAGACATTGTGAGGGTCATTTATGAAGACTGGCATTTTAGACGCCGGTCTTAATAACCCCTTGTGCTGGAGATGGATCCACGGAAGTTATGAAGAGACACCGGCCGCCGGTCTAAATGTTAGCCAACTTCCTTGCTGGTTTAAATTTAAGACCATTTCCACCATTTCTACACTTAAAACAGGCATAGAAAATCCCTTCCCACACGACGCCCCCCTTTTTAGACCTGGCTTGAGCGGGGAAAAGTCACAGGTCGCAGATGTAGACCAGAAAACTGGCTTCAATCTGGTAGTAAATGACCCCCCATGCATGCATGATGATCTGTACATTGTAGGTGCTTATAGCAATGTGACATCAGAAAATTGGCATATTTTTAAAGAATTTGTGATGTTATTTTTACTATTCTATGTAACTATATAAAAACAAATCCTAAAATTCAATTTTTGCACTGGTCACCAAGCCTTATAGGAGCCACTTCTTGGTTTATTCAGATGACTTCTTGGCAGGATTACAATGCTACATATAACCTATATATACAGGTAACAAAAGGTACACCACTCACAAAAGGTGATTGTGATCTATTCTTTCCCTGTACAATGACCTCTTCACAGGCCACTGATCATTTTTAGAAAATCCTGCCACAAAAATCAATGACACCCCCCCCCCCACCATGGTCTATTGTCTCTGGCCTATACTGTCTGCTGCCTATCCAGTTCTTCTTAGCTTTTGGATAAAACGCTGCATTACTGACTTCCTGGTTAGCCCACCTCTACATGTAATCTATACGTAATATTGAAAGATCTGGTCTACCCTTCGGGTAACTTTTAGCTATCTGATAGAAATATCTAAGGATGCAGCTAAAAATGAGCAGAAAGTTCTTAGTGTTTTCAGTATTATGTGCAAAGTCAAATCAGAGAGAAGTCTGTGTGGTGCAGCTTTATCCTAATAGCCACAGATTGTAGTTTCCGGTCTTATTAACTACAAATTATCTTGTACCAATCTTTAAATTGCCACTGATAAAACATTGTACAGTTGAAAGTGTCAAGTTAAAGTTTTCTGCATCTGCAGCTCAATAATTATTTTGGCTTGGTATACACCATATTTGTGGTGAACATATATGTATATATTTTTTTAATGGGACTCAATAGTAGATGTTTGCCACTATATAAGCATACAAATGCGTGTTTCTGGTGAATGTTTAGCGGACTGTCTCAAACAATCCCTCCAATTGGAATCAGTAATTGAAACTCTTTAAAGGAAACCTGTCATCAACGTTGTGCTGCCCATACTAACAGCAGAATAAAGTAGAGACAGGTGAGTTGATTTCAGCGGTCTGTCATTTATAAGTTAAAAGTAAGTGGTTGCCGAGAACCAACATCACAATCATTGCAGCCTGGGCCTGGAAAAGAGTCATGGCCACCTGAGAAGAGTGGTAGATTTGACTCTTTTCAAGGCCTGTGCTGCAATGATTATGATGATGGTTCTCAGCAACCACTTACTATTAGCTCATGAGTGACACACCGCTGAAATCAACATTTCTGTCACTTTTTTATGCTGCCCTTCAGTGAGGTCAGTATAAAGTTGATGACAGGTTCCCTTTAAAATTTCATAATTTTGACACAATATTTTGCAGATCTATAACAGAAAACATAGTACAGTATGTATAGAGAGTGTTCACACTTGGCAACTGTGTTTAGAAATTTCTGCAATCGAAAAGTCATATTAGTTTATACAGCATATGCATGAATTTTTGCAGACAGAATTGGACAACTCAGTAAATTTGAGAACATAACCCTATACCAGTGATGGCTAACCTCTGGCACTCCAGCTGTGGGGAAACTACGACTCCCAGCATGTTCCATTCATTTCTATAGAGTTCTGAGAACAGCCAAGCAAGTGTGGATTTTGGGAGCTGTAGTTTTACCACAGCTGGAGGTTAGCCATCACAGCCCCATTCCATAGAAACTCTCCCTTTGTAGAATTAGAGGGTCCCAACTATAGCCTGCAACCCTTTCATATGCAACAGATTGTAATTAAAAATGCAATGCTTCCTATAAATACCATTTTCATGCAATAGAGAATTAGCTGACAGTATCTACGTTTTAATCTTTCCCTTCAAACTTGTCCAAACCAAGTAAATTAGGTCACCATTTGTTCCGTGTAAAGTATGCAGAATGTTCACAACAAACATTCTCACTTTTACTTAGAGAGATGGGACTCTATTCTGTTTTAATTAACTCCTCATAATTCATAAATGAGTGATTTTCAATTAAAAAGGTAACCTTCTGCAGCATTACAATTATAAGTTGACATTTTGTAGATGATGATCTAACTTGCGAACAGTCTAATATTGTAAATAGAATTTGGATATATATACATATATACTAGTACAAAGGAAACCTGGCATATCTGAACATCTTTCTTTTATGGCAATGAGACATTAGTAGATGCCATCTAGAATTGAGCGAATCGACTTCGGATGAAACGTCCAAAGTCGATTCGCATAAAATTTGGTTTCAATAGCAAGCGCCCCGTACAGTATTAGAATGTATTGGCTCCAATGAGCCAAAGTTAATACTTTGTGAAGTCTCGCGAGATTTCTTGTAATAACGGTTTAAATTAAAAGTAATTATAGTAATTATTAAAGTAACTATAAAGAAAACCAGCATAAAAGGTACACACAAAAGTTGTTCTCAATTCAGGAATTTTGATTAATATACAAGAATAGAGAAATGTATTATAAATGGAAGCAAGAAAAGTAGAAACGTACCAACATCATCAAGCCTAGGCTGCTTTAGTCAGAGTTTTTAAAGACTAATTAATTATCAGGTCTCTCATGGTGATAACACTTGATATGCTGAATTCAGTACTTGAGACTAGCTCTTTCACAACAGCAAGGATATTTATATGCCTTACCTATTTACTGAATCATGTTACTTTATTACTCAGCAGTCACACATTCATGTCAGATCTAGCCTTTTATTGTGGCTGTAGATGCCCTGTGTGTCTTGCCTATGCATTTACTTGAGACTGTATGTAAACCTACTTGGTAAGGCTACTTTCACACTCACGTTTTGGCTTTCTGTATGTGAGATCCGCCATGGGTAGAGTTGAGCGAACACTTGGATGTTCGGGTTCGAGAAGTTGGGCCGAACTTCACGAAAATGTTCGGGATCCGAACTAGACCCGAACTTCATCCCGAACCCCATTGAAGTCAATGGGGACCCGAACTTTTGGGCACCAAAAAGGCTGTAAAATAGCCCAGGAAAGGGCTAGAGGGCTGCAAAAGGCAGCAAAATGTAGGTAAATCCCCTGCAAACAAATGTGGATAGGGAAATAACTTAAAATAACATAAAATAGAGAAAAATAATAAATAAACATTCTAAACTTGAGCCCAAGTGAGTGACAGTGGCACCTGTCACCCAGCAAACAGAGGATGTGGCAGCAACGCCACCACATCTATCATCGTCACCAAGCATTTCCACCAAATCCCATGGAAGTGTTCAGCTATCAGCTGTCCATCTCCCAAACACTGGAGAGAAAAAGAAATAGAGGAAGTACCCCCCTACCCATGGCTCTGAATGCCTTATTTCAAACTTCCTGGTCCTTTGAAATGCTGTCATTCTGTCTGGTGGACAGTTTTAAAAACCTTATGGCGGTGGCTGTCCCACAGTACGTGTATCCCAACCGCCGCTACTTTTGCCTGCGACTGAGCCATCCCTTCCCTGCACAACCAAGTGGCGGACAAAATCAGGTATGCACTGCGTATCGCTATCTATGGCAATTTCCACAGGCGGATTGCATTTTTTCGAATGTCCTTCCACCCCTGAGGATTGCTGGGCATTTCTCTTTGTATCCTGTTACCTCCTCCTCCTCCTACTCAGCTTCCTTCTCCTCATCCACTCAGCATAATACCTTCACCACCCAAAGCAGCACAGCCAGGAGAAATGACAGCAGTTTGTTTTAAAACTTGTGTGTTTGTGGGAAAAACCCCACAACGTGCAGGAGCTGTGGACAGGCATGGAACAACAGACGGATGATTGGTTGGTGCCATAGAGACTTCAGCCCGGCCTGGTGTTGTGCGCTAATTGGCAAAATATACTAGCAGGTCTGGGCCTAGCCCGTTTGACGCACATCCCCTGCCTGCCACATGTGCTGAATTTGGGGTGCAGAAATTCCTAAACACCAGACAGTGAAAATTAATTCAGTTAATTGAACACACAACCGCCCCCCCCCCCTTTCACTCAAACCATTAACAAACTATTTACAAATGTACTTAAAAACATATTAAAATAACTATAAGGCAGCTAGACTAACCATACAAACAAACAAAACTATATACACGCCTTATCCTTGACTTAAGGCAAGCCAATTACAAGTGGCTCGGAGGGTGGGTTCCTGCACCAACATAGCCCCTGGCCTGGAACACAATTGTCCAGCCAGGGCACAGTTCTGGAGGATGAGGAGGAGTAGGAGGAGCGCTGGGTGATACAGAGGATACAGATGACATACCTCCCTCAAAGAGGATAACATGTCCTTGCCTCTGGGCAGCCTGGCAGACATGAACGACAACATGCTGCAGTGCCTGCGCAACGACCACCCAGTTACTGCCACATTCTAACTTGTGCTGCTTACTGGGTGGCCACTCTGCTGCATCCCCGTTACAAGGACAACGTGCTGTCCTTAATTCCCTCACTGGAGTGTAATAGGAAGATGAGCCCGCTAGTAGACATGCTGCTGATGGCATTTACACCTGACACCGTGGACTCAGTGGAAGCACAAGGTGAAGGCAGAGGAGGAGGAGAAAGAATTTGCCAATGCAGCTGGGTCACCACCAACACCTCAGAAGGCAGGTTTATCATTGGCAAAATGTGGAAAAGCTTTGTCATCACGCCACAACAATCTGCACCACCAGCAGATCTGGAACATCTTAGCAGGAGGCAGCATTTCAGCAACATTGTGGAACAGTACAGGTACTGACTGATGGGTCTGCCTAGGGGAATAGCTACAGGGGAAGCAAAGGCTTTGGGGCCGTGACCTAGAAAGGCCCATCCAGGAGGAGGAGGAGGAGTAAAGGACTTTGTCAGGGCCCCTCCAACAGTATTATACAATGAAATTATATACAGTGGCAGTATAGACAGTGTAGAAAGCGAATGGAACAGCTGCTGGGCCTGTTCTGAGAGAGCGATCTTTAGTAGCCACAGGCATGTCGGCATGAAAGGAAGGGGTTGCGCAAAAATTACTTGGGGAGGGGGGCCCCATTCAAAAATGTGATGTGGTTCCCAATCATTTCTAGCTACGCCACTAGGTCTGGCCCATTCAAGTTCTGGGTCTTCAAATTGGGCACATGTCCTGAGGTTGCCATTTACGCCGTGGAGGTGCTGGCCTACCCTGCAGCCACTGTATTGTCTGAACGTGTGTTTAGCATGGCTGGGGGCATTATCACAGACAAGCGCAGCCGCCTGTCCGCAGACAATGTTGGCAACTAAGCTTTCTTTTATTAAAAAGAACCAGACATGGATTCCACAGGACTTGTTTGAACCTTATGCAGAATAGAACTGTATACCGGCCTCACCCAACCATTGTAAAATTAAAAATGAAAAAACTGTTATTGGAGACTACCTTTGGCTTCACAGCCCAAAAATGCTTCATTTCATGCAAGAATGTAACCGCCAATTGTAAGTTCCCTGTCAGTTATGCAGGGGATTGTACCTGGCAAAAATGGTAATATTTCACCCAACAATTTAAAATCTATCCTTTGCCGGTCAGTATTAAACTTGGCCAGCCACATCTGAAACCAATGATTTACGGTATTGCTATTTTGGCAATTGAATTTTACCCCAGAACAAAAGCTATTCTTTGGCGGACACTATGAAACTTGTCCAGTCACAGCTGAAACCCCAGATTTACTGTATTTCTATTTTGGCAATTGAATTTCACCCCATAAAATAATATATCCTTTGACGGACACTAGGGAAATTGTCCAGTCACAGCTGGAACACCAGATTCAGGGTATTTCTATCTTGGCAATTGAATTTCACCCCAGAAAAATATATACCCTTTTACGGACAGATTTAAACTAGGCCTGCAACAGTTGGAACACCAGATTTACTGTATTTCTATTTTTGCTACTGACTTTCACCCCAGAAAATATTATATCCTTTGCCAGACACTATTAAACTTGGCCAGCCACAGCTGAAACCACTGATTTATGGTATTGCTATTTTGGCAATTGATTTTCACCCCAGAAAAAAATATATCCTTTGCCGGACACTATTAAACTTGTCCAGCCACAGCTTGAACACCAGATTTACTGTATTTCTATTTTTTCAACTGTATTTCACCCCAGAAAATAATATATCCTTTGACGGACACTAGGGAAATTGTCCAGTCACAGCTGGAACACCAGATTCAGGGTATTGCTATTTTGGCAATTGAATTACACCCTAGAAAAAAAAATATCCTTTGCTGGACACTATTAAACTTGGCCAGCCACAGCTGAAACCACTGATTTTTGGTATTGATATTTGGGCAATTGAATTTCACCCCAGATCAAATCTATCCTTTGCTGGACACTATTAAACTTTGCCAGCCACTTCTGGGACACCAGATTTACGGTATTGCTATTTTGGCAATTGAATTTCACCCCAAAAAATAATATATCCTATGACGGACACTATGAAACTTGTCCGGTCATAGAAATACCATAAATCTGGTGTTCCAGCTATGACCGGACAAGTTTCATAGTGTCCGTCATAGGATATATTATTTTCTGCGGTGAAATTCAGTTGCAAAAATAGAAATACCATAAATCTGGTGTTCCAGCTATTTTTGCAACTGAATTTCACCGCAGAAAATAATATATCCTATGACGGACACTATTAAACTTGGCCAGCCCCTGATGGGACACCAGATTTACGGTATTGCTATTTTGGCTATTGAATTTCACCCCAGAACAAACTATATCCTTTGCCAGACACTATTAAACGTTGCCAGTCACTGCTGAGACACTAGATTTAGGGGATTGCTATTTTGGCAATTGAATTTCACCACAAAAAAAAAATCTATCCTTTGCCAGACAGCAGACAGTATTTCACTTGGTTAGCCACAGCTGGAACACCAGATTTAGGAGACTGCTATTTTGGCAGTTGAATGTAACCTCTTAATAAAATAAAGAAATTTCTATACTGAGTTTATAAGGGTGACAATAAGCACAGCCAAGCCCCTGATGTAGGATATAGCAAAAAAACTAGTACTGATGGATTGATGGACTTGGTGGCAGCTTGTGCTGGTGCACCACAAGACACAAAATGGCCGCCGATCAAAGTGACAGCAGAAGTTGAATGATTCACAGCTGTAGATCGATCACTTCATTAGGTGTTTTTGCTGACTTTTCCTTGCCTAATCTCGCCCTGACAGAAGCTGCTTCCTCTCCCTACACTAATCGGAGCACATTGACGTGCGGCACTACGTGACTCCAGCTTAAATAGAGGCTGGGTCACATGCTGCACTTGGCCAATCACAGCGATGCCATTAGTAGGCATGGCTGTGATAGCGTCTTAGGGCAAGAAATAAAACGCTAGCTGATTGGCTGCTGTGCAGCCCTTCAGAAAGCGGGAATAAGTCGCTGAACAACGGACCCGAACCAAAACTTTTTTGAAAATGTCCGTGTCCCAAACACCCCAAAATTCGGTACGAACCCGAACTATGCTCGACCTGTTTGCTCAACCCTAGTCATGGGCTCTCACAAGCGGTCCAAAACGGATCAGTTTTGCCCTAATGCATTCTGAATGGAAAAGGATCTGCTCAAAATGCATCAGTTTGGGGCACTCTGTCACGGGTCTGAAGTTGCCACATCCCTCACCCCTGCTTGATCGATCTTCTTATTAATTATGCCTATATGAAGCCGCTTTGATATCCCCTACTAATCCATAGGTACGAGAGCTCTGAGATGAAAACTAACACAGCCAGCATGAAGACCGGGATGCGGCGCTTGATGTAGCCACGCCCCCTCCCTTTTTCATTGGCTAAGACAGGCGAGCCCTCTTCTCAGATGAGGATCCCCTATCTACTTAAACGTGGAGGAGGCGCGCGCGACCAAACCAGCAACGATGCTGCCGCGCTCCCCACGTTTTTGGGAGCGCTCAATGCTGCCTTTGATAAAAATATAACTTTCATTCTGCCGCTGCTCCTGATGAGGAGTAATTGATACAGCCCCAGAAACGCGTTGAGCGGCTGACAGGGCAAGTTTTTGATAGGCAGAGTCAGCAGTTGGCTATTGCAGTGCCCCACTGCCATCCACAATCTGGGGATATCTAGGGGAGCATAAACAAACACATTACTGCTCCCTTATACCCAGAATATTAGGGGTGGTCTTGACACTGGCAATAGCAATAATTTATGTAGTAGGGCACAGATAGTGGTGTACTGCCCCTATCTGTATCGGAGTACACATTCATACATTGCCCTACACATATTACTGAGTATTGGGTGCATACAGCATTAGATAGGGCAGTACCCACACATACAGCACTGGGTCCTGCTCAGTGTATTCCCCTTATTAGGCAGGATAGCAGCTATTCCATTCCATTTAGCTTTCCTGCAGATACGTTATTCTGGGACTTGTGGTCCTCTTTTTCGTATTCCTAATAATTTTAGTGTAACTATAAATAAATAAAGGTTATTGTTATTTTATTTTAAGCCGTCTCTTATACAGTGAGCCTAATATAATTCAGAACGGCAAACTGCGATAAAAAGTTTTTTCAGTAAGTACATTGCCTCCGATCAGTCTCCATTCCTCTCTGCCTGCAGCATTTTGCCGTTCACTTGACGAAACTGAGCCAAACGGACACAATCTGGCACAATAGAAAACGGATCAGTCTCCCATTGACTTTCAATAGAATTCATGACGGATCCGTCTGTGCTATGTTACAGATAATACAAACGGATCCATTCATGTTGGATGCATGCGGCTGTATTATTGTAACAGATCTGTTTTTGCAGATCCATGACGGATCCACCCAAAACGCAAGTGTGAAAGTAGCCCAAGACATAATGCCCCAGTGTATTAGGACACCAGTTCAACGCTAAATCTTGTCTTTCTACATTTTGAATAAAAAATTGCATACTTACTAGAACTATTTATAAAATACAATAATCACAGATTTCTAATAGGGGTACCATGAAAATCATAGAATTGGCATTACAGTACAAAAAATACTTTTGTTGAAAACCGTTCATAAAAAAAAAAAACTTGTTAAAAACAGTGCAAAAATACTTTGGTTAACTCTACAGTATATTCAATTTCCACTTTGCTTCAGACACTATATAAATTTCTAGCCGATACTTCTGGGTGAAAAATTTTCAACCCAGTAAAATGAATGTTGTCGGAAGCTAACAACTAGCCTTATTTCCTTTCTAATTGAAAATTTAGTTATCGCTACAATGACTATGGAACCATGCACAAAGCAAACCATGCATAGAAGTGTCCTTATGATCATAAAACCATAGGCACTATAGGGAAAATTGATCAAACTGGTCTAAAGGAAAACTGGCAGAGTTCCTTTGGAAAAATAAAAGACTCAGATTGTTTGCAATGGGCTACTAAATCAGTTTTGGTAAATCTCCCCTTACATGCAATATTCTTCCCTAGAAGTACTCATTTTAGGGGAAAATCCCTCTGTAAGTCATGTATAGGAGAGGACCATACCACAGTTTTGTTCACAAATTCTATTTGAATCCATGAGAAGAAAACATCAGTGGCATAGATTATTGTCCCACAGATTTTTAGATTTCTGTCTCTATAAAATGGATCCATAATATAGAATTCATTTCAAGCCTTTAGGGTTCATGTATACTAGTAAATTATGGCTCCATCGAGGATCTGGGAAAAAAAATTCTGATCCCATCTATGGCTCAAAATGCATGTTTTCTGCGCAGAGTTGTAATGTGTATACAGTTAATACAAGCCACTTACTAATGTATTGTTGTTTTTCATTATTCCATCACATACACTCGTTTCCATCACAGTATGTGCTCATGCTCATTAAACCATGGTCGTAAACACCCTGCAATCTATCAGTAATGGCCGTGTTTGCGCACCATAGAAAAAAGCACTAGCCTATGTGAGCTCCCCTGGTTCCGGTCACCAGAGATGTCGGCATTTTTTCCTATAGTGTGCAAGCACGGCCACCACTGATGGATTGCACAGAGTTTGTAACCATGGAGGTCGTAACCATAGAAATAAGAAATGTATAATATGATGGAAAAATGAATACAGGCAGCAAAGGAAGAAATATAGATAATACATTAGTAAGCATCTTTCAGCAAGTGGCATTTATCATGTAGAGAAAAAGTATTAAAAAAATTCTGTTGTACAGCTTCGGATCACTTCTCATTTAGACCTAGATGGCTCCACTGCCTAAGGCCTCATGCACACGAACGTGTTTTCTTTCCACGTCCGTTCCGTTTTTTTGTGGACGGTATACTGAACCATTTATTTCAATGGGTCCGCAAAAAAAAAAAATGGAAGTTACTCCATGTGCATTCCAGTTATGTATTTCCCTTCCGCAAAAAATAGAACATGTCCTATTATTGTCCGCATTATGGACAAGGATAGTACTGTTCTATTAGGGGCCAGCTGTTCCGTTCCACAAAATACGTAACGCACATGGACGTCTTCCGTATTTTTTGCGGATCAGTTTTTTTTGGACTGCAAAATACATATGGCCGTGGGCATGAGGCCTAAGTATGATATATACAACACATTTGCAGTTCTATTTAGTTCTATAAATATAAAGCTGTATTATCACTTTATGTTCAGACAAATGCCTAACCTGCTGCATGAGGAACCAATCTACTTGCATGGTCTATCTTCTGGTGTATCTAATAGACTATGGGATAACAGAAGACTAAAAAGTGTTTTCTTTTGTGCAGTTAATATTTCATTTTCAAGTCTTTACATGTAAAAGATTACGGGGGTCATTTATCAAACTGGTGTAAAGTAGAATTAGCTTAGTTGTCTATAGCAACCAATCAGATTCCACGTTTTATTTATTTTTTAGCTTCTTTGATAGGTGGATTCTGATTGGTTGCTCTGGGCAACTAAGCCAGTTCAACTTTGCACCAGTTTTGTAAATGACCCCTTACATCCTTTTTTTATTTGCCTAAAATTATCAACCTAATTTTGTGCTTCTTTTTCCTCAGGGTATTTGTACCATGACCACAGCCTTCCTACACTTCTTCTTCCTAGCGTCCTTCTGCTGGGTTTTGACAGAAGCCTGGCAGTCCTATATGGCCGTCACTGGGAAAATTAGAACAAGAGTTATAAGAAAACGGTTTCTGTGCCTCGGTTGGGGTATGTTTTAAGACATTGAAAACTAAAGGATTACTAATTTTCTTTGAAATAGTCATGTGCAGTACACATTGGAAATCCATTTGAATATGGTGCTGTATTTTATTCTGGCAAGTGTACATGAGTAGGAATATTTTATCAATCCATCTATTGTCCATATATCTCTATCTATTTCTCTATATATTTATCTCTCCTATGTAGCTATCTATCTAATTATGTATCTTTATATCATCTGACTAAGGCTACATGCACACGAAGGTATGCAAATTGCGTATCGGCAAAAAAAAAAAACGGATGACGTCCGTATGGATCCGTGTTTTTTTTTTGTGTGGATCCATTGTAATAATGCCTATCCTTGTCTGCAAAATGGACAAGAATAGGAAATGCTCTATTTTTTTTGCGGGGCTACAGAACGGACATACGGATGCGGATAGTACACGGTGTGCTGTCAGCATTTTTTTGTGGACCCATTGAAATGAATAAGTCTGCATCCTATCCGCAAAAAAAAGGAACGGACATGGAAACAAAATACGTTTGTGTGCATGTAGCCTAATTATGTATTTACGATCTATCTATTATCTGTCAATATATCTATGTGTGTCTCTTTCTATATGTCTCTATCTTATACACGGTTAATATTGTAAAAATGATTTTCTGTGGTATAATGCAAGTTTCCAGGTGCAGAATTGTTCTTTTTAACCATAAGACCTCCCTGGATTCTCTTTTTTTTTTTTACACTTCTGTGCTTTCAAACAAATAGAAAACTGTGGGTTTTAGCACATAATAGGGAACCACAATATCATTTTGACCTGCTGATTATATTGATTACATCACACTGAGCTCAAATACATTTCTTAGATTTTGTGACAAAATACAGTTCAAGGTCATTCTACCTTCCTCTTCCATGAGAAAAGAAGAAAGAGTGAGCAAAGATGCATAAAATAAAACCCGCATAAACACATCATTTACACATGCAACTTAATGATGACATTTATCTAATGGATGCCCAAACCTTCCGAACAAAAACCACAACCCAGAGAAAAGAAGGGAATGAATTACTACAGGTCTAGTTTGCATTTTACGCTTTGTGATGAAAAAAGTTGAGGCGTAACCTAGCAACCTCTGAGTAATTTATCCACTGCTGAAATCTAACAGCATGTGAAAAATATACCGGACGATAAATTATTCATTTATGGCAAATAGATGACCACATCTGTACTGCTCATATATCATTTAATACAATGCATTGTGTAGCTAGATTATTATTAAAATGCATTTGTAACTAATTCATATGCATGCAGGACGATTAACAAAATCATTCATGGAATAATCCAGTATTCTGCAATAAGGATAGACCAATAGGCCTGACGCATCTAAATGGGCATTTATCCATTTCAGATTCTTCTTTTAAAGTCTAAGCAGAACCCAATTAGGTGGAGCATGGATAAGCTTGGCTATTAGTCCATATGCACTTGAAGGTAAACAGTATCCCAGGTAGCTTCAGATTGTAAAATGAGCAAGTTCCTAAGTCAAAATTAAAGGGGTCACTCCCTCCTTTACTATGGATGGCAAATCCTCAGGGTAGGTCTTATTGGTGTGGGTCTCAGCTGAATTATAGTTACTCTGGTCCCAGACGTTTGAGCTGTGTGTACTTGTGGAGCCCCCTTCTGGTGCCAGAGCTGAATAAATATTGATGGCCTATCCTGAAGAAAGAGTGGATAGGCCACTCAGTTTTGGCCTGACATGTATGTCCAAGGTGCCAACAGTAACCAAATATATGGCAAACTAGGTTCCTTTTCCCTGGTATGTGCCATCATACCTTTACCTCAATTAAATTGAAAGTGGAGTCAACACTTTTGAACTGTATGCAAAAAAATGTATACAGTAGTTTGTGAAAGCAATTGAAGTCACTGACAAAGGTGTGTGACGCTGACTGTTTAAAATGTGTGTTTTGTTGGCAATTTTTAAATGTTCTGGTTGAACCTACAAGTAAACTAATATGCTTCATTTACATATCTTGGTTTATAGAGTTTTACTTTTTGATGATCTTGAAGTATCAATAATAGTACTTTTTTTTTTTTTTCTTTTCCCCTTCAGGGTTGCCAGCATTAGTTGTGGCTATATCAATGGGATTTACAAAAGCAAAGGGATATGGGACTCCACACTAGTAAGTTATGTGTTTCATCGAGTAATATGACATTTCGGTCTATAGATGATGTTATATATCTTTTCAACCATTCTTAGTTTATTAGAAAATTAACTTGGAAAGGATTTTCTATAGTTCAGAATTACATTGAATAGTAAAGGAGCTTTTGTCTTACATGCATAGCATTTATATTATTCTTTTATGTACACGTTTGAAACAATTCTTTCACCAATACATTTAAAGTATATAACAATTAAGTTATGTTACAAATAGTCTTGATTAAAAATATTTTACTATTTTGTGTCGGCTCCACACCTATGTTTCTAAGGTTACAGACTACAAACAAGTTTTAGGAGTCTGATCGCGTAGTCACCATTCCTACTTCTTAAAAAGTTCCCTAATTCTATTGCATGTACCTAGCAGAATCATCTATATCATCTATACTGCATGTAGCGCATTAACAAAAAGGAAGTTGCCCGAATAGAGTATAAGGACTGGATATAAAGTGAAATTAGCACTACTTAACTTGCTAAACAAAACATGTGTAATAGATTAATGAAGCCCAAACTATAGTCAGTTTTGACAGCAGCATAGTACGTAATGGATCTTGGATAGAATTAGGCTATTTATGGTTTCCTCGGGAGAGCTAGTAACGGATTCTGTTCAGTGGAAGTGCTCATTAATTATATAAATTAATCTTCCAACCTGGTATTAAGAGCAGTGAGGGTATTCACAGTACTTATGCTCTTGAATAAGTCAGAGATCAGAAAATGTCACCACTTGTACATAGGTGGTTTCTAAAGCATCATGGATAAATACGTATGTTAAAGTACATTAGTGTCTATGGGATATATAACCTGTTTTTAGCCAACCTACTATAAAATTACCTTATCATCAAGATTCTAATCTTAATTGATTAATTAAGGATGCACAATACTTAATTCAGATCTTTGTTATGGTCCTGGTATTTAAATGCATAGCCATGGAGTCAAAGAAAATTGGACAGCAAAATAGACAGTTAAACAGAACACAGGAGCATGCATGAAACTTAGCTTTTAATCCACATTAACTTGAAGGTAAACAGTTTCCTAGGTAGATTCAGATTCTAATAATGTGCTTGTCCCTAAGCCAAAATTAAAGGGGAAAAGGGTCATATGCTTTACTATGGATGTCAAATCCTCAGGGTAGGTAATCGATATCTGATTGGTGGGGGTCTGCCATCCAATATCCTGACAGGTCAGCTGTTTCATAGTTACACAGATCCATCACTTCAATGGGAGTAGCACTGCGGTAACTAGTCCCTTCCACTGCACAATGGACCAAGCTGCGTACTTCTGGTGCCCCCCTCTGGTGTCAGAGCCACTTTGAAACAGCTTATCATTAGGGGTGTGAGTTGTCTGTCCCTGTTGATTTAAATATTGATGGCCTATCCTGAGGAAGGAGTGGATAACCTCCTTTAGGGTTAGGTTCTCACAGTTTTTGGCTCTGATTAACTAAGGATGCACAATACTTAATTCAGATCTTTGTTATGGTCCTGGTATTTAAATGCATAGCCATGGAGTCAAAGAAAATAGGACAGCAACATAGACAGTTAAACTGAGTACATAAGCATAAAGTTCTATGACATACTATATAATTTTCTTTGTTAATTCAATTTGCAGCTGCTGGTTGTCACTTGAAGGAGGCCTTCTGTATGCCTTTGTTGGACCTGCTGCTGCTGTTGTCCTGGTAAAATGAACATTTATTTTTAGCTTGGTTTAGTTTAGTTTGCTTAGTTATCTTTTAGGCACTCCCAAACATTAAACTTCTAATGTCCGGTGTCTTCTCAACAACTACTCCCTATCTTGAAGTACATTCATTTAACTGATTTTGTTATTAAATTAATTGATTATTAATCAACACTGGTTTACTTACAAAAAAATAATAGGCAATTGCATGCTTCTCCATAATAATGAAGGTGAAATTATATGTGTATCTTTCTAAGAATTGTTTCATGGTCAATGAAGTCTTGCATTAACTATTATATTGTCTGTCATAAATGCTGCAGTCCTTAAAAAAATGTTTATTCCCTGACCTATTAGAAAGGTACATGATGTAAACTGTAGTTAAGGTAATCTTCTTACTTTTGACTGTATTTGTGAGTTATAACCTCCCTTCTGATCCTCAATTGTGTCATGTGACCAGCTCTCTGATCGCCAACTGACACAGGCCAGGAAGTCACTTTTCAATTCATTCCTATGAGACTGACCTTGAGACTCCCATAGAAATGCATAGAGAAACTGACTTCCTGTCCCCACATAAGATACTGTGTTATTGGGAAAGTCAGCGTGTTGGTCACATGACACAACTGAAGATCAGAAGGAAGGTTATATTGCACAAATGCAGTTACCAATAAGAAGATTATCTTCACTACACGTTACATCATTTACCTTTCTAAAAGGTTGGAGAATAAAGATTTTTGTGGCAGTACTTCTTTAATATACAAAATTAGTGGTTTCTAGAGATGAGTGAATCAACCAAATTTGATTTGAGTTAAATTTCGCTAAACGCGTTTTAATTGGCCTGAAAATGTGTGTATGACACTCTGAAGTCTTCTAGGACTCATTTTTCTCTCTAGTCTCTCACCTTTTTCTCTCTTTCTCGCTCACACTTTCTATCTTCTCTTCATAAAATTCACCTGAATTGAACTCCTAAAGTTCTAATTCGAAAGTTATGAAAAATTTTACAAAATGTGGGTTAAATTTGATTAATTTAGAATCAATTCACTCATCTTTAGTAGGTTCACGTGTAAGAATTTCAATCTCGTATACTGTAAATGTGACATCTATTGGTATGCAAATCCCTCTCTTCTGTCTTTCTAAAGGATTCACTAAGCCCATACATTACATATATGTCCTATTGATTTCAGTAGGCACCATGGGCAGGCTCAATGGTTAGCACTGGAGCCTAGGTTCAAGGACAACATCTGCATGGATTTTGTATGAGCTTCCTATGTTTATGCTGGTTTCTTCCTACAATCCAAAGACATTCTGATTGGCAATTTAGATTGTGAGCTTTAATGAAAGCAGCAATTGTGAAGCACTATAGTATATGTTGTGGATATATAAATAAGTAATAAATAAAAAATGTATTGCTTAATTTCCTCCATAGT
Organism: Bufotes viridis; assembly: GCA_033119425.1. Taxonomy (NCBI): domain Eukaryota; kingdom Metazoa; phylum Chordata; class Amphibia; order Anura; family Bufonidae; genus Bufotes; species Bufotes viridis. Next base: position 195,122,782 of record CM065592.1, read on the forward strand.
GGCTTTATGCTGGGTTCTTTCGTGGAGAACAGTTGATTGATAGAGATCCCAGCATTAGGACAACATGTGATCATATTTTTGGGTGGAAGCTTCTAATGAAGTGATTGTAACTTTTCCGTATCCATATATAACACTAACAGAATACTATTGTTAATACTAAATTGTAATATGAATAGAAAAAGTAAAAATTATGTTTGAGGAGAAAAGGGAGGTTTAATTGCTGTATAAACATACATTTTGATATAAATAAATTGCACTTTATTGAAAAGGGATGACATTTCATTTTTGGGGTACACCACGAAATCTGTTGGAATGTGAACCATTGGAATGTTAAAAATAGCATAAATATTGTGTATGTTCAAGAATCTGTGTCTATTATTGCATCTAAAAAAAACAGAGGTGCCAATGTTTCCATTGATATAGCATTGTGTCTGTCTATAAATAAGTATGCCAGATAAAATGTAATCATCTTGAAATATCACTGGCTCTTCCACCAAGAAGTAGGCGTCGTTTCAAAAAAATAAATTAAAAAAAGGGTTCATAAAAGTTCAGTGCCAAAAGCTGGTGTGATAAAGAACATTTTAAGTTGTATTATTTCCCGTTACTGTGTTGCTCAAAATCTTATGTGCAAACTAATCCAATAAACAGTGCTCAAATTATGCATCAAATTCCCTGGTGTGTGATCATCAAACGGCACATCTGTATCTCTAAAATGGATATAAACTACCATGAGAAATTGTGCCAAGTCTAGTCGGAATATTATTTTTGTCTATAAATATTTCATTGCAAACTATCTGACAGACAAAGCTTGAAAATTAATATACATTGTACAAATAGCAAGGAATTAGGCAAGGAAATGTACACAGTACGTTTATCCTCTGAGACAGGAAACTCAATATATAAACTCAACTTTTATTAGTTCAAAATGACACCAGTTCAATAATCTATTTAATTAGTAAATGTATTTTTTATATTTATATACTTATTGTATTTGGCGATTGAGTTTGTGTTTAAATAACTTTTTTTGTTGTGCAGGTCAACATGGTAATTGGAATTTTGGTCTTTAATAAACTTGTTTCAAGAGATGGTATCCTTGATAAAAAGCTTAAACACAGAGCAGGGTAAGCTGCTTCCGAATGTTTGTCATCACTCATAATCACATTATTTATTTTTTTCCATTCTGCTTATTGTTTCTTAATTTAGTTTTCTAGTAGTTACATAGCTGCATGCCTCATTGAGAAGATATTTCATTCATGTTTATAGACATATTTAATGACATTTTTAAAAGTTAAAAACCAAAAAATGTGCAGAATCATCATAAACTGAAATTCCAACAAGTGAAATCTGAATATAAGACACTTATAGCCAGTGTAATGAGTAGGTGATATATGCACTTAAAATATTGAGAACATCAAATCTTTTGAGTGAATCAAATAAACCATGGTTTTAATTTTAGTAATTCTATTTAAATTTGATTCATGTGTAGTTCTACAGTGTAATTAAAATAAATATTGGTAATCAGCTAGAGAAAGACTTATTCAGAACAGATTAAACTTTCTGAAAACAGTGTCCTAAGCTGTATAAAAAATGTAATTTGTATAATGGGAATTAGGGATTAGTAAATTTATTAAAGTTAATTTCGGATACAATTATGGTAGACTGGCACACTATATCTGGTAGTAAGTAGAGAGCAGACAAGATGTATTAAATATATCTTGGTTTATTTTTCTTAATAAAAATATGTAGATAGGAAATAAAATAGTATGAAATATAGATATAGAAAAGCGGATTAAAAGGACAAAAAATGATACAATAAATATCTAAAATAAAAAAAAATTAAGTAAAGAATAAAAATGTAAAGAATAAAATATGCTGTCTCCAAGGGTGAAGATTAATCTCACCCAAAAATTAATAACAATAAGTTCTCTCAATTGAGGGTATCAGTAACTTGGCTGTCTTGTCAACATTTAGTTGATAGCTGTGCAAATAATTATCATCCGTTAGATATGTCGGTAATATAGCGAAAATATGTTATTCAGATTTGTCCCTCATAGGGCAAAGCCGCTGTTTCAGCCTATAGATGTTAGAGAACCAAGTTCATCAGCAGTGCAATTGCCACTAGGTTAGTTCTCAGCCATTATAGTCTGTGGATGTTAAAATTGCTGGTTAATCAGCGATATAGTTGTAGTTTAGCTATATGGTTATGATGATATAGTTTCTATATACCCACGATGAAGTAATATTCAAAAGGTCTCTGATGGACTTGTGCTACTGTTTGCCCGCTATTTTATCTGTAAGTATCTGGCTTTACATCAAATAACTTTGCCGGCTATTTTATCTGTAAGTTATTTGATGTAAAGCTAGATACGTACAGATAAAATAGCCGGCAAACAGTAGCACAAGTCCATTAGAGACATTTTGAATATTACTTCATTGTGGATATATAGAAACTGTATCATCATAACCATATAGCTAAACTACTATATCGCTGATTCACCGGCAATTTTAATATCCACAGACTATAATGGCTGAGAACTAACCTAGTGGCAATTGCACTGCTGATGAACTTGGTTCTCTAACATCTATAGGCTGAAACAGCTGAGAAACAGCAGCTTTGCCCTATGAGGGACAAATTTGAATAACATATTATCGCTATACTACCGACATATCTAACGGATGATAATTATTTGCACAGCTATCAACTCAATGTTAACCAGACAGCCAATTTGCTGATGCCCTCAATTGGGAGAACTTATTGTTGTTAATTTGTTGGTGAGATTAATCTTCACCTTTGGAGACAGTATATTCTTTACATTTTTATTCTTTACTTAATTTTTTTATTTTTGATATTTATTGTATCATTTTTTTGTCCTTTTTAATCCCCTTTTCTATATATATTTCATACTATTTTATTTCCTATCTACATATTTTAATTAGTGAAAATAAACTTAATCCATCTTGTCCAGATATAGTGTGCCAGTCTACTAATTTAATCCATAATTATATACTTTGAGCACCTTGTATGACAATAGACGGATGAGCATCTATAAACAATTTTGTGTTTCTGCAAGTTAATTTCGGATACAATTTGCCAGAATCTACCATATAATTCAATTAGAGTATTCTACACAAATGGAAAGCGCTTTGATTGCGATGAAATTTCACATACATCCTCTTGTCATGTCTTCAGATGCAAATAATGTATGTATGTACAATCATGTTGCTATGAAAAAGGGTTGTCTAATGACAGAGCCTATTAGGGCATATAGATGTCAAGCAGGGGGTTCTCTCACTTAGGAGCTCCCTCTAGTAGCCAACAGAGCAGAGAGTGGCTAGAAGACCCATCCCATTCATGTACTACATGGTTTTCCATAAAATAGAATGAATAGTATGTAAGTCTGTTTCTCCTGATGCAACTGCTGGAAAATGTATGACCAGCAAAATGGCTTATCTATTCTGTCCAGTAAAAAGATAAGAAGCCTGATGGACCCATGTTAACTCATTGAAATAAAATGAACAATATCTATTATTCAGTATCCATTATAGTTCCTTTTAAAAATGAAGTCATGATGACAATTTTGGTCCAAGAGCTTTGGCACATTGCAGTAGTATGTGCATGGACCATGTACCACAGTACACAATATCTATATGAGTACTCCAAATTCGATTATATGGTGCCTCCATGATGCACCAAGATTTTTTGTTTAGTGATATACTGTTTAGGTATTCAAACACCTTTGTATATTAATGTAATAAAGGATCATGCATTTATTCACACTAAATTCATAAGCCATATGCTGTTGTATAAAATCAAAAGCACACAGACATACAGAAGCAACCAAAAGGGACCTTCAATTTTATTAAAAATTAACAGAACATGTAACTGCTCCAAATCTGCAAAACATCTGTGTCCAAGGGTGGGTTTACAAACCCCAAAAATCTGCTGTAACACTCCATGTATTAACATTCAACAGTTCCATACAGACTATGTGGCTTTTTAATTCAACCTGAAAATAAAAGTTAACTTTATTACAAAAGTAAGGTTTCAATACTTAATCTTAATTTTTTAAATAAAAAAATAGAACCAATCATCCTAATGTATTGTGTGTAGTTGAGAAATAATCGCAATACCTTAATTCTTTGTAGCTGTGTATAAACCCAACTGTTAAACACTCTTTTCTTTTACATTTTTTTCTATTTTAATTAGGCTCTACAGAAGCTATTAATCCTAATTGTTTGGCAAATTCAATGAATTTTCAGATTGATGTCAGGTGTTCTTTTCATTAGGGTCAAAGTATAATTGCAGCATTAGAAATTCACTATCAAAGCTTTCTTTTCTTTTACATTGAAGCTTTCTTGTATGTTATTTTATGGTCAACGTTTTGTTAATTACAGCACCTCATGAAAGAATTGCAATAACATTTGAGGGGTTTTATTTTTTTACTCTCCATTATATAATTGCATGTAAAAGTATGTATTATTACAGTTTCCCTGAAACAACTGACAAATATTAAGTCAGTCAGAATAGTTTTAAGGATCTCAACACACCCCACCATCCACTCATTTAAAGAACAGACATTATTTGCCAATATTTCAATAGTTGTATATCACCTTTTTGTCTGTGAGACAATAAATTGACATATTTTATATTTCCATCCTTATATAACAAAAGACCATCAATAGGCTCTTAGATATAGGCAATGTCTACAGTGTAAAAATATATATATATTTATTATTATTATTATTATTATTATTATTATTATTAATATATATATATATATATATATATATATATATATATATATATATTTTTATATAATTTTTTTGCTCACTGAATTTTTAATTTGTTGCTATGGATACTCTATTTCTTTGTCACCTGTCTAGAGATTTGCTGTTATCCTTCTTCGAATACCAGTTACTTTCTTATATCGAAATTCCCTTAAACGAGAGTTTATAAAAGGAGTCTGTATTGCTGCAATTTGCATAAAACTTATCAAATCTCAAATGATGCTTGATAAATTTGGTGCATCTTTAAGTCTAAGACTTTTGTCTTTAGATGTTACTCCATTTCCTATTCCACCACTTGTTTTGACTTTTTAAAAAGCCGTAGTTGATAAATCTGACTGCAGTCGGCTAGATAGGTAAACCATATGTAATTTCCCAACAACTTTTCTAAACTGGAGTGAGCAATGTAAAAATACAAAATTTTTGCACAAATGTGCCTAAAAAGTCACAAAGTAAAGACAGAATTCTGGAGTGCAGGGCCTGATAAATCCCCCCACTGATATTTGTAAACTCATTTGTGATTCTTAACACAAAGGAACGCAGAGGCTTTTACTTAGACTGTGAAGAAATTACAATATACAGTATATTTTGAAGGTATTCTTTCGTGTCGTGCCAAAGCTCCCATAGGAACGGCACATAGAATTTGGTACCTCCAGAACTATACCACACTCCATAGATTTTCATACATATGGAACTTTTACACTTACACTTGCTCCGTACAGTATTGAAACAAAGTTTTATGTGAATCAACTTCGGATGTTTCATCCGAAGTCGATTCGCTCATCCCTAAAAGCAATCATAAAACGAGACACAATTAGCCTGTACCTAAATTAGCAAGAGACAAAAGCATTCCCTGTAGAAAGCAATTATTTGTCATTTGCAATGATATCATTCACAAAATAAGCCACCTGTGGTATATGTCATGTAACAGAAATTTGGATAAACGTGTGGCACATTATAATCTGGTATTATGTACAATACACATTGGGTTAATTAGTTACAACAGTTTCTACTCTGATTTTATTTTATCATTGAATTATTGCATTTTTATCATTGAATTATAATGAAGAAAGTACAATAAAAAATACTTGTTGAAAGTACCAATTAGGTCAAACAGTTTGCGTATTACACACTTCTAAAATATGTGTATAGCGGTAGGAAGTGACACAGGATATATTCCCCACTGAGCAGATTCTTCCAGTAACAGCTGATGTAAGACAAGAAACAACTGTCTTATAAAAGCCACTAATTGAGGCAATATCTCAAAGGTAGAATTAAGAATATATAATAAGGATTGCAGGTTGGAAAAAATTTATTCTTTAGCTATGGTTATTTGGTTTGCCCTGTAGGAGCAAACCAAATAACCATAGAAGGTTTATTTTATATATAAATTGTGGAGTGATGCTTCTGCACTGTTTACCAAACAATAATCATATTCAACTAAATAGATCATTAAATTTCATTCATTTAAATCTTACATTCAGGCTATGCTTATATTATATCAGTGAAATTGAAGCATGAATTGGCAGTTTACTTAATAATTAGCTACATTGATAATTAGATATGGTCTTACCTGTACTACAATCTATATGTAATTTATTCCAAACATTACAACATTTCATGAAATGCACTGCATTAGCCTGAATATAGGACTGTCATCATATGTCTGATTTAGCACCTGCTTTTGTTAAGCTCAATGTATTTTCAACTGCTTTATAGTACTTTAGCAAAATGGGAACTTCCCAGTTTGTCAATAAAGACACAGTCTCTGCATGCATGAATGAAATTATCCTTCTTGTATTTGTAGTGATTGTCACAAACTATTATTTCGATATCTATATTACAAAACAAAATTCCATTATTAAACAAATCAATGCATTCATCGTGTCACGTATGCATGAGATCTTATTTAAAAACAAACTACAAATCTACAGCAGCAATTATTTTGGTGAAAATTGAATACTTTGTTCTTTTTGTGGGTGTTCTGTTTGTTTGCAGTCAGATGAGTGAGCCTCATAGCGGTTTGACGCTCAAATGTGCCAAGTGTGGAGTAGTTTCAACAACAGCTTTGTCAGCCACCACCGCCAGTAATGCCATGTTAGTCTAAATCATTTACATCTTCTTGTTACAAATCTTTTACCGTGCATGTCTGAAAATAGCCTGATGCAATTTGTGTTCTTCTTATAATAATACAATGCCTTTTCTGTTCTGTTTTTTTTTTTTGCTGTTATTAAACATTAGCATCAATGTATTAAATTAAGAACCTCCTTTAAGTAAAACACTTGCATCAGCAATAATCCCTTCAGTAGCATGATGGTCTAGTCTAGTTTAAGTATCATATATCTATTATCCATGGGTCATCTTGGCACTGAAGGGTATTGGCTGTTAATGTTAATAACTATTGTACCATATTTTGTTGCAATGCACAATCTGGTTCAGCAAACAACTATTTCTATCTGAATAGGGCCTCCCTTTGGAGTTCTTGTGTTGTCCTCCCTCTCCTGGCTTTGACATGGATGTCAGCTGTTCTAGCAATGACAGATAAGAGATCGATATTGTTTCAGATACTCTTTGCAGTATTTGATTCATTACAAGGATTTGTCATTGTGATGGTCCACTGCATTTTACGAAGAGAGGTGAGAACATAATTTTTCCTTGCTTACCTTAATAGTATTCACAATTTCTGCCTCACACCAGCTTTACTTATCAATGTAACTAAATCTTCCACCCTAGACTTTTACTAAGTCACAATTTCAAATTTGATATTTGTTATGCTATAACATACAGTAGATCAATAACAAATAATGCAGTCAGTCAATTCCCATTCTTCATCTTATTTGATTTGAATTTTACATGGGATTAATAAATCATGATTCGCCTAGTCCAAACAATACTTCTGAAAAATAATAAATTTCATTTTTAAATTTATATGATGGGGTTAAAAACATTACTCCACAGCAAGCTTGCTCTTATGATGTACATAAAGCATCTAAAAATGTAATCTCCAAAGACTAAAATGAAAATATATACTTCACTTCAGTCAATATCAATCTTCATCTCTAGTTTAGAAGGAACATAGCAAAATGTTAGTGGTTTATGATACCTGGTACCCTCACTGATCAGCAACACTCCAGTAAGCATTGCGGGCTCTTCCTCAGCCAGTGACATCCCGTTTATCAATTAAGTGGCCTAGGGGCAGCTCAGCCCTATTTAAGTGAATGAAGCTGAGCTGCAATACCAAGCATGACCACTATCCAATGGACAGCGCTGTGTTTGGTGAAGAGACTACAACACTCATTGCAGTGCTGCCTCCTCCTTAAGCAGCTGATCAGCAGGAACTCTGGGTGTTGGACCCCCATTGATCTGATATCGATGGCTTATCCTGAGGATTTCGGAAACCCAATTTAAGAATATAAGGATTCACTTTTGAGCAACAAGATGGAAAATACTCAGGGAGTTCAAATGTTGGAGAGCTAGATTTAAAGTCCATCGTCAGTTAACAATTTTAAAATTCTCCAATAGATAGGTTATAGACTTCCGTAGTTTGCTTTTGTGTTGCAGTGTAACTGCTCTCCTCTGTATTTTGATTACGTCTACCTGAAGCCAGAGAAAATTAATATAGTTATGGTATTGTTTGTGTGTCCATTTAGTTTTCTACATAATGTAAACCACAGAACACACATTGCATACAATTGTATTGAAAAGCATGGTTTCCTATACTTTTAAGTATAGATTTGACAAAAGAATACTGATATCAGTAAAGAAAAAAAACATGGCAAAGGGATTTTCTTTTGATATACATTTGGCTAAAGATGATGCATGTTACTCACTAACCAGAATTTTTTTTAAACCTGAAATATGTCCTTGGATATAAAATGGGTACATATTGGTTTGCTCTAGAAATGAGAAAATCAATTCAGAATTTGTCCCAATTTTGTACATATTGGTTTGCTCTAGAAATGAGAAAATCAATTCAGAATTTGTCCCAATTTTTTTAGATGAACCTGAATTTTTTTAAATTAATTTCAGACACATATCCTTCCAAATGATTACCACAGAGCAGATAAAATTGGCTCCACTAATTATGAGGTTTTTGTTGGGGTCAAGAAGGGTAGAAGAGCACCTAGTATGCATGAGGAGTATTGTAGGCTAGGCAACGTGGCTCTTGGTTTCTGGGAAGAATATATTCAAATGAGCAAATCTGCTGTCATCAGATTGGCTGTTTTCTTTTGAAAGTAAAGCTAATTTCTTTCCCAGAAACCCAAATATAGGCAAATTGGCTTACCTTCGAAATTGAGAATGCATCATGCATACTAGGCGCTCTCATTATGGAGAATGAATACTTCCCTGACCCTGACAAAGGCCTCTCAGATAGAAAAGCAAATTTTTTTTTTTTTTGGTGCTAGTTTGATAAGGGGTAATCACTCAGCAGATTCTGGCTTGATTATTATCCAAGTTGTGCTTTATGGTCTCTATGAAAGACTATCCATTGACTCTGAATACCCATTTTATACCAGGTGGTACATAAAACTGATTTGCATGCCTTTACCCGAGGGGAATGTTATGCATTGTCTCTTTTTTTTTTTTTTTTTTTTGAAAAATTCTGTTAATCAGACACAATTAATTTTAAGAAATTTGCTTATATCTGCTTTGTTCCTCATATTAAAATATCCAATTTTGGAAGAGATTTTGACCAAAAAATCTGGTATGTTTTTGGCAAACAATTCGTTATATGGCAAACTACTAAATACATTTGGGGTCATTTATCAAACTGGTGTAAAGTAGAACTGGCTTAGTCGCCAATAGCAACCAATTAGATTACACCTTTCATTTTCCAAAGGAGCTGTCTAAAATGAAAGGTGGAAGCTGATTGGTTGCTATGGGCAACTGACCTAGTTCTACCTTACACCAGTTTGATAAATGATCCCAATTATTCTTTCAAAGGAAGAGGGCATTGCAGTATGGAATCATCAGTAGAGCTAGCAGCAAAATGGTTTTTTTGGCATGTAAATGTTGGTTTGAAGCCTAGAATTTGCTAAATGAACTCTCTGAATACCTGGTTTGGCACAATTGAAAAGTACACAGATGGCTTGAGACAGCTGTTTGCCATGCCACACATAAATCTATTAAGGTGGAAACATTTATATAAAAGTTTATATAGAATATGCAGATGACTTAATTACATTGATGTTACCGTTAAAGCAGCTTCAGCTCTTAATATCAATGTAAGCATTTAACACTTGCATAAAGCTGATTTCATAGTCTTATTTATGTGGAATGGAGACAGAATAATAATAGTAATACTATTACTTCTATGACTACTGCTGATTATTATTATTATTTTCATATTTTCATCATTAGTAACTTGTATGTAATTGACTATTTTTCTGCCTTTACTTGGACACTAAAAATATGTATCAAGGAAGGATCTCTTACCATTTATAATCTTTGCCTTCCACTTCACAATATTTTTACTCCTGTGACTCCATAGGAAACCCACTTTTAACCTTCCACAACATGCCAAAGCAGGGTACACATGTTCAACTCTGGATGAAGAGTTACATAGTATCAAACCAAGTCAAACCACATTAGCAAACCATTGCATAATATCACATAATAATGAATAACTATAGGTCCTGACTGATGTTTACAAATTAATTTAGCTGTATCATATATACAGTATAATCATCAGACCTTTGCTATTTTGTCTAGAACAGACTCTTCAAACAGAAGTGCAAGTCTAACACATGCTATCACTTGAAGTTGCTATACTTATTACAGTATGGATTTGTAATAATAAATGACATGCGCATTTACTGAATGCAATACATAAGGGGTCATTAATTCAGACCAGTATAGAAAATGATAAATGAGACTGGCCTTCCGGCCCTTCCCCTCCCACACCACGCCCCTGTTTTTAGACCTGGCGTGATCCAATCACAAAAAAAAAGCTCACCTTCTCCCTGTCTGTAACACTCTCCGCTGTGATTGCATCGCAGAACAGCCAGGGAGAAGGAGACGCCCATTGAGAAACCCTGGCGTCTCCCTCTCCCTGTCCCGATGCTCAGTAGTAACATACTGAGTGGGAAGAATACAGGGGGGCACAGCGGGGCATAGGAGTGATATTTAAAAAAAAAACCGGCAGGATGGCAGCATCAGGGGGCGGGTACCCCACAAGTAAAGGTTTTTATCTACAATAAACAAAAACCATGAAAGGTCCGCTTTAAAATGTATGGCCTCTCACATTGCACTCAGCACCGAGAGCTGCTATACATGCAGTTTGACCTGAGACTGTATGTTAAGCGGTTCGTGTTGTATTAATCGCTGAATTCTGCCATTAATTTCTATGGGGATTTTATTTTTTTTTTTTACCGAACATTTATTAAAAACAACAAATCCAGTTGACTCCAGAAATACATGGCACACCTCTGTGCCAGGAGCTTCAAAATCCAGTTTGAACAGAGTCTGTACATTAAGCGGTTCGTGTTGTATTAATCGCTGAATTCTGCCATTAATTTCTATAGGGAATTTCTTGCTGCAAATCTGACAATTCCTGGGCTCTGCTTTGGCAGTCCAAGATGACTGCTTCTCAGTGTGCCTGATGCATACTGTATATTTGGTAGCCCCAGACACTTACTGCTGCCCTTGCTACTGTATAGAGCTATTTATTAGAAAACCTTTTTATGGTGAAATAGCTTACTTTGGTCTTAGAATGTCACTTGTATAAAGCCGGATAGAGAAGAGTAAGTCCTTACTCCATATGTCTAAGTCCTTTTAAGTCCACTTCTAGCTTTAGTTTTCTAGCTCTTCTTCTCCCAGAAGATATGCCGCTACCAGAAGTCTCTTGCAGCGGCTTTCTCCTCTCTCACTATTAAATACACATACACATTCAGTCAAGTCCTATATGGGAGCTGGGAGAGAGTCAGAAGAGAGAGCCGATTTTTTTTCACCTAACAGCTATTGAGTGTTTGTATGTGCCCTAAAACCGGTTATGTCTGCAATCTTTGTAAAACCTGTTATTGCCATAGGTGCCCATTCATGTAAGAAACATCTTTTCACCTGTTTTGGGAGTATACCTTTGCATACAGTCTGTTGGATCTTACATCTTCCCTGAATTTCAGTCTGCCTCTCATCTCCCTGCATGTGCTGTCTAAAAGAGAAACTGGTTGTTGCCCATATCAACCAAGCACAGCACAGCTTTCATTTTCCTACAGCACTTCTTACAATACTGTAGACCTATGTTTACAAATCTGTAGCTGTTGCAAAACTGCAACTATCATCTTTCCCTGAAAACTGCAGGCTTTTGTGGAATGATGTGAGTTGCTGTAGTAAAATGAAAGCTTTGCTGTAATTAGTTGCTATGGTCAAAATAAAACCTCCACTGTGAATGTTTGCTATCAATATCTATCTATCTATCTATCTATCTATCTGGATAGCCTTATCATGCAACATAATCTACCCCTATCTCTCAAGCAGATTATTAAAACATACATGGATAAAATGTTAGTATGATGTTTTGACACTGTGGTAATGACGCCATGGCAGGTCGAGACTATCATTTTATTCTCTTCCATGAAACATCCTAATTAGCATTAATTGGTGAGTTTAATGTTTCACTGACAAATGTTGATCCACAAAGTCGGTGTGATGAAGGCACAGAAACAACATTTCATGATGTTTCACAGTATGAAATAATTGCATCTTCTAAAAGGGAAGTCATGTGGTGACTTTCATTCCCTACTCAATTTCTAATATGAGTATATTTGATATTACTACTAGGCCAAGAATCAGTCAGAATGATTCCAAATTGATGGTGGACAATTTTTAGGATTTCACAGTTGTATGTATTTGGCCTTTGATGGTCCACAATAGCAAAACATTGGATAAACTATTATATCCTAACAAATGGACATTTTTTAAGGAACAGTAGAACTTTCCATGTCATGTGATGAAGTTTCCCTATCGGTAGAAATCTTTTCTAGAGGATTGTACACTTGTGCAAGATGAGGATTTTGAGGTTAATATTATGACTGTAACGTCAGAAAATTGTTCTATTCCTAATGGTACTCAGAGGCGGATAGCATGCTGAGTCAGACATCTAGAAAGTCTATAAACATAGCAGCTGGTGTAGACTTCATAACTTACAAAAATGCCAAAATGACTCAAATGTAGCCCTTGCCTTATAAACAGATATGTCAGGTTTATTTGGTGTACTAAACAAACAATATACAGAAGTAGCATTATCATTGGACAATCTAAGCACAGTTGTGAAAAGTGGTTAATAAAACCATACTTTGATCAGTTTATTCTCAGTCCAGCACGGAGGTGCACAAATAGTTTACAATTTGTGATGCTTTGGTTATTTTGGAGCAAGAATGCTTCTCCTGCATCAGTTCAGACCGAAAACAGAATGCAAACTTAATCTTCTCCTATAAGTATGGTATCTCGTGTATAGCTTAATCCTGACACTAGACTCATAGCTTACTTATATCCTTGGCTTAATCACAATATGTAATATGTACTTTTACAAAGGGCATAATTTTAAGCTTTTCTCTTGCTTAGACTGGCACAGCATGTGTTTCTCAAGGTTTCTGAATCAATTAATTTAGTCAGTGATGACTGTTGTCAAACAGAGGAAACGGGAAAGGGTGCTTCGTAGCGCATTACCCCTATAAGATAAATTGTCAGGAACGGAATGCTGCCTACCAGAGGCGGTTGCACTCAACTGAAGATGATGGCAGACCATTATACCTGAGGAAGATGAAACACTGACCTGAATTTTATTGCCTATTTTATCAATAAATATCCCATTAATATGATATTAGCTCATCGTTATATCTTGCCTTTTATCTCTACTGATCTTCAATGTTGTCAAAGAGATGTCAGCATTTGAGTTGCTGAGGACCTAAGTTTTTTAGGGCTGATGCTACAATTCTTATAATAAAACATGCAATCTCTCTGTGAGTAACCTTATATATAATTAATACTAAATGAGTATATCCAGCAGATATTGCAATGACTCACTGGGGGAATGTCGAGAATGGGAATAAATAGTAGTGTTCAGAGTTTAGGTGCTCCCTGGGCCGTGCAAATGGTGGTTATACATGTCGTTAATGCTAATGAATTGTGAGGTGCAAGGCAGGGTTTCCTAAAGAGTTGGAGGCAATAATGAAGAAGTTTTTCAGTGCATGGACTTACGCAAAGTGCAGTTTCCACCATTCTTAGAAGTTACCCTGCTGCAGTAATAGGCCAAGATGTCTCTTTAAAGCTATTCTTCTCACACTGCACTTCTCAAGCTGACTTTTTCATAAGCATTCAGAATAGAGGTGCAACACTTTTTCACTATGCAACCACAGGGTGGCCCCTAATGTCAGACTAAGATCTTCAACTTTTATATATGTTGCCATACTCATAGTTAATGTTACTTTGGGTTTCCACTGCAGGATATACTACGGTGGACAAATCTGTATTCTGCCTTTTAGGTTTGTCCAGTGCTGGAAGCCTATTTCTCTCTGGACAATGTCTGCTATAGAGTCTATAAACATCTTGTTAAGCAAGAGTCTTCTAGTCAAAACTCTTGACACCAGTATGCTTCCCAACTATATAAATTATTGTGGTCATTACTGCTCCTCTATTTAGTCTGGACTCACACTTCTTACCATCCAGTTGATATTCTCTGCCTGGAGTTAGAAGAGCTGATGTGTTGTCCTCATCGGAGTTCCTGCTCATCCATTTTCGATTTAAGATAACTTTACTTCTTTTGGTATTCTGTTGCTCCCATTTGCTCATCGATTACTAGGCCTCAGGGAGACGCTGGTTCGTTCATCTGGGAAGAAACCGGTAGTCTCAGACCCTGTCACCAATCCTAGGGATTTTCAGGGTTTCCAGGGCCTAGGTTTCCAGTGTATGAATATTCCCACCTTCAGGGTCCCCTTTATACTGACAGAAGTCAGTGCTAGGTTTAGGGTTTCCATAGGTGGTCATCATTTCCCTTTCCCTAGCCTTGAATCCTGTGAGTATCAATAGACCCTGAAGGTGGGAAAATTCATACACTGGAAACCTAGGCCCTAGAAACCCTGAAAAAAGCCTAGGATCGGTGATGGGGTCTGAAACTACTGGTTCCTTGCCAGATAAACGAACCAGTGTCTCCCTGAGGCCTACCAAGAGAAGTACACTTATCTTAAAAAGAAAATGGTTGAGCAGGAACTCGGATGAGGACAACACACCAGCTCTTTCAACTCCAGGCAGAGAATATCAACCGCATGGTAAGAAGTGTGAGTTCAGACAAAATAGAAGAGCAGTAATGACCACAAGCCATACCTGAAACAAGAGGTGTGGTCATATCAACAACACTGCAAAGTGAAAACTGAGAGGCTGACTGATAACCTCCCTATGGCGAGGGTGACAACAGCGGCACCTAGCAACTGGTTGCTACTGTTAACTGTTTGCTACACAGAAAATGCATAGTCACACCATGAAACACATTTCTAATCTTTAGCAGCTTGCATCCAGAAAATGCACATAAAACCCATTTACAGTGGGACACTGCAGTATTATCCTATGGGGAAGAGAAAGTTCTAAACCATAGTACTTTTACAGTATATCACTGCTATAGAATATTCTACATAATGTTTACAAAGGTTTTCCTGTTTTCAAAGCCTAGAATTTTCCCTAAAGTGCTTGTTTCCAAGATACCTGAACTTGAATTGTTTGACATTTGCTGAGTTTAGCGAGGTTGCCTTGACTACTAATGCTGTTTTGCTTGAATAAAGATGTTGTGGATGACTTTAGATGGGAAAGAATGTGCAATTTAGCAGTATTTCAGCTCTTTGTTACATGTATATATGATATGTATTTTGAGGTCACATTTTCACTAGGAATACATGTTTTTTTTTTCCTCAAGTGGGTACAGTTATTTGTATTGATCACTTTTTCACTCAATACTGAAAATAGTTTTTTTTTACAGTAAATATTTCAATAAATTAATACAGATCTGAAGGATCAGATGCTAACATAGCAGTAGTTCCTGTGGAAGCCTGCAGGTGGCAGGGCTCTAAAAGAACATAATGCAAATCCCTAAGGCTGCAATGGTAATTCAGTCTATGGGACAAGCGATCTAACAATTTGTGTTTTTTTTCCAACTTCGCCCCATTTGAAAATGTTTTCCAGCTCCCCACTATATTGCAAGAAATATAAAACTGTGCCATTGGAAAGTACAAGTTGTCTCACAAAAAAAAACTGTTATACAGCTATGTGAATGGAAAAATAAAAGTTATGGCTCAGGGAAGGCATGGAGAAAAAACAAAAATGGAAAAGTGCCCTGTCCTCAGGTTAAAACGAATCTTTCACATTGAAAATACAGGACGACCTGTTGGTGGTAGATTAATATATCATTTTGTTGATATTTGATTGAAAAAATCATTGAACCTTGCATTTTATTTATTTAAATCCCTGCTCTTTCTATGCTTCGGCGTTCAGTGGGCAGTCTTATCAGTGATTGACATCTTTATATGCACACAAGGGAGGCTGATTAAGGACTGCTCTCTGGACTCATAAACACAAGGTGAACTGGAATTTAAATTAATAAAATATAATTTATACTAAACTACCCTCTTACCTATATCAATATGGTCAGCTTCTCCTAAGCTGCCCTCCGATCAAACACCATGTTCATCATGACAGTCCAAGTCTACAATGCATGTTTCTTGTACAAGGTCAAGAAGGATGGCTAAAATGTGACAACGTTCTACTACTTAACATGTAGATCATCGCTTGTTTAAGGACCTTTTTTAAACAGGAAGGTCATTGCCTGAACAAACAGTGCATAAACACTTGTTCACTACTCATGATACTATGTGCAGCCATTCATTTCCATGATTGCTGAAAGCACATTACTCAGGGCAATGTGCTGCCAAAAAGTAATATTTTTTATGTGCAGATAAAAGATGTGATCACATGGAAAATGAATAGACACCTGTAGTTGGGGCAATTATCAGGAATGAGCATTGAAAATTACAATTATTTTTCTGATCATCTGCACTTGTATGAAGCTCTTAAACCAGGTCCATCTAGCTGTATATATTCCAACTCAAGTAATTGTATACATGTCCACCTTAAAAATATTGACATTAAAGAACATGGGAACACATTTAAGTGAAATTAGTTGCAAATACTAGCTAAAGTACCTATACAAAAATATTGTATGTTCTCAAATGACCTGAAAACGGTGGTTTAGCAGCTAATTTGAAAGCCCCGACAGACATGGCACAAGCCTTTTTGTTTGCAATGCTGAATATTAACAGTACAACAGAAGAAAGGATTCATGCATTCTATCCCACATGGAAGGCCTATCATATTTATGACTATGGAGGTTAAAATAGGTGCGAATTGTAACTCATCTGCAGATACCTTGTGAAACCTATAAATACATATTCATTACAATTTGATTTGTAGAAAAGTATAATGATAATAACAAATAACCATGATAATAATAGTAACCATAATAGTACTTGATTGAGTACTTTTAATTACTGTATTTTTTGCTTTATAAGATGCCCCCCCCCCACGGGAAAAAAAAAGGTGGGGGAAAATGGCTGTGCATCTTATAAAGCAAATACTTATGAACGTTTCCATTGTGGTCTTCTTCCTGGCCTCACACTGCACTGTCCTGACTGCTTACGTGACTGGCGTGCACTATGACCTGATGCTGTGGGTCGTCAGGCCACAGTGCAGCTTGGATCCCGGAAGAAGACCAGGGAGTGGTGAGTGCAGGTAGATGCACAGTCTGGAGCAGGTGAGGTAAGTTAATTTATTTTATGTCTGATCTGAGGTCTGATTAGGGGTCTGAAAGTTTGGGGGTCTGATTGGGGGCTCTAATACAGATCGTGTGTCTGATCTGAGGTCTAATAAAGATTGGGAGTCTTAGCTGTCTTCTGATAAAGTTCGGGGGTCTGATCTGAGGTTGGATAAATATTGAGGGGGTCTGATCTGAGTTCTAATAAAGATAGGGGTCTGATTGGGTGGGGTTTTATCTGAAGTATAAAAGTTTGGGGGTCTGATACAAATTGGATGTCTGATCTGAGCTCGGATGATTTTGGGTCTGATCTGAAGTCTGGTAAATATTGGGGGGTGAGTTGGGAGTCTAATGAAGATTGGGGGTCTGATCTGAGGTCTGGTGAAGATTGTGGGTCTGATAAAAAAAAAAAAAAAATCTGATTTTACTGCTCCAAAACCTAGGTCCATAGGTACCTATATTTCCATTCCAACTGCAGTCAACAATATGTTATTTTACTAAAAACTAGCTAAACAAGCAAACATAGGGAAAGATTTTTAATATCATTTCATCGGAATGTCCCATTTAGTTTTTTTTTTACTGGATCTGTAAGCTTTCTAGTGGTCATTTCATAATGTAGGTTAGTATTTATCCATCTTTACAGTGCTCCTCCCCTTTTTCTTTTCCCTTGAATCACATGTGCATGGATGAAACTACAGTTACTGAGCTGCAATAAATCAGAATGAGCAAACCTTTATTTCACAGAAAAAAACGTATTAACCAGTTCGAATTTTTGGTTTGAAGTTTTTGGGAATAAGTATGTTTGAGCTCTAAACTCATGCATGAATGTGACCCAAAGCGAATTCCATACAATTGGTGATAGCTTTATGATTACTGGAGGTCCAACTGCTGGCACCCGAACTGATCACAAGAAAAGTGGTTCCAAGTTATCTCTTTTGAATGGACTACTGCTCCATTCATGATGGAACTGAGGAAGATAGAATGCAGCTGTATTGTACATGCGTGACCACTGCTATGCTCAGAATGGGAACTCATGACCGTTCTCAAGATTGTGGGGTTCCCAGTAGAGTTGAGCGAACACCTGGAAGTTGGGGTTTGGCAGAACTTTGTCGCAAAATTCGATTTCGGGACAAATGACCTAAAATAACAAAAAACATAAAAATTAAAAATAATAATCTTGAACTAGGAGAGGAGCAGGTCCATATGGAGAAGGGGGTTGAGGAGGCAGTGGAAGCAGTGGTGGAGGAGGTAGTCGCCAACACTGTTTTTTTTTTTTTTTTTTGTTTTGTTTTGTTTAACCTCTTGCCGCCACGCTAACGCCGATGGGCGTCAGCGCGGCGGCTCTCTCAGGTCTCACTGCCGCCTATCGGCGTCATCTCTTGAGACCTGAGATTTCACATGAACGCGCGCGCAACGCGCGTTCGCGTTCATGTGATCGTACTCGGGACAACAGAAACTACAGCCTGCCAGCGCTGATCATGCACTTGCAGGCTGTAGATGCGAATAAAAACGCATTTAAAACGCATATCAGACGCTGTTTTGTAAACAGCGTCTGATATGCCTGCTGTTTGCTCCTCTGGTGGTCCATTTGTCTGGGACCACCAGGACAAACATAAGTAAAGTGCACCAATCACTACACACTCACCCCCCATCACTGATTAACCCCTGATCACCCCGTCACCCCCCCCCTGTCACTAATCACCCCCCTGTAGGGCTCATTCAGACATCCATATGTGTTTTGTGGATCCATGGATCTGCGGATCCGCAAAATACGGACACCGGCAATGTGCTTTCCGCATTTTGAGGATCCGCACATTGCCAGAACTATATAGAAAATGCCTTTTCTTGTCCGCAATTTCGGACAAGAATAGAACATGTTCTATATTTTTGCGGATCCGGAAGTGCAATTTTGCGGAACACAATTGCGGACGTGTGAATGAGGCCTAAGGGTCCCTTAGCGATCACAGCTTTACAGCTTTCCCCTCTTTTTTTTTTGCACATTTTTTAGAGATTTTTTCATCCACATTGATCAATGTGAATGAAGAAATCTGTGCCGTTCATTTGTTTTTTTCAGCCCAGCGGCCGAACGGAAAAAAAAATCTCATTACCCGTATGGTCAATATAAGGAGAATAGCAGAAACTCCTAATTCTGGCCATACGGGTAATAATTGCGGAGACCCTTAAATGCCAGGGCAGTGGGAAAACCTCACAAGTGACCCCATTTTAGAAAGTAGACACCCCAAGGTATTCGCTAAGGGGCATAGTGAGTTCTAGAAGTTTTTATTTTTTGACACAAGTTAGCGGAAAATGAATTTTTTTGAAAAAAATTTCCGCTAACTTGTGACAAAAAATAAAAAATTCCATGAACTCACTATGCCCCTTAGCGAATACCTTAGGGTGTCTACTTTCCGGAATGGGGTCATTTATGGGGTGTTTCTACTGTCTAGGCATTGTAGTGCGTCAGGAAACAGGACAGATGCTCAGAAAATCAAAGTGCGGAAACTCACTTTTTTGCACCATAGTTTGTAAAGGCTGTAACTTTTACCCAAACCAATAAATATACACTTAGTGCATTTTTTTAAATCAAAGACATGTAGAACAATAAATTTAGAGAAAATTTTTTATTGAAATATAGTGTTTGAACATATTTACAACAGAAAGCAAAAAATGTCGTTTTTTTGCAAAAATTTTGTAAAAAAAAGTTAAATATCAAAAAAAGTAAAAATGTCAGCAAGAATGAAATACCACCAAATGAAAGCTCTATTAGTGAGAAGAAAAGGAGGTAAAATTCATTTGGGTGGTAAGTTGTATGACGGAGCAATAAACGGTGAAAGTAGTGTAGTGTGGAATTGTAAAAAAGGGCCTGGTCACTAGGAGGGTATAAACCTGTGGTCTTCAATTGGTTAAATTGGGTAGACCCCAAAACATTGGGAAATATAGACAAGAAAACAAAGAGAAAGTGCGCTAGAGTATAAAAAAAGGCTGGGTGAGGACGTGAGGCATGGGTATACATGTCTATTCTGCACAAGGTACAGACAAGTCCTGTGGGATCCATGCCTGGCGGCTGTGCTTGTCTGTAATAATGCCCCCTGCCATGCTAAACACACGTTCAGAAAACACACTGGCTGCATGGCAGGCCAGCACCTCCAAGGCGTAATGGGCAAGCTCAGGCTATGTGCCCAATTTGGAGACCCAGAAGTTGAATTGGGCAGACCCATCAGTCAGTACTTGTAGGCGTGTGCACACATACTGTTCCACCATGTTGCTAAAATGTTGCCTCCTGCTAAGATGTTCCATATCAGCTGGTGGTGCTGGTTCTTTTGGCGTGCTAACAAAGCTTTTCCACATTTCGCCCATGCTAACCCTGCCTTCTGAGGTGCTGGTGGTGCCCCAGCTGCGTTGGCGACTTCTTCCTTCTCCAATGCCTTCCGTTGTGCTTCCACTGAGGCTACGGTGTCAGGTGGGAATGCCATCAGCAGCCCGTCTACCAGCGCGCAGAATATATTTCCCAGTCAGGTATGCAGTGTAGGGGTAGTTTGAAAGAAAAAAGGGGTACAGATCACCCAACAATCTGAACGCTGTCGAATTTACTGAATATATTTCCCAGCCATGTATGCAGTGCAGCAGGAACACACCCTCTAAAAAATGGAGTGCAGGCCGCATAGGTACTTTATGGCAAAAAAAGGAATTTTTTTTTCACCCACAATGTCCCAGTTGTATTTACTGTTTATATTTCACTCCCAGAAATGCAGTGCAGGCCTTAAACGTACTTTTTAGCAAAAAAATAATTTGTCCCCCAGAATCTAACAGATAAATTTATTGAATTGATTACACTGTCACATATGCAGCACAGGGGTACTTTACAGAAAAAATTTTGAATATGTCACCCCCTGGGTCCCTGAACTCACAGACGGATTACCTATATTATTTTCCCTTCCTCTGGCACATATGCAGTGCAGGTGCACTTAAAAAATGGGTATATGTCGCCGGGCTCGGACTGGCCCACAGGGGTACAGGGGAATCCCCCGGTGGGCCCCTAGTCTCCCACCCCCTGCACAAGTGGCACATAACACAGTAGACTTACTGTACTACATATATATATATTTAATGTACAGCGCCTCAACCAGTCTATGTTCATATAAAAAACTTGTTAGATTATATATTATATTTGAATGTATTCATATGGTGAGCCCCCAAAATAAATTTTACTGGTGGGCCCTAGGTACCCCAGTCCGACACTGTATGTCGCCCACTGAACTACAAGAACAGGATAAAATTATTGTCCCTAGCACATATGCAAGTGCAAGTGCACTGCACTTGCACAAAATGGCCGCCGATGCCACCTTAACTAACAGAAGGATTCAAACGTATTTTTCTGTGTCACTGGGCTAGGGCAGGCTCCGAAACAGTGAACGCCGCCCCTGGGCACTTGTGAGTGCTCATTTGCATATTAATTATACTTCGTTTTCCCAGCTTCTGCGAGTGCAAAGAAAAAGACAAAGGTATTATTACATTGATGTATAGGTGTGCTATAGGACAATGTTAGCACTATATATGGCCATATGGAGGTGACAGACTCTCTTTAACAACTGTTTCTTGATCATTGGAAATATGTTTGTGTTATGGGGATCTATAGTACAGTGACTTTCTAAATCTGCTGATGTACATTGTGGTGTCTGCAGTCTAACAAGGGTTACCTAGTTGAATTGTGCCTGAGACGATCCTTGCTTTATGCATTACAATCAAAAGCTAAAATTAGATTTTGCTTTATGGACGAACAAAAAATAGGATTCAACGCAGCAATATTATTTATGGAAGTAATTTGTGAGAGAACAGGAATATGCTGAAGATCTCTCAGGATATGAAAACATGATGTTTTCAAATGGCTGCAAAAGAAGGAAACCTACTCATAAATCTTAGCAAAAAAAGATGTCCTAATTGGATAGCGCTGCCCACTTAAAGCCAAATTATAGTTATATTTAAATATACATCACATGCACGCATTCTATCTCATACTCTGTACCATTACTATATAATAAAACCCCTAGCCCTATCCTAGCCACATTTCTCCTAGTTTATCACATTTTTACTACCATTTAATAAAACATCTAGCCACATTTCTACTATATTCCCCAAGTTAGAGAGGTGTGGTGTTATCGAAGTCTTCTCACTTACCATTTTCCATTCATATTGTGGTGACTTCTTATGTGGTAGAAATGTTTTTAGGTCCTTTTAGACACTTGAGCCTTGATGCAACTACTACTGCACCCTCTAAAGGTATTCCTTTGCTATACATTCTACTAGTTTAACCCAAGAATATGAGTCAGCTTTTATTGGTGTAGTTCCCCTGCTTTGTATTCCTAGGTGCCATTGTTAATGGTCTCTCTGTGACCTAGAGGTCTAGAGACTAAATTAAACAAAACTGGAAATTGTATCATCTGCTCTACTTCTGTCAATTAAATTATCATTTAGAGAACTATGGGGCATCACACAGATCAGTTACATCACAGTTGTTTCTGTTAAATACTGTTTTTCCACTTATCTTAGACTTAAGTTTTTTTTCCCAGGATTATAGCAGTCTTTAATTAGCTTCCATATTGTCCGGTAACTAATAAAAAAATATATATTCTACTGCTCCCTGTCACTTGTACTCCATTCCATTATCTGCTTATTTAATTCTAGCACAGGCATGGACTGGGTCATGTATGCAAGTGCAGCAAATTACATACCTCAGCAGTGTTGTGACATGGGTATATATAACCACTGAGCTAGTCATTGGCTGCAGCACTGGGCGTGATCCTGTCTGTACCCTGCCCAAAAAAATTAAAAATTAAAGACCAGAAGATCATAGAACACAGACAGGACACCAGAATTGAGTGACAGACAACAGGTGATAATGTTTTGTTTTTTTTTTTCAAAAGGAACCACATGCTTCAGGGGCTAAATAAAAAGGGTCATAATCCTGGAAAACCCCTTTAAGGATAACTGTGAATATGGAAGCCATAAAAATATACATGATAATAGTAGGTTTTAGAATGAACTAGTTATCATTCAATGTTATACCATACACAGAAAGGTGGAGGGTGGGGTTATGAATTGCTGGAATTCATATTGGTATGCCTACAATACCTATGTGTGTACGTTGTACTGAAGAATGAAACATAGTTTTATAGTATATCATGCAGTTCAACCAGTAATCAGCTGAATAGAAGAGAAAGACGTGGTTCTAAGAGGGTTTCTCATGGATGATATACCAGGAACTTGTACACTTCAGATCAATTACATTTTAGCAATGTACAGTAATTAAATATATAATTTTGTCTCCAACTACATAAATGTTCCCATACACCTTCAGTAGCTATCTCTCACGGTTTTTCATATACATGCTAGGCTTGCCACAGTGTGCATTTGTTTTCAATGGAAACAAATGAAAAACATACCACCATAGATCATATGGTGGCTTATCCCATAGGAGCAGAAAATAACAGCAAGAAAAGATTAAACTTGCCCTATCCTTCTTTCCCCACGTTCATCTGTCAGGGTAAAGGAGCTCCCCACATACATTATAAAATCGTCAGCCAGTCCCACCAAATAAAAGCAGGTTTGGCCAACTTAGGCCAGGTTCACATCACCATTTTTTTTTCTTTTCTTTCAGAATAACAGAAAAATAAAGAAAAAAAAGATACTGTATTTTAAGCATCTGCTCATTTATGCACATTTGGCATGCAGGACTTTTTTTCCTTCTAAAATAATGGATCTCAGATGGAAAAGGGTAAAATGGATGCCAAATGTTCATAAATGAGCATAACAGTTGCTTAAAATACAGGATCCGTTTTTTTATTTTCTTTTCTGTTCTTCTGATGGATCAGAAGAACGGAAAAATAAACAGCGCTGTGAATCAGGCCTAACGTGTGGGGGCCTTAACGAGTTCAACATGTCTGCTATCTTACTTTTTATAAACAATGTGCAAAAGGACAGTATATATACAGAATAATTCTTCAGAAGGTCTTGATGTAGAATATTTTAACCTGATGAGCTTAAAATGCAATACCCGGGGAGAGAGTCTAGATTTTGGAGCAGTTGTGGTAAGGTACTATATGTCAAAGGCAGCTCAAAGCAAAATACTAATATAAAATACAGTATTTAGCTTAGTCAGGTAATGCTCATAATTGGTCACCTTTAGTCAGTGGTCTTTTTCTAGTCTTTTAAATTCAATATTATAATGCAGACCAGTGTTGAAAACAAGTTCGAGATTATTACAATTCATGTATTATCATATGCCAGATTAATAAATTCTTACTCTCCAAATTCTATACAGAAGAAAATTCTTTCAATGAAGTGCAGCTATGCATTTTAAGGTTAAATACTGTCTTACATTTTTTTTGTAGGTCCAAGATGCTTTCAGATGTCGACTGAGAAACTGCCAGGATCCTATAAATGCAGATTCATCAAGTTCCTTTCCCAATGGACATGCGCAAATCATGGTTAGCTTAAATTTAATTACAAACGAGTTGTATGCATATAATGCACTACTAATAAATTATATAACAGTCAATTGTATTTTTCCTTAAACAGTGCCATGCCTGTCCATAGTCTATCTGTGGAATCTGTGGTGTTTACAGAAACAGGGTTGTGCCTGGACATTTAAATCCATAGACAGATTCGTTGCTGTTTCGGTAAATAACACAGATTTTTCCAAATCTGGACAACTCTTTACTCTATGAGGCACCTTGACTGAGCAACTAAACTTAGTAATTAATACAGTCCATGTCATTGTGCAAATAATTATCTAAAATTATATTTGGTCTTGGAGGGATTTGATATATCTGAGAAACACCTTCAGTTTATGCATGTTAGCTATTTTTGTAAGTCACGTTGGGCAAATCCAGTGCATGAGACGAACAACAATCTGATTAGATCCTAGGCACCTTGTGAACATAGGCATACTATTTTCTCTCTCTATTGAGTTTTTAGGGATCATTCTTCAACCATTCATCCATTACATGTAATACTTATAGTGGCTTTGAGAAATATGTTTCGGTATTGGTTGAAGCCAACACCTCCAACAATTTGTGTTGAAAGAACAACTACAGAAACTACTAAGTGTTACGGAAAGGCGTATATAGGAAAAATGTCCAGCTCACCTGCTATATGTTTTCCCCTCTGGGATCCCTCATGCACGGACCATGCGGCAAGTAACCGTAAACTGTAGAATAAAAATTCTGGCGGTCCAGCAAAAAGTGTTCACCTGTATCTTCTTTATTATGGTGAAGGTTATCACAACTTGAAGCGCATATATTCACAACAGATTCACACCGTCAACGCGTTTCGAACGAAGTTCTTATTCATGACTGTTTTCTGACTGCTCCACAGCACCTTTATACCAGTTTAATAATTTAAGCACCACCTCCACCAATCACGTGGAAGGAAACATTCACCTGTGTTTCATTAGTGCCAGAGAAGTCAGAAACACTTGATCAAACAAATGCACACACGTAAAGCACTTTAAAAAGAAATCCATAGTAAAGTGACATTTTAAAATATTGGTACCTATATCATGCCCAACTATGAATAAGCATTTCAATTCTATTGAGTATAAGATGTCTAAGTTTGCAATAGCAGGTCATTCACATCTCCTGCGTTATTATTACTATCAGAATTCATACTCCGTAAACGCAGGCTGTGTGAACACCTCCTTATGGAATGACTGCTATAAAAACATATCCTCATTCATAATTAGAGTGCATGAAAAGATGACAATAGAAATCAGGGTGGTGTGGCTGTAGGCTAAAATAAAAACTCTTTTGCAAGCAGCAGTAGATGGATTGCATTAACCCAAAGAATTTATACTGGTAAAATCCCGAGATGGGGCAGGACCAGTTACTAAAAGCAACTTGTTGTAACAAAGAGGCTATATTGGTAGTTCCTTATGTCAGACAAGTCATCTCTCATTCATAATTATCCACTTCTGCTAGTATCACATGATCATAGAGGCATATCCATTCACAACAAGCATGGTTGTAGAAATGTGAATATGCACTCAATAAAAATATAGCAGTTCCTTTTTGTAATTCATACCCTTTGGGAAGTATGTATCTAGTCTGAACATTCAATATGCCTCTCTTTTTAGAACTTTTCTTTTCAAGTCTCCTCCTCTCAAAGAGTGGCATACCTTCTCTATACCAAAAACCCGAAACCCACTCGTGTTTCTGTTGTGGGTATGTATGAAATGTTTTGCTGCTCCTGAGACATTTGTATAAGCTGGATTATTGATATAATTTAAATGTTCCAGGACGCAAGTTTTTAGTTTGCGGGTTGTGCTTCCCACATAAAACAAATCGCATTGTGTGCACACGATCATATAAATCACATTGTCGCTATTGCAATTAATGTAAGATTTTATGTTGAATATATTCTCACCATTGGTGTTGCGAAATGTTTTAGTTGGATAAGCATATGAACATGTTTTACACGGATGACCTCCACACCGTGTAAAACCTTTATATTTCAACCAAGTGCTTGTTCGGGTATTTGTTCTGGAGGAGAAAAGGGAGGGTGAGAGCATGGATGCCAATGTAGGTGAACGTCTAGGGACCACTCTATAACCCTTCTTTAATATGTTTCTTAGGCCTCATGCACACGACCGTTTTTTTATGCTGTCCGCAAAAAGGGGTTCCGTTGTTCAGTGATCCGTGTCCGTTTTTGCCTTCCGTTGTGTTTCCGTGAGTGTCTTTTTTTTAGTGGACATGACCCAAAAGACAGGCTGACAATTTTTCCCAAGTGCCTGCCAAGGGATCCACCAAAAAAACGGACCCGGAACGCGGATGACACACGGATGGCCGTCCGCATTTTTTCACGGACCCATTGACTTGAATGGGTCCGTGAACTGTTTTTCACGGACAAGAATAGGACAGGTTATATTTTTTTGACGGACTGGAATCACGGACCACGGACGCGGAGGACAAACTGTGCATTTGCCGAGGTTTCCACGGACCCATTGAAAGCCAATGGGTCCGCAGAAAATCACGAAAAACGGAGCAACGGACACGGAATCAAACAACGGTTGTGTGCATGAGGCCTTACAGTGTCATTTTCGTACATAGTAGAAATACTGTTGTTAATAATCTGTCTGATAGCTTCAAATTGTTTACTATAAGTAAGTACTAAGGTAGGTAACAACAGTATTTCTACTATGTACGAAAATGACACTGTAAAAAACATATTAAAGAAGGGTTATAGAGTGGTCCCTAGACGTTCACCTACATTGGCATCCATGCTCTCACCCTCCCTTTTCTCCTCCAGAACAAATACCCGAACAAGCACTTGGTTGAAATATAAAGGTTTTACACGGTGTGGAGGTCATCCGTGTAAAACATGTTCATATGCTTATCCAACTAAAACATTTCGCAACACCAATGGTGAGAATATATTCAACATAAAATCTTACATTAATTGCAATAGTGACAATGTGATTTATATGATCGCGTGCACACAATGCGATTTGTTTTATGTGGGAAGCACAACCCGCAAACTAAAAACTCGCGTCCTGGAACATTTAAATTATATCAATAATCCAGCTTATACAAATGTCTCAGGAGCAGCAAAACATTTCATACATACCCACAACAGAAACACGAGTGGGTTTCGGGTTTTTGGTATAGAGAAGGTATGCCGCTCTTTGAGAGGAGGAGACTTGAAAAGAAAAGTTCTAAAAAGAGAGGCATATTGGATGTTCAGACTAGATACATACTTCCCAAAGGGTATGAATTACAAAAAGGAACTGCTATATTTTTATTGAGTGCATATTCACATTTCTACAACCATGCTTGTTGTGAATGGATATGCCTCTATGATCATGTGATACTAGCAGAAGTGGATAATTATGAATGAGAGATGACTTGTCTGACATAAGGAACTACCAATATAGCCTCTTTGTTACAACAAGTTGCTTTTAGTAACTGGTCCTGCCCCATCTCGGGATTTTACCGAGTATAAATTCTTTGGGTTAATGCAATCCATCCACTGCTGCTTGCAAAAGAGTTTTTATTTTAGCCTACGGCCACACCACCCTGATTTCTATTGTCATCTTTTCATGCACTCTAATTATGAATGAGGATATGTTTTTATAGCAGTCATTCCATAAGGAGGTGTTCACACAGCCTGCGTTTACGGAGTATGAATTCTGATAGTAATAATAACGCAGGAGATGTGAATGACCTGCTATTGCAAACTTAGACATCTTATACTCAATAGAATTGAAATGCTTATTCATAGTTGGGCATGATATAGGTACCAATATTTTAAAATGTCACTTTACTATGGATTTCTTTTTAAAGTGCTTTACGTGTGTGCATTTGTTTGATCAAGTGTTTCTGACTTCTCTGGCACTAATGAAACACAGGTGAATGTTTCCTTCCACGTGATTGGTGGAGGTGGTGCTTAAATTATTAAACTGGTATAAAGGTGCTGCGGAGCAGTCAGAAAACAGTCATGAATAAGAACTTCGTTCGAAACGCGTTGACGGTGTGAATCTGTTGTGAATATATGCGCTTCAAGTTGTGATAACCTTCACCATAATAAAGAAGATACAGCTGAACACTTTTTGCTGGACCGCCAGTATTTTTATTCTGTTACGGAAAGGGCCTGTGCAAACTGTTATGGGCAATAGTTGTGGAACTACTGTGCAAACTAACTAGTTTGACATTGGGCTAATCCTGAGGGTGTTGTACTGGAGGTCCACTGGCTTTTACCCTTTAACCTCCTACACAGTTATATGGTCTTTGCTGCAGCGGAGCCACCAGGTTGCTACCTCTTGGAATAGTCCCAGTGCAGTTGACAGCTGACTCACTGAGGTCAGAGACATCAGTGCCAATCACCACAGCAACAGGCAATGCACATAGAAAGGACCAGGCAGAGTACATGTAATCCCAAGACAAAGACAGAATACAGGCATGAAGCAGAACTAGGAGCAATAAATATATAGCAGGCTGGTAACTAATTATTCAACCAGGTGCACACACACAGACCAGGGAAGATTAACTAATTCAGTACTGCAGCTGAGAAGAGATAAAAGCCCAGTGGCTCAATTCACACCCAGGCAGCCAACAGTGTAACACTAAGCAGATA
Source organism: Bufotes viridis (assembly GCA_033119425.1). Classification (NCBI taxonomy): domain Eukaryota; kingdom Metazoa; phylum Chordata; class Amphibia; order Anura; family Bufonidae; genus Bufotes; species Bufotes viridis. The sequence continues at coordinate 195,152,486 of CM065592.1, forward strand.
AATGTAGAACGCCATAAAGAAACACACTGAGGGGGATTCTTTGACAAGTGGAAAGTCGAAACGTTTACTATTAGACATTAGTCCAAAACGGATATTGAGCTATTAATGATGAAATGTAGATACATACAGTGGTATGCAACAGAGAGTATGAAAGGACCTTTGGGGCTACTAGTCATGTAAGGTAGGGAGGAGACAGAATCAAAGCTTTTTGGGAAAGCATTATGGGTACATGAGTACGTAATGTTTTTGCAAAGGATGGATAGATGTTAGGGATGTTGATTTCTGCTGAATACTTATTTTAATGTCTATTGAACAATATCTGCAATGTGGCACTTGGATAAATTGCATAACATCCATTGAACTATGTATGTATGTGAAATACTGTTTTCATCTTTGCTTCTCAGATGACAGAGATATTTCTTGATTTTTTTTTTTTTGTTGGTTTGCAAAATGTAAGTAAAATACTTGAGAAATAAATGATATTTTATAGGTGAATGGTGTTAGCTATTTTGTTGGGATTGAAAAACATGAAACAAGTATATCTCCAGTATAGTGTATAGCTAACCATATAAATGCTCTACCTGCTCCCAACTATCCCTAACTGGGACCAGGCTCATGCCCTGCTTATGGCAATATTGCAGGTTGGTTTATGAAAGAGGGGTCGCGACTGGCTAAAAATATGATTAATATTATTCTGTTGGATTATTGATTCTCAAAAGATCTGTTCATCAGTGCCAATTAATATTACAATTTCAGAATGTCAAAATCATCATGCTCTTAAAAAACTGTAATGGCCAGTTAGCATTTTATTGCGAATTATACATAATAACATGAAATGCCTGATTAAAAAATTAAATTGGATAAAAAAACATTTTTCTGAGGTGTAAATATTGTATATTTTCTATAGGCCCATAGAAAAGGGAGTTAATGAACATTTACTGGTGGCCAAAATTCTAAATAGTCATATTTTATCATATAAGGCAATGGAGGTAGACATAAGCGAAGTTTTGAAAAATCTGATTTGGCATCTTCCCCAAATTTTGACAAGAAATTTGATTTGTTACAAATTAATGTCACGAATTGCCATGTTAAAACCCTATTCCGCCTATCAATCAATACAGCTACTTAGACAGAAGTGCACCCATCTAACGGCCGTTAAAGTGCAATATGGCCTTTTGGGTTAAAAAAATTCACTCACCTCAACCACTTGCTCACACAGAGGCAGTCTGCTCTTTTCTCGAATGGAAAAGACCTGCAGAAGGACCTGTGCTTGGTAAGCTCCCAGTGTGATCACTTGATGACATTACTATGTTCTAAACTGTAGCCTCCATTTTAGGAAAAATTATTCATTATTACAAAATTCTAAGAAATGTGGCTTCACAGCAAATAGAAACTTTTCGTAGACTTTGGATTGAATTCCGCTTCAGATGCTTCAATTCGATAAACACTAAATGGAGGCTAAAAAGGCAATCTATACAATACTCAGCTTGAAGAGCCCTCTTTTTTATAGCACACATCCTCTACTACCAGTGGTTCCTACTCTAGAATAGTGTTGGGCGCTAATATTCGAATCGCGAATATCGCAACTTCGACAATTCGTGAATATTTAGAATATAGTGCTATATATTCGTAATTTTGAATGTTCTACTTTTTTTTTTTTTTCATCAGTAACCTCCCTCTTGCTTGTGGGGCCAATAAGAAGGCTGCAATGTCTTTTTCTGAGCATAGCAACATACCTAGCAACCAATAGGAAAGTTGCCTACCACTTACTATATAAGGAACCTCCCCAGCAACCATTTTCTTTACACTCAGTTCACACTTTCGCGTAAAACGCCGCTTTTGAACGCACATAAAAACGCACAACAGTAAAGGAACCATGCATTCCAATGAGGGTGGTTCACACTTGCGCGTTTTTATGCGCGTTCGTAGGCGCCTATAAACGTCCGACGCATAAGCAAGTATGTTCGCGTTAATTCGGGCTTTTTTCGAGCGTTTGGTGCCAATATACTTCAATGGGAAACGCGATAGGCGTGTTGTTCGGGCGTTTGTGCAGCGTAAAACGCGCCTATGGATGCGCGTTTTACAAAGTTTGCAACATGCTGAATCAGCCACCATGGAATGTCACACCTCTAAAGCACTCAGATTGGCCAAACTATATCATAGGTCATTGGACAACTATGCAGTCAATCACATAAACGCGCGTCAAACGCGCCTACACTATTTACCAAAACGCTTGAAAAAACGCGCCTATATGCAAGTCTTGAACGCACCAAAAACGCTAGGCTTCAAAACGCTCAGGTCTGAACCCAGTGTTAGTGTAATGGAGTTCTGAGAGAGACAGCAGTGTGATTCCTGTGCTTTGCTGTGTATATATATTAGACAGTTAACTTAGATATATAATTCAGATAGTTAGGGGGAGATCGTCAGTCTACGCTGCATTGATCTATAGTCTAGCTGATAGGTTCCAGTTGCACATATTGCGCAAATCGCAATCGCGAATATATATTGGAGCACTCTACCTGCATATATAAAGCTATTGTAATGTTCTGCCATGCCAACGATTATCTCGAGTTTCAGTAAACTTATAGCAGCTTAAAAAATGTACCCGAAGTGACACACGCCTGTATATTGCGCGCACATTACACGAATATTACCTTGCCGATCTTTCGCAATTAAGAAAATAACCACGAATTCGCAAATATATGGTGAATATTCGCCCATATATTTGTGAAATATCGCAAAATCGAATATAGCCCCTGCCACTCATCACTACTCTTCAAGACATGGTCATTCTTTCCTTTTAAAAGGGTTATCCGGGAATATAATATTGATGACCTATCTTAGGTGTAGCACACTGTGAGCACTTAGGCCTCTTCCTAGGCCAATAATGTCACTGCACATCGGACACGTGGCCTAGGCGCAGCTCAGTCCTATTCAAGTGAATTGGGTTGAGCTGTAATACCAAGGACAGCCACTGTACTATGTACAGTGTTGTGCATGGTAATCTGCGAACAGACTTCTGCACTCATTAAAGCTCCGGTGTGTGTGCAGCAGCCTCTTCAAACATCTGATCCTCAGGGATACCAAAAGTCAGACCCCTACCAATCTTATATCCTTAATTTCCTGGATAACCCCTTTAAGGGGCTAGTATAATACAATAACATATTTCTCCATTGTAAACCCCTTCCAAAAATATGTACCTACTCATACTCTGCCATGAACACTGAAGATAAAGTTACTAAACAATCCATTAACAGTAAGAATATTTAACATGGAGACTGTAAGCCACATAATGCACATAGTAAGTCACATAACTGCATATAGTACATGTAAGACATGCAAACCAGATTCCCAAAAAGTTTGGACACTATACAAATCGTGAATAAAAACTGAATGCAATGATGTGGAGGTGCTAACTTCTAATATTTTATTCAGAATAGAACATAAATCACGGAACAAAAGTTTAAACTGAGAAAATGTACCATTTTAAGGGGAAAATATGTTGATTCAGAATTTCATGGTGTCAACAAATCCCAAAAAAGTTGGGACAAGGCCATTTTCACCACTGTGTGGCATCTCCCCTTCTTACAACACTCAACAGACGTCTGGGGACCGAGGAGACCAGTTTCTCAAGTTTAGAAATAGGAATGCTCTCCCATTCTTGTCTAATACAGGCCTCTAACTGTTCAATCGTCTTGGGCCTTCTTTGTTGCACCTTTCTCTTTATGATGCGCCAAATGTTCTCTATAGGTGAAAGATCTGGACTGCAGACTGGCCATTTCAGTACCCGGATCCTTCTCCTATGCAGCCATGATTTTGTGATTGATGCAGAATGTGGTCTGGCATTATCTTGTTGAAAAATGCAGGGTCTTCCCTGAAAGAGATGACGTCTGGATGGGAGCATATGTTGTTCTAGAACCTGAATATATTTTTCTGCATTGATGGTGCCTTTCCAGACATGCAAGCTGCCCATACCACACGTACTCATGCAACCCCATACTATCAGAGATGCAGGCTTCTGAACTGAGCATTGATAACAACTTGGGTTGTCCTTGTCCTCTTTGGTCCGGATGACATGGCGTCCCAGATTTCCAAAAAGAACTTTGAATCGTGACTCGTCTGACCACAGAACAGTCTTCCATTTTGCCACACTCCATTTTAAATGATCCCTGGCCCAGTGAAAATGCCTGAGCTTGTGGATCTTGCTTAGAAATGGCTTCTTCTTTGCACTGTAGAGTTTCAGCTGGCAACGGCGGATGGCACAGTGGATTGTGTTCACTGACAATGGTTTCTGGAAGTATTCCTGAGCCCATTCTGTGATTTCCTTTACAGTAGCATTCCTGTTTGTGGTGCAGTGTCGATTAAGGGCCTGGAGATCACGGGCATCTAGTATGGTTTTACGGCCTTGCCCCTTACGCACAGAGATTGTTCCAGATTCTCTGAATCTTCGGATGATGTTATGCACAGTTGATGATGGTAGATGCAAAGTCTTTGCAATTTTTCGCTGGGTAACACCTTTCTGATATTGCTCCACTATCTTTCTGCGCAACATTGTGGGAATTGGTGATCCTCTACCCATCTTGGCTTCTGAGAGATACTGCCACTCTACGAAGCTCTTTTTATTCCCAATCATGTTGCCAATTGACCTAATTAGTGTTAATTGGTCTTCCAGCTCTTCGTTATGCTCAAATTTACTTTTTCCCAGCTTCTTATTGCTACTTGTCCCAACTTTTTTGGGATTTGTTGACACCGTGAAATTTTGAATCAACATATTTTTCCTTTACAATGATACATTTACTCGGATTAAACGTTTGATCTGTCATCTACGTTGTATTACAAATAACATATTGACATTTGCCATCTCCACATCATTGCATTCAGTTTTTATTCACAATTTGTTTAGTGTCCCAACTTTTTGGGAATCCGGTTTGTACAATACTCTCGATTTTGTCTGTTTGAATGTTTGCAACAGAAATAGTATCTTTTCAAAGCTACAATATTCTCATTTAGAGCACATTTAAAATTCTTTTGCATTTTGTTCAAGCTGTCCTTGTATTTTATCTGGTTCCTATCTAGTTCTCCACTATTCTAAGCAATCAAAAATGTATAATAACTGACACCACTTCAAAATACAATTATTTGGGATTAACAGTGTTTCTTTGTTGAAGCTCCTCAAATAATGTTCTCTTTATTCCAGTCATAACCTTGATGAATACCGCATACCGATTCCAGGTTTATACAATTTAACCCATCACAGTATCACCAGATTCAAGCATTATCCAAATAATGTTGATCGCTTAAAAATTATATTATGACATATTGTTTTTTTTAATATTTACTGGGTGTACATTCTTATAAAGTCTACAAAATAGATGTCTCTGCTCTCTCTATGTAGAATATGTACTTAAAATAGGTCTAACTAGTGCACAGATACTATACAAACAAAATAATAATTGGTTTAACAACCAAGTTTTTGACACCTTGTCAAAATGTCTAAAATTGACACAAACCCATCCTTAGATAATGCTTTACCCAATGGTACAGTCTTATGGGGACAATTTGGATTACAGATGGAACTTGAAAGTGACAGGAATATATGTTTGTGAATGTCGTGTATCTGTCATCAAAATGAATTCGCCTGTCATTGTCAATAAGTAATAATGTGAAGATTTCATTTTGGGAAATTGCTCTGCTCTCAGAAGTATTGGGCTATATCTGTAAATTATACCAAGATCACAAACATGCCACAGTGGATTTGAGTATACTATAATGTACAGGCTTTCTGGAACATTCAGAGGGCAATATGACATAAAATGGATAAAATAAATTACAGAACTTATAGTTGCCGTTTAATTACAAACTACAGCAAACAAAAGGCAGTGTATACAATATACCAAACCTTATATAGTGAATTATAGACCGAATAGAAAGGAAAGCATAGCCAACTGAAGACACAAACCAGGACGAGAAGACAAATTCTTAGTAATCAAACGTAATTGATTTTAATTTAGACATATTCTATGTATTTATAGCCCTACTGAATGCAAATTAATTTCTAAAACCTGGGAGGCTTCCCTAGTGATGAGAACTGAATTTTATAGAGATAAGGTTGTGCGATTAATCAGTACAAAGATTATTTTAAAGGGATGCATTATCCGACTTATTAGATCGATAGACAGAGGATGGATGGACGGACAGACGGACGATGGACAGATAGATATAGTATAACAAAGTAGAAAAAGGATATTCACCTGCCTTATCTCCCGACCATTCTAATTCCTCCATATCCTGTTTTTGTCAAGAAAAACCAGGAAGCAGCGACTAGTTGGGGCCTGGTAAGCATTAGAATAGGAACACCAGGGGATTGTGTGGTGAGCATCCTACTTTTGTCATTTTGAACCTTTCAGAAAAAAATGGGGTGGACAACCCCTATAAAACAAGTATTTGTTAATGTATGTCAGTTGCTTTTTAAGATGAAAAAATTGATTTTTGTGTGTCTGCAGTATATCTTGCTGACACACAACTCAGGGACACTATTGCATTTTTAACCACTTGATGACATCATTAATTTTAGCCTTAAGGCCAATAATATTTTCCCCCTTCGTGTTCTAGCAGTCATAACTTTACTTTTTTTCTTCTAAATATTTTTAATTTTTTATTTTGCAGGGTTAGTTGTAGGTTTTTAGAAACCATTTTGGGTATATAAAGCAGGGCTGTGGAGTCGGTAGATAAATTGTCCGACTCCGACTCCTCAGATTTTGAAACTTCCGACTCCTCGACTCCGACTCCTCTGTATTTAATATGCAAATACGAAGCTGTTCCACCAAGTTCTTCTAATCTCCTCTAGCACAGAGAGGTAGTTGAGCAGAAGCTGCTGCCTTCTCCTTTGTGTGCTGATCTTCTGCTGAAGATAGAGCAGTGGGAGGATCCAGGACGGGGCAGGGGAAGGGGCATTTATTTTAAAACATGATTTTCCTAGTAGAATCCCATAGTCATGTTTAAAATTTAAGCTAACAATCTGAGTTTACATGTTTTATAGCCTTAGCTGAATGATAGCAGTTTTTCAAATGGTTTACAGCTTCAGTCTTGAACTATTGACTATCCATTCCCTTCACTTATACAAGTGTCTCCAGTCCTTAATCAGTGAGAGGCTAGGATAACCATGGATTCCCTGTAACAGCAGACCACAAGACGATGGAAAGTGGAAGTATTGCCGCTCCTTAAAGGGACACTGACAGGCTGATTTTCCAGCTAAAGATATATATATATATATACTGGTATTCATCAGAGAATTAGGAATAAAACTATACTAATGTTACCCCCAGTTAAGCTGTACTTGTGTTTAAAAAACATTTTAATCTGTATGCAAATTCACTATCTTTGTGCCCAATGGGGCAGCGTCTCCTGCGGCTTTGTGCCCAGCCGCGCCCGAAGTACAGCTTCCCAGCGCTGTTCCCCTCGTTATTATTCACTGCATTGGCCTTTTTTTTCAGGCTAGCCGAACGCTGAATTCCTGCGCAGGCGCACGTGTAGAGTGCTGGCAGCAGCCTCGTCTGGCTATGCTGAGGCTGTGCCAGCTTTCTCTTTTCCTCCTCGCTTCCAAGTCCTGTCTAGTGCTGCCAGTACTCTACATGTGCGCCTGCCCCCTTGGGCACAAAGGTAGAGAATTTGCATGCATATTGATTAAAACGTTTTTAAACACAAGTAAACCTCAACTGGGGGTAATAGTCGTCTAGTTGTATTCCTAATCCTCTGATGAATACCAGAAGATATATCTTTAGCCGGTAAATCAGCCTGTCAGTGTCCCTTTAACTGCATAGTGAAGCATATGAAAAGCATGCTTCTTCACGGTCACTTAACGTCTTCTTTTAGCGGTAACGTGACGCACTGCATGCATTGGCCTTTATTCTTACAGTAGAGAAGTAATTAATTATAACTTTATCTGAATTGGGACATTTAAACTTGCTTTTTTTTTATTCCAATTTTTTTTTATTCCAATTTAAATCTAGTAGGAGTCGGTCCATTTTTTGCCGACTCCGACTCCGACTCCAGGTACCCAAAATTGCCTCCGACTCCTCGACTCCGACTCCACAGCCCTGATATAAAGTGTATTAAATAACTTTTTATTATTTTATTTTTAGGGGGAAAGATTAAAAAAAACTCATTTTTTACATTATTTTGTCGAATTTTTCACGGTGTTCACTGTGTGGGCTGCTTTTACGGCTCATATCTCTTGTTTGATACCAGTTAAGTATATGGGCTTTGCATTGTTTGAAAGCGGACATTCCAAGCCAGAATGACAGCATTATCTTCAGTACAGACAAGATATCACTGATATCACAGTTAAAGTGGTTTTCTGGGATTGGAGACATTGCTGTAAGTGAACACTAAGCACATAAATATTACATACATTCCTGTCCTACCTTTCCCAGACTTTTCTGATGCCCCGTTTTCATGTCATAAATTCTCTGCTGGAAGTGCCGCATTTCAAACGTTCAGTGATGAACCGGGTCCCTTTCAGCAGAGCAAAGCCTCTTCCAGGGAGCCTGGTGACGTCACCATCAGTGATTATGCAGAGCGCACTGAGGGGTGGAAACTAGGCGGCAACACATTGTGCTAAGCTGTCCCTCTGATTCGGTGATGTCACCGGGCAGTGCACTTTCTTTGCAATGAAGGAGGCAGAGCACTATGCTACTTAGCATAGTAAATGTCTCCTATGTAAAATACAGGCGAATGCTGCAGTAGGCTGGAGAAAGAATTATTCAGGGGGGCAGATGCACGAAGGAGGTGACTATGTGCAGCAGGAGGCGGAATATGAATGAGAGGGGCAGATGCATGGAGGATTGCTATTCATCAGAAAACACGCAATGCTGCCCTGGAACCCACAGGGTAGTGCGGCAGGAAGTTAGCGTGCACATAAACATCGATGTCAACAATGAGTGGGGGACCGTCTGAGCCCTGTAGAAGAGGAGAAAATGCAAAAAAAACATATGTGGGGACCCTGAATCGGCTATTAAGAGTGAGAAAAATTATTATTTTTTTTTTTAATTTATCCCGGACAACCCCTTTAAGTACTTTTCCTACTGCCCGAGCTGGACTCGGGCAGAACAGTTAGGTGGTTAAAGAGGATTTCTACCCACAACGTAAAGTTGACTAAGTGTCAGTAAAGCAGTGGTTAGAGGATTTTTTTTCTCCCAGGCTATGAGCTCTGGGAGAAGAAGACGCCCAGGACAAAATGAGCAGACTCCTCCCAGTAGAACCAAGTCCCCGAAGATACTGGAGGACATAGCGGGAGAATGGAGTGGCGCCAAAGGATAATAGTAAGTGCAGTGAGATCCCTAGGTGCCGCTCTCCATATCATGATACTTAGTTCATGCTTTTTTTTTTTTTCACATGAAGAGGTTTTTGTACTTAAAATTTAATTGTCAGAAAATGATATTCCTGACATAAATGATAGATTTTCATAATGTTACTATACCGTAATTATGAAATGTATTTTTTATATATATATAGAAATGGCTTTTGTGCCTGTACATTGCAATAGTAAAATGCCCCTAATTAGTAATCTAAAATGGTGAGAAATTATATGCAAAGTTATAAAGTTAGCCATTTTCATAAGCAAGGTAACTTGACTGACTGACAAAGTAGTGCAAATGGAAATTTCCCTGCTAAGAATGATTCACTATACAAGTTCTTGAGAGCAGTATATTAGAGTAATTATAAAATGTCACTGTAACGCTGGATTATTAAATGTCACTTACAGCCAATGTAGTCCTGGGAATAAGTGTCACACACTTCATTAGGAGGCAAAAACCTATTATCCAAACCCAGGAACAAAATAACAAAGCAAAAAATGATTCACATAATAAAACGTAGAAATCATTTAGGCTGCATTTTATAGAAATTTTTTCTCCTTTTTTTTTTTTTTTTTTTTAAATAAGAGTTGAGGTTTACTTGAATAGAATATCAAGTTCTTTGTAAATACAGAAAGAAAATCAAGTATTTAGCAGTTGGTATTGAGAATGTAAGTATGGTAAGAATGCCTTGGGTAGTTGTGAGAGAAAAGTAACATAGCATTAGTGATAGGGGTTCAACAGAAATTAAAGCTATTGTTATTATGATTTATATTTAAAGTCGTTGTCCAAGAATAGAGGTTTTTGGCAAACCCTCCCTTTTTTGGCCGGACCTGAAAAGGAAGGATTGCTTATCTGCTTCCTGGTGCCGGCCCCGCTCCTTCCCCTCCAGGCCTGCAATGCTGTGCTCTCTTGATGTCAACATCCGGCTTGACATCACTGCAGCCAATCACTGGCCACAGCAGTGACCGGTTACCCTTACGTCATGGCAAATGGTCACATGATGCAAAGTGATCTGGACTCTGCCGTGTAATATAATAAACAAAAAAGTACAATAACATGAACTTATCAAATGACAGGTTAAGAGAAGGAGAGGAGCCTGTCTGCATTGTGGATTATAATTCACAATGCAGACAGAAAGAAAAGGAGGAGGGTAGAAGCTACTTGGATGGTAGTGTAGTGCCAGCAGGGTTATAGTAAGTGGTAAGCTTTCCTGAAGTTCTTGATTGCATTTGAAAGTTTGAAGGGTGGGGGAGAGTCTGGTGTTCTGGGTTATTCAGTTCCAGAGTATGTGAGATACATATGGAAAATCTTGTAGCTGATTGTGTGAGCAGAGAAGAACTGAGCAGACAAAAGGTGAGCAGAGAAGATCTTCAGAGTATCAAAGATTACATGTTGAGATATATCATAACAGTAGTACAAAAAAACAGAAGGACGGGACAAATTGTGGATGGCCTTGTATGTTGTAAGTATTTTGAACTGTATTTGCTGGGCAATAGTATGTGGACATCCACATACAGTACAGTGTTCTTGTCATCATCATTATCAGTTACTGCTTCTCTCACTCAGACTACTCCCTCCTGTCCATCATTAGCTGTCAATAAGGAAATGTATGACTAGGAAACAACTGTACATGCCCAGCAATCTGATGATGTGCAAGCTTAACTCTCACCTGGCCAAGTTGCTGGCAAAGCAGTCATGGCCGTACCAGCCATGCTCAGCCTCTCTGGAAGATACCAAGCCTCCATTATTTCTCCAAAAAGCCATTCCTGCCTTGTATTGTCACATGTCGGGAATGTGGGGTGCTCCTTGCAATTGTCGCTATGCAGGAAGGTGCACCCCACTGCGGACACCTGGAGCAGATGCTAATGGCCAGGGACAGTACATAGTGTTCATGGCCCACTAGTTCACTTAATTCTAAGTGGTGTCTACGCAGCACTGCAGCAACTAGGCAAGGTGATGTTGACGCCTTCACGGTTTCTACTGGTCTGGTTTCCACACCAGGTGCTTATCCATCTCCTTCACATCATCAATGGATATACTCCTGTTCCTTCCCTCTTATCGTACGTGTGAAGTCTTGCCATGCTGTGTTACAGTGATAGCTCATCAAGGATGCATGTTGCACACTCAGGCCCTTTGAACAGGCCAACACATTTGTCAGTGGGGACATCTGTGGCATCAACTATGTCAACCCCTGATATTTACTATATATTAGAGCAGACACTCAGGCTAATGCAACAAAAGATGCTGGAGGAAGAACAGCTTCTGCATATTGCTGGATGCTTTGTAGCTGTTGGGAAGATAACACTGGAGAAGGAGTCATGGTAGAGGAGCATGAGGCTGATGATGACTGATACTGGCCTTGATGACCAATCATGTTGGAGGGCGGAACTGGGAAGAACTGGGTCCTCAAGCATGCTGGTGGAAATGGCAAGGTGTATGCTAGCTTATATACTGTTAGCATGAAGCAATTTGATGATTACTGAATAGTCATGCTTTTAGACCCTTGCTATCAAAGCAAAATGGGGTAATGTTTTCCTATTGGCCAAATTGCTGTATTATCAAGTACGAAGATTTCCCTACCTGGGCTCTGGCCGTTCTCTGGCGCACACCACGTTCCCTGATTGCATGAACTTCTGGACAGCCAGATCAGAACAGTGGCCAGAAGTGCTCCAGTTTGTTATGTCTGTTCTGCCTGTTCTCAGAGAGGGTTTTTAGCATGGCAGTTGGTGTTGTGACACCCAAATGGATAAAGTTGTCATTTAGCAGTATACAAAACATCACTTTTGTCAAAATGTTTCAGGCATGGATCTGTGAGGATTTTCAGACACCTCCAGCTAAGGCAGATGAATAGATCTAGATCTGCTGTTGCTGATGGTGGCTATTTACTGCTAGTCCCATCACTTCACTGCTGCTGTTTGCCTACCATTATGTACCATTCCGTATGGCTGCTGCTGTTCCTGCTGTCACAGACTCTACTTACCACCTGCTAATCCTCCTCCTTAGGGTTCATTCACACGTCCGTAGTGTATTGCGTATCCACAATACACCAGGTCGGTACCCCTTTAGAAATGCCTATTCTTTTCCGCTATTGCAGACAAGAACCGGACATGTTCTATTTTTTTCGGGAGCCGCGAACCGGAAATGCTGAAGCGGACAGCACAATGTGTGCTGTCTGCATCCTTTCCATCCCCATTGAGAATGAATGTGTCCGCATGTAGACCCATCCTACAGAAGTGTGAATGGACCCTAACACTTCCTTTACCCCTACTTCCACTACTATTACGCCTACACAATAGCCAATACTACCACTCTACTACCTCAAAACTGCTGCCTTGTCTAGTTCATGCTGTGCTGCTACTACTGCCACTATTATCTCTGTATCTCTGTAACATGCCACTATTATCCCTACACAACTTAGATATTACCTTTTCCCCATCCATACTGTACTACTGCTTTCCCCAAGTAAAAGAGTGTTTCTATCCTGGCTTGTACAGAACAAGCCACTGTTTTTTCTGATACACTAACATTTGTGTGTGCAGAGGCAGGCATCCGTCTCAGTTAAGGCGTACTTTTTTGGAGTCTTGTTCCCAACAAACTGCGTTTTGTTTTTTTTGTTTTGTTTTTTGCTATTGATATCATTAAAGAGCTTAAAGAGGTTGAGCCAAGTGTTTAAGTTTTCCCTTGTCCATAAGATACGGAAAAATTGCTAGATTGCGGGGGACCTCAAACAATCGTGAGAATTCAAAAGCAAAAATAAACAATGCAATAGCACTATGCAAATACAAATAATAAATTAAATACAATTGTGCCATACACACTATAGAAAATAAAATAATACTAGTGCTACGGTATAAATGTGAGATTCTTGGCAAATTCCTTTTTTTGCATTTTCAATCATGGCGATGTGAACCTGCGCACTGGGATGTGCTGACTAAGCCCCATTTATTTCTTTGCAATCCTGAAATTGGGGGTCCCCTTCCCCCATTTTGATGGTTTGGCAGGTTGTGCATACTCACTGCTGCTCCGTTCATTCTCTATGGGAGTACAGGAGATAGCAAGTGCTGTGTTCGTCAATCTCCGGTGCTCCCATAGAGAATAAATAAAGCATCAGTGTGCATGCACAACCTGCCACTCCATCAGAAAGGAGGAATGGGACCTCTGTTTTCATGGGAGGTGATAGTCCCAATGGTCGAGTGATCAGTTAGATATAACTTAAAAACTTGGCACAACCCCTTTAAGAAGGGTGGGGAAAGGCAAATATTTGAAAAGAATTGTAGACGAAAATCATATTGGTCTACAAAATGTACAGAATGAAAGAATACTTCAGTGAGGGATTTAGCTATATTTGCATTAATAATTACAGGGCACATGGGGAGTTATAGAAGATAACCATAATAGTTTGTCTTTATTGCCGTTGAGTGTAGACAGAAGTATTCAACAATATTTTTTAGTAGAGACAATCTGTTGCTTACACAATGAAGTCTATTATGAGTGGTCCCATTAAGCTCCTTAAACTCTCTTGTTGCCATATTCCTTCCCTGTAGGAAAATGTCTGATAAGATGGTTCTGGAAAGTACTTTTATCAGCTGGCAAGAAGAGAATTGCACACTTATCACCATATCAGAACTATTCTGTAGAAATATAGTTTGTTTGACTGTAAAGACATGTAGAGAGCTGATAAAAAAGCACTCTAGAAAAAAAGTTTTAAAAAAATAATATACACTTTATATAATGTGTGACTTGCTGCAACATTTGTTCAGTGGGAAAATAAAGTGTGTGTGTGTATGTAGATCGATATACATATCTATATATAGTACAGCGTTGTAGACAATTGCAACCTGTGCGTAGTGCTATATTCGAAAGAGTGGTGACTAGGGTTTAGCGAACCCAAACTCGCAAAGTTGGTGTTCGTACCGAACTTTGCGAGTTTGGGTACCCGGACCCAAACCTGGACTTTTTCACTGAAGTTCGGTGTTCGGGGGATTTTATTATTTTCCGTAATAACATGGTTATAACGGAAAATAATTGCATTCTTAAAATAGAATGCTAAATAAAATGGCTATTGAAGGGGTTAAAAATAATTTAACTCATCTCATCCACTTGATCGCGCAGCCAGTATCCCCTACTTTCTTCAGGACCTGCAAAAGGACCTGCGATGACGCCACCCCGCTCACCACGTGGTGAGCGAGATGACGTAATCGCAGGTCCGGAAGAAAGAAGAGGATGCCGGCTGCGCTATCAAGTGGATGAGATGAGTTGAGTTTTTTTTATTAATTTTAACCCCTAAATGGCCATTTTACTTTGCATTCTATCTTAAGAATGCTATTATTTTCAGTTATAACCATGTTATAAAGGAAAATATTAAAGTAAAGTTCGGGTCCCCATTGACTGTTCGCTCATCCCTAGTGGTGGCAGTTACATTTTATTTTGTTATCTACATTATTACAAATACTAAGGGCAAGCTTGCATTAAATAGACATTTGAGAAGTGGAAAGTTTGAAACATACAGGGAGTTTTACTAAGCCAAATGTGCAATAATTCTGGTTCAGTCTTCTCCAAAAACTGCTGTTAAATCTGGTGTGTTATAGTTTTGTGTTTTGACACTTTTTTGAGCCGTGCTTGAAAAGGATGGAAATTGACATGGCTTAACTGAAAAAAAACTTGGCTTTAAAAGCAAATGAGCACACCAAAAATTGTGTAAACATTTTGGTGAAAAATTTTGCCACAAAGTAAGACAACTAATTAGTACTAACTAAAGTTAGTTAATATTGTCTAAAATGTCTTAAAAAGCACTAAATATTTTAAGTTTGGTGCTTCTTTATACTGCCTGGTCTAAGTTTACGCTGTCTCAGCATTAGACAGGATTAGTAAATCTATCCTGTTAAGTTGCAGTCTGTTCCACAGATCAGTGCATCCCCCAGTGGTAAGTGCATGAAATTGCTACTAGGGCACAGTTAAAGGGGTTATACCACGAGTAATGTAAAAAAATTTAAATGAGACGTCATACAGTACATGGCAATCTCTTTCTAACAAAGCTAGAACCAGCCTTATTCCTCATATGGATCCAGAAATCTGCCCATTTGTTGTTCTGCTAGATTTATATCATGCTGACAACTCGCTCCATGCTCTCTCTATCACAGCTCAAGAGGCAGTTGAAGATCGAAAGTGAGCATGTGTGACCTTCTCAGTGAGCAGGACAAAGAAATAAGAAAAAGAGCAAACAGCAGCTGGTGCTATGCAGATACATTTTATGGAATAACCGAATAACTCAGTTGTTATACTAAATTTTACATTTAATTACAAAAGTATTCAGGTCCTCTGTAGAATATTTTTTGTGGGACAACCCCTTTATTCACCTCAATAAGCTTTAATATTTTCTGTTAAGGCACAGACATTCATTTTTGTTTTTCCAATTAATATAACATTTCACTAAATCGCTTGTGGAATTCCTTGAGCTGTAAAATTATTAGGAATATAAGACAATACAATTTATAGCTAACCCTGGACTGGGAAGAACAATGGCTACTAGTGGAATAAAAATGTAGGTGGTAGTTGCAGTATAATTAAAATTAGATACATATAGTGCACAGGATAGCAGCTACAAGATTTAATAAGTTTATTCTGTATGGTGGACTGACTTGATTACTAATATTCATCTTGCATGTCATAGTCAAGCTTCTGCGCCGCTCTGTAGTTAATACCTTCTGCCTGCCTTCACCTCTGTCTTCCAGATAAATGTTACAATCAATTTCTCAGCATTCAATTTCTCTAAAACCTGTTATCATATTTGTTTGGCAGGGATATGTATACCCTGCTACTCCTTAAACAGTGTTAAGTGTAATCTCTTTAACTACAGTATACTAAGAAATTTCAGGATGCAATACATCAAAATGAAAATGTGCATGAGATAGGGGTGCATCTTAAAGAAATAGGATTTGTAGTATTAAATAAAAAATTAAATTTAAATAGCAGATTTTTTTCTAAATCATAAGTTACATGTGAAATATTTGCTCTATTGCGAACAGTACATTTCAAACAACTGGGTGTCATGATTACATTTGTATATTATGGAATGTTATTAGAGTAGCCCAGAATTGTTCATTGTATGTCCTATTCTAAAATATTAGTCCTTAAAGCAATACTCAAATTATCAATCACATTAAATATTTTATTTTTCTATACACTTTGACATTAACATTAATCGGTTTTATGTTGACAGCAGTTTAGCAGTCAGATGTGATCAAACAGCTTAAAAAGGGGTATCCCTCATTTGGGTTATTGCACTGCTCCCTACAGCAAAATGTCAGTATTCTGAATTTATCTGCAAATGTAACTAAAGACAAAACCACGTCGCTCAAGATAGGAAAGGTTTAAATAAACTAAAATAATGTATTTACAAGGAAAATATATATTTTTTTAGATATCTCTTCACATTTCTAACTGTTAGGAGCCACAGGAAATTCTATCATATTTGAATAATACATACTATTCTTCCCACTGAAATTACTGACACCATGATAGAATCCATATGGACCCATTAGAAGTTAAAGTGCCATTGGTGTCCATCACAGCACAGATCCATTACTGCAGTATTCTTAGTTTTCTACTCTTGTGATCTAACAGGAAAATGGGAATTTTGGCATATGTGAAGAGTAGATTTTAATATTATTTTAATGTCACAAAGTATTTGCTGTAATTTTGGTGAATGTGAATATATGATATATATAAAACTTAAAACACTAACCAACAGGTCAATCAACATGTCAGACATTTGAAATGCATCTTATCAGGGAAAGTGGTGTTATCTACATCTTACAGAAACCACTTACATTTTATGATTTCTGAAATATTCATAAACCTTTTTCAGTTGCTACAAAGATGTGGTAAAACAGTAACTGAAGATGAGGAAAAGGAGAGGGAGAGGAGGCGCTCTGCCTCAGTCTGTTTATGAATTCTGTTTAGATGAGGGGAGTAGGTAGTCAGCTCCAAGCTAAGAAAAGCCCAAGCACTCAGCACAGTTATAGAGAGAAAGTGAAGATCTACAGAAATGAAGAAGAGAAAAGAAAACAGCACAAAATATTCATATGTTTGTGCACAAATCTGGCTGCACTACATTTCCTGTTTCTTGTCTAAGAAATCCAACTTTTTATGTACTTGGTAAACAGTGTGTAGTAAGTCATTGAACAATTGATAATAATCTTGGCCTTTCACCAAATACTTTCTAGCTACGATGTATGCTATTTTACCACTTAATTCAATAGCTTAATAAAAGTAGCAAAAAGCATGTTTTGTATATATTGTATATATTCATATGATTATATCTCTTTCACTAACAGACAGACTTTGAAAAAGACGTGGACATTGCCTGTCGGTCAGGTAAGAACATATGTCAAGTAAAAATCAATGCTACACTGTGAGAGCACTACAGGTTTATGATTGCAAGCAGAGGATGGTAGTCATTTTTCAAAATTGAGATAAAATGGTGGTGGTTAGTGTAAAAACTTGAAACAAGGATAATACTGTGCAGCCTGTACTGAATATGAAATCAATGGCCATTGTGCAATACAGTGTTTGAGTTTACAACACTAAAAAGCCCATCATTTTAGCACTAAATAACATTAAAACATGTATAAAAAAATGTGCTGTCCGATGATTGTATTACTTTAGTTTGTTAAATTATTCAAAAACATAATTTACCATTTGAAAGGTGCTGATGAAAAGAAGCCATTTCTAGTGTGCTGATTTTTATTGCCTGGCCTAAATAATACCTTGAATCACTCACACCTATGTATAGAAGGATTAGTGGTCTGACTGTTTTGCTGAGCATGTGTGACCACAGGAACTAGGCACATTAGATGGCCATTCTGGGAAGGAATAAAATGAACTCTAGGTAGCAAGTGTAACAGTAATATCTAGGTACAGGAAAATTTCTGCCTACTTATCTAATTCCACAAGTGCTCAGGCTCTCCTTACGAAACCCAGCCCAGTAACTCCACCCTTGGTCTTTATTTCAGTGCAGTAGTGTGTGACCCCCAGACAGCACTGGTGCTTTCAGTTTAAGAACAATTCATGGGGCAGGGTTTAATGAAAAAACCTTGAGAACTTTATAGGCTTGGAACTGCCGACTATACACTTGCAAACTCATTTGAATATTGGATCAAACTCAATTTTCCAGGTGATTGGATTTCTGTTAAGGGACACAAAGGCATCCTTGCAAAACTATTATAGTCCAATTGTCAGTGCAAGAATAAGTTTAATGGGCAGAAAGGAGATGACAGATTCACTTTAAAGAAGATGTAGGAAACTTTAGAGAGCTGGCAATCTACTTTTGTAACTTGGTTGTCAAGAGTCCTGAAAATATTTCTCTTTGATACTTCATTGTAACAAGACTATAGGAGGAATGGTCTGTGAGATATCATGGGTATTTCTAGAGTGTTGAAGGCACTGACCCTGCATGGATAATACTTAATAATTAAACTTAGTGCTACAGAATATGCAAAAGAGTACAGCACTGATTATACTCATTTGCAGCAAAATACACAGCATTCGCTGTCCATCCAGTGGCTTGTAGGTGGCCTTTCTGATGTAAATGCTCTTTATCTTCTCCATTCAGTCCAGACTGTAATTACACTTTTTTCAGCCAGGTTTCCTTTTTGCAGAGTTTGCTGTCCAGAAATCTTATCCTGTACACATTCTTAGCACCAGTTGATTAAACAGGCACTCAGTCACGGGGAACTGTACCAAGAGGATTAATTGATTGATTGATGAGTGCCTGTTTACTGAGTTTTTCAGTGCCTGTTTAATCAATCGATGCACAGATATTCCTTTATTATAGACGAGGTGGAGTTCAAAAAACTGTGCGCCTATATCCAGAGGCCAAACGGAATAGCCACTATTTACTTATAACATTATAACACTTACTTATAACACTATATAACATTCTTAACACCAACTCCCCATCCTGGGGCTCTAATAGTGTTATCTTGCTGCTGGCCATAATACTGTACTTGCTGGGCTGCTCAGTGCCCCCAAATACAGTACTGCAGAAATTATAGTAACATAACAATAGTCACCCCAAAATAATAATAATGTCATATAAATATTTCCCCCCAAAATGGTGTCATATATATATAGTAACTCCTAAATAGTTGTGAACAGACAGTGCCCCTGACAGTAATTAGTTTCGCACACAGTGCCCCTAATAATAATGGTGCACAGAACAGTGCCCTGACTGTATGAGTTCCCCAACAATAACTCTACTTAGTAGATAGTGCCCCTGACAGTAATAAAACCACACATCTCAGCCAAAGCAATTGTTCTGTATATTAGAGAATGGAGTACCGCACACTGATTTTACTCTTCCCGGTGCCAGCAAAGACCTGATGGTCATCCAACAATGGTATAAATATGTGGCACACGGAATATCGTTTCGGTCCATTTCGGTCCATCGCGATCCAGATATCCCTTTATCTCTGACCACAGAAACTCCAAGCCGCTGAAGAAGGTCCCTATGGACCGAAACATCCAGCTCATATATGGATAGTCGTTACGCAGCATTTAATTTCCTATAAACTGGATCATGAACCTCTTATTGTCAAAAAATCACTAAATAAAATTGCCTTTAAATTACAAAAAATATTCTGTGTGCCACATATTTATACTACTATTAAAGCAATGGTGCTGAGCAGTTATTACCCTCATTCAGTAACCGTACCCATTATAGTGCCTACAACATCATTCTAAAAATGAAAGTAATTGATATATCCTACATATTTTAAGAGATTTTCAACTTTTAATTGCAAGTGTTGCTCAATGCAAAATAACAGTATTTTATGTTTTTTGGCAAATTGACGTTATTGCATTTTCACCACATAGTTTATTGCCCTTTTTATTATGTGAGGTAGAAGGAAAAGTTGTACTTGAATTTACATTGAATAGATGTCATTATTTTAGTATTTCTGTTTTGCATATATGACGTTTTTTTCTGTTTAATTTTTTGGGTCAAGAAAATATACATTTATAGTTTTTATGCCTTTAGAATCCATAGCTCCTTCTTTACAATTGGCTATAAAATAGCT
This sequence comes from Bufotes viridis, assembly GCA_033119425.1. Taxonomy (NCBI): domain Eukaryota; kingdom Metazoa; phylum Chordata; class Amphibia; order Anura; family Bufonidae; genus Bufotes; species Bufotes viridis. Next base: position 195,172,920 of record CM065592.1, read on the forward strand.
ACCAATAAATTGCTGTACTTAAGGCTTTAATTGCTGTAGCCAATATTTCTTGATTTTCATCTTTGGTTTATCTAGTTAGTAATATTTTGTTGCATGGGTAAGAACTTTCAAATATATTACTTTCAATGTCAGAACGTTATGACTAGAATGCAAAGAGAAAAATTGTCTCAGTCAAGTAGTTAATTAAAATATACCGTGATGCAGTAAAACAGTAAAAAAAAAAAAAAAAATTATGAAAATACAGAAATATTTGCAAATGCTGGTACTCTGCTGGACCTGGACAATGGTGTTAAGATAAAGGTAAGATTTTATGGTTGTGGGTTAATGTAAATAATTTTGAAATAGGATTAAGAATTATAAATCAGGAATACGTCAATTAAATTGCCCTACTGATTCAAAATTTACTCATCACGATCTCTCATGATATAGTCGTTAGGGATGAGCAATGCATGCTTCGGATCCTAGATCCAAAGTTGTTTCTCTTCAAACTTCGGTTTAGTGCTATACAGAGATCTGTCTCTGTACACCATTAAAATGTCTGGCTTCCAATGAGGCAAAGTGAGTTATTCCCGAAGTCTCATGAGACTTCTGTGAATAACTTTGGCATTTGATTTTTAAACTTAAAAAGCATTATAAAACAAGCATTCGAAGTTGGCTTCAGTTCCTAGTGGTACCTCGGAACCGAAGCCGACTTCAGACTCAAGTTTGTTTTAAAATGGGAATAACTGACTTCACCTTGTCAGAGGCCATACATTTTAATGCTGTATATAGACGGATCTCCGTACAGTATTAAACCGACGTTTTGAGCAATGTGACATTTGATCTCGGATCCAAAGCTTGCTTTGCTCATCCCTAATATTGTAGTCAGAGTATATTAAGACAGTATATGATTAGTGTCATAATAATAAGTCATAAGATTTGTAGATATTGTCAAGTAGTGTTGCTTTGGAATATTAGTCATATCTACAAATGTTCCCAATCCTACCTTAAAGGGCATCACGTCAGATTTGTACCTATGTGACTGGAAGACCTGTTGCATGTGCGCTCGGCAGCTGAAGACATCTGTGTTCATAAGTGCCCGCATTGCTGAGAAGAATGACGTTTTAATATATACAAATGCAATACGCAAACATGCAAACACAACCACTGGGAAGCTATATATAGACACCTATAGAATATACAGTATATCTCATGACAGAGTACTCCAAAATCATAGTATGTCACATATTTTTGGATATAATGAGCGAGGGAACATTAAAGAAGGGCACATCTGTAGTTAACTATACGAGTTACTATATCTACTGGAATGTGCATTTCAAATTTCTTGTCTAGTGAACATTGTGGAGTGTTTCCAATTATTGAAAGTGTATTCCTTATGCAAAGTTTGCAGTCTTGGAGATCACTTGAAAGACACAAATATAAACAATAAAGTGTTTCACTTGAAGACACCGTGCAGACAAGTCTATTATGAGCAGAAGATTAAATGTCAACAGTGATCAACCAAAACCGCAGTGTATGTTAATAAACTAGATATTTGTAATGCTAAATATTTCAGGCTAAACATTTCTGTGATACAAATAATGCATACAATCATAGTACAATATAATGCTTTGTAATTTGCAGTTTTACACAAGGACATTGGCCCCTGCAGAGCTGCTACAATAACAGGCACCCTCTCCAGGATTTCACTGAATGATGAGGAAGAGGAAAAGGCGATAAACCCAGAAGGAATGAGCTATTCTACCTTGCCAGGAAACATCATTTCTAAAGTTATTATTCAACAACCATCTGCTTTGCACATGCCCATGAGTATGGGAGAAATGGCTGATCAGTGTTTGAAGAAAGAGAATAGTGAATTAAGACGAACTGTGTACTTATGCACAGATGACAACCTCAGAGCTGGAGACCTAGATATGGTCCATCCCCAGGAGCGAATGATGGAAAGTGACTATATTGTAATGCCAAGAGGCTCTGGGAACATGCAGTCACAAATGAAGGATGAAAATAAAATGAACATAGCTATGGATACATTGCCTCATGAGAGGCTATTACACTACAAAGTCAGTCCTGAATTTAGCATGAATCCAGCTGTAATGGAACAATTTGGTATAAATTTAGATCAGCATCTTGTGTCTCAAGAACACATGCAGAGCCTTCCTTTTGAACCTCGCACAGCAGTAAAGAACTTTATAGCCTCAGAGATGGATGACAGTGCAGGATTATCAAGGAGTGAAACAGGTTCTACAATATCTATGAGCTCCCTAGAGGTTTGTAATTCATCATTTTTTACATGTATTTCATATGTATAACAAATATCCATCATACAGTAGATGATAACTAGATAGCAGTTCCTCTAAAGAAGAAATGTAAATTTGAATTTATCATAAATTAATAAGTTGGATATAAAGTGACTTTATTTTTTACTTAGTATTTTCCACGAAAACAGGTTATAGCTTGTGGGATTTGGCAATGGTCAGAGTCAATTTAGGTTTTATCGAGATATAGCCAGGCTTCAAAAGTTCAAAGCTCAGTCTTTTGAGGCTTTTATTGACAGCATATATACAGGCAACAGGTATACAGATTTCAAAAAACAAAATAAACCAAAAGATAAACAAAATCCTACTAATCTAAGCACTAGCTAAAGAGTTTATATTCCCTCTACGTCTTACATACAATAAATAGTTTGTGTACAGCTTGTGAGCAACCTCCCTGCTCTGTCCAGAGAGAGATTCCCCAGTATAGCTAGGGTTTTTAAATATGCCTATATTTGCTAATGAGTCCAATGCAGGGAACTGGAGTAGGACCAGAAGGTTCCTATTACCCAGAACACTGCTTTAACCAAGAAGAGAAACAAAAAATGTGTGCACTCCTACTTCATGGAGTCCCTCATGATGTATAGTTGAGAATGCAAGGTGGCATATATACACCATCCACCTATCCAGTCGCTGTCTCACAATCTATATAGTTTAATATGCCCACACAGCCTATGTTTTACTTTTTATCTTCATATCATATTTATGCTGTTTTACAAGATATATGATGCCAGCGATCCAAAGTGTAGTACAAAAGATGAACATGGCAGCTTCAGTGAAGGAGAGCCACCAAGTACTATATCTTTATATAGGCAATAGACACCACTAATAGAACACACGCCTTTAGTCAGTCATGTTAATAAGTATAACTTAGGCCCCTTTCACATATGCGTTTTTGCTTTCCGTCCTAGAGTTCCGTCCTCGGGGCTCTAGGACGGAAAGATACTGATGAGGATTATCCCAATGCGTTCTGAATGGAGAGAAATCCATTCAGGATGCATCAGGATGTCTTCCGTTCAGTATGTGAACGTTTTTTTGGACGTTGACAAAACTGCAGCATGCTGAGGATTTGTCTCTGTCTAAAAATCCGGAAGACATGCCGTAACGCCGGATCCTGAATTAATGCACATTGAAGTGCATTAATCCGGATCCGGCATTAAGCTAAACGTCGTTTCGGCGCATCGCCGGATCCGAAGTTTAGCTCTCCGCATGCGCAGCAGCAGTTCCGATCGGGGCCCCAGTGAAAGCTGGGGCTCCGATCGGTTACCATGGCAGCCAGGACGCTACTGAAGTCCTGGCTGCCATGGTAGGTACTCCGCAGCAGTGTACTTACCTGCGCTCCTGGCGCTCATTCATGATGTCACAGGTCCAGGCGGCGCATTGATCTATGCACCGCAGGGACCTGTGACATCATGAAGGAGCGACCGGCGGCCGCAGCGCAAGTAAGTACACTGCTGTGGAGTACCATGGCAGCCAGGACTTCAGAAGCGTCCTGGCTGCCATGGTAACCTGAAAGCATTTCAAAGACTGATCAGGAACCTGATCAGTCTTCTAATGCTTTCAGGCGACTTGCGTTCTGACAGATCTGCCGGATCCTCAGAACGCAAGTGTGAAAGAGGTCTTAGCATATAATGTTTGCTGAACTCACCAAATTTAGTGAGAATGGCCCACCATTGCATGTATATGGAGATGTCCTCAATTTGCCATAACAGATGACAGAAGGATTGTACTGTTGAATTTCAACATATTGAATTTGGCTGATGGCTAAAGGGTAGGAAAACATTTGATGAAGCTACGGACAACATAGTGTATTACATAGTATATTATGTTGATTAAAATTGATGATGGTCTACTATTTGTCACTTTGATTAACTAATTGCTTGTCTTTTAGTTGCAAAGGTGGCTATAATGTCTTTTACTTTCTCACATGTCTAAATGAAGCATTGCTGCTGTTTATCAGTTAAGTAATCTAGAAGAACTCTGAACCCGTTATTTACTTAGGGATTTCAAAAGAGAAAATAGATCATTTACAATTAGACATTTCATTTCAAGCTTGCTTGGACAATCTAATATTGACTAAAAGTGTATGCTTACATTTAATTCTTCATATCTCAATAAGGTCTACCTTATGTTTAAGAAGATGATAAAATTATTTCCTGACATTCTGTTATTGTTTCTAGTGCCTATGATATGAGCCATGTTTGATCAAATATTTCTCTGTGTGTAATTTTTATAGGCTAAAATTACATTCACATCTTATTCAGTATTTCAAATAAATTAGAAAAATAAAGAGACAATAAAATCATCCAATGTACCAATGTTTAGAAATAAACTAGACGCAGTTTGGTAATTCCATGGACCTGGACACTTTGTGGCACTTTCAATATTGTAAATTTGTATGCTAGTTGGAAAAAAAAAAAAAACTTCTTATATTGGTGGAATGTCTTTTCAAGGTTAATTTACTTTAAATTTAGATTCCCACAATAGGTTATGTTGGCTGTTTAATGTCTGGCTGTAACGATATATTGATCTGATAATACAGATTGCTTGCTATCATGAAAGTGCAGGATTATAAAACATTTTACATTATCCTGGAACATCTATATTTTGGCAGAGGGAGCACTGAATTTTAAGACCTTGAAGTGGAGCAAGCAGTACCTAAGTTTATAAATAAGGAAAATACAGTGGCATGAGATGCCCCAAAATCATTAAGAGGTGCACCTTGGCTGGTTCATGCGCCAAAATTTGAAAACTCAGTCAGCTAGCAACTTGCATAGGTTTGAGGCATTACTTCTGCTAGAAAATTGGTGTAAATAATGATAAATTTGTGGGCTGTTTAGGCCCTGCCCCCTTCCACCAACTTTGAACAAAAGAGGCAAGCATGGTGGAGAAGGGACAAAAGTTATTTTTTTGCAGAAAACTGGGTTTGTGCAAAAATTTGTGACTTTCCCCAATATGTTATGCGTAAATGCTACCCACAGTGTTTATTAACAGTTTTATTGGTTCATTGACTGTTGAAAAATGACAATTTCCTTGGGTTCTTAAAATTAACAGGGAAAAAAAATCTTCCGAAGTCAATCTTATAATCCAGATGCTATGTTCACACATAGTGCATACGCCACAAATTTTTCATATAGATTTTTGGGTGTAGGAATCCACAAAGCAATAATATATAGTGGCAATGCATAGGGTGATAAAATATGCAACCATTTTTTTTTACTTCAAATGGAGACGGACCTTTCATTGTCATGTCCCTTAAATATTACCTTATTCACATTTTAAAACCTGTTATTGTCTCTGGCAGTAAATAAAAACATCAATAAGCATGAAGAAAATACCACAAAGTGTCCTAGTCCAGGAAATTTCCTACTGTAGTACTTGGAAACATTCTCCTTCTTAGTGCCTGACTCTACTCCAACAGATGCTGGAAAATTTATACAAAATGACCATCCTCAATGGTGCGGAGGATAAACCAGGGAAGACAGATATGCTACATATGATATTGCCCATCCTAATCATTTTAATAATTGTTAGTAGTGACAGTGGATTGAAGCATGATCAAAATGCCATGATATAGACTCACACCATTTATTTATTGTGTGTTAGTGAGTTGCTGTTTAAGGTAGTGTTGCTGCCTCTGGCTATTGTAGTTGAAAGAACAGAACTACATGCTGTAGTCACTAAGGTTTTGTGTGTGTGTGTGGGGGGGGGGGGAGTATAATTGCTTAGCATTATATACTACCGGTGTTAATCATATGCATAGTTTTCAATGTCCTAAGTTGTACTGAGTTTGTGTAAGTTGAATGACACTTTGTTTAAGGTTAAGAACACTATCCTAGGAATTTTAGCACTTTCCACTTTTAAAGACCAGGTTATAGTGGCATGCAAAAGTTTGGGCACCCCTGGTCAAAATTACTGTTACTGTGAACAGTTAAGTTGAAGATGAAATGATCTTCAAACCGCATAAAGTTAAAGATGACATGTTACCTCTGTATTTTTGGCAAAAAATGTTTTTTTCATCTTTTACATTTTCAAAATAACATGTTTGGGCATCCAGTATTCTTAGTACCTAGTAGCACCCTTTTTGGCAAGAGTCAATTCTTGTTTCTTGATCCTTCCTTGCAAAAACCTTCCAGTTCTGTGAGATTCCTGGGCTGTCTTGTATAAACTAATCTTTTGAGGTCTATCCAAAGATTTTCAGTGATGTTCAGATCAACGGTGAGAGCCATGATAAAACCTTTAGCTTGTGCCTTTTGAGGTAGTTTCAGGTTTTCATGTCCTCAGTTTGAAATGTAATTAAGAAATGGCAGTTAACAAGAACAATGTAGGTCAAGAGAAGGTCTTGAAAACTAAGATAAATGTCAGACAGCTGCTCATAGGATTTCTAGAAAGGCAAATCAGACTGCAAAAGACCTTCAGGAAGATTTAGCAGAATCTAGAGTTGTAGTACATTGTTCTACTGTTCCAGCAAATTCTGGAAGCAAACATTAGAGATGAACGAATTTCTTAAAAGCTCGATTCAGCTCATTCAACAAATTTCACAAAAACTTTTTTTGTAAGTAGCGGTTCAAAAGACAGGGAGCTGCGATAGCGCCACCCCCATCATTGCACCCCTCGGATGCCGTTTTCATATATGATCGCGGCATCTGAGCGCAAAATTAATAATAAAAAAAAATTTCATCAAACTTGCCTCCTCCATTTGCTTTCAACGAGCCGGCCGCCGCCATCTTGCTGGAAGATCTCGGGCGAAATCCTGTGCGGTGCGAGATTACGTCATCTCTCCGGCTGGCGTGGTGACGTCATCATAATTCAATTTGCTGACACGAAACACGAGGATATTCGGCTTCTAGGCGAATCAAATTTATCCTGAAATTCGGATCGTATTCACTCATCTCTAGCAAACATAACACCAATTGTAAAAAAGCTGAAGTTGAAAAGAGGATTGCTTCTACAAATGGATAATAATCCTCAATAGACTACCTCAAAAGGTGAAAGCTGAAGGTTTTACCATGGCCCTCACAGTTCACGATCCATTAAAAATCTGTGTATAAACCTCAAAAGAGCAGTGCATGTAAGACTATCCAGGAATCTCATAAAACTGGAAGACTTTTGCAAGGAAGAATGGATGAAAATCCCTCAAAGAAGAATTGAAAGACACTTGGCTGGCTACAAAAAGTCTTTACAAGCTGGGATATTTACTAAAGTGGGTGTTACTAGGTACTAACCATTCCGGGTGCCCAAACGTTTGCTTCGGGTCCTTTTCCTTTTTTTGCTATTCTGGAAAATTTAAAATATAAACATAAATATTTTTGCTTAAAATACAAAGGGAATGTGTCATCTATAACTTGATGCATTTTGGAGATCAATTCATCTTCAACTTGCTTAACTGTTCACAGTAACAGTAATTTTGACCAGGGGTGCCCAAACTTTTGCATGTCAATGCAGATACAGTATGCATGGGAGTTATGGAATGTGTGGATTTTGTACGTTTACTTCTTTCATGTGGGGAAATTCTTTAAAATAAAATTACCTCATTTACTGATAAATACTGTTTATGATTGAGTTATGCAAAAGGTGTAGCATGCTCAATGTAAATGAGAACCATACTAACCTAATGCTCTAACCTGGACTTCTAACAATGCGATAAAGGTGGTATTGCAATAAGGATCCAAGACAAATAATGGGCCCAAACCCATCTATGGACTGCCACTCACAGGTTGTTGATTGGTAGCTAGAGTGATTAAATACAAAATTAAAGTGATATATTTAATAGTCAATAATGTGCTAAACTAGTTCCCAGCAAAGTTTTTTTTAATTGTACATATATTTAAATTAGTGTTTGGTCAGTGGTACACCAGTTTTGATATTCTCTGCATAGCCAGAGGCTGCACTTACTGTAATTTATGGTGAGGCGCATGCCTCATCATAAATATGGCAGTCCATACGACTAAACTGAAATCTACTCATAACTGCTGTAGATTTTAGTCTTGAATTAAGCCAGAAAATGCTGGTTGCAACTAAATTGAGTTGCAGGGGATTTGCAAACACAGGCGTAGGAAGATGATAAAGCCCCTATGTGTTGCATAAAGACTATAATATTCTACTTGATTTTAAAACTAGGGGGCCACTGTTATTGAGAAAAAAAACAGCTTTTCTTCCACTAGTTTTGTGTAAGACACAATAGAGTTCAAAACAGAGGCTTTTGGGCATCAGTGAGAGTTTGGGGGTGTAAGATATGCGGCCAAGATATTTCTCATGATTTTGGTCATGAGAATGCTTATATTAAAACATCATTATCTCCATAGACAATTTAAAAGTGAATAAAATAGCAACTGGGTTCAGGCATTGTATTAATTCCCTAGCATTACAGAGTATATCTATTGATAGATCCCCTATAGGGCAGGGATGCCCAACCTGCGGCCCTCCAGCTGTTTCCAAACTACAATTCCCAGTGGTATGCCTGGACAGCCTACAACTATTAGGGCATGCTGGGAGTTGTAGTTTTGTGACATCTGGAGGGCCACAGGTTGAGCATCCCTGGTATAGGTGTATTTCTGTGTTAACTGGCAGAAGTAGGTTATATACTAGCAGCATATAGAGTACTCCTAATTTAAAGGGAACCTGTCACATTGAGCATGTAGTTTGATTTGTGGGAAGCTTTAGCGTTGCGATCCATCTGTATATAGCATTCAAACGTATGGGCTCTGACAAGGTGAACTTTATCTCCAAAGTCTCGCGAGACTTCATTGAATAACTTTAGCCATCGATTTTTAAACTTGAAAAACATTTTTAAACTTCAATCAGAAGTTGGCTTCATTACCAGCTGGTACCTCGGTACCGAAGCCGCGTTCGGATTTAAGTTTTAAAATGGTTTTCAAGTTTAAAAATCGAAGTCCAAAGTTATTCACCTTGACCGAAGTCTTGCAAGACTTTGAAAATAAAGAATTTCCCTTCGGCGGAGCCCATGTATTTAAATGCTGTACAGATATGTTCCAAAGTATTGGCCGAAGGGATTTCGAATCTGTGATCCGAAGCTCACCTTGCTCAACACTGGGAAGCATGTTAAAGAGTTAGACAAGTCAAGCAGACTATTATATAGATTTGTGAGAAAAGAACTAACTTGCATTTTATTCATTTAAAAGGAGATCATCACCAGGAAATTCACTATTAAACCATGCACAAACCATGTCTTATAGGGCTAGTTTGACTGAATGTAATGAGTCCTGTCACATAATGGGGTTTTGCCATCACAGACAATGAGGGAATATCGCTAGGATATGCCCCCATTGTCTGATATGTGCGGGTCCCAGAGATGGATGCAGAGAACTGAGCAGGGAAAGTAGTAGAGGGTGCACTGCGCATGCGCAGCCACCCTCCATTCATTTCTATGGGGCTAGCTCAGCTATTTCCGTCGGCCCCATAGAAATGAAAGGGAGCGGGGCCGCGCATGCGCGGTTCACTACTATTCACTTGTATGGGAGCTGCGCTTGGTGGTGGCCGGACCCTGGGAAACCTGGGGTCCTCCAGCCACAACTCTCCCCACTCCATTCTCGTTGTAGGTGCAATATGCCCCCATTGTCTGTTCACTGTGAATTTCTTGGTGACATATATACAATCTTTAAACATACTCAATCACTAATTATTCTGTGCTGAGGAGTTATGTATGAAAACTAGCTGTCTATCACAGTAGGGCCACACCCTGGATTTGTAAGCTCAGAATGTTCCCTTTAATGAATAGAGCAGGTTTTGCTGACTTTTTTCCACAAAAACTATATATTAACCTACTCAGCCCTTCCTGCCCATAACAGTTTGCCCACAAATAGAGTAGTGTGTTCAACTTCCTAAGTTAAAGAGGTTCTCCGGGAATTAAGAAAATTAAAATACTTATTTATTACTTATAATAATAATAATAATAATGATAATAATAATAAATATATTCCCAAATACCTTTTATTATTTATAGTGGCTCATGTTGTCTAGGGAGCAATCATCAGTGAAACAAAATGGCCACCATCCTGTTGGTACACACAAAACCTGTCCTAATCATACAGGAGGAGAAGTTACTTCACAACTCCTTTAAGTGTAACACATTTTTTTTAATTGTGATAAACCATAGCGTTTTGGATAGCAACATAGTTAAAATTAGGGATATGAAACTGTAAACACATCTTTATAATATTCATATTAATAATATAAAAATGCCCTTTGATAAATTAATCACATCTGTGTGTTGAATGTCAGAAAACTTTATTGAAACTTAAGCCAGCTAGTTTGATTTGGAAAAAAATTGCAAGGGAGATAAATACCAAAACAATTATAATGTCATCTAAACCCAATGGTATTGTAATTTTTAATAAAATGATTCATTGTGAACCCTACTGTAAGCTACTTATACTTGCATTGCAATAGTGGTAGTTTAAAGAAAAATTGTGTGATATCTCTCACCAACATATTCCAAAGCATCTTACAAACATCATCACTTGCTCTCTCCAGTAGAATGTAGATTCCCAGTCATTATGTCGTTGGAGTGAGTAAGGAAACCAGAGTACCTGAAGGAAACCCACACAAACACAGCGAGAACATACAAACTCCATGCAGATGTTGCCCTTGGTCAGATTTAGGGCTCATTCAGATGGCCGTATGTGATTTGTGGTCCACAAATATCTGGATCAGTTGTTCACCAAAATCTTCTGCATGTCCGCAAAAAAACTGAATTTATGTTTCCGTATGTCTTCCATATTTTGCGAATCTGCAAAAAATAAAGTATTATTTTATAAAGATTCAAAGGTGACATGACAGGACATGAAACTTTGCGGAAACGGATCCTCAAAATACGGATTGCATACAGAATATATTCCGTTTGCAATCCACATTGTTGCAGAACCATAGACTTGATTGGGACCACAGACCGCATTTTGTGGACAAGTATAGGATAAGTTCTATCTTTTGTGTGGACATACAGAACGGACATACGGAAGCGGAGAGCACACAGTGTGCTATCCGTGGATTTTGCGGTCCAATAGAAATGAATGGGTTTGCATCTGATTTGTAAATATGTGGAACAGATACGGAAAGAAAAATACAGTCGTGTGAATGGGCCCTTAAACCTAGGACACTAGCACTGCAAGGCACCAGTGCTAACCAGTGAGCCCCTGTGGTGTCCATGTAATTATAGCATATTTTGAGTTTCTACGATAAAATATATCTACAGTATGTTTTCTACATACAACCATTCATGATATTTTAATATGGTTCAAAGCAGTCTTGTTGAGCTATCTCTCTAAATCTATAGTTTGGAGCTTATGGACTTGTCAAGTGAAAGTTCTGACCAGTCCTGTTCCTTGTTGTTCATCACAGCATGAAAAGCCACATTACAGACAATTCAGTTCTTTGAATGTGGATTAGGCGCTGAATTATGTAGTAATTTTGAAACAAAAAAGATGAAATTTTATTAGTGCAAGCTATGTAGAAAAAGCAGCATCACATAATTTGAAAAAAATCTGTTGATATCATAACATACTGTATGTCATATTTAAGTTTTGACCAGAATTGAGCAAAAATTTGAGACATTTGGTTTTTCACTCCCAAAAAAAACATAACAGGCTAGAAAAAGTGTCATGGCAAAACTGTAAACTATCTCTGAAGTTTATGAAAGGCAAAGGTTAAAAAGATTTAAGTAATGCACAACTACGACTGCTAATAGCAGGCATGAAAAAAAAATTCTAACAGACAATACATTATATATTTAAAGCCACATGCCCCATTTATTTATAGTCCCAGTGTAATATAATTATTTCATTAATGAATTCATATACATTTAAGGTGTTCGGTACTTGAATGATTATTTATGACGTGTAAGTAAATTATATGTAATATCGTTACTAACACTTTGATTTTTGATTTATGTTGGGTGCTGAGTCTATATAACTTTGTGGAAGTTTTCCCTTCCTGACTATTTAAAGATGCTTATCCTTACTAATCCAGGTTGCCCACTTTTGTAAAGCCTCTACCACATAATTATGTATTTTTCCAGATTTAAGATTAATTCTTGTTGTGTAGCAAAAGTTGTGAATATTGGCATTGATACTCATTCCTAACCTTAGAAATCTTTATGTAAAGGACATTTTATTATGAATGATAGAAATGCATAGACATAAATCACATTTTAATACCATTCTTCATTTTTTTTCTTTCCTGCACAATAGAGAAGAAAATCTCGGTATTCTGACCTTGACTTTGAAGTAAGTTAACAAATTATGTAATGTTTTATAGGGCTGCTTTATCTGTGACATTGACTTTGACACACATGCTTAGTAAATATTTTACAATACTTTGTACAACGGTTCTGCCACCCTACCTTTCAAGGCGAATCCTTTATGAAAACCTCTTGGTTTCTTTTACAAATGTCAAATTATAAGTGACTGATATACCTTCTTTAAGAAGAGCTACCTTGTCTGTGTCCCTTTGTGTCCCTATAATATCGTAGCCATGTCCTCTGACACTGGGTGAATGCAACTACCTTCCAGGTTAATCTCAACATCTTAACTTAAATACCAACAATTAAAGAGATTCTCCAACTTTAGACATTCATGGTATGGTCATATCTGATCCCAACCTGACAAATGGGCATCCTGCATCTCCAGTTCTGTAAGTCAAGACAGCAGATGATCACATCCAGGAGGAGACCAAAAGAAACAGTGCTAGTATGTGTGACTCTCTTGTAGTCTGTTGAGGATTAGGTTATAAAAGTATCTTCCTTGATGTGGATTTTACCAGCTGCCTTGTTTTACAGAACAGGGGCTTAGAAGTGGGATCTCCATTTTAGTGGTTTTCAGTAATGTCCAAAGTTAGAAATTAATCAGGAATATTTCAGACAGTATTATAATTTATCTATCTATCTATCTATCTATCTATCTATCTATCTATCTCACATCTATCCATCTATCTATCTATCTATCTCACATCTATCCATCTATCTATCTATCTCACATCTATCCATCTATCTATCTCACATCTATATATCTCACATCTATCTATCTCATATCTATCTCACATCTATATATCTCACATCTATCTATCTCATATCTATCTATCTATTCCATATCTATCTATCGATCTATCTATCTATCTATCTATCTATCTATCGGTCTATCTATCTTCTGTCTATTTTAACTAGTATGAATATGTAGAGTGTTTCCCAGAATGTTTGCATATTTGTAATTCTCTGATTTTGATAGTTATTTATGAAAATGATGTGATAACTTTACAGAGTAGTAAATGTAAGATGAACATATACAACATTGTACATGAAATTTTTTGGATAAGAAACTAAAGGGACTTTGCAAAGCATCTGTCAATGGGTGTAATAGCACATTTGTCATGGGAAGGGCCAATTGTCTTCTAGAACTGCAGTTATAGGAAATAAAAATAGAAATCTACGCATAGTATTGGAATGTGGTATAATAAGATATATGTTGTATCTCTTGGATTGTTGATGACCGTCGTAGAGTTGATTTCTTAGCCAAAGAGGGCAAAACTTTTCCTATCAGGTTGACCTACTGTATCAATTAGTATCCCTATTTCAGCATGTTTAGCCATTTCGTTCACAATATTACCAATGGGGTACACCTGGGCGGAGGTAATAAATTGTGAATGCAGCAACCGGGGGGGTGGGGGGGGCGGGGGGAGAGTGTCTAGCATTCTAGGATCCAAGTGTCAACTTACTGACCTTGGTATACAGCAAAACACAGATCAAAAATTCATATAGATTACTTTCCAAGGAATGGAAATGTCTCCACAATACACACCTCAGGGTAAAAGCCTAATTACATCAGCTATAAGAAAAGTAATTGGTAGAATCCTGTGATCTATGCATTCACTGTGATTAAACCCAGCTTGATGTCATGAGAAACAGGTTGGTAGAGGGTTCTTTATTCTGTAAACTCTATCCCTATCCTACATTCTTTATATTATTTAACCTGAACGCAGGGTGATATTTAAAGTTTATTTTCAGAGTAAGCACACATTTGTACTTATATGAGAAAATTTAGCTTATAAAGTAATACAGATAAGGAACAATGTAGACAAACTGAGGTTATACATAGTGCAGGGCTGGAAGGGGTTGGCCACTAAAGAAAATTCTGATATCATGCCCCACCGCCTCAGGCCCAGCACTAGGCATAACTGATTTCAGAGGAGTAGGTTCTTTTGATGTTATTGCTCTCTGGCATAATGATCTGCAAATACTGAGATGTGTTATTGAAAAATGTATAGGTACGTTAATTCTAACATAAAACCTCTACATAACTATCCATAACAATCATTGTGCACTTCATAAATCTTGTGATACACCATAAGCATCCTAATATACATACATACATTGGGAAAAATGCAGAGAAAATAGAAACTATTCAAATTTTTTTATTTATTAATCATTTATAGCACATCAGTAATGCCCCTTTCACACGGGCGTGATTTCTGCGCAGGTGCAATGCGTGAGGTGAATGCATTGCACCCGCACTGAATCCGGACCCATTAATTTCTATGAGGCTATTCACATGAGCGGTGATTTTCACGCATCACTTCTGCGTTGCGTGAAAATCGCAGCATACTCTATATTGTGCGTTTTTCACGCAACGCAGGCCCCATAAAAGTGAATGGGGCTGTGGGAAAATTGCAAGCGTTCGCAAGCAAGTGCGGATGCAGTGCGATTTTCCCGCAAGGTTGCTAAGAGACGGGACCCGATCTTTATTATTTTCCCTTTTAACATGGTTATAAGGGAAAATAATAGCATTCTCAATACAGAATGCTTAGTAAAATGTGGATTAAGGGGTTAAAAATAAAAAAAATTCTCACCTTATCCACTTGATCGGGTAGTTGCCGATCTCTTCTCTCTTCTTCAAGCATTAGCTGCCATCTAAAGGACCTGTGGTGACGTCACATCACATGGTCCAATCACATGGTTCATCACCATGGTGATGGACCATGTGATTGTACCATGTGATGAGCTCGATGACGTCATCACAGGTCCTTTAGCCGCCAACTAATGCTTGAAGAAGACAACCATGTTATAAGGGAAAATAATAAAATCTACAGAATTCGGGTCTGGGTACCAAACATGCCGATTTTTCCCACGCGTGTGCAAAACGCATTAAAACGCTTTGCACTCGCGCAGAAAAATCGCTCATTTTCCCGCAACACACCCGCGTCTTATCCGGGCGTCAAAGATGACGCCCGTGTGAAAGGGGCCTAAGACTACCACAAACGATGTAGAATAATATCTAGAGAAATCTAGTAGTAGATTTGCAATTGGCAGCAAGAGATGTAGCATCGCACAGACAGTCCATGTAGAAGTGGCTTCAAATGTCTTATGGTTAGTTCGACAAAAAGCCCACCCTTTATGATGCAGAATCTATCTACTGTATCTTTGATTAACATTTTTGCAAGAAATCCCACTATTAGATTGTGACAGTGCCACTTAAAAGGATTTTCCTATTTAAGACATATGGCATATCCACAAGATAAAGGTTTTTGTTCCTGAAAAAGTCACCATTAATTTTAATGGAGAGCGATGTTCACAGCTACTCCTTCACTGGGTATGAAGCCTAAAGGCCTCAATGATCATCCCAGGTCAGGTTAGGTTTAGGTTATTATCCGTAAAAATCTTTTATGGGGAAAAAAATATTTCGATCACAGCAATCCTGGCAGAATGCTAATACACATCTCCAAGGCTCTGTATGCACTTGGATCGAATAGGTTTCCATTCCAGTATTTGAGATTACAAGAGTAGCACAGTCTGGAAAGATATTCTTGCTATCAAAGACACCAAAATCCAACACACTCGCCCATCAAACCTCATTAAAATTAATGGGGTCTGTTAGTGTCAGATACAGTACGTTCAAAACCTATAAGCTATATAACCTAAGCTATAAGCCAAGTGTGAACAAAGCCTGTGTGAGTAAGCCATCGTTGGGCTTGCTGCCAGTGTATGTGCCAAGTGAATTTCCCTATGCATACAGTTTAATATGATTGGTTATACAGTATATTTGCAGAATGGAAAAATGGCATGTGGTATGAATTTTATACTGTATAAGGCCTCTTTCACACGGGCATCATGTTTGACGCCCGGATAAGAGGCGGGTGTGTTGCGGGAAAATGCGTTATTTTTCCGCGCGAGTGCAAAGCGTTTTAATGCGTTTTACATGCTCGTGGGAAAAATCGGCATGTTCATGATTTTATTATTTTCCCCTATAACATGGTTATAAGGAAAAATAATTGCATTCTCAATACAGAATGTTTGGTAAAATGTTAATGGAGGGGTTAAAAATAAAAAAATTAATTCACCATATCCACTTGATCGCGTAGTTGCGATCTCTTCTTCATTCATTAGCTGTCGGCTAAAGGACCTGTGATGACGTCACTGAGCTTATCTCATGGTCCAATCACATGGTCCATGTGATTGGACCATGTGATGTGACGTCACCACAGGTCCTTTAGCTGGCAGCTAATGCTTGAAGAAGAAAGAAGAGATCGGCAACTACGCGATCAAGTGGATAAGGTGAGTTAATTTTTTTTATTTTTAACCCCTTAATCCACATTTTACTGAGCATTCTGTATTGAGAATGCTATTATTTTCCCTTATAATTATGTTATAAGGGAAAATAATAAAGATCGGGTCCCATCTCTTAGCAACCTTGCGGGAAAATCTCACTGCATCCGCACTTGATTTTCCCGCAGCCCTATTCACTTCTATGGGGCCTGCGTTGCGTGAAAAACACACAATATAGAGCATGCTGCGATTTTCACGTAATGCAGAAGTGATGTGTGAAAATCACTGCTCATGTGCACAGCCCCATAGAAATGAATAGGTCAGGATTCAGTGCGGGTGCAATGTGTCCACCTCACGCATTGCACCCGCATGGAAAACTCGCCCGTGTGAAAGGGGCCTTCCACAACTACGCTTTCCCTTTCCGCTAATGAGATCCGTCATAGGATCTTAATAGCGGGGGAAAACGCTTCAGTTTTGTCCTCATTCATTGTCAATGGGGACAATACTGGACTGAAGGGAACGGAATGCTCCAGAATGCGTTCCATTCAGTTTCATTGTGTTCCCATGACTCACACAAAAGTGCAGCGATTTTTAGTGCTTTCTGGGATGCGGAGCAAGACAGATCCGTCATGACTCACAATGTAAGTCAATGGTGATGGATCCGTTTTCTCGGACATAAAATAAAACGGATCAATCCCCCATTGACTTACAATGGTTTTAGAGACTGATTAGTCTTGGCTGTTTTAGCGATAATACAATGGATCCGTTCATAACGGATGCAGACAGTTGTATTATTATGATGGAAGCGTTTTTGCAGATCCATGATGGATCCAGCAAAAACGCAGATGTGAAAGTAGCCATATTAGGGTTGAGCGAATCGAAGTATCCAAAGTGGACTTCGATCCCAATTTCAGGAAAAATTTGATTTGCCGCAAAGCTGAATTTATTCATGCCTGTAGTGACAAATCAATTTTCCCTAAAATGGCGGTAAAGAAAAAAAAAAACATCTCATCTATTTGAATGCAAAGAGGCTGCCGTAGCCATCTTAATTGAAGATCCCTTGCGAAATCTCTCACGCAGTGATGTATAACCTCACCACACCGGCCAGCATGATGACCTCATTATGCACTGCGTGAAATTTTGCGCAATCAATTGTCTTCATTCAAGATGGCCACTGCGGCCCTTTCGCACTCAAATGGATGAGGTGAGTACTATTTTTTTAATTTTTTTTACCGGATTAACCCCGGAAAGCCCTCACTATTATTCTCAGATGCCTCGATCAGCAATGAACGCGGCATCTGAGGGGTTCAATGATGGGGGCGGTGCAATCGCCGTTCCCCGTCATTGTGCCTGCTACTTACAAATATATGCACTTTGTGATGACGTTATTCATCACAAAGCAAATTTATTTGTGAATTTTTCAAAACTTTGCTCAACACTACTGTATATAGAAGAAATTGGAAATGTATATTTAGGGCAGTTTTTTTTTCATGCAGCCCTGCCCAATAGAAGTGAATGTGGCTTGCATGAAAAACGAAATGCTTCCGGATGCAATGCATTTTTCACTGATGGTTGCTAAGAAATGTAGGTTGTTAATCTTCAGTTTTTTGAGGTGTGGGCAGATCACTGACCCATTCAAGTTGAATGGGTCTTGATCCGTTGCGACAGCTGCATGGATGTTGCTTGTGCATTGGGGACCGCAAACTGCAGTCCCCAATGCACGGAACAGCCATGTGAATGAGCCCTAACAGACAGTATGTCTGGTGTGATGGGGTTGATCCTGCTGACATAGGCCCTTTAAAGACTGTCAATAGCAGTAATCTCAGCTTCCATTGTTTTCTTCACTGACATTATATTTGCATAGTGGTAAAATAAATAATGTAAATCAGCAGAGATACAAAAGAAGGCAGTGTAACATTTGATGAAAAAAACAGTTACAAATGCCAAGAGTGAACAATGAATAATCACGGAGGATCATTTTCTAGAACCGCAGTGCACACTAGAAGAGAATCTTCGCTATGGCAACTGTTGCTAAGGTTTCGGAGTCTGACGTTCTTGCTTCAGTGCTGCATGTGGAAGACGGGGATTGCAGAATGCACTGCGGATATTTGTACACTATATATTATATATAATCACTATACTGTATCACTATACCCTCCTCTGGCTTAACGTGCATGTAGAAAGCAAAAGGAAGGGAAATGTACATATCCTGGTCATTATTTGATCCCTAGTACATGGGAGACATCTTATTTTAAAAGGTTTAACATTTAATTCTGACACCCAAGCAGGAGGCAGCTATATTCAGGAGGTGGGAAGAGAAGCAGTCCAAAGAAAATCTTTTATTTATATTGTTTAATTTGTATGGAATGAAATTGAAGGCAGACTTACACGTGTGCTGCTGCTTTATCACTGGGGGCACGTCCACAACATCATTTTTTTTTCCCAGTATGTTTTTGTGATTAATCCCATTCATTTCTATAGGATATGCTGATCCTAATGTGCATTAGTTAGCATAATCAGACAACCCGCAAAGAATCTTTAATATAGATCTTTAGAAATACACTAATTTATGATAATTATGGAGTGATGCAGTTGTGTGCAAGAAAATAAAGGAAATGAACAGCTTATTCATACACAGAGGCTATATGGCAGTACACATTGTCCCTATGGCTCTAGACTACAAACCAATGCTACTGCACTGCATGGTAATTATCTTCAATACTGAATTATTTTATTTATTATGCTCACTTATATAGGGCTGACATATTCCTCAGCGCTTTACAGACATTAACATACAGTAGAGGAAAGCGTTGTCGGCACTGCTCTCTGCAGATTTTTTCCCCCAGCAATTCGGACTTCCCAGCCTGCATATGTTGACATGTGAACCATCCAAAGATATAGTGGTGCTCAGCCAAAAAAGTCTCTAATATGAACTTGTGGCAAGAGAACGGAACGAAACAGGTGGCACTCAGCCACTTCTTGCTAATTCCTCAGGTACCTGTGCAGTATCCCGCAATTACCTTGTTTTAACACTGAATAAACCTGAGGAGTTAGCAAGAAGTGGCTGAGTGCCACCTGTTTCTTTCTGTTCTCTTGCCACAAGTTCGCTTTACAGACATTATCATCACACTGTCCCCAGTGGGGCTCACAATCTAAGGTCCCTATCAGCATGTCTTTGGAGTGTGATAGGAAACCAGAGTACCCAGCGGAAACCCACACAAACACGGGGAGAACATACAAAGTTCATGCCGATGTTGTCCTTGGTCAGATTCGAACCTAGGAACCTCAGAGTGGCAAAGCAACAGTGCTAACCACTGACCTGCCCATATGGAGGTATTCTCAGATAGCAGCAATGTCCTATCTCCATCATACTTCTCCAATAGAAGCATTGAAGTATTTCTATAATGCAAGATCTGCTGGGACATGGCACACCTTTTTCTGTTGGATTATGTTGCCTATGGAGGAGAGTTTCTCAGTACATGGATGGATGGAAGCATGCACAGTCTGCTTGGCTCTATTCTAGAGAGGTAAACAGCCTTAATCTGCTTCTTTATGGGCTCTGTAAACATGGCTCTACAAAGTGATTTCTAGAAATATTATGGTTACACATAATAACATTAAGGTGCTTGATTTGTAAGATGTGAATGTTCGTCTGACCTGTGGTATCACTGCTGGTCATGAGAACAGTGACCCATGCTCCCAATTCTGAATGAAGCAGCAGTCATGCATGCTTTCACTCCTGTTCCATTCAGCTCTATGGGGCGGCCTTAGCACGTGTACTCAGCTATCTCTGACCGTCCCATAGAGTTAATGAAGTGGTGGATAAGCACATCCATTCAAACAAGGAGTACAAACCCCCACCAATCAGACACTTCTCCCTTTGTGAATAGGAGATAAGTTGACAACCCCTTTAAAGGGATTTTCCAAATTAAAGTAGCACTCCCACAAACATTTTTATTCTCTGACCTGTTAGGTAGGTACATGATGTAAATTGTAGTGACGGTAATCTTCCTGCTGGTGACTGTATTTGTGAGTTATCCCCTCCCATTTTTGTGGGAGTGCGTCTTTAATAACCCAGAGCAACTATATGCAATAAAAGTAAAAAAGTGGTGTGCTCACCAGTTAATCTCAGCTCCAGTCCTCCTGGGCTTGTTTACTTCAGTACACATTTAGTGTCTCTGGAGACTTTTTAAAATACCACCCACACCCTTTTTTTACTGTGCTGCAAGGTGCTTGTATGTTCCGGTCTGTTCTTGTGCACTTTGTCTCAAGTTCTTAAATGCTTCTTTCTTTCCGGTTGCACCTCTACTCTTTCTAAGTTCTTGCCTTCTGTATGGTTGCACTTTTGGCTGTTTCTGAGTTCTTGGTTGTCTGCTTTGCTCCTTTCTTGTTCAGTTAAATTTACTTTGTGCTTCTAGCTATTTTCTGCAATTCCACTTATGAATCATACTGTCCCCATAAAGCCTGTCCTACTACTGTAGTTAGACTTCTGGGTAATCGGTATAAGCCAACTAATGGTTCCATCTAAACTGTGGTCACTTAGGGAGATGGCAGCTAAGATTTTCTACACACACTCCTCAGGAACTCCCAATAGTTAGTCTTTCAGGTCAGGACATGCTAGTTAACATTATGCACAATCTGGATCGGTAGTGCCGATCAAGGGGAACAGGGAAAACATTGCATTAGTATTTTTTTTTCTACTAATTTTCTTAAAAAAAGAGATGTTAGATGAAAGTGTGATTTGTGACAAATTAGAATTAATTACATGTATATTTTTTTTATCTCAAATGCATCTATTTTGACACTAAGTATTTGATGTTATAATAATTGTATGTGTGCTGTTCCCTAAGAAAAGAAAACGCGTGTATTGGCTATTTTTGAGTTTCAATCCACCAGGCATTCATTTAATATAATTAAGTGATTCACAATCACCTCTCAGTTTGAGTAACACTTTTTCTCAGCTATGTACATAAAATGCAAACACATCTAATTACTTAATTGGATCAATTACTTATGGGACTTTTTGTTTCACAGTCTTCTTAAATAGCCAACTTGCTTTAGGATTTTATTTTAATCCAAGCCCAGCGTGGTATAATTATATAATTAGGTGATGTATACCCATAATGCATTTTCACTATTTTGTACTAAAGGGCTTATCACTTCAGGACATTCTTAGTTCACATGAAAAGTTAAAAACTAAATTTTAATTTATAATTGGAAAATACTGCTACTGTTGCAAAATAAAAAAGCATTAACAGCCAAAAACTGAGTAAAGTCACAGGTTGGGGAACATTGTTATACAGTCTATTGTTCAACATCTAGATGGGATTCCCTTTGACATGCATTTTTGAACTACACAGGAACACATTTCACTTGGCTCCATTTATATAATAAGATACAGCAATAAATGTATGGATACACGAAATGCCAAAGTGAAGTAATTATGCAGATTGTATGTAAAATGTAGTCCCGATCATATAGTAAATTTGAAGAAATGCAAGCTTGTTGCTAAAACTACCCAACTCATAGAATTACTTTTGGGTAATTGGAATGTTTAGCCTCTGCAATTACTAATAAATGGTTACAGTCGCGTCACTGGTAGATATAGATCAGTTTCTAAAATTAAAATAAAAAAAACTTTATTATAATAACAATTTACTAAAAAAACTGGGAGGAAAACAATTATAAATCTATAAGTCCAATACCATAAATAAAAGCAGCATGAAATCAACCCAGATGCTCTACGCAGGTGCATATATCTCTGTACACTCACTGCTGCTCCCATAAATAATTGGTATTATTAGTAAGGGTCTAGGTGGGGATATGTAATGCCTTACTGGTTATCACCACTCACCCTTGGTGTAACACAGATGCTTCCCTCACTTATATTCACTTATAGTCCCATCAATAGGGGCATGGGCACTGGCCATGTGCGCTCCGCATTTGGAGACTGCACATGGCCGTCACTTTAATAGAAATGTCTTTTCTTGTCCGTGTCTTTGGACAAAAATAGGACATGTTCTATTTTTTTGCGGAACGGAAGTGCGGATGCGGAATAGAAGTGCGGAGGCGGACAGCACACTGTGTGCTATCCGCATCTTTTGAGGCCCCATTGAAAAGGAATTGGTCCGCACCCGTCCTGCAAAATTGCTGAACGGATCTTGACCCATTTTGCGGACGTGTAAATGGACCTCAATTCTGGTTTGTGGAATACGCTCAGGCTGGCACTATGATTATTTTAGTGTTGATTGCGACAGAAAATTAGATGTTTTGGTAGTTTTTTTAGCTCCTGATGAAGGGTGAATGTATCTGAAACGCAATGTGCACAGTGTACAGATTGGTGGTTTTGAGACAAGTGATTGTGAGTTACAAGGCTTTTAGGGGTAAAATTATTATAATGTGATAACTATTAATGACAACTATTGAATTAATTGGAGAATTCTTGTTGCTGAGAAACACTTTGTGAAGGGTTTCTTTTTTCTTTTTTTTTTTCTCCCTGTATCTTATATTCATTTGCTTTATTAATTCTGAGATTTACAGTAGTCCGGTATTGTTAGTAACTTTTGTAATCACTTAAATCTTAATAATTTCTATGTGCTAATATGCTGAGATGTATGTACTAATGTGACAACAAGGGGTCACACTTAGATTTTCTCATTGGTGGTTTCATAATCTATCATTATATTATTTATGACCTGTTTAAATTAACTTTTTATGTTAAACATATTTGAATTTTGATGATATTATTTCTAATACAATTTCTCTATTTAAAAAATCCTATATTCTTCCAGTTTTCTCACTTGTCATTAAGCCTAATAGTTGCCAATCTTGGTCTGTATAGATCACTTTTCAGCAGTCATCTCATTATTATATCAGGCACGATACAGTAACAGGCATTACCTACATATAGATAACACAGATTACAACATTCACAATAGTTGATTGTAAAACCGTATTTGCACCTTCCTTGTACTATAACTAGAGATGAGCGAATTTCATGTTATAAAATTTGTTCACGCTTTGTTTGTTGGTAAAAGCAGCATTACCACGGACCATAACACAATTCTATGACGGAATGCCTTTAGAGGCATTCCGTTATTCATTCCATAATTGAAGTCTATGGCCTGCATAACGGATCTGTTCCGTTTCCGTTATGCAGGAGAGGACTCCCCTGCATAACAGAAATGGGACGGATCCGTTTTGCAGCCCATAGACTTCTATTATGACGGAATGAATAACGGAATGCCTCTAAAGGCATTCTGTTATGCATTCCGTCATAGAATTGCGTTAAGGTCCATGTAATGGAATCCATAAAGCAATTCTGCTTTTACCACCAAACGAAGAGTGAACGAATTTCAAAATATGAAATTTGCTCATCTCTAACTGTAACCTCTGCACAGGTCACAGAGCATGCCTTGAACTCTCCCACAGAAGTCAACGAGTCCCCCCTCCCCCCAGCAAGATGGCAACCCCCAAAAATCTACAATCAGAAATAAAACAGATTATAAAAAGAAATGTGGTTTAAATGGCACAAAAAAAATTACAAGTGACAAATTGAAGAAAACAAAAACAAGGACATTTTTGCCATAACATGAGAATTGTTTGCTCTCATGGCCTCATATCAAGAAGCGCAGTTTGTACTATACAATTGTCCCATATGATATCCTCACAAGGGTTTATTAACACATTTATAATGAAAATTGGTTTATATAATATTACTCTGTTACCCAGTTCTGAAATTCTAACCATGACTTACAGTAACAAAGCAAGCTTGGCTAAGGAAAGAAATTCTTGTTAACAGTTCCCTGTACTTATTCTGTTGGGAGACATCAGCAAAGGGTAATCAAGGAATAACAGAGCAAGAATCTGTTAATTGAACTCTGGTGGAACTAAGTTTAAGTCCCTGAACAGCTGGTTGTTGGGGTGCAAGGTGGGAAATAAAGTCAATAAATATGTCTGAGAAACTAGGCCTCCAGTACAAGATGCAATGTTTTCAGTTAAAGGTACAAGTCTCTAAAATCTTGTTATGCAATTCTAGCACATGATAATGGGCGGAGCTAAATAACTATATGTATACATTTAAAAAACTTTTACTGAATATCCAATTAATACCTTTATGTATGACAGTAACTTGCCCAATTTCTCCCAGCTGTTCATATTCTCATCTTTATTTTGAGCAGAACTTTGTTTCCATAAGATTCCCCCTTAAAGTGACATATTGTGGTCATAGTTAAGACCTTTAGATATTTTATCTATAATTCTATGGGTGCCATATTATGTTAAGCATTAGAAATTAAATGGCATGTATCATCAAAAATGACCATTAAATAGAGTTTTCGTGTTAAATGAGTCTTCCCCTTCACTATTTGTATAAAAAGTATTTCTTGTATTTTGCACTCTAAGCATTGAGCTTAACAATACGGACACTTCCTGTTCAGTAGAGATCATCACTTACAGTAGCTGATGGTCATAGCTTAATGCTTCGCCCTCCCTGCACAATGACCTCTGACAGGTCACAGAGAATATCTAAGACATACTTTCATAGAAGTCAATGAATCATCTCCAGATACCAGTTCCCTATGTCCATGTGGCTGTTGTAAAGTGTATTTTTGAATTGCTGTTAAAAGATAAGACAGAATTAAAATAAAACATCTAGTACCAGAAAAAAATAAAGTAGAAATAATAAAAAAAAAATCTATACATCTTTTGAAAGAAACACTTTGGACAAAATCTATATAGTATGTTATGCCAAGTGCATTGCCTGAGAGTTCAGTGCATGACAGTGATTTAGAAAACACCAACGGCAGCATACCCCGTACCAGGAATAGCACAGTGTATGAGTTTTGCCTGGAGTTTTTGCATGAATTGGCCATAGGCATGAAACATCAAAAGACTGATGGATGACCCAATCAATCATTGGACTGTACTTGGCTGATACCAACACAAAGATTTACAATGAAGCACAGTTAAATCCTGTCAGATTTGCCCTATATGGTCCGCTTTAGCCATTGTACGTGTAAAAGATTTATAGACTGCAGAATGCCCATAAATTAATTTAAATTTTAATGTGATAAAAAAAAATAATCCATGTAGTGCAAAACATAAAAATTAGCACTAGTTTAAAGAATCCTGCAGTATGTACCGAAAGTATAATAATAAACTATTGTACTGTTAACGTGATTATTTGATTCTTCTATGTCATTCTTAAAACATAAATCAAATTATTCTTTTTTTCTTAACAGAAGGTCATGCATACTAGAAAGAGGCATATGGAACTATTTCAGGAATTAAACCAGAAATTTCAAACTCTGGACAGATTTCGGGATATACCAAATACTGGAAGTATGGTATGTAAAATGATTGTAGGTCTCTGTTACCATCTATTGGATGTAACTGCTATTAGAGTTGTAGAGGGGTTGAAATAAGGAGTTTTACTGTATATTAAACGACTGTAACATCTGTGTTTGCAGTCGTTTCATTGTTTACACCACAGGGATAACAATCTTTTTGGTTCATGTGACACACACATGGCATGATGCATTGCCATCATATGACCAGGTCGGATTTTTTACTTATGAATAGAGATGGCCCGAACTATTCACCGGCGAACATAGCTTGTTCACGTCCGCCGTGGCGGGTGAACATATTCGATGTTCGCGTTCGCCCCTATACTTTATCATATACTTTAGCAAACTTTGACCCTGTACCTCACAGTCAGCAGACACATTCCAGCCAATCCGCATACCCTCCCTCCCAGACCCTCCCACCTCCTATCTAAACGCAAGGACAGCATCCATCTTAGATTTATTCTGGAGCTGCAGTGTTAGTAATTGTAAATCGCAATGCGATTAATATAACCTGTATTATTCGCATTGCGATTACAACTTAGATCTGAGTTCCTAATGGTTAACGAATATAGCACTATATTCTCAATCTTCGTTATATTCTAGCAATACAACCATTAGGAACTCAGATCTAAGTTTAATTCGCAATGCGATTAATATAACCTGCATTAATCGCATTGCAAATTCAACTTAGAGTTGAGTTCCCAATGGTTGTTGTATTGCTAGAATATACATTATATTCTAGCAATATAACCATTAGGAACTCAGCTCTAAGTTGTAATCGCAATGCAAATAATTCTTACAATTATTAATCGCTTTGCGAATCCATTTGATGCCTCTGTTTGATTGTATATGACGGTTGACTATGACTACCACCAACGTTCTGCTGCCTCCAAAGCAAGATATCTGAACCCCCCCAGGGGCCATTTGGGCGTTTTTGATAGAAAACGCATCTGCGTTTTTATAATTTTTTCATTTTTTATTAAATTTTTGTGTGTATTTTGCCACATTTGGTTGCATATTTACATTTGGTATAGGCAAATATGGTAGTCTAGATCATGTGTCTATACCAAAACCTAGGATCATTGTTTGACAGCATATTTTCTAAGCCATGTAGCTGAATATAGATTTTGGCAGAGTAATGATCTAGACCTGTGTTTCCCAACCAGTGTGCCTCCAGCTGTTGCGAAACTACAACTCCCAGCATGCCTACACAGCCAAAGGCTGTCTGGGCATGCAGGGAGTTGTAGTTTTAAAGAAGCTGGAGGCACACTGGTTGGGAAACACTGAATTCTAGACTACCATATTTGCCCTATACCAAATGTAAACATGCAACCAAATGTGGCAAAATACACAAAAAAAATAAAATAAAAAATGATAAAAACGCATATGCGTTTTTTGATGCGTTTTCTATAAAAAAACGCCCAAATGGCCCCTGGGGGGTTCAGATATCTTGCCTCTGAGGCAGCAGAACGTTGGTGGTAGTCATAGTCAACCGTCATATACAATCAAATAGAGGCATCAAATGGATTCGCAAAGCGATTAATAATTGTAAGTATTATTCGCATTGCGATTACAACTTAGAGCTGAGTTCCTAATGGTTGTAATGCTAGAATATAACGAAGATTGAGAATATAGCGCTATATTCTCAATCTTCGTTATATTCTAGTAATACAACCATTAGGAACCCAGCTCTAAGTTGAATTCGCAATGCAATTAATGCAGGTTATATTAATTGCATTGCGAATTCAACTTGCCACACTCTGCGTCAACTACATAATTTTCCATGGGAGTTTTGCCATGGATCCCCCTCTGGCATGCCACAGTCCAGGTGTTAGTCCCCTTGAAACAACTTTTCCATCACTATTGTGGCCAAAAAGAGTCCCTGTGGGTTTTAAAATTCGCCTGTCTATTGAAGTCTATGGCAGTTCGCCCGTTCACGAACATTTGCGGAAGTTCGCGTTCGCCGTTCACGAACGGAAAATTTTATGTTCGCGACATCTCTACTTAAGATGTTTTATGATTCCACACAAGCTCCAACCATTATATTCCCATAATATAAGGCCTTTATACACCTCTTTATGGCTCCTACTTTGTAGTGACTGAAGCATAAAAAAATTATTGAATTACTGAATATTTCTATTATATATACACATTTTCAGTATACATGCTGATTTTATATGATTAGGTTTTTAGGCATCCCCTCTGACATGTATTTGCCCCAGTAAGGCATATAAATCAAAGTTGTCTTTGAGGCAACTGCTTTAAGGTTTTATAGCCAAAAAAAATCCTGTTTGTTGGTTGATTTTTATTTTATTTTTTAAGTTGTTTAATGTTTATATGATCATGTGCTTATTTTATTCCAGTTTAGAAACTTACATAGTGTACTTAAAAATTCATATTAATGTGACACATGTGGCAAAATATAAAGATCATTAAACTCAGAATGTCCTTGCAGACAGAACAAATGTAGCTAAAGCCCTTGAAGAGCATCTATCAGCAGGATCAGTCCTATTAAAATAGGGACAATGCCTTGTAGGGTTAATATTGGTGAATAAAATGATACTTCTTATGTGTATGCTTGGCACCAAGATGTAGCTGCTTTTACTTAGTGAATTAGCTCATTGGTGCACTAGGGAGCAGGCGTGGGCCCCTTGGAGCACCATATTGTCCCCACCATGTACCTCCTCACCAATTTCATTGAATTGACCCTGAGTTGTAGTTTCTACTCTCAGGACATGCATAGAGCATCTACTTCCTCCATATTGAATGCTCTGCGCATGCGGCAAAAGGGAAATCTATGGCACAGGCATGAGATTGTGCCAGGTGAGATGCTTGTCCCTTTCAATCAAGGGGAATGTGTGATTGTCAGGATGTGCAGGGTGGGGAAGATCTGGTTCTCTGAGGGACTTAGAGCTAATTTGTATATAAATATCGACTATATCTTGGTAATGTTAATGAAAAAAAGTATTATTTTACTAATCGGAATCATCTCTGCCAGGCATTATGCCTGATTTAACAGGGTTGAACCTGCTGATAGATGCTCTTGAAATAACTAATGATTAATTTTTTAAAGAAATTTGTTATCAATTTTTTTGATGGTCAAATGTCTGTATGCAGTGTTTTATATATATTTGGTATATTAGTAGCAGGCTTAGATGGTGGCGTATTATGGTACTAATATTGGTTTACATTACATTGTTTTTTTTTTTATATATATATTTTTTGAACAGGATAACCCAGCAGTAAACAAGAATCCATGGGACAGTTTCAAAGGCCCAAGTGATTATCAACACTATACAACAATAAATGTATTAGATTCAGAAGCAAAAGATTCTTTAGAACTTAGACCTTCAGAATGGGAGAAGTGTCTAAATTTGCCTTTAGATGTACAGGAAGGCGACTTTCAAACAGAGGTTTAATATTACTATAAAAAAGACTGAAAGAAGAAAACAAGTCATTTGCACTGACACAAACAAACTTTAGAAGCCCTGGCGCCTGGACTTTTGTGACAAATTCATGTCAGGAACTTCATGTGCCAAATGTCAGTGTTCTTTATTTTTTATTTCTTTCCTTTTTTTTCTTTTCAACTTCTTGTCTACTCTCGCTAGAAAATCTAGTGCAGAACCAGGTGTACAAATCTTACCATCATGTGTTGTAAGTACCTGTGGAATGGATTTGTAAGGTAATCTTTATAGATCAACCTCAAACAACAATTCATGTTGTAACAGCTTCATTTGGTTTAGTTTTCAAAAAACTTCACCATGAAGCACAATGTATATATGCAGTTTTTAAAATTTATAACAGTCTGTTTGGCCATTACTACACTTTTTACTTCATAATATAAAAAGCAAAATATTTGTCATTAAATGAATGTTGTTGAGCTATGTTCTTCATTGCTTTAAATGCAATAAAGTAATAATCTCACTTTTATATGAATAATATATTTCACATCTTTATTATTGCAGTTTTATCTTGGAAGCTCCTAGTGGCTTCCTCCGCTGCAGCTCTGTATAAAATATTTAAAATGTTGTATGGTGTAAATAAACTTTTGTCTACAGCCCTGCTTCTGTTGTCTTCTCTCATACATTACAAATGTCTACAGACAGTGCATATCTGTTTTGTCTGTGGTCAATACTTCTGTCTATTTAAATGTTTTCTTCTCACAAAAACCAACCTTAAGTATAGGGTGTGTGGCATTCAGGAAATAACTCTTTACAGGAGTCCTCCGGGACTTACATATTGATGACCCAACCTCCGCATAGGTCATCAATATCAGAACGGCCTAGGCTCAGCTCAGTTCCATTGAAGTGAATGGGGCTGAGCTGCAATACCAAGCACAGCCGCTATACAGTGTATGGAGCTGTTTGGTAAGCTGCAAGGAGACTGCAGCGCTCATGGGAGCGCTGTGGCCTCCTCTATTAACTGATTGGCAGGCGAAGACAAGAGTTGGAGCTCCGCCCATCTCATATTGATGACCTATCCCAAAGATATAGGTCATCTATTACTATAGGTTATAGTAATAGGAACATTCATTCTATTCTGGTCATTTGATGGACACACATGCATAATTTGTGATGTACCATTATCTGAACTCACAGCTCAGCACATTTGTGATCATCACATTTATTCAGTGAAGTTTCCCATTCAGTGACCGCAAGCAGAGATGAAAACAATGCAGGATTTGGAGATGCTACCTATTGCAACCAGTATTGGCACTTATTTAGTTTTCATACCTTTAGGGAAAAACTTTGATTGCAGGGCAACATCTAAAGTTAATGTATCCACTAGTTTACATGTATGAGTTAACGTGTTAGCGGCAGTGTAATGTAGATGTGTTTGCTCATGGTACGGGTTAATATTCTGTACTACTCACCTGTATGACATCTAGTTGTTGCCTGATAGAGCATGTAGTGTAATGCATGAAGACCATGTAACTCCATAATAACTGGCTACCTATCATGTATCTGAAGTAGAAGCCACCACCAGATTGTCTATTGTCTCCATTGTTCCAATGGAGCTCGGAATCTGAATACACACTGTCACTCTTAACCTATAAGGGCACCTAATGAGAACATGGGTGATTAGAGGGAGATCTTAAGCTCCACTTGCAGCCTCTGCTCACTCTAGACAGCTGCCAACTTTAACTAGCCCTTGGATTAGTAGCTAACTGAGGGCATGTCATTAGAAAATCCTATGGAATCACATTTACATCTGTGTAATATTTCCCTTTTTAAGTCTTTCTAGTTGGCAAAAAATGGAGGGGAAAACAGAAGATTCATTTTATATGGCACTTGTCACAGTATTGTGTGTTTGATAGTTCGCTTATTTCATGTGATTGCTCTTCTAGCCAGATGGAAAGTAGAATGTGTATTTTTATGCTCACTTGATACCAGATATTGTGTCCTGACTTTCAAAAAAATATAGTTTTGGTGAGACAATAGGATTGCATTTGTTGGCTGCAAAACCTGCACACTTGTTTTATTTTTATCTTTGTAAGGGAACCCATCACCATGAAAATGCGATAAAAGCTACAAGCAGCATATTATAGAGCAGGAGGAGCTGCTCATTCTGAAGTCAAGGAGGCGGTCCTATCAGTGATTGATAGTTATCTCTGTATTCAGTCATTGAGGGAAGGCTGTCAATCACTGATAGGACCACCTCCTCCAAAACTCAAAATGATCAGGAAATGAATTGAATAAAATACACGTTATACTGAATCTTTTACCATAAAACTTTATATCAATCTGTTCAGCTTCTCCTGCTCTATATCATACTACCTGCAGCTCAGACAACATGTTCAACAGGGCAGGTTCCCCTTAACCCTTTCTACCCCGGACACGGTTTTGTTTTTGCTCCCCCTGCCTTCTCAGAGCTATTACTTTTTTATTTTTCTGTTCAGATAGCTGTATGGGGGATTGTTTTTTGCGGCACAAGTTGTACTTTCTAACGCCACCATTTAATATTGCATATGAAGTAGTGCAAAGCAGGAAAAAAATTCCAAATTGGGTGGAATTGGGAAAAAAAAGCAATTCCGCCACAGTTTTACAGGTTTTTTATTTTCAACTTTTGATGTGAGATACAACTGACCAGTTATTTTCATTCTAAAGGGCAGTACAAATCCGGTGATACCTTGATATATATAGTTTTTCTTAGGTTTTTATACTGATAGCGCAATAAAAACCTTGGAAAAAATGAGTTTTATTTTTTCGTCACTATATTCTGATAATTTTTTTCTAATTATGTGTACGGTGCTGTATGAGTAGCAGGCCCATCTCGTTCATCATTTTCTACACCTGGTTTAGGTGTAGAAAATGGTCTAAATGTCCAGCAAGGATGCTGTCGTACATATAAAATCGCCACAGGATGCAACAAAGTTATGTAGAGGCCAGTGCCTCTACATTGGCGATCCACCACCAAGTATAGGGCTTATTAAGACCAGCTTCTTAAATGCTGGTCTTAATAAATGTGCCCCTTTATATGATGGACAAATCGATTTGTACACATCGATTGGCTCATTCCTATTTCCTGCCTTCCAAGACCCATAACTTTTTATTTTTCTATTAGCATAGCAATATGAGGGCCTTATTTTTCTGGGACAAAATGCACTTTCTAATGGCACTATTTAATATTCCATGCAAAGTATTTTGGAAGATGGGATTGGAAACGAAACACAATTGCACAATTAGGGGTTTCATTTTTGTCAGTTCACTGTGCAGTAAACATTGTTACACCTTTATTCCTTGATTCTGTATGATTATAGCAATACCAAATTTATATCATTTTGGTTATGTTTTAATACTTTTTTTTTTAAATAAAATAACTTTGATTTTTTTTTTTCCCTTGCATCACCATACTGTAACACGCATAACTTTTTTTTATATCTCCATCTATTGACCTGTGTGAGGGCTCTTTTTTTTCAGGGCAATCCATAAATTTTAGTTATAAAATTATAAGCATTTACTTTTTAATCACTTTTTTCCATTTTTAGCCTACCTAAAGGAGTTGAACACGTGATCATTGGATTCTTTATACAATAAACTGCAATAAGATGCTTTTTGAAAGTTAATGAGGTCCTATTGAGACTGGCCTGAGGCAGTGCATAATAGGAACTTTATTAAAGCAGGGCTGGGAGCCTTCACAAGGTTCCAGTTTTTCATAGCATCCATATAGCTCCTGTGATCTTGTCACAGGTGGGCTGTTCAGGCATTGTTGGGATGAAACTGGTGGCACTGTTGCATGTGGGGTTGGCAGCTGAAGGCATCTGTGTTGGCCCAAAGTTAATATGTCCTCGCATTGCTTAAAAGAATGATGTTTTAACATATGCAAATGAAACTCTAGAAGCAACGGGGGCGTTGCCATTACTCCTAGAATCTCGGCTCTCTCTGCAATTGCTTCACCCTCTCCACTTTCATTTATAAGGCCCAGCAGTGTAAATGTCATTATGTCTGACACGGACTTCTCCTAAACTCAAGACTTGTTTTAAACAAGTCCCACAATCATACTACTCTGTTTGTCCTCTACGTCCACCAAGGGGCCAGTTGAAAGGAAGTAAAACTGCAGAATCTGACTACCTAGAGTTTGTTTGTAGTCTGTAACCATGGAGACACAAAGGTCTGTAAGAGCTTTATATCCAAAACATTAGTATAGTTTTAAACTAGACTATTACTATCTAGATGCTGTTCTTTATGCTGTTACAGATGTAGACTGCAGAATTAAATTTTCCATTACTGTCTGTCTTTGTGTTGTGTTTCTTGTCAACTGATGACAAATCATCATTTTCTAAACATGAGTTTTCTTGATGTGCACATGCTATTCCCAATTATGCTGTAAATATTGTAGCTATACAATTATTTTCTACATGACTAAACACCTAAAATGGATTTAAATCCCTTTCATTTGTGCTTTTCTTCTGTAAGCAATATATTCATGACTGGATAAGCTTGAGAACAATGCTGAAATATGATAATGTACCACACAGCTTGCACACTGAAAAAATCGAATGAATTTAATTAGAGGACTTAAGAATCTAAGTTGTATTTTATATAAATTATTATAGAACAGTGTGTGTGTGTGTGTATGTATGTATGTATGTATATATATATATATATATATAATCTCATAAGATCGACAGACATGTTAATGATATGCAAATGATAAAAATGGAAACAAAATATTCAAAACATCATGATTTATACAGTATCCAGTACGAGCGCCATGCAAAGAAATACATACACTTACACACCTTGGCATTCTATCAATGAGGCTATTATTGGTTGTCTGAGAAATGTTTTGCCACACTGAATGCACTTGAGCACAGAAATCATCAAGATCCACTGCTGGTATCTCCCTTTACAATTACTGACCAATGACATCCCAGATGTGCTCAATGGTAGACAAGTCTAGAGATGCTGCAGACCATTATAGCATGTTTAGGCCCTGCAGGCTGCTCACAGTAGCATAAGTAACATGTAGGTCAGCATTGTCCTGCTGAAAAATGGCTCCTGAAACACTTTGTGGAACCAGTGGTATGGCTATTTCTCCAATCAAATCAATGTAGCACTGAGCTGTTGGTGTACCTGAAATGAAGACGAGGAGTTCAGCTACCATATATTATGCCATTCCACACAATAATCATGGACGTAGGACCGGTGTGCTGTTTCCTTGTGGAAGTTTCTTCATAGCGCTGTCCACATGATCTCCAGACCAATCTCTGGCTATCATTGCATCTGAGACAAAAGTTGGACTCATCGCTGAAGAGGAGAGACCTTCATTGCAGGCTCTATTGCTGTCTTGCTGTGTATCATGAGAGCCTTTGAGCGCAGTGGCATGGGGTAAATTAAACACATGTAGCTGTGTCATGGAAACACCTTCTGATGGTTAGTATAGATGCTGTTTGCCACCCTAGACTTCGGGTGGTGTGGTATACAATTTCACTTGTAGTGCAGAATGGATCACTACCTGTCAGTTTTGTAATCAGATGATCTGCCTGTGCAGTGGTTCTCCTCTGTGCACCTCTTTCTGTCATTTCAGTTTGTTATTGTTCTAAGAATCACATGGACAATGCAGACCTCTCAGCCTAGACACGTAGTGATCTGACAGACTGATTAACCAAGGTCTCTTTGTTCAAGGATTCTGTCCCTCTCTGTTTGTGACAAGTGGAAATAACTAGCACATGACCTGATCTGATTCTTGAGGTTTCATGTGGCTAAAAAAGGTTGTTTTTAATCTGGATTTAATCTTGTTATGCCCCTCCATCATGCTACAAACTGGAGCTAGGTGCTTGAAAATGTGATTTTCACCCGTGACACCTGTTCCTTGATTTGCATAACCTTACAGCTTGCCCCTTTCTTTGAAGTTTGAATGTTGAGGAGTGTTTCTGTATATATACAATTTATATGTAGGTAATATTAGAATTACCAGTATCACATGTATGTGGATAAGAATAATTTTTCAGGAGACGAGTATTGAATTATGGGGGAGGGGGGGGGGGTATTTATTAAGTTGTGTTTATATGCTGCTCTTAACCACTTTCCAACCAGCGCCATAATAGTATGGCAGCGGGATGCGACTTGCTGCCCCAGCGCCGTAGTATTACAGTGCGCTGATCGGGCGGGTGCAGGCGCTGTTCTGGTTAGCCGTACCCCAATGCCGGCGCATTAACCCCTTCTATGTTTGCTGCAGGTGAGGGAGCTCATCCAGTCCCCACACTGCTGTTGCGGGGACCCGATGGGTGAGAAGGCAGCCGGATGCCATCCAGAGGCTGCCCAATGCCTTGCACTGCATCGGGAACTGCCTTCTACGGGTGCCCAGGAGATCCAGCCTCAGGCTGGGTCTCCTAGTAAACCTGTTAGTGTATCACTCAGTGTCATACACTGACAGGCAATGCATTACAAAACAGATGTATTGTAATGCATTGCAGAGGGGTTCAAACCTTCAAATGTTAAAATCAGAAATAAAGCAAAAAAAAAAAAATAAAGTAAAAAAAGGGTTTTTAATAAAAAAATGGTTTAAGTGAAAAAAGAAAAAAACGCACCTTTTCCCTGATTTTAAAATAAAAAATAGAAAAAACTAAGAAAAAACACACATATAAGGTATCGCCGCGTCCATAACGAACTGCTCTTTAAATGTCACATGATCCACCCCGTCGGATAAAGATGAAAAGTAAATAGAATAAAAACTGTGTCAAAAAAGCCATTTTTGTCACCTTATATCACAAAAAGTGCAACATCAAGCGATCAAAAGGGCATATGTCCCACAAAAGGATACCAAGAAAACCGCCACCTCATCTCAAAAAACGAGACCCTACCTAAGACAATCGGTCGAAAAATAAAAAACCTATTACTCTCAGGCAATGGAAACACTAAAATATTTTTTTTCCTTGAAAACTGCTATTGTGCTAAAGTAAAATAAATTTAAAAAAGGAGACACCTTAGGTTTTGCCGCGTTCGTAACAACCTGCTCTATAAAAATATCACTTGACCTAACTCCTCAGGTGAATACTATAAAAAATAAAAACTATATAAAAAAAGCCATTTTTGTCACCTTAAATCACAAAAATTGCAACACTAAGTTATCAAAAAGGCGCATGCCCGCCAAAATAGTACTAATGAAACCGGCACCTCATCCCGCAAAAAATGAGACCCTACCTAAGACAATCGGTCGAAAAATAAAAAAGCTATCACTCACAGACAATGGAAACACTGAAATAGGATTTTTTTTTTGCTTCAAAACTGATATTATTGTGCTAAAGTCAAATAAATTGAAAAAAGTAGACCTATTAGATATTGCCGCGTTTGTAACAACCTGCTCTATAAAAATATCACATGACCTAACCCCTCAGGTGAACACTATAAAAAAAAATAAAAAAATGCTAAAAAAGCAATTTTTTCGTCACCTTACATCACTAAAATTGCAACACCAAGCGTTTAAAAAGGCTTATGCTCCCCAAAATAGTACCAATCAAACAGTTACCTCATTCCACAACAAATGAGATCCTACCTAAGACAATTGGTCAAAAAAATAAAAAAGCTATGGTTCTCAGACTATGGAGACACTAGAACATCATTTTTGTTTTTTTCAGAAATGCTATTATTATTAAATAGGAAAAAGTACACATATTAGTTATTGCCACATCTGTTACGATTTGCTCTAAAAAAATATCACATGACCTAACCCCCCAGGTCAGGGATGAAAAACTGCGGCTTTCCAGCTATTGCAAAACTACAACTCCCAGCATGCCCAGTCTGGCTACAGCTATCAGCCTACAGCAGGGCATGGTGGGAATTGTAGTTTTACAACAGCTTGAGAGCCGCAGTTTGCACATCCCTGCTCCAGGTGTACGCTGTAAAAATAAATAAATAAAAACTGTGCCAAAATTCCCAATTTTTTGGTTACCCTGCCCCATAAAGTGTAATAATAAATGATCAAAAAATCATATGTACCCAAAAATGGTACCAATAAAAACGTCAACTCTTCCTGCATTTTTTTTCAAAAATGCTTTATTATGTAAAACTGAAACAAACAAACAAAGTAGACATATTTGCTATTATTGCATCCTTAACAATCTGCTCTATAAAAATAGCACATGATCTACCCTGTCAGATGAATGTTGTAAAAAACAAAACCTAAAAACTGTGCCAAAACAGCCATTTTTTTGTTTCCTTGCCTCACAAAACACATTATAGAGCAATTAAAAATCACATGTACCCCAAAATAGCACCAATAAAACTGGCACCTTATCCCCTAGTTTCCAAAATGGGGTCACTGTTTGTTTGAGATTTCCTACTGTAAGGTGCATCAGGGGGGCTTCAAATGGGACATGGCATCTAAAAACCAGTTCAGCAAAATCTGCCTTCCAAAAACCATATTGCGCTCCTTTTCTTCTGCTCCCTGCTGTGTGCCCTTACATCAGTTTATGACCACATGTGGGGAATTTATGTAAACTGCATAATCAGGGTAATAAATATTGAGTTTTGTTTGGCTGTTAACCCTTGACTTTTTAAAGAAAAAATTTATCAAAATGGAAAATCTGCCATAAAAGTGAAATTTTGAAATTTCATCTCACTTTTCCTTTAATTCTTGTGGGACACCTAAAGGGTTAACAAAGTTTGTAAAATCAGTTTTGAGTAGCTTGAGGGGTGTTATTTCTATGATGCGGTCATTTATGGGTGGTTTCCACTATGTAATCCCTACAAAGTGACCTAAGACCTGAACTGGTCCTTAAAAAGTGGGTTTTGGAAATGTTCCTAATGTTAGGAATTGTTTCTAAACTTCTAAGCTTTCTAATGTCCTAAAAAAATAAAATGACATTTAAAAAAGGATGGCAACATAATGTAGACATATGGGGAATGTTAAGTAATAAATATTTTATGAGGTATCACTTTCTGTTTTAAAAGAAGAGAAATCTAAATTTTGAAAATAGCGAATTTTTCAAACTTTTTCGTAAATTAGGGATTTTTTTTAATAAATAAAGGTGAAATATATTGACTCAAATTTATGACTATCATGAAGTACAATGTGTCATGAGAAAACAATCTCAGAATGGCTTGGATAAATAAAAGTGTTCCAAAGTTATTACCATATAAAGTGACACATGTCAGATTTGGAAAAAATGGCCTGGGCAGAAGTGATGAGCGCAAAGACCCATATTCAATTTTGCGATATTTGACGAATAATTTGCATCATATTCCTCATATATTTGCGATTTCGCAATATTCGTTATTTCACATTCAATATCATGACTTGCGATTAATTTTTCAAATTATATTCCCGTGCGCATAGAATCTATTCGTTATAAATAACGTTTAAAAAGCTTTATATGTATTGAAAGCTTGGAGTCATTTGTGCAAATGGAAAGGTGCGAAAAAGACATATATGAATTTTCGCAACACATGCAGCGTACTGGAGTCTGACACAACCTGTTAACACTTGGTAGGAAAGGGAATACAAACCGCGAATAGATTAATGCGAATATTCAAGTGACGAACATTCGCAGGACAGTTTTTACCTATTAAGTCTTTACTCTAACAGGAGAAGGTGAAAACTGGCCCGGGGTTGAAAGGGTTAATGCATCCTTTGTTGTCATCAAATGCAGCACAATTAGAGTTAAGGCAATTTTCAAAAATTTGTTTTGGGTCCAATTCAGCAGAAATTGAATCTTGAGAACTTTGAATCATTTTTTTAAAAATTAGGATCAAATTTCAATTCTAAATAACTGATTAAGAATTTCTAGTCACAATTATTAGTAAGTAAATGCCTCTTAAAAATTGTCGCGCATATGTGCAGGTTAATGTGTCAGGACTGAAATCTATGATGACTACTGTGGAGATGTGCGTATA
Organism: Bufotes viridis; assembly: GCA_033119425.1. Classification (NCBI taxonomy): domain Eukaryota; kingdom Metazoa; phylum Chordata; class Amphibia; order Anura; family Bufonidae; genus Bufotes; species Bufotes viridis. Next base: position 195,212,464 of record CM065592.1, read on the forward strand.
GCACTTGGGAGAGCTGAACCTGTGACGTCAGTGGGTAATAGCATTCCTGTTATGGTGTGTGTGACGGAAAATGTGATAATGAGCAAGGCTCTGAAGGTTGGGCAGGTTACTGACCAGTGCCCTACTACCTCAGAAGCCATGAGCTGTGGTGTGAGCCGGTGTCAGTTGCTATGTGCCTAGTCAGTAGGTGTCAAGACATCGGGATTAGAGACTGTGACGGAAGTGTGTGACATTGTGGTAAATAGCAGTCCAGTCCAAGCGTTGTTGGACGCAGGGAGCCAGGTGAGCCTGGTACATGCCAGCTTGGTACCTTGGGACTATGTGTTGGACAAAAAGCGAAGTGTGCTGGACATACAAGGGGTTAGCAAAGACTATCCTGTGGCTCTCACTGAGTGCGAGACTCCAATGGGAACTGGATCTTATGAACTTGATGTTGCAAAAAGACTCATGCAGGACGTATTGTCGGGTCATGATTTCCCCTTGTTCTGGGAGTTGTGGGGAAGAGGTGACACTTCTGTAGCAAGTGACGAAACTCTTGCAGAACCTGTACCTGTCCCTTTAAATGATGGTGTCAGGGAAATGACCATTGAAAACAATGGTGCAGATGAGGTGCAGAATGAATATGTGAAGTTTATTGAAATGCATAATGAAAATATGGAGTTATGTGAAATATATGATGATGATGACACCCCCTTTCCTTTTCAGGCTGTGATCGGGGAAGAAGCTCCCCCTGCTGGTAAAAATTTATGTGATTTGATAATGTTGGTAGCATACAGCTGAGGGAACCCACTGTGGTAAATGTGCAGGAAAGTGTGGCAATGTTCTATGGATTATGAGCTCAAGTGCAGTGTTGACGAAAGTAATGTGACAAACGAGGTGAACCAGGCTGATGAAGGAGTGCCTGGGTGGTCTTTGACATGAACCGGATTGAGTACCGTAAGAACCGGGAATCATTAGTGGCCACACAGTGAGATTGAGTGTGTCGCAACCAATTCCCACTGCGAAAGCAGAAGAGGCGGTTCACAGCCTGAAGTCTGCTCTGCGTAAACAGCCAGTCAGGCACTTGAACAGAAGGCTGACTCCCATAAAATACTGGTTGTGAACTTGTGGGGTACAAAACAGATTTTTCTGACAGGCTCTGCTGGCTTGGGTGTGGCAGAATAAAGGAAAAAGGAAATAAAGGAAAAAGTGTGACACTGGCCACATCTTCCGGAGGACAAAATGTGGAAAAATGCTGGGACCTCCGGTCTGAAGAAAAGGGGGGGGGGGGAATATGTGGTGGTGTGTACAGTATAAGGGCTCATGCACACTACCATTGTTTTGCAGTCTTGTTTTTCACAGATCAGTTGTTCCGCATCTGAGTTTCTTTTTTTCTCTGATTTAAGACCTCTTCCTTTCCGTTATTTCACAAAACATATCCGTATGGTTTCCGTATGCGATTCGCTTTTTGTGGATCGGAAATGGTAACAGTAACTTATTAATCACCAAACACATGAGAAATATGGGCTGGGCATAGCATTTCTACAGTATGCAAATGCAATGAAAGATAGGTAGAGGGTGACATTGCTAAAAGTCACAATCCTGAGTAGCAAGCAGGGTCCTCAGTAACGGTGCCTAACAGTGGTGCTCTGCATATACATAATAGTGATACATACAATTCTTCCAACGACGAGTGAAAAAAACGGGACTCACCAAATGCTTAAAATCTTCATGAACTTTATTTCTTTATTGCTCCACAAAAAGAGGATGCCAATAGGGCTGGGAGCGGATGCGCTGTAATTACGGCTGGTAAGCAGTGGCGGCCGTTTCGCACTCATCTGGCGCTTCATTGGGCCGCTATGACGTCCGTGTGCAAAGTGTGCATATTGAAGGTGTCGCTTACCGGCATAACCACAGCACAGCATGCCACATGAGCCGGACCTATTAAACGCAACATACAAACATACAATGGCAAACAACAAATACACATAAGTAAGAATACATAGTTGTGTAAAGACTCTCACATAGATAGTACCTTGAGGTGAAACGACTATTCTTTACAGTTTGCGCACTAGGATATTTAAAGAGGCAGGCTTAATATAAAAGTTACTAAACAAAAACGGCAAGGTCGTTTTTATCGTTGAGGCCATGCGGTCGAATGGCAGCTGAGTGGATGATCCACCACGCCTCCTGTTGCAAGAGGGAAGCCACATCTGGGCATAGCACGGACTGTTTAAATCCCTGCGAAGGAAAGGCAGCGTGGGTCCTCTCCATGTTTTAGGCGTACATGTTCGATAACTCAGGGGCAACCCCTACCGGACTTAACCGAATTGAAGTGCTACCAAATGCGCTCAAACAAGGGCCTAATAGTCTTGCCGATATAGAACGCATGGCAAGTGCATTGAATTACATATACCACGTAAGTGGTCCTATAAGTGATAAAGTCTTTCACTCTATGAGATACTCCCCCTATATGGAAACATTTTCTCTGAGAATTATAAGGACAGTATAAACATCTCCCTCAGAAGAAGCAGTGGCGAAACGGTCGTCAGGGCTCTCTCCCTCCATAGGTCGGTAATTATGATATAATCGAGATTGTTGATGTTTTATGTGCACTGTGGACTAATTTGTCCCTCAAAGTATGACACCGCTTAAATGTCACTAATGGTTTATTACTGGCTACTTCTTGGCGTCGTTTCTGAGGAGATCCCAGTTATTCAGGATAGTGCGTTTTACAATCTCCGCAGTCGGACTAAATGTGAATGCAAACCTATTAGTTTTCTTATCACTACTAGGTTTCTTAACCAAGAGGTCCTCACGGGTAAGTAAACTAGCTTTTTTCATAGCTACCAACACCTTCTGTGGGTAACCCCTTTCCATCAAGCGTTCCTTCAGTTGGTGGGCTTGTCGGTAAAAACCTTGATCTGTACTGTTAATTCCCTGTAAACGGATAAACTGTCCATAAGGGACAGCATCTTTTACTGTGCATGGGTGGAAACTAGTCTGGTGGAGCAGCGAGTTGGTAGCCGTAGGTTTGCGATAACTAGTGGTGCTCAACGCACCATCCTTCACAAACACATGCACATCTAAGAAGTATAAATAATTACCCCCATAATTCAATGTGAACCTCATGTTCATTGCATTTAATGTATTCAGGTAGGTAACCAAATCTCGGCATCCAACCTCGCTGCCCAACCACACCAGGAACACATCATCCACATATCGGAGGAACAAATGGATATATCTTAAAAAGGGGTTCTACACTAAGAAGACGTAGGTATCTTCAAATACCGCCAGGTACAGGTTTGCGAAAGTGCACGACACTGGCTTGCCCATCGTTGTACCTAGTACCTGGCGGTACCACTGTTCGCCAAATTGAAACACGTTATTTGTAATAATCAAATCTATTGTCTCCTAAATGAATTTACTAAAAACACTGCCTTTACTGGACCTGTGCAAGACCTTGTTAACGGCTTGTAAACCTAGGGCATGCGGTATCCGGGTGTAAAGACTCTCAACATCCAAGGACACGAGGCGATATTCCTACTGCCACTCAAAAACCTTGAGTGCCCGGAGGAAATCCCCAGTATTCCTAAGATAAGTTGGAGTCCCATACAGGAGGGGTCTCAGGAGCCAGTCCACATACCTTGAAATAGGCTCAGTCGCCGACCCGACCCCCAACGGCCAGGGGGACGGATCAGCAACTTGTGAATTTTGGGGACAAAATACCATACTGGACTAATGGGGGTCTTAGGAAGCAGCTTATCCACAATATTATTTGGCAAAAAGAGGGCATCCACATACTTGTTGAGTAAACCCTCTAGCACCCTTTAAATAGGATCCCTCATTAAGCACTCATATACACTGATGTCATCCAACTGTCTCTTAGCCTCCTCCAAATAATAGTCACTAGTCATCAGGACCACGTTCCCTCTCTTGTCGGCCGGCTTAATTACCAAATGTTCCAATTTACTAATCCAAGCTAACGCCGCTTGTTCCTCATTGGTAATATTAGGAGGTGCCATTGAATATACCAATGCACGAACAATACTCAAAACTCTCTTATAGAACAAATCAATGGTGGAGCTGGCCGGCATGGGGGGCAGAAATGTGGACCTGATGCCCCCAGAAAACCTATCAAACTTGGGCTGTTCCAGATTGCCCTCCATATCCTCCACACCCGACAAAAAATAGACACAGGCCCTTTCCTCAAGGTCAAACTTGTTTGCCAAGTGAAAATCTGCACAGTTTATCCATGCTGGGATTTCCCCCAGCAACAGAGGTTGTGAAACAGAGATTCAATAAACATTTTTTTTTTAAATAGAGTTTGCGTATACTCTTATAAAAATTTATCTCAAAGTCAGCAAGACTGAATTGTTCAACTAGACTGAATCAGTCCTGAGATGCAGGCCAGAGACAATTCATAGTCAGTGAGATTGACAACGATGTCGGCAGTACCCAAGCCAAGGGAAGGCAGTTCTTCAGTTCCTATTGTTTCCAAGAGACTTGTCACCTCCTCCTCGTCGACTTCCTGATTTCTCTGGGATTGCCTTTTCTTCTTTCCTCTGCCCCTTCAAATTCGTCTCTTAAAGGGGGGCAATTGGCAGAGATACCTGTTGATCCATTTTCGAATTGGCTCGAGTAAGAATCTGTGGTCTAATAATCACAGCGAGCTCGTTGCTGCATTCGTTTTGGGAGAGATTTTCTCTTGTTCCAATCGAAGACTCTATCGTTTTCGTAGTCATTTTTATCCGGTAAAAATGTATCTCTTTCAAGTTCTTTTATTTCTATTTGTGTAATTGTCAATTTCTTATTCAGTCTTTTTTCAAAGTTAGTAAGGTGTGCCTCTGTAAGCCTTAGTTTGCACTTTTCCCTAACTCGAGGGTTACCATAGCATACTCTTTTTTCATCTGTGGACAACACCAGAGACAATACTTGCATAGAGAATTGAGCATGTAAATCTTTTCCATGCTGTAATAAAATTTTCATCATCCTCATATTTCATTATCTCTTTGTATATCCTCAAGCCTCTAGGAACACAATTAATGTCTCTGTATGATTTCAAAGACTTTACCATCCAAAATGATCTAACTTCTTTGTCGGCCAACTGAAAGATCTTCGCCTCCAGGGCTTTGGTGCTTTGTCATTGCATGACGTAAAAAACGCGTCCGCACCTTCTCTACCCTTGTTCAGACTGTCTACTGATTCTACTGGCGCCGCTTGCAATACTAAAGGCGACACCTACTCTGCGTGCTCTATCCGATTAAGAGACATCTTGCAAATCCAATGAAAGATGGGTAAAGGGTGACACTGCTAAAAGTAACAATTCTGTGTAGCAAGTGGGGTCCTCAGTGACAGCCAGTCTCCTGGTGCATAACAGTGGTGCTCTGCTTATATATAGTGATACATACAATTCTTCCAAAGACGAGTGAAAAAACGCTTTGTCGGGCCACTATGACGTTCGTGCGCAAAGTGTGTGTTTCAATTTGGCCAACAGTGGCACCGCCAGGTAATAGGTACAGCGATGGGCACGCCAGTGTCATGCACTTTTGCAAACCTGTACCTGGTGGTATTTGAAGATATCTATGTCTTCTTATTGGAAAACCCATTTTTAAGATATATTCATTTGTTCCTCCGATATGTGGATGATGTATTCCTGGTATGGTCGGGCAGCGAGGTTGGATGCCGAGATTTGGTTACCTACCTTAATACGCTAAATGTGATAAACATGAGGTTCATGTTGAATTATGGGGGTAATTATTTTACTTCTTAAATGTGCATGTGTTTGTGAGGGATGGTGCATTGAGCACCACTAGTTATCGCAAACCTACGGCTACCAACTCGCTGTTCAACCGGACTAGTTTCCACCCATCCACAGTAAAAGATGCTGTCCCTTATGGACAGTTTATCCGTTTACGGAGAATTACCAGTATAGATCAAGGTTTTTACCGACAAGCCCACCAACTGAAGGAACGCTTGGTGGAAAGGGGTTACCCACAGAAGGAGGTGTTGGTAGCTATGAAAAAAGCTAGTTTACGTACCCGTGAGGACATCTTGGTTAAGAAACCTAGTAGTGATAAGAAAACTAATAGGTTTGCATTCACATTTAGTCCGACTGCGGAGATTGCACACACAAATCACAATATTAGGGTATCTAAAATTTAACCTTTAATAATCAATGTATTAAAATAGCCCAAATCAATAATAAAATATTAAACTGCTCTGTCGCGATACACAAACAAAATCCACTTCTTAAATGGAGGACCCCAAAGGGATAGCGGTATTTTGATAATAGGTTGAAAGGACAGGTAAGATGACACAATGCTGGGTCACTGACCCTAATTGTCCCTCATCCAATTGACACTAAGTGGCCCTATTTATCCCTCCCTCCTATCCGACTGCCCAGCTTCGTCAATATTAAAGGAATGAGTGGGGTACCTCCATTCTAATTGAACTGGACAATGGATTTGATAATAGCACTTAAAGGTATATTTCCAAAGTTTGATTACTTTGGTATTTCACAGGTCAAAGTGTAACCAACAATAGTCAAGATCTGGTTAGGTTCTGACTATACTGAATTCATAGGAGGAAATCAACTAATATTGATCAGACATTACATCTATACTCCAGCAACTGTCCCAAATGTCCCAATGCGTTTCATCGGACCCAACCGACTCCTCAGGGGACAATGAGGATAAATCCAGGTCTATCAAATAGTCACAAGACTGTGTTTCTCAATAGACCACAACACTGCCCCTAGGTTTTTAGGGTATTTTCAACATATGGAATTACTTCAAACCAAAATGTATCGTCAAATAACAATAGATATAGAAAAAGTGCTCAAAGTGCAGACTCCGGACACACACCAGGGTTCTCCCTGTGGGATAACAATGTAACCAATGTCCGGAACCTACTTCACCGTGCTCAATATTAACATCCCCTTATACTTATCTTACCAGTGGGGTTGACATCAGGGTTATCTAGCCGCGGGGTATCGCGTGGCCTCCTACGTGTGGCGGAGCGGCCATTGTATGCCGCATCTCGCTTTAAAAAGGGCCGCGTTCATCCCGTTGTACCTCCCCACTTCCTGTCATGTGACCTCTCAGACGTCACGTCACGTGACCATCATGACGTCACGTCACGTGACCATCATGACGTCACGTCACGTGACCATCATGACGTCACGTCACGTGACCTATCGATGCGGTCACGTGATTGAGGTTTATAATCCGGACAGGTCCTTGTCTTTTATTTAGGAGACCTAAACCGATCTCTTCAATTAATTAAAATAGTAGGGCTGTACAAAGTTGCATCCTACTTGACTGTTCAGCTTGGGCAATAGCATAACAGTCCAAGGAGTAACTTGTTAGATATCGCGTATGGCGATCTTTTACGAATTGCGGAGTTTCAAATAGTTCTGCAAACTGCCAGTAATTACATCAAGTATGTTTTTCGAATTCCCATTATCACTAAATTTTGGAAATTATCATGTCTCAGAATGAGGAAACAGTATTCTTCTCTTTTGATTGTTATAAATTATTAGAGCATAAATTATCCCATTTGGTACTCACTCCAGAACATTAAGGTTTTGCTACAGAAGAGGTGATGGAAATATTATAGGGGTTACATTTAAGAGGAATTGTAGTGAATATTACATTTAGAATTCTCAGTGTCCTAGTTGTTTAAGGATCGATAAAACAGCCAAAATAAAGTTGGTCATTAAGGCCCTGTGGCTGGCTGATCAGTATCCAATTGTAAGATTCTCCAATGTTTCCTCAATATCTCCCTCATCTCATCAAAAGTGCCTATTAGGCGTATTATATCATTATCTGATTTTTCTTTTCTTTTGGGATATAGTAGTTCTGTTCTGTTACTCTCTTTTGCTCGTTTGTATGCCTCCCTCAGGATTTTGTCTGGATAGCCTCTGTCCTGAAATCTCCTACGTAATTCCCTTGCTTGTCGTTTGAAGTCCAGATCTGTGGAGCAATTTCTCCTAATGCGGAGATATTGCCCCGTTGGAATTCCCCTTTTTAAAGAATAGGGATGTTGGCTATTCCAATGAAGTAGGGAATTAGTTGATGTCGGTTTTCTAAAAGTTCTAGTTTGAATGAGGCCATCTGGACCCCTCAGTATTTCCAGATCTAGGAACGCAAGGGTTGCTGTTTGAAAATCAAATGTAAACCTCATATTGATCTGATTATTATTGAGTGACTGTACAAAATCACTGAACTCTCTCTTTTGCCCTCTCCAAATCACGAACACGTCATCAATAAACCTAGCCCAGGAGATTGCGGAGATTGTAAAACGCGCTATCCTGAATAACTGGGATCTCCTCAGAATTGACGCCAAGAAGTAGCCAGTAATAAACCATAAGTGACATTTAAGCGGTGTCATACTTTGAGGGAAAAATTAGTCCACAGTGCGCTTCACTTACAACAGCGAAGCAACTGGCTAACTGATACTAGACCTATAGGGAACTATAAGTGTGACAGATGTTCATAATGTCCTTATAATTCTCAGGGCAAATGTTTGCATATAGGGGGAGTATCTCATAGAGTGAAAGACTTTATCACCTTGTAGGACCACTTACGTGGTATATGTGATTCAATGCACTTGCCATGCGTTCTATATTGGCAAGACTATTAGGCCCTTTTTTGAGCGCATTCAGGAGCACTTCACCCCCGAGTTAACGAACATGTGCACCTAAAACATGAGGGCCTTTACACAACTATGTATTCTTACTTATGCGTATTTGTTGTTTGCCATTTATGTTGGTTTTAATATGTCCGGCTCATGTGGCATTTACAGCGTTGCTGTGGTTACGCTGGTATGTGATGCCTTCAATTTGCGAGCTTTGTGCACGGACGTCATAGCGGCCCGACGAAACCCCAGGTGAGCGCGAAGCGGCCGTTGCTGCTTCCCAGCCGTAATTACAGCGTTTCCGCTCCCAGCCCTATTGGCATTCTCTTTTCATGGAGAAATAAAATTGAATATAAAATATATGGAGAGGCACTCACTAGATGGGAATTATGGTTCACAAAATATTTTAATCAAACTGAATTAAAATGATGGAATATATATTAAAATCCAACTAAGATTAATTCATATCAACTGATGCAATGTAGATATTCCGGCATATATTATAGATTCACGTACAACAATGCTCGGAGTACTACAAATCTCAGATTTCCATATAACCACAGTGATCCATATGTCAGCAGATGAGATTGGTAGTGCAACTTCTACTTGCTCAAACAGCATACGGACGCCACAAGTCTCAGCTGCCAAACTGCTGAAATGCAACTCTCATTGGTTCATCCCTTATCTGCTATAGTTCAGATAGATGCGCCCAGTGATATATAGATTGCGTGCAGCTGTCCTTGTCACAGTAAGCAATTTAAATAGATGTGTCCCAAAGTTCTGGTTATGCCTGTAAAATGTCCATACCGGATCAAATCATACCATACACATTGCTAGCAAGCAAACATGGACAGGTGGAGAAATCCGGATTCCTTATTAGTGTTGGTCGACCAGACGATGTACAATTGTACTTGATGGTAAATATATGGCCGTAAATATACAACTCACACGATTGCAGTGAGGGGGAGTTAGCGCTCAGACAAACCACACACAGGTACATTACCGCTCCAGATGTTTTCGGTGTGGGCTGTAGGTGTTGTTGTCAGTCCGCGATCCTGGCACGACCAGCGCGGCATCCCGCGCGGTCTCTGTGCACAGACGCGGCATCCCATGTGACCCAGTAGTCACTTGCTGGAGCGCTGCAGGGTCCTAAATTCCCGTCAGTTTTTGTGATAACCGCCTTAAAGGTAGAAATGTACACAGATGAATCTTCACACTTGGCAAACTTGGATACAATAAGTACAGTCTATTGTTTTAACGCCAAACGCGCTTCAGGGTCTACACCCCTTCATCAGTGGCTAAGACAATTGATGTTTTGGAGAGTTTTATGTACTTTATATGGGTATATTTAACCCTCCAAAACGTCTAAGTTCATGAAGATTTTCAGAATTTGGCGAGTGCCGCTTTTTCACTCGTCTTTGGAAGATTTCTACAGTATAGACCTGCAAAATACAGATGAAATACGGATCACATACAGATGTGTTCCGTGTGCGTTCTGTATTTTTTGCGGACCCATTGACTTGAGTGGGACCTCGGACCGTGATTTACGGACAATAATAGGACATGCACTACTTTTTTGCGGAACGGCCATGCAGACAAAAGGAAACGGAATGCACACGGAGTAACTTCCGTATTTTCTAGAGTCCCATTGAAGTAAATGGTTCCACATACTGGCCTCACAAAAAACGGAACGGAAGCAGAAAGAAAATACGGTCGTGTGCATGAGCCCTAAGTGCTGGGAGAGGTATATATCCCACCCAGATACCTTAGCTGGGTGAGATAACTGAAATCCAGAAAGCTGCAGTGGATCAGCAAAGTGTAGTTTGCTGAGACAGTTTTGTCTAGCTGTTGTTCTGGGCTGGAATTAATGTGGACTGGAGGATAGGTTTGGTAGAGGGAGCCAGTCCACACCCTTCCCCTACATGTATTGTCTTTTGCCGGAGGTGATCACGGGTGAGACCTGCTGTTGTAATGAAGGAGGAATAAAACAACCCTCTGTGTATGACTTGGAGGGAAGAAAGGCAGAGGAAGCCTGAGAGAGAGGAGAGCCTGAGAGGCTCTGTGTGGTCTCAGCCAGGAGGGCTGAGGGGCCACAAGTCTTTGTAAAACCTGAAGTTTGGTGGGCCCAGCGACTCGTACGGAAAAAGTCGGGAGGACTTCCGGACCATCTCCCCCAAGGGTGCTGGTGTGGTCACAGCCTGGAGGCTGCTGGACCGTATATTGCTGAGGAAGCTGGATCTAATCCCATGTGTGAACGGTGCCCATAGGTGAGGTAGAGACAACACGTGTATTAGGTAGAGCCCAGACGGGCAGGTGTTTATTTTCTATGTTCATGTGTGTGATTGTGCTAAAGTGCTGAAATAAAGCACCTTGTGGACTTGAACCCCGTTGTCAGAAGAGAAGTCTGTGATTGCGACCACCTGAGAGAGAGCAATCCCTTACAATATTCTAATAAATATTATTGGCTACAGTGGTCAAGTGTATCACTGCAACAAAGCAATCAAATACCTGCATAGACCACCAAAAGAGTGGCACTGTAATGGTGAGGAATATAACAGGTGAGTATTTTTCTTAAATCCTGGACAACCCCTTAAAGATTTTGTACACAAAGCCTGTGCAGGTGGCAATATGACAGCATAAGAGGATTGAATGCCACCATATAATATGCCAATGCTTCTAGGGAAGAATGTCTCCTTAATATGACATGCAATAGAGAATTTCTTTGCCATATTCATATGGAATCCACGTTTCCCCTGCATAATGGAAAAGGGACGGATCCGTTATGCAGCCCACAGACTTCTATTATGATGGAATGAATAACAGAATGCCTCTAAAGTCATTCCGTTATACATTCCATCATAGAATTGCATTATGGTCCATGGTAACGTAATCCATCACGGAATTCTCCTTTTACCAGTAAACGAATCGCAAACGAATTTCAAGTTGAACCTTCCTCTGGATCAACTTGTAGGAAACAGGCCGAACTGGATGGACAAATGTCTTTTTTCGGTCTTATATACTATGTTACTATGTTACTATGAAATTCGCTAGTCTCTAATTGTGATTGTTCATATTGCTTCCTTTGTTGGCTTCATTCATTTTTTTCATCACATTATACACTGCTTGTGACCAGGGGTTACAGCCATCGCTGCAGCGCAGATACGAAGTGGCCGGGGCATAAGTCGCTGCACATACGTACCTATGCACAATACCATGATCCCCCCACCAGAGAGACTGACACTTTTTCCTATAGTCTGCAAGCACGGCTACTGCTGCTGGATTACAGGGTCATCATAACCCCTGGAAACAAGCAGTGTATAATCTGATGGAAACATGAATCCAGCAACCAAAGAAAGCAATATGCACAATCACAATACATTAGTATGTGCCTTGTATTAACTTTCTCTACATAAATGCCACTTGCTAAAGTGAGACAACGTCTTTTCAACTCAGAGAATATCAAAAGGTTGAGGAATTGTGAAGAGTACTCATTAACCTGTCTGGTACTATTGGGAGGGAACACTGTTATCACAAAGGCAATAAAATTGATTAGAAATCCACTGCCTTTGAGCTAAAAGCTAAAATTACAGCAGTGTTATAGGGAAAAAAAGAAACATTTCTGTTCCAGTCATTCAGTTTTAGGTAGATCATAAATAAGGATAATTTTGACATAAGCAGAATTTGTACAAATTCACAAATTGGCTGTTACTCTTGAATACAATGTATTTCCTCTCAGATGAAGCTTTACTCAACAGCGTAGTCATTAATACTGCAGACTTACATGTGAGTAAGGTGAAAATATCTGCAATGTTTCCAGATATCCCTTACTTGCATTCTGTATTCAGCTAATGTTCAAGCAGTGCTTCAACTCTGAAGTGCACACACTGCCACCTGCAGGCTAAACAGCAGTGTGTTGTTATTCAAACAGCATATTATACAAGGATTGCAGCAATGAGAGCATGTTGTAAGTATGTATTCATGTATGCAGAATAAAGCTTATTATGTTAGAAAGGCATTTATTTTTACATTGGCTTTGTTATAATGTAAGCATTATTTGAGGTTGGAACAGTGTCAACCCACAGATCTTTCAATTCACAAGTATTGTAGGAAAAAAATAATTGACTTATCCAAGTGGAACACAAAAACAATGTCAGTATACAGTATAGAAAAGATCTGTTGCAAAGAGCAAGAACAGTGCAGTGTTTTTACAAATTGCCAAAATCATAATTTACAGTAACACACACTATCTATATATATATAGATATATATATATATATATATATATATATATATATAATGTTTTACCTACACACAATAGAGCATCCTAGTGTATAAATTTAATAAGACAATAATGTACAAGTACGATAGCTGAATAATGATGCAAACATGTGGTACATATTGGCAATATACTGTATAGTTACTGTTCATCAAGAATCCGAACCTGTAAGTTAACATCCATAAAAAAAAGAAAAATAATATTTTATTGGTGCTTTTCTATTTTGGAGGACAGATGCTTTGCTGGGAATAGAAACTTAGTGATGGGTTCAGAAGGCAGTTCCTACAAAACGTGTCAGATTCATGTTTGAAAATCCATTGCCTGACGTTCATAGTTCACTGGTTTTGGATGAAATACACAGGAGTCTGGGATGTCTGGACATCTCATGATTTGGGCTACCAGATTTGCTTTGACATTACAAATAGATCTATGAATGATTAAAGGAACACTAAACTTAGAAATGAACGCTAGAAATAAACAAATAGTCTTGCCTGCAGTGTTTTCAGATCAGTTCCAGTACATATTTGATAGCAACATCAGAAGTATCACAAACAGAACAAGCTGTAGGCACTTATGAACATATACAGGTGAAACTCGAAAAATTAGAATATTGTGCAAAAGTTCATTTATTTCAGTAATGCAACTTAAAAGGAGTTGCATTAATGCAATTTAAAATTAGAATATTGTGTAAAGGTTCAATATTGTCTGCTCAAAGTGTCACATTATAGTCAGCTGATTAATCCATACCACCTGAGCAAAGTGTACCTGAGATTGTGACTTTGGGGTTTTCATAAGCTGTAAACCATAATCATCCAAATTATAACAAATAATGGCTTGAAATATCTCGCTTTGCATGTAATGAGTCTATCTCATATATTAGTTTCACCTTTTAAGTTGCATTACTTAAATAAATGAACTTTGCACGATATTCTAATTTTTCAAGTTTCACCTGTATATACCTGATAACGGCAGAGGGGTCAGGGAGGCACGTTCAAGGCTCAAAGAAGAGGTGGCTTTTTTATGGAGGCAGGAGGTGGCATTGAGGCAGATAGAGGCGGAAGACACAGGCAGCCAGACCTTCCGATCCTGTCGGGAGTGAAGTGGAGGAGACGGAGAAAGCCAGTAGGAGTCTGCAACCTCCTAAGTCCAGGGAGTGCCGACTCAGAAGGGGAGCACCTCCGCTAATCACAGGCAGCATGGGGCACCTCCAATATCCAGAGTGGCTCTGTTACATGCGGACACCGAAGTTCAGCATAGCGAGGTAGGAGGAGAAGAAGGGAGGGCGCGACGTAGCTTCTCCCTACATTATCACGTCACCCAGCGTGCAGGATCTGTTCCATTTTCATCTGGAGAACACCTGAGGAACCATGGCTTAACATTTCTGGTCTCCTTTTGCAGACAATAGTAATGCAATCCAGTTGTTTTACGGCCAGGTTTGTGAGGAGGAGGAGGATATAGCTGAATTTCCTAAACACATATAGAAAAAATAAATTAGTTTTAATTGCAGTATGAGATAGAATAAGATCAAACAAAAGAAACATATTAGAGGAGAAAATTCTGGGACTATCTTTGTTAAATATTCCTTAAAGTTCATCTTTTTCAGCTTTTTCAGTTTTTTTTTTTTTTTAAAGCTTTTTATTTGTAGTTAAGTGAACAATAGAACAACTAATCACGTCTGTTAAATGTGATTAGTTTATAAAACAAATTCGCAAAAATTCTACTTCCAAACTAATCTGAAATTTTGGTGATTCAATTCTGATGAATTGAGCAAAACAATGCCTGCCATTTTATAGGATGGTAAACCCAGCCACTTGGAGGAATGGTTCATGGCAACAGGTCGATAGGACAGCTGTATGGGGATGCGGTGGCAGAGTCAGCCTCTGTTTTGTTGAAGACATCTGCATAAGGCCTCATGCACAGGACCATATGTATTTTGCGGTCCGTGTGCAATCCGTATTTTGTGGAATGGAACAGCTGGCCCCTATTAGAACAGTACTATCCTTGTCCATAATACGGACAATAATAGGACATGTTCTATTTCTTTGTGGAATGAAAATACGGACATACGGAAACGGAATGTGCACGGAGTAACTTCCGTTTTTTGCGGACAAATTGAAATGAATAATTCCATATACGGTCCGCAAAAAAACCCCGAACATACACAGAAAAAAATTACGTTCGTGTGCATGAGGCCTAACTAGCATAGGAGGGAGGCATGCTTTGCAAACTTGGTGGGATCTGTGGTCTCTGCACAGGAAGCACAGAAGTCAGGCATTGTTAATCCTAATGAAGAATCTGCCCATTGTCCCAGTCTATTACCGGTGCAAGGGACTAATGGATTCAAAAACAAAAATGATAAACACGGCCTTTACAATACGATAAATAAATAAGCACATGTAAATGGTTGTCTCTTCAATCGGATCTAGGCACTGGATTTTCCTGCCCCGAGAGGGCATGCCTTAATATAATGATCCTTGAAAAAAAAAAAACATACACAGATTGTCACTGTGCTCATGCATAAGTTCCTTTTCAGGCATTTTGACTCTGTCAAACAGCATGGAGGAGACAAAATAGGTTCTATGGGCCTCTGAAATAAAATGCCAACCTGGGAGCCCTTCTCTCACTTGCAGAAACCTTGATACGCTCTTTGAAGTGGATGTTTATTTGGGTGCCCCGGGTAATCAGGTCATTCAGGGTAGTTGGTAAGTCTCGACCTGCCAACTCATCCTTAATGCACTCTGAAAGACCTTCCCAGAAATCAGCAACCAAGGCCTTGTTTTTACATGACAGTTCAGAGGCAAGGGTGTGTAATTGTGTGGCATACTGTCTAACAATGAAATTACCCTGAAATGAAGTGAAGAAGAGAAGAGGCCACAGAAGCAGTGTAATCGAGCTCCTAGAATACATTGCAGAATAGTCAGAAAATCCTGAAGATTGTAGGTTAAGGGGTCACTTCATTCCCGGAGGGGAAAGACCCAGGCTAGTTCATCTCCAGACAAGAAGGAAACCAGGAATGCTATCTTAGACCGAGCAGTAGGAAACTGATGGGCCTCCAACTCAAAGTGAATAGTACACTGGTTCATGACCCACAGCATGACTTTGGATATTCCTCAGGAAACGAGCAGAAGTCGGTACAAAAGCAAATGAACGTAGAAGAGCACAACTTTGCATTAACCCAGTAAACTAGAACCTATTGTTCCGGCACCATCCCACAGGGGAAGTTGGCTTAAGTAAAACTGAGTGGCTGGCCATAAATTGGAGAAGACTAGGGTGCGCACACTGGCTGGAGGTAACCCACATGTGTGCCCTACAGGGAATGAGAGTCACTACCAGCAAGAAGCAGGCAGTGGCTTGTAAGTAGGATCACCGACCTTACTCTTGTGGTTGAACCTGCAGTGACAGAGGATAGGTAGACCAGTGGGTCTGCACTGCTGTAGCACAGCAGCTGGAAAATGGGTGAGCAATGCAGCATCCATGCCTTCTGGGGAGAGAGGAGTGGTCTCAGACATGGGCCATCCTTACAGTCCAATTTCAATTTTTTTTTCTAAAAAAAGGTATGAAAATTGTCTTGTCTTCCAAAATTTTTATAAATTTGTCTTCCTAGAAAACCATTCATCAGTCATGTTGTGTACATAACCCTTAACATGTATTATATTGGACCAAGTGCCAATTTCTTTCCAAAAATATGAATGAAAATTTTGTTCCAAAAATACATTTCTTAAAGTTGTGTACTTGAACTTTCATATATTGTAGTGAACTTTGTCCAATTAAAAATTCCCCACAGAAACAAGGCCAGGTGCTATTGGTACTTCCAGACTGGTTCTTACACCAGGCATTAATCCTCCTCAATGGACATCTTCCCATCCCCAACAGAACCAAGTCAGAGTGTTTCTACCACTCCACCTCCCTCCTTTCCCTTGTGTAAACAGAAGTGTTGCCATGCTGTCTTATAACTAATAAGCTTGTGTGAGAGAAGCAGATGTGTATCAAGCAGCAAATTTCCTGCTGAATGTGCAACCACCAGAAACATTGTGGCTGTGCTAAAATTTGAGGATATAAGATGTGCTCACGTGGTGCACATGATAAATTTAATGGTTTAACACTTATTAACAAGGTATCAGAAGGTTCCAGAAGGTGCTTTCAGAAGACGTAAAGACAAGTGGCTGTGCATTTCAGCCATTATTATGTGGCTAAGAAGGCCCTCCTGTACTAGTAACGATACTAGTAACGACAGAAAGGTCTGCCTTTGCACTGCTTCATAAACCAGATTCCAACTCTTTCATCTTGCATATTCTGGAATGTTTGTTCGAGCAATGTAAAGTAGTCATTTAATAAATCATGCAGCAGGGATCATGTATTATTTTAAGCTCAGGCAGTGGCAGCTCATCAGGGAAGCATGAGGCCAAAGAGGCCACCAGATTTGTACCAGCAGCATCAACCATGTCCTCCACCTGATACTGATATTGGAGCAAATGCTCAAGCTGATGCAACAAGAGAAGAACTGCTTCCACATCTTGCTCGCCCGACATCATGGACTTTTGGCAAGGCAGATTGGAACAGTAGTTCGAACTGGCCCAGTTTTCTATCTGTTAAATTATTTATAGGCTTCAATCGGAGGTGTCTGAACCTCCTGACAGATCCATGCCTCATTCATTTTGACAAAAGTGATGTTTTATAGACTGGCAGAGGACAACTTTGGGTGTGATGATGCCACCTCTGACACTGAAAACCCTCTCTGAGATGACACTGGAGGCTGGACAAGACAGGACAAACAGAGCAAATTGAGGCAGTTATGACCACTGTTTTAATCTCCCTGCCATAGTGTCTATAGGGTCAGTGAACGCAGTATACACCAAATTTTTTAAACTCCTGGCACTCCACATGGAAAAACCTCTCCATCGTGTTGATGATACTGAACTGGTTGCAGCTGCTGCAGCTTCTTCTGCTTGTGGTATTGGAGGCATTGGGAGGTGGGTGACTTGGTGGGAAGTGGAGAGAAGCCTCCTGGTCAGACACGAAGGCGGCCAAAGCTGCGGGAAGCGCATACACAGTTAGTTATTGTACTAAAGCAATTTGGCCTCCCTTTTGGTAACAGGAAAACATTCCACCTTTTTGTTTTGATGATGAGAGTCTAAAAGCATGACTATCCAGTAATCTTCACATTGCTTGATGATAAAGATACTCCTGTCAGTACATAGGCAAGTATACAGCATTGCCCCAGTTCTTTATGGCTCAACCTACCACTGAGATGATTGGCTATCATGGCCAGTGTCATCGTCGTCATCATCATCAGTTTAATTCTCCTGCACAAGCAACTACTCCTCCTGCCCATCTTCCTCCATGGGAATTTCTCCATTTGATTGCCTAAGCTGTTCTTCTACCATCATATATTTGTATAGGTTAATCATGTCCCCCCTTAGATGTCTCTTCTCAAGACTAAATAAATTCAATTCTTTTAATCTTTTTTTCATAACTTAGACTCTCCATGCCTCAGTTTAGTCGCTCTCCATCTGTACTTTTTCCAGCTGCAAAGCGTCCTTTTTATGGACTGGTGCCCAGAACTAAACTGTTTATTTCAGATGAGGCCGCACCAACGCTTTGTAAAGTAGTAATATTACATCCCTGTCACGCGAGTCCATGCCTTGTTTAATGTATGACAATATCCTAGTGGCCTTAGAAGCAGCTGATTGACATTGTATGCTGTTATTCAATCTATGATCTACAAGGATACCCAAATTCTTCTCTATAAGTGACTCCACCAGTGTTACATCCCCTAGGACATATTAAGCACAGAGATTATTACTACCAAGATGCATAACTTTACATGTATCTACATTGAACCTCATTTGCCAAGTTGATTCCCAATCATTCAGAGTGTTTGAAGTCAGCTTGTAGTTTATGGACGTTTTCCATAGACTGTTTTCCATAGACTGTTCCAAGCCTATAGACCTTACTTTACCTATTAAACGTCTATGAGGAACAGTATCAAAAGCCTTTGCAAAATCCAGAAACACTACATTCACAACTGCCCCTCGGTCCAGGCTACTAATCACCTCCTCATAAAAACAAATCAGGTTAGTCTGACAACTTCTGTCCTTGGTAAACCCATGTTGGTTATCACTTATATTTTTTACAGTCACATACTCCTGTATATAGTCCCTTAAGAGTCCTTCAAACATTTTTTTCCCACAAGAGAAGTTAAACTAACTGTTTATTACCTGTGGAGGACTTAGATCCTTTTTTGAATATGGGCACCACATTTGCCTTGCGCCAATCACTTGACGCTGTATCAGTACGTAGAGAATCTTTAAAAATTATAAACAGGGGCACAGCAATGACTGAACTCTTTAAGCACTCTTGGTTGCAATCCATCTGGACCCAGAGTCTTGTTCACAACTACCTTATTTAAGTTATCTTGGACCATAGCTACAGTTAGTACATCCAGTAATATACACAATTGGCTAACAGCCCCAGCACCACATATACCAGCTCCTTTCTCTTCTTTTGTATAAACAGAGCTAAAAAAAAAATAAAAAATTAGTAACTCTGCCTTTTCCTTATCTTCAGTGACTAACCCCCCTTTTCATTATATAGGAAACCTACCTGCTCAGATCTTGTTTTTTTTAGCATTTATATATTTATATAATTTTTGGGGATTTGATTTGCTCTCTTTTGCTACCTGCTGTTCATTTTGTATTTTTGCTAATTTTATTTCCTCTTTACAGATTTTATTGAGCCCTTTGTAACTTCAAACGCTACAGCTGACCCCTCAGATTTGTATTTTTTAAATGCCCTTTTTTTGTCTTTTATAGCCCTTTTTACATTAGTTATAACTCATGGGGGGGGTTAATTTTAGCTGTTTATACTTGTTATTATCTTGCAGTAATATTTAGCACAGTCAATAATATGGGCATAATAATGGCAATATTACAGTAAAGTATGTTTGCTGTAACAATGAACAGTATCGTGTAGTAATATCTAACATGTTCCATAACACTGGTACAATAATTGTGTTTCTGCAGTAAAATGCTTTTGCTAAAACACTGAACGGTATCTTGTAGTATTATGCAATGCTTTCAATAACACAGGTATAACAGAAGTGTTGCAGTAAAATGTGTTTGCTGCAACACTGAACATTATCTTGCGGTAATACACAAAGCATTCAATAACTTGGGTATAATAATGGTGTCATTGCAGTAAAGTGCTTTTGCTGCAACTGCCCTTTACATGTTCAATAACACGGGTATAAAAATAACTACCCATTACTTTGCAGTAATATATGAGTTCAGTAACAGAGGTATAATAATTACCTTACTGTAGTAAAATGCTTTAGCTGTAACTACCCATTATCTTGCAGTAATATACAATCCGTTTAGTAATGTGGGTATAATAATGGTGGTATTGCAGTAAAATGTGTTTGCTGTAACACTGAACAGTATCTTGCAGTAATATACAACACTGTTCAATAACACCGGTATAATAATGGCGTTATTGTAGTAAAATGTGTTTGCTGTAATACTGAAAGGTATGTTGCAAAAATATACAACATGTTCAATAACACAGGTATAAAAACTGTGTTATTGCAGTAAAATGATTTTTGTGTAACTACCAATATCTCGCAGTAATATAAAACACGTTCAATAGCATAGATATAATAATGGCGTTATTGCAGTAAAATGTGTTTGCTGTAACACTGAATGGTATCTTCCATGTGTTCAATAACATGGGTATAATACTCTAAAATGTGCTAAAATGCCCAATGGTAAATAGAAACACATTTTTTTTAGGAAACAAAGGGGGCAGTTCCTCATTGTTTGCAGCAGAATGTATGTTAAGCTTTCCCTGATAAAACTCTAAAATCTATCCAATTCTATTAATTCTCTTCCTATAATGGCCCTATAGCATTCCTAGTAACCAGTCTTGTGGCTGCAATTTATTTGGTGGACTCTGCCACAACACATCCTTTTACAAGCCTAGCTGGGAACAGAACGGTGTTTCTGACCACCTCTGAGCCAATCAGCGCAAGCCTTCACCCAACTGCCTCCCAGTGTCATGTGACCATTCATATTCTTCCTCCCTCTGTTTTCCATGCCAGTTTGTACAGTAAAATGGCGCTGGCCACCTCGTCTGAAAAAATCAGAAAACTGGATTCATTTGGCAAATGATTTTTGTGAAATTTCTAATAAATCTTATTTGTTTAAAATCCATTCACTCATCTCTATTTTAAGCACTATTTTATATTAATGCCAACAATTTCTATTCATTAACACTAACAAAAAACTAAATAAAAGCAAACTAAAGAAAAGGATGGGAGGAGGGCATCTCCAGAAGCTTGACTACACCTACCTAACCAACAAATTAAACTAGACTTGATTTCTAGTGCAACCCCAAATTGGACATGCATTGGGAAAGGAGTAGGTCTTGGACTCCTTGAATACAGCAATGGCCTTTGATTCATTGGAATTGTGTTAACTACATCAGCTATAAATAAAATTTTGCTTTGACTTTAATTTTTGCTCGTGATGACAAACTGTATCTCAACCCCCAGACAAATGTCCTAGTCAATGAGATAAATTCTGCCATCTTCAACTTCGGGAACGGAACCTGTTAAGAGTGCCACCTCTTTCAAATGCTGTACACATAGTCATAAAGCTCCGAAATTGATGGATTATTTTTATCCCATATGGAGTCATGTCTACTCCAAGATTTTGAGCTGATACACATTTCTGGCAGCTACTCATAATTAAAAATCATCAGGACTAAATCTTGCACCTTTGGAATTTTCCTGAAGCAATGAAATTTGGAGAATTATCTACTATCGGTAAATTAAAATATTCCAGGATCTTCATTAATAAGACTCCCCATTAGGTCTTATAGTATATCATTCTCCCGCTATGCAATTTGCTGGCTGTCTAATTCAAATCTTGGTATACCCACGCTCATTTAGTTGCACAATAAATCTAAACATTGAATCATCCCTTCTCCAGATTAAAACTAAATAAAAATAACATCACAGGCATTTCCAAATACCAAAATGCCCATACTATTAAAATAAAAATATTTTTTCCATATGACGACCAGCGTAATGGAAAAAAAAAATGTTTTTATTTAATTTTTTAGTAGTAAAACACCATAAAAACGAAGTAAAGGGAGTATTGTTATAATCGTACCGACCCAGAGAATGAAGGGCATTGGTCAGTTTTACCACATAGGGAGCGCTGGAAAATGTTTACATTTTTTTCCAATTCTGTCCGATTTGGAGTGCATTTTTAGGCCTAATTGTACTCCCTCCTGCATAAACTGGCATTGCAGGTATGACAGTAATGTTAAAACGACAGAGGGTTCACAAGCTGCCATATAACAGGGACAAAGTCCATAACGCAGGTTGTGATGGGCCAGTCTTCCCTCCATTATACACCCTGTTCCAAATTATTATGCAAATTATATTTTTCTCATTTACCTAAATAATTGAGGTCAGCATTATTCTCATGTTATCAACTATTAAGAGTACAATTCAAATTTTATTTAACAGACCTCCTAATGATAACAGTATTAGCATATTTACTGACATCAAAAGCTATTTTAATCAAACTTTTAACAACATTTTAACTTTTTAAACATTTTAACAGGTCACGTTACATTTTAACATAGGATATCTTATTTGATAGCAGCTTTACTTTTTTTAGTCTTGCATCCATTGAACTTGTCAGTTTTTGGACAGTTTCTGCTTGAATTTGTTTGCAAGATGTCAGAATAGCCTCCCAGAGCTGTTTGGATATAAACTGCTTCCCACCCTCATACATCTTTTGCTTGAGGATGCTTTAAAGGTTCTCAACAGGATTGAGGTTAGGGGAGGATGGAGGCCACACCATGACTTTCTCTCCTTTTATCCCCATAGCAGCCATTGATGCAGAGGTATTCTTTGTAGCATGAGATGGTGCATTGTCATGCAATTGAAGATGATTTTATTACGGAAAGCATAGTTCTTCCTTCTGTACCAGGGAAGAAAGTGGTCAGTCAGAAACTCCACATACTTTGCAGAGGTCATCTTTACACCTTCAGGGACCCTAAAAGGATCAACCAGCTCTCTTCTCATGATTCCGGCCCAAAATATGACTCCCCCACCGCCTTGCTGACGTTGCAGCCTTGTTGGAACAGGATGGCCATCCACCAACCATCCACTACTCCATCCATCTGAACCATCTAGGGTTGCATGGCACTAATCAGTGAACATGACTGTTTGAAAATTAGTCTTCATGTATTTTTCTGCTCAATGCAGCCGTTTCTGCTTGTGAGCATTGGTTAGTGGTGGCCGAATAGAATTATTATGCACAGTTGCAAGGCTTTGGAGGACTCTACACAAAGATGTTCATCCGTGGGACTCCAGAGGCACCAGCAGCTTCAAATATTTGTTTGCTGCTATGTAATGGTATTATACTATTTTCTCTCTTGATCCGATGCATGGATCTGGCAGAAATCTTCCTCAATGTGCCTTATCTGCGCAAACCCGTATGTGCTCTGAATCAGCAACAAATTATTGTGCGATGATCATGTTTAAGTTTTCGTGAAATATCTAATGTTTTCATACCTCGTCCAAGGCATTGAACTATTTCACTCTTTTCAGCAGCAGAGAGATCCTTTTTCTTCCCCATACTGCTTGAAAATGTTGATCTGTTTAATAATGTGGAACACCCTCCTTTAGTAGTTTTTCCTTAAATTGGGCTCACCTGGCAATCTAATTATCACAGGTGTCCCAGATTGTTTTCAGTAATCAAAAGAGCCCTGAGACACAATGCCATCCATGAGTTAAACTGAAAAACAAAATATTTAATCTTTGTGACACTTAAATAGAATTTGCATAATAATTTGGAACAGGGTGTAAGATTCAAGACTCAGCATTTCAAATAAAAGCTGATGGGACTCGAAGGTAAAATATATATCTTTTTATTGGTTCATACTGAATCATTAAGTACATAAATGGAGGAGAGAGTGGGGATACAGAGAAATCCGCTGGGGGTGGTGCAAAAATTACATATGCATAATCTGATAGCGTAATACTAAACTGTCTGTATACCAAATCAGTCCAATAATTCATACATATACCACTAGAAACAGTAAAGAATTATTCTACACACATAGTCAAATAGCCGTGCTATGTAAGGTAAAGTGCAATTAAATTCACTGGTACTAAATCCTACTTTACAGATGCTTCTGCAAAGAAGCCTACATAGAAGAAATAATCACAGAAAATATACATATCATTTGAGCATACCCTGTGACATCCTGGGTATAGGAAGCAGCACCACTCTAAACGTAGAGCACCTTGACGCATGTTTCACCTCTGTCCAGGGGTCTGAAAGTGAGCGGTATCGACAGGATTAGACTGGGATCCAGGGGTGGGGATGTCAAATGGGCCATCTTATGGAAAGAGAAAAAATGGATAGTGATGTTGGATACAATGACACCTAGGGGTTTAAATGAGTCTGTTAGCTTTATTATGGAAGCGATCATTAGTACCGGAGGACCAGGAAGCGGTGAAGGCTCTGTACTCACTGCTTCCTGGTCCTAGGCTGTCGGTGTGCTGTGGCTGCGCACAGCGTGAGGGCGATCTGTGACCTCACACTGTGCACATCGGGTAACAGCACAGCCGTGGCAGGAGGAAGATAGAGTGCGCTGGAGAAGAGGCAGAGGTAAGTGCTTTTTTATTTTATTTTATATGCTCTGTGGCATGGGGGCTGAAATGAGAGGCAATCGGGGGGGGGGGCTGAAATGAGAGGCAATAGTGGGCTAATATGAGGCATGGGGGCTCATTTGAGGTCTGAATGGTGAGGCTTATTAATATTGGGGAACTGATTGGTGCTGTAAGCTGAGGTCTGATTAATACTGAGGGTCTCATTGCTGGTCTAATGAAAAATATTTTTTCTTATTGTCCTCCTCTAAAAGCTAGGTGCATCTTATGGACCAGTGCATCTTATAGGGTGAAAAATACCGTATATCATTAAAGACTCTGATTTGTGACTTTGCATAAATCTGTTATATATAATTGATTATGTGTAGGTTGTTCAAGACTCAGCATTCCCAGAAAACATGGAGAGTTGAGCTTGCTCCATGATAACAACTAGAGGTGGACCAAAATGTAAAAAGTAAGAACTTATACCTATTTCTAGGCATTCATCTGTATCTTTTGTATCCAAATGCTACCTGAATGTATATTTGTATCTTTGCAGTAGTGGTATAGTTGAGAATACTAATGCTATAATCACAGTTAGAACGAACTGCACAGGGAGTTCGTTGGGGCATTTATATAAATGGAGTTTCACATAAATGATAATTAGAATGAAAGGGTATGTAGTTATAATAAAAGAGTATTTCAATGTTCAGAAAAGTTTTGTACAACATTTACAGTAGTAAGATCGCAAGATAATCTGCAATTATTCATCAGCTGATACCATTCAGGCCAGAACATTTGGCAATACATCAGTTCTGAAGCTTCTGAGTCTCCAAATTATTACCTTGATTGAAACAACATTTCTTGTTGCAAAAAAAGTGAAACAATAGAATAGAGCTTGTTATCCCAATTTGAAAGCAGAAAAAGATCCGATTGGTGATGACTATAGAGAGCATGATTGCATTCTGATGAGAAAGGAAAAATTGGATACATTTCAATAAATGCAATCTAATTATTAGACTTTTGCCTAAGGAGGTTTTCCAATCTTCTTCGTGGGGTGAATATGATTGAAAAATTCATCATGTTCCTTTTTGACCATTTTTTTTTCTCTGTATGGTTATGAATTACCAAACTGTGATCGAAAAAGAATTTGAAATAAGTTTAAAATAGTTCCTTATCACTACTGCTTTTAGCATTTTTCAACTGTTATCCAGTTCTTAAAACCTTTAAAAATACAGATTAGCAACCATTCACCAGCTAGTCAACACAATTTATTTATTAGTGTGGTGGTCTTGTGAAAAGACTGTCAGACCATATGCCCTATGTACCCACAGCATGTTCATTTTGCCTTCCACGTATTACAAGGACGATCATTAATTGGAATGGTTAGCACATATGCCATTTTCCCTGCAGTGCCTTATACTGGGGAAATGTCTGTCTTGTCTCAGATTTGCCTTTAGTTTATGACTTGGGCTATTTATCCACACCAGTGATCTCCAATCTTTAGCTCCCCAGCTTAAAGATCATCAAAATTAATTATATTGAATCGGAATGCATCTCGCATTTCCCAAAAAGTTTGGATTCTAAGTAACCCAAATTTCAGGTAAATAATACAGAGATCAGAGTATGCTATTTTGGGTTTCTGGGTAATAAATACGTATTGTCTGGGAGGTACTCTTTCTCATCTTGGAGAGTGCCTAGTATGCATAGTATGTGTGTGTGTACTATCGTAGGCCAGGCAACACTCTTCTGGTTTTGGGGAAACATATTTAAATTGGCTTTCTTCAGCCTATCTTATGTCGACAGATGTGTTAATTGTCATTTTTCTAAAAAGGACTTGTACTCCCATCTAAAATAATGGATCTCTGACGGAACTGACAAAAACTGACACAAACTGATCATATTTGATGCTCAAAAAAAAGACAGAACAGTTATATCTGTGTTGGAGGTGGATGCAAACTGATGCTTAACATAAAGGATCCTTGTGGTTTGTCCTGTTCATTTGATGGATCAGAATAAATTGAAACAAAATGGTGATGTGAATGCACCCTTACATCTGCCGGCATCAAATAGGCCTAGGAAATCTAACGTAATTTTAATGTATTTAACTGTATTGTCCGAACGATTGTTTAGCATGGCAGAGGGGGTGATCACGGACAGGCGCATCTACCTGTCCACAGCCAACGTGGACAAGCTCACTTTTAATGAAATGAACCAGGCTTGGATCCCACAGGACTTGTCCGTACTTTGGGCAGATTAGAGAGGTATACTGGCTGCACCCAGCCATTGTTTTTCTCCAGCACACTTTGTGCATTCTCTTGGCTATTTCCTAATGTTTTGGGGCCTCCACAAACAAAAAAAGCCTAAAAAGTAAGAATTTTTTTTTTTGCCTAGCTCCTCTGCTTCTTCCGCCTGCACCGCCACGTCCGGCTCCTCCTCCTCTTGCGCCTGCAATGCCACATCCGGCTCCTCCTCCACTCGGACCTCTACCTCCTGGCTCAAGATTATTATGTCTTATAATGGCAAAATAGAGAAGCATACTGTCCATACCCAGGCATTGTTATACTCCAGCGCAGTTTGTGCGTTCCTCTTGCTATTTCCCAATGTTTTGGGGCCTCCACAAACCAACAAACAAAAAAAAGTAATTAAAAAAGTGTTAGCTATGTCCTCCACCTCTTTCATCTACACCACCATTTTCACCTCCTCCTCCACTCAGACCTCCACCTCCTGGCTCAAGATTGATATGTCTTATATTGACAGAGTAGAGAAGTATACCAGCCGCTCTCCAAAAAATGGCTATAGGTAGCAAACAGAATTAACACATTTTTTAAAAAATAAAATTAAAGAAAAAAAAAACAACAGAGACAGTGTTGGCTTCCTCCTCCACCTCTTCCACCTACACTGCGACGTCTATAGCCTTCTCAACTTCCTACTACACTAGGACCTCCGCCTCCTGGTTCAAGATTATTATTTTTTATTTGCATGGATTTTATGTTATTTTGAGTCATTTCCCTATCCACATTTGTTTGCAGGGCAATTGTACTGCTCTTACTACCATGTTGGTTTCTTTTGCAGCCTTCTAGCCCTTTCTATGACTTTTTTCAGCCGTTTTTCAGCCCCAAAGTACGGGTCCCTATTGACTTCAATGGGGTTCAGTGTTTAGGGTCAAGTAAAGAACCCGAACTGAACTTTGAAACAAAGTTCAGCTAAACCATTCGAGCCCGAATATTCATGGGTCCGCTCATTACTAGTCATGACTAAAGTGGTTGTATGAGTTATGGAAAAAGGCAGGGATTGCAATAACACCAAAGCAACCATTGGACAACCACCCTACAACTTCCATTAATCTCCATTCCTTCTTTAGTTTTTGTTTATAGGCTACAGCAGCAGCATGGACATATTCTTACATGATGCTACAGCCAGTCTCTGGCTTTAGTGTTATTTGGTACAAGACCCCTAAGGTTAATGATTAGCTATACAGGCATGCCACTGCTGCAGCTAGGAAAACAAAGACCAGATGGAGACAGAGGAACAGAGGCTGTTGGAATTGGTAGGGGTCTAATGGTTGAGTATGAGTTTTTTTGTCATGCATTTACAGTCCTTGATATTCCCCGATATTCATATAACTAGACAGCTTCTTTTTAAAAGGGCCTTTTGCTTTTGTGGGCTTTGTGCTCAACAGGAGTTGTGCAAACCATGTTACAAATCTACACTTTACATATATTTTGGAAACAGTTTGGAGGGCCAAAAATAATTTGATCTTGACCTTTGTCAGGGTGCTATATGTCAGTATACCTTTTTCATAATGGGAGCCTAGGGACGGTGTACCCAGTGTGAGCCTATACAGTAAAATACATTGTAGCCTTCTGCCAGGTGGGAAGTGTTTTCTGCTGTATTGCAGATTGATGCCTTTTACACTGAGGTAATTATAATCTCTCATTGGAAGTCCTATATAAGCAGGCTGGACAGCAATATCTGCAATGTCCTCACTGGAAGTGGCTACATTTTTAATTTCACTGTATTTCATGTGTTTTATAGTTCTGAAGGTTGTGTATGGAGTGGGAGGTTCCCTAGTGCCTGGGCAGGGTTGGCACTTACACTTACTCTCTGGGAGGAAATGTAGTGAATTTAGTGTGTGCAGTTGATGAGTACATAGCTCCCATCAGCAAGGGGAGCAGGGTTGAGCCAAGGAATCCTTTACCCTGTAGATCACAAGGATTAAAGAAACAATTTATGTGGATCTTGCAGAATGTGCTGTGGTTACTAAAGAGAATTGCAGACATTTATCAGAGAAAGCTAACACACTTACATAGAGGTTACAGACATCTATGCACATTGTTGAGCGATAATTGTATTTTATCGAGGATACCAATATCTCTAAATATACCCAGAGATGGAGACAGAGCACTCCTAAGGCAAGGAAAGCAAAGATTGTGCAGACTGTAAAAAAGGGATTTAGCAGCCCATTTTCCAGACGCAGTCTTGGGAATTGCATATGCTCATTGAAAAAACTGCATTAGATGTGTACAGTGCTTGTGCAAACCATCCACAAAATAGCCTAAGCAAAGTACAGTGGATTTGTTGCACACCCAGCCTCATCATCAATGCACCACACCACACTACCATTTGTGTCATTATTTAATTGCAAGGAGTGTGAGAAAAGCAGCCTCTGCGACTACTACAACTCCCATCTGTACTACTACTCCTATCCTCTACACCCTCCCCACTGAGCTGCTGCATATCCTTACCATCAGAATACTTTTGTGGTATTGATTGTATGGTTTACACATTTAAGGGAATGAAGAGTGGCATAACCATATATAGCACCGTTTGCTACATATTGTGAGGAATTATTTTACTGCAAATGTGTGCAAGGGGTCAGAATTGCAGGGTAAGCAGCTTCTTGTAAGAGGTAGGGAGTGTGCACTAGTGAATGTTGGGCTGGGTGCCTGCCTGGATTATATGCCCCTGGCTTGCACTGCCTGACATTAATAAGCCCCTGTGTGGTCTGGGGTAAATGCACAGTAGGCAGTTACAGCCAAGTAATAAAGTACAGAGAAGTCCGATACACTATATTGGACCGTGCAACAGTCCAATATGTTAAGTCTTTATCACTTGGATATACCTTTCTGCTGAGTATTCACCCCAGACCCCACCCAGGGGCTCAGTAACTCTAGCTAGTACAACCCATGCTGTGTATGGGAGCACAGATTCCCCTGTAGCTGCATTGAACACTCTACAGGCTGGTGCATAGATGCTCCAGCCTGTACTAGAGCTGCTCTCCTAAAGCCTAAAGCCTAAAGAGTTTATCAGAGCAGACACAGGCAGAGGAGCAATGTCTTATGTGAGCTCCTGCACTCGTTCCACTCTGTTAATAGCCTGTACCCATGAGGTAAGCAGGCTATTCACCGAGTGGAGCGAGCACAGGGCAGGAGCTCACATAAGACATTGATTCTCTGCCCATGTCTGCTCTGCTAAAGCCTGTCATAGCCAATCTATGCCCCCAAGTGCTGGTACAAGCAGGAGCAGCAATGCTCTGGACTGTAAAGAGCTCATTGTGGCCACAGAGGAATCCATACTCCCATACACAGCAGTGTACAAGAGTATGGATTATAAAGTGTAGTAGGCACCTGAACTTCAAGTGTCTATTTCGCTGGCAAAAAGTTAAAAAAAATAAGTAATGTATATTAGAAAAATTTATTTTATGGCATTTAGAAAATCCAAAGTCAATTCGCTCAAAACTTCATTTGAATGTTGTACTGTCTCCGTACAACATTCAAATGTATGAGTTCCTGCAAGCGAAATTAGTTATCATTGAAGTCTCACATGACTTCGGTGAAAAACTTCAGGATTTGATTTTTCAACTTCAAAATCATTTCAAATTTAGATACAAAGTCGGCTGAGGTACCAGCTGGTACTGAACCCGACCTCGGATTCCTGTTTTAAAATGGTTTTAAAGCTTAAAAATCAAATGCCAAAGTTATTCACTGAAGACTCAGAAGATAATGGGTTCCTTGCATAAATAGCAGCCTCTTAACATTATGCATGTCTAGTTGCCTACATATTATTTATTTGAATCTCTCAACTTTCGTACTCCTCCTTGGCTAAAAATACTCAAAAATGCTAAAAGGAGTATTTTTACTCTTCCGAAAAAGTTATAGTGCAACCTCAGCTCCCAGTACCCCAGCCAATGAGCTTTTTTTTTTTTTTTTAAACCAAATTTTATTTAATTTTGTCATAAGATACCAATACAAAGCATTTCTGCCCCAGAATCCATGGGCACAGTTTCAGATATTGTTCATAAATTGTAAGGGACATCTAGTTAGGCAAAGTCATACCATAATTATCATGGGCCTGGAGTCCTTCCCTAGAGTGCCTCTCAGCTGTTCTAGTAAATACCAAGATGTGTTTTTTAATGGATCCATGAGTTCTTTTATCTCTGGATTCTCTAACACTCTAGTGATAAATCCTCTCCACCTAGACATAAGTTCCCTAACCCCTTGAGGGCCGGATTTTTTTTTTTTTTTGCGTTTTCGTTTTGCGCTCCTTGCCTTACTTTATAACTTATATTGCCATAACTTATATTGCCATAACTTTTTTATTTTTTGGTTCACGTAGCCATATGAAGGCTTGTTTTTTGTGGGACAAGTTGTACTTTCCAACGACACCATTAATTATTGCATATGATGTAGTGGGAAGCGGGAAGAAAATTCCAAATGGGGTGAAATTGCAAAAAAAAAGCAATTCCACCACAGTTTTGCGGGTTTTTAAATTCCGACGTTCAATGTGCAATAAAACTGACCAGTTATTTTTACTCTACAGGTCAGTACGAATCCGGAAATACCCTATATGTATAGGTTTTCTTGCGTTTTGATAGTGTAAAAAAATTCAAAAGTGGGAAAAAATCAGTTTTACTTTTTTGTCACCATGTTTTGACCCCTATAACTTTTTTGTAATTATATGTACAGTGCTGTATGGGGGCTCATTTTTTGAGTCATAATCTTATCTTTTTATTGATACCATTCTGGGGTGTGTATGACTTTTTGATCACCTTTTATGTAATTTTTTGTGGAAAATGAAACGACCAAAAATGGCGAATCCGCTATTTGGATGCTTTTTTCAGTTTTGCTTTTTGACGTATGGGGAATATTTTTTTATATTTTTATAGTATGGGCGTTTTCACACATTGCGACACCCATGATGTGTATTTTTTTAAAAATTTTAGTTTTTTAATTTTTATTTTAGCAAAAGGGGGGTGATTTGGACTTTTATTCATTTTTTTAATTTTTTGTTTAAACATTTTTTTTTTACTTTTATATAGTTCCCATAGGGAACTATAACTTACAATCATTTGATTGCAATTATCATACATTCCAATGCAATAGCATTGGAATGTATGAAAAAATCGCATATTTCCTATGAAGCCTATTACAGGCAAGGCTCCATAGGAAATACTACAGAGCATTCATAGAGACCCAGGCTACTACAGACGTGCTCCGGCTCCTCCGATCACCACACGGGGGAGCCGGTGCGCAAACCAAAAGTAAAACTTTTGGTTTGTGTGCGCTCAGATGCTGTGGTCAGGATTGACCACGGAATCTGAGGGGTTAAACGTCCGCGATCGGCATTGCTGCCAGTCGTGGACATTAGCCGCGGGTGTCTGCTACAAGAACCATGCAGACACCCGCGGCTAAGGCGCCCGCATGAAGCAGGAGCGGGCGCCATCTTTAAAGACCGGACATAGGACGTACAGGTACGTCCTGTGTCCTTAACTGTGTCCCCTGCTCTGCTGCAAAAAATTCTCTCTTTAAACACCATTTTACCTGTGCAATTACATCGCTAACTGAGGGGATCAAAGAGAGCAACCAATTTCTCAGCAAACAGCGTTTTGGTGCTAGAATGAACACATGTGTAACCTGTGTCATATGAGCGCCTTCAGGGTGATAGTGAAATAGAATTATTTCTGGGCCTAGTGGTATCGTAACATGTAGTACTTCTTTCATCCATTGTATAAAGGCTTTCCAGAAGTCTGTCGAATGTGGGCACTCCCAAAGACCATGATATAAGTTGGTGTTCTCTAAATGGCATTTCGGGCAATGCGTTATCTTACCCACTTGCGAGCTGGCGCGATTGTTATAGAATCCGTAGACTGCCCTATGGGCTATATTTGAATTGCGTCTCATGCCTTCGTTAGGGACTACCTTCCTAATTGTCAGCCAACCCTTCAGTATATTGTCTTGAACATCCTGCTTCCTAAGTTCCTTTTCCCACGCCTTAAATAGAGGAGAAGGGAAGGTCTCCAGTCACGCTAATTGTAGCCACTCCCTCAGTTCGGACAAGGACAAAGTAGTCATGTCTGTACGTCGCAAGGAGTCAAATTTATTTGTGGGAGACTCTCTCTCTAGATCTAGTATGCGGGGTTTCAAAAAGTTGTATATCTGATGGTATGCTAAATAATGGCTGGACCTTATGTCATATTTGGAGCCTAACTCCTCAAATCGAACGTAACAACGGTTTGTATCATGCCACAAGTCATTTACTGTTTGTATCGCCTTGAGTCTCCACTCCCCAAATTGCTTATTCAGTCTACTTTCCAAAAATTCGGGGTGACCCCATAACACCATATGTTTTGATAAGGAAAATGGTAATCCGAATTCCTTGCGGACTGCTTTCCATGTCGCTACATTATCTTTTACAATGAGACTCCTCTTCAGGAGCTGTGGCAGATTTGCATATTTCATATGTAATAGTGCATTTAGTGACCAAGGGGAGGTTAGTTGTGACTACAGCCTAAAATTTGAAAAACTACTCTTACAAGTCAGCCAATCCAAGCCATGTCTTAGGTTACTGGCTAAGTTATATCTCCTAATGTCTGGGAAATTTATCCCTCCCTTTTCTCTGGGGAGGTGTAGTTTCCGCAGAGAGATTCTCGGTCGCTTGCCCCTCCATATAAAGAAACAAAACGCTGTTTCGAGCGTCTGAATATCTGCATGCTTGATCAATAATGGTATCGTCTGCATGGGGTAAAGCAGCCACGCGAAGCTAATAATTTTTAAGAGATAACATCTACTCATCAAGGATAGGGGAAGATGTTCACACCTTTTAACATCTCCCTGAACTTTTCTAATTAGTGGGGGATAGTTTAGAGCACATATGGACTATGGCGACTTCCCTATATTAATACCTAAATAGCGAATGGACTGCGCTGCGAACTTCACTGAAAGGTTAAGTAGTTTGTTTTCCAGATCCCTGTCTGTCCGAGAGAGAAGCAGGAGTTCACTTTTGGTTGCGTTTATTTTAAAACCAGATGCCTCCACAAATTCCTTTAATTTTTGAAGCAACAGGAGTAAATCTATATGTGGTCTGGCCAGAAAAACTAACAAATCATCTGCATATGAGGCGTGTTTGATCTCCATAGATCCTACTCTAATCCCTTCTACCTCCTTAGTGATGCTCAAGTATCGAGACAGGGGTTCCAAGGCAATGTTAAATAGCAACTGAGAAAAGGGACACCCCTGTCTCGTTCCTTTTTCTATAGGGAACATAGGTGAAAGGTATTCCGGAGTATGTATCCTGGCCGATGGATTTGCATATAAAACTGTCAGGTAGGATCTAAAGTCACCTGTTCGTCCAATCTTATCCAAGACTCTTCCCATCCATCCCCAGCTCACCTTATCAAATGCTTTCTTGGCATCTATTGCCAATAAAGCCGGGGATGGATGTAGATCCGGCCTTATCTTGATCTTGTCTAATACCGTTAGGACCTTTCTAATGTTCGTAACCGCAGAACGGCCCTTTACAAATCCCACCTGAGAGTCCGATATAATTTTGGGGAGTATGTTCGCCAGTCTCTCCGCCAATATTTTTGAGAGAATCTTGATGTCCGTATTAGTTTGGTTGGTTTGGTTTGGTTTGGTTGGTATAAGTTTTATATGGGCAGTATTGGATACCTCCAGTAAGAGGAGTCCAGACATATGAGAGTTATAGACCTTTGTTAAAGGTGGCGTGATTTTCTCACTTAAGATTTTGAAAAATTCCCCTGTATAACCGTCTGGTCCTGGGGCTTTCCCTAACTTCATACCCAATATAGTTGTCTGAATTTTCTGCGCTGTGATCGGTGCGTTAAGGGAGGCTAGAGCTTCTGCAGTGATATGGGGCATTTTAATGGAATTCAGCCATTTATATCCACTCTTAACATTCTCCTGCTGAGATTTATATAAATCGCTATAAAAAGCCTTATTTATTCCTTTTATATCTTTTAGGGTCATGTTTTAGTTGTCCTCTTCCATCCTTTAGGGCTATAATCGGGGTAGACTGAAAATATCCCCTTGCTAGTCTGGCCAATAACTTGGCGGCTTTGTTGCCAAACTTATATAATTGAGCGTCTGCTCTGGTTTTATACAGCAGCTCTTTTTTCTGTAGCTAGTACTCATATTCCTGCTTCTCTCTCTTCCACTCCCCCTCTGTTGTTTGTGATGGGCATGTTGTGAAAGCTAAGTACGCTTGTCTAAGCTTTGCCCCATGTGTTTTAATTTCAACTGATACCTAACCACAACTTGTGAAATAACAGTAACTTTAAACCGTGACATCTCTGAATATGTCACTGAATTCAATTCCCCACATCTCAGGACTTCTCTTCTTCCCATCCTAGTAAGGTGAGTATGCAACATAACTATCCACTATCATGAACATATGTGTTTCTGTCTGCAACCTATGCTCAATGTGAATATAACTAAGAGTCTTTGCTGATTTAGAATCCGGCCTACCTCAAACCATAGGAAATATTCCGCTTAGATGACTGACATAAAAAAGCATAGAGTTCAGAGAACTGCATAAGTAGAGTTGAGCGAACGTGTATTTTAAGTTTGGCGCCCAAAGTTCGGGTTGGGGTTATCTTAGAATCTCGTTATGGATTCGCTACCACGGACCATAACGAAATTTGGAATCCAAATTCTCGCAACCGTCCTTCACTGCTCTACTTCCTTCTTCTCCTCCACACAGAGCACAGGAGCTCCACCCCTCATGTCACATGATCATTATACCAGGCCCTTTACCACCTCTTATCCAATCCAGTACTGAGCCACGCCCCCTGCACTGATCACATGCTGGTGACGTCACCCCAGGTCCTTAGTGTTGTCCAAGGTTCAGGTTCATCGAAGAATCCCCTTATGGATTCAAAATTCCATTATGGTCCGTGGTAGCGGAATCCATAACGGGATTCTATGATAACCCGAATCCGAACTTTAGACGCCGAACTTAAAATACAAGTTCGCTCAACTATATGCATAAGCAAAAGCAATATTAAGTGTGCGTCCCCAACTTACGACTTTCAAAATTCAAAATTCCATTATGGTCCGTGGTAGCGGAATCCATAACGGGATTCTAAGATAACCCGAACCCGAACTTTAGACGCCGAACTTAAAATACAAGTTCACTCAACTATATGCATAAGCAAAAGTAATATTAAGTGTGCGTCCCCAACTTACGACTTTCAAAACTCAAAATTCCATTATGGTCCGTGGTAGCGGAATCCATAACGGGATTCTAAGATAACCCGAACCCGAACTTTAGACGCCGAACTTAAAATACAAGTTGGCTCAACTATATGCATAAGCAAAAGTAATATTAAGTGTGCATCCCCAACTTACGACTTTCAACACATTAAGGGATATCTCAGGAATCAGCTCAGGTCCCTTGGCGGGTTTGTGCGCGCAGACGCTGTTCTTTCTGCTGTGGCGTATCCCATACATCCTTCGGCGGTGCAGTCCAGGACGTTGAATTGCGCTGGCGTAGAGAGTCACCACGGTGACCCGGTCTAAGATTGTTTCTTGTTTCCCCCTGCAGGACTTTAGCATCTTCTGGACAGGTGTAGATATCCACTTGACCATCAGTTCGGAAAACCTTTAAGTAGTGTTGAGCGAACAGTTCAAGCATAGTTTGGGTTCGTACCGAATTTTGGGGTGTCCGGGACACGGACCCGAACCCGTACATTTTCTAAAAAGTTCGGGTTCGGGTTCGTTGTTCGGCGATTACTTCCCGATTTCGGAAGGGCTGCACAGCAGCCAATCAGCTAGCGTTTTACTTCTTGCCCTAAGAGCCCATCACAGCCATGCCTACTAATGGCATGGCTGTGATTGGCCAAGTGCAGCATGTGACCCAGCCTCTATTTTAGCTGGAGTCACGTAGCGGAGCTTGTCACACTGCTCTTACTAGTGTAGGGAGAGGACGCAGCTTCTGTGAGGGCGAGATTAGGCAGGGAAAAGTCAGCAACAGCACCTAATGAAAGGATAGATCTACAGCTGTGAATGATTGAACTTCTGCTAGTTACTTGCTCACTGGTTTTTAGGCTGCACAGAGCGTTTTTCTGTCACTTATTTTCTGGGGTGATCGGCGGCCATTTTGTGACTTGTGGTGCACCAGAACAAGTTGCCACCAAGTCCATCAATCCATCAATACTAGTTTTTTTTTTGCTATATCCTACATCAGGGGCTTGGCTGTGCTAATTGTCACCCCTAGAAACTCAGGATAGCAATTTCTATATTTTATTAAGGGGTTAAATAAAATTGCCCAAATACCAATCCCCTAAATCTGGTGTTCCAGCTTTGGCAAGCCAAGTATAATACTGTCTGCTGTCTGGCAAAGGATAGATTATTATTAAATTATGTGGTGAAATTCAATTGCCAAAATAGCAATACCATAAATCATTTGTTTCAGCTGTCGCTGGCAAAGTATAATAGTGTCCGCCAAAACATATATTTTGTTCTGGGGTGAAATTCAATTGCCAAAATAGCAATACCATAAATCAGTGATTTCAGCTGTGGCTGGCAAAGTATAATAGTGTCCGCCAAAACATATATTTTGTTCTGGGGTGAAATTCAATTGCCAAAATAGCAATACCATAAATCAGTGGTTTCAGCTATGGCTGGCAAAGTATAATAGTGTCCGCCAAAACATATATTTTGTTCTGGGGTGAAATTCAATTGCCAAAATAGCAATACCCTGAATCTGGTGTCCCAGCAGTTGCAGGCCAAGATTCATAGTGTCCGCCAAAACATATATTTTATTCTGGGGTGAAATTCAATTGCCAAAATAGCAATACCATAAATCAGTGGTTTCAGCTGTGGCTGGCAAAGTATAATAGTGTCCGCCAAAACATATATTTTGTTCTGTGGTTAAATTCAATTGCCAAAATAGCAATACCCTGAATCTGGTGTTCGAGCTGTTGCAGGCCAATTGTAAATCTGTCCATAAAAGGATACCTTTCATCCAGGGCCTAAATACTAGCCCTAAAAGAGATATTCCCCTAAATCAGTGGTTACTGCTGTGCCTGGATTAGTGTAATACGCTACATAAATAAATAGGCAGATAATGTTAGGTGCCTGTAAAAAAAGGCCTGAATTTGAAATCATTACATTGGGCCAAATATTTTTTTTTCTTATTGTGGTGCTTGGTGAATGGAAACAATGAGGAAAACATCTAGTAAGGGACGTGGACGCGGTCGTGGTGGTGTTAGTGTACCCTCTTGTGCTGGGAGAGGACATGGCCATTCTGCCACAGCCACACGTCCTAGTGAACCAACTACCTCAGGTTCCAGTACCCGCCAGAATTTACAGCGATATTTGGTGGGGCCCAATGCCGTTCTAAGGATGGTAAGGCCTGAGCAGGTACAGGCGCTAGTCAATTGGGTGACCGACAGTGGATCCAGCATGTTCACAACATTATCTCCCACCCAGTCTTCTGCAGAAAGCGCACAGGTGGCACCTGAAAACCAAGCCCATCAGTCTGTCACATCACCCCCATGCATATCAGGGAAACTGTCTGAGCCTCAAGTTATGCAGCACTCTCTTATGCTGTTTGAAGACTCTGCTGGCAGGGTTTCCCAAGGGAATCCACCTAGCCCTTCCCCAGTGGTGGAAGACATAGAATGCACTGATGCACAACCACTGATGTTTCCTGATGATGAGGACATGGGAATACCACCTCATCGAAGTCCGCACGTCTCTGATGATGACGAAACACAGGTGCCAACTGCTGCGTCTTTCTGCAGTGTGCAGACCGAACAGGAGGTCAGGGAGGAAGACTGTGTGCAAGACGATGCAGGGGACGATGAGGTCCTAGACCCCACATAGAATGAAGGTCGTGCCACTGACTTTCACAGTTCAGAGGAAGAGGCAGTGGTGAGACCGAGCCAACAGCGTAGCAAAAGAGAGAGCAGGGAGCAAAAGCAGAACAGCCGACTCCAAGAAAATTCCCACCTAGCCACCCTCAAGCCCTGGGCCTGAATGCCAGCATTTCTAAACTACTGGCCTTTGAAATGCTGTCATTCAGGCTGGTGGACACAGACAGCTTCAAACAGCTGATGTCCATGGCTGTCCCACAGTATGTTGTTCCCAGCCGCCACTACTTCTCCAAGACAGCCGTGCCTTACCTGCACAACCAAGTATCCGATAAAATCAAGTGTGCTCTGCGCAACGCCATCTGTGGCAAGGTCCACCTAACCACAGATACGTGGACCAGTAAGCACGGGCAGGGATGCT
Source organism: Bufotes viridis (assembly GCA_033119425.1). Lineage (NCBI taxonomy): Eukaryota > Metazoa > Chordata > Amphibia > Anura > Bufonidae > Bufotes > Bufotes viridis. The sequence goes on from CM065592.1 coordinate 195,251,564, forward strand.
ATATCTCCCTAACTACACACTTGGTAAATGTAGCGGTGGCTGGGCCGCAGGCGGAGAGTTCCTTGGCGCTTGTCCTTCCGCCGCCAAGGATCGCAGGGCATCATTCTTTGCCTCCTGTAGCCTCCTCCTCCTACTCGGCTTCCTCCTCCTCTGCTTCCACCAGCTCATCCAGTCAGCCACACACCTTCACCACCAACTTCAGCACAGCCCAGGGTAAACGTCAGCAGGCCATTCTGAAACTCATATGTTTGGGGGACAGGCCCCAAACCGCGCAGGAGTTGTGGCGGGGTATTGAACAACAGACCGACCAGTGGTTTCTGCCGGTGGGCCTCAAGCCCGGCCTGGTGGTGTACGATAATGGGCGAAATCTCGTCGCAGCTCTGGGACTAGCCGGTTTGACGCACATCCCTTGCCTGGCGCATGTGCTGAATTTGGTGGTGCAGAAGTTCATTCACAACTACCCCGACATGTCAGAGCTGCTGCATAAAGTGAGGGCCATCTGTGCGCGCTTCCGGCGTTCACATCCTGCCGCTGCTCGCCTGTCTGCGCTACAGCGGAACTTCGGCCTTCCCGCTCACCGCCTTATATGCGACGTGCCCACCAGGTGGAACTCCACCTTGCACATGCTGGAGAGACTGTGCGAGCAGCAGCAGGCCATAGTGGAGTTTCAGCTGCAGCACGCACGCGTCAGTCGCACTGCGGAACAGCACAACTTCACCACCAATGATTGGGCCTCCATGCGAGACTTGTGTGCCCTGTTGAGCTGTTTCGAGTACTCCACGAACATGGCCAGTGGCAATAAAACCGTTTTCAGCGTTACAATACCACTTCTATGTCTCCTTGAGAAAACGCTTAGGGCGATGATGGAAGAGGAGGTGGCCCAGGAGGAGGATGAGGGGTCATTTTTACCACTTTCAGGCCAGTCTGTTAGAAGTGGCTCAGAGGGAGGTTTTCTGCAACAGCAGAGGCCAGGTACAAATGTGGCCAGCCAGGGCCCACTACTGGAGGACGAGGAGGATGAGGAGGAGGTGGAGGAGGATGAGGATGAAGCAGGTTCACAGCGGGATGGCACCCGACACAGCTCAGGCCCATCACTGGTGCGTGGCTGGGGGGATACGGAGGACGATGACGATACGCCTCCCACAGAGGACAGCTTGTCCTTACCTCTGGGGAGCCTGGCACACATGAGCGACTACATGCTGCAGTGCTTGCGCAACGACAGCAGAGTTGCCCACATTTTAACGTGTGCAGACTACTGGGTTGCCACCCTGCTGGCTCCCCGGTACAAAGACAATGTGCACACCTTACTTCCTGCACTGGAGCGTGATAGGAAGATGCGCGAGTACAAGCGCATGCTGGTAGAGGCGCTCCTGAGAGCATTCCTAAATGTCACAGGGGAACTGGTGGAAGCCCAAGGCGAAGGCAGAGGAGGAGCAAAGGTCGCCAACGCAGCTGTGTCACGGCCAGCTCCTCTGAGGGCAGGGTTAGCATGGCAGAAATGTGGAAAAGTTTTGTCTCCACGCCACAGCTAACTGCACCACCACCTGATACGGAACGTGTTAGCAGGAGGCAGCGTTTCACTAACATGGTTAAACAGTACGTCTGCACACCCCTCCACGTACTGACTGATGGTTCGGCCCCATTCAACTTCTGGGTCTCCAAATTGTCCACGTGGCCAGAGTTAGCATTTTATGCCTTGGAGGTGCTGGCCTGCCCGGCGGCCAGCGTTTTGTCTGAACGTGTATTCAGCACGGCAGGGGGCGTCATTACTGACAAACGCAGCCACCTGTCCACAGCCAACGTGGACAAGCTGACGTTCATAAAAATGAACCAGGCATGGATCCCACAGGACTTGTGCCTCCCTTGTGCAGAATAAACATTTATAACTGCCTCCCCCTCAACCATGTATTCTTGTACTCCGGGGCACTTCTTTATTGAATCCTCATTTTTTTAACTTTACCATGATCTTGCGGTGCAACCCAAAGTTGAATGAACCTCTCCTCTGTCTGGGTGGTGGGGCCGAAATAACTGAGAGTGGCCTTCTCCGGTGGTGGTTGATATGACGCATGATTCCTTGCTGTGGGACCTCTCTTCTCTGTCTGGGTGCTGGGCCGAAACAACTGAGAGTGGCCTTCTCCGGTGGTGGTTTATATGACGCATGATTCCTTGCTGTGGGACCTCTCTCCTCTGTCTGGGTGCTGGGCCGAAATAACTGAGAGTGGCCTTCTCCGGTGGTGGTTGATATGACGCATGATTCCTTGCTGTGGGACCTCTCTTCTCTGTCTGGGTGCTGGGCCGAAATAACTGAGAGTGGCCTTCTCCGGTGGTGGTTGATATGACGCATGATTCCTTGCTGTGGGACCTCTCTCCTCTGTCTGGGTGGTGGGGCCGAAATAACTGAGAGTGGCCTTCTCCGGTGGTTGTTGATATGACGCATGATTCCTTGCTGTGGGACCTCTCTCCTCTGTCTGGGTGCTGGGCCGAAATAACTGAAAGTGGCCTTCTCCGGTGGTGGGTGATATGACGCATGATTCCTTGCTGTGGGACCTTTCTCCTCTGTCTGGGTGCTGGGCCGAAATAACTGAGAGTGGCCTTCTCCGGTGGTGGTTGATATGACGCATGATTCCTTGCTGTGGGACATCTCTCCTCTGTCTGGGTGCTGGGCCGAAATAACTGAGAGTGGCCTTCTCCGGTGGTGGTTGATATGACGCATGATTCCTTGCTGTGGGACCTCTCTCCTCTGTCTGGGTGCTGGGCCGAAATAACTGAGAGTGGCCTTCTCCGGTTTTGGGTGATATGACGCATGATTCCTTGCTGTGGGACCTCTCTCCTCTGTCTGGGTGCTGGGCCAAAATAACTGAAAGTGGCCTTCTCCAGTGTTGGGTGATATGACGCATGATTCCTTGCAGTGGGACCTCTCTCCAATTGATATTGGTTAAATTTTATTTATTTTATTTTAATTCATTTCCCTATCTACATTTGTTTGCAGGGGATTTACCTACATTTTGCTACCTTTGGCAGCCCTCTAGCCCGTTCCTGGACTATTTTACAGCTTTTTTAGTGCCTAAAAGTTCGGGTCCTTATTGACTTCAATGGGGTTCGGGTTCGGGATAAAGTTCGGATCGAGTTCGGATCCCGAACCCGAACATTTTTGGGAAGTTCGGCCGAACTTCCCGAACCCGAACTTCCAGGTGTTCGCTCATCTCTACCTTTAAGGTTGCTGTGTACATCAAGGAAAACTTCTTCTTTTGTTGAAAAAGCATTGAGCATATCTGAGAGAAAGCTCTGCCAGTATTTTATGGCCCTTTATTTTCAGGTCTCTGGATCTGCTCTTATAGGCGCGTAATATTTCCGATTTATCATAATAATCGAAATATCTAACAATGACTTGTCTGGGCCTCCATGGCCTACGGTTGTTGTCTGCTTCCCGTCGGGTGTCCAGTAGTGATGAGCGGCAGAGGCAATATTTGAATTCGCGATATTTCGCAAATATTTGGGCAAATATTCGCCATATATTCGAAAATTCGCAAATTCGTAATCTCGTCCTTATTTTCTGATTGCGAAAATTCGCATAAAAAAATCGTATAAATTTGCATAAAAATCGCATAAATTTGCATAAAAACTCGCATAAACTGGCATTTAAGATACCTTTTAAATACCAGTTTATGTGAATTTTTATGCGAATTTTTATGCAAATGACTATTTTCTTGCTTGCGAAAGTTTGCATATAAAAAAATCGCATAAAAACGAATATTCGCAATTGCGAATATATTTTGCGATATTCTAAATATTCGCGATTCTCGAAGTGCCGATATTCGCGATTAAAATTCGCAATTCAAAAATTTGTGATCAACACTAGCGTCCAGCATGTCTTTTTCCGTTCCCACCCTATGCTCTCTTTCAACCTTGCAAACCGTCTGAAGGCATATTGCTGCCGGTAATTCTCATTCACAGATCAAATGTAGCTCTCTCACAGCTATAGACTCTGGAAGCCCAATTATTCGGAGATTATTTCTCCTAGATCTATTTTCCAAATCATCGATCTTCACCCACATCCTCCTATTATCAGCAGTTACACTCTGTACCTGGTCATGTAAGTTTTGTAAGTAACTCTATCTGCAGGGACGGTACTCCATTTTCCACCCCATCAATGCGCTCAGTATTTCGCGCCACATCGCCCTCCTTGCAGAGCTGTGAAAGAAGCCACCACGACGGTGGGACTAGAGATGTCCTGAATAGAGTTGAGCGAACTTGTGTTTTAAGTTCGGCGTCCAAAGTTCGGGTTGGGGTTATCGAAGCATCCCATTATAGATTCCGCTACCACGGACTATAACGGCATTTGGAATCCATAAGGGGATTCTTTAATGAACCCGAACCTTGGACAACACTAAGGACCTGGGGTGACATCACCGTCATGTGATCAGTGCTTGGCCATTCAGTTCAGAAAACTCGCTTGTGTGAAAGGGGCCATCTGCTGTAAGAACAGCGTCCTGACAGCACCCCAAAGAGCCCTTTTTAGGACTGGTACATCAGTCTGATTTTTTTTTTTTATATATATATATATATATATATTGCAGTTGCCTGCCCTTGTGTGAGAGGCCACAGGCCCACAGACTGTACTCATATAGGGTGGCACAGTACCTTGCAGATAAAAAGGTCATTTAATTTTTACCCTTTAATATAATTGCAGTTGCCTGCCAGTGTGTGTCAGGCCCACAGACTATACTGTGCCCACTGCCGGTGCCCACCACTCATATCAGGTGGCACAGTACCTTGAAGATAAAAAAGTCATTTAATTTTTACCCTTTAATACATTTGCAGTTGCCTGGCAGTGTGTGTCAGGCCCACACACTGTACTGTGCCCACTGCCCACCACTCATATAGGGTGGCACAGTACCTTGCAGATAAAAAAGTCATTACATTTTTGCCCTTTAATATAATTGCAGTTGCCTGCCAGTGAGTGTCTGGCTGACAGGCTGTACTGTGCCCACTGCCAGGCGTCCCAGGGGGCTTGTTGTCACCGTTCGTGGACCCTTGGTGTTGTACGTGGCTGGGTGGAGGAGGAGACCTTCAATGACGTCAGTGAGGACAAGGAATGGGACATGGCTAGCTTGGTATCCAACCTTGTGCAAATGGGGAGTTTGCAGTTGTGCAAATGGACTGTTTGCGGTTGTTTGAGGTGCGTTAAAGAGGGCGTTTGGTCTGTCAGAGTTTGGTCTGTCACTGTGAAGCGGGCGTAACCCTTACACTACCTGATCAATACAACATCATACCTGATCGTATACACATACTGGATGTTTTAAAGCACGTAATTCCAAACTATTTAGGAATGTTAGGTGAGTTATGCCCTTTATGGATTAAAACCCGACTCTGCATCAACTACGTAATTTTCCATGGGAGTATTGCCATGGATCCCCCTCCGGCATGCCACAGTCCAGGTGTTAGTCCCCTTGAAACAACTTTTCCATCACTATTGTGGCCAGAAAGAGTCCCAGTGGGTTTTAAAATTTGCCTGCCTATTGAAGTCTATGGCGGTTTGCCTGGTTCGCCCGTTCGCGAACGGAAAATTTTATGTTTGCGACATCTCTATTAGGGACTCCTGCAAGTCAGGTAATATGCGATTGGCTACTTTTTATAGTCCACCTGCGGGGCTTGGTCCCCATCTCCCTTCGTGTTGTCTTCCTGGCTGTTAATAAGTTGAGGAGGGCCGTCTTCCTCAGGTAGAGTCTCGGCCGGCTCCGCCATCTTTGGTGCTGCGACCGTTTCTGCTTTTGCGCTCTTTGGTTGCGCTTTTGCTCTGGATTTGCTCCCTATCGCCGTCAAATATCAATCCATATGATGTCCCCTATGTTTTTGGAGACTTTGTTGCGGTAAGCCGATCGGCAAACTAGGGATATGTGGGGTTCTTGAGCAATAGGAGACGGAGCAGCTCTTACTCGCCTATTACCATGCTGGCGCCGGAATCGGAAGTCCCAATTAGCTAGTTTGACTACATATTCCCAGATAAGTAGTGCAAAATGGGCAACATTCAAAAAAGAAACTTTTGTGTTACTCACAATACCCAACAGAGTTATGTCCCATACCACTCATCTCAAGAAATCTCCTGCCAAGAGGAAAGGTAAACAAGGACATATCTGTGAATGAGTGGAAAACTACTGACTAAATCAACCATTGACAGTCTATTAAGGCATAATAGGAGTCAATTTGTAGGTGAGGGTCAGTAATATAACCATTCAGACTGTGACCTTCCATCACAAGGCTTCTCAGTGAGTTTCCATGTAATTCTGAGTATCGTGTATTATTCTATACGTATTTCTGAATAAAATGGACATTTGTTTACCACTTGTGCTGTGCTAAAGGTTTTTTTTCTTATCCCTAAAAAATCCCCACATGCATTTTAAACATCAAATAGCACGAAAAGGGTAGTTTAGTGGAAGAAAGCAAATCATTATGTGCCTCCGATGTCACACGTAGGCTTCGATGCTAAGCAACCACATGATACCAAAGCGTAGCAGTAAATATGTAAATACACCTATGCTTGCAAAACACGTCTCCCATGTTGCTAGGAAACCTCATAAGGCTAAGTAGATAGCAAATAATATCCATACCGACATCTAAGAATCAGCAGACTGCCCGCATAGAACTCACAGGATAGATACTGGTGTCATTTGTGCCATGCAAAATAAATAGCCTAATCTTCCCCAGTGTGAAACATTGTATATACAAAAGTCCTGGTTCTGAGCATGAAAATTGGCCACATTCTCAACAACATCTTTAAAAAATATGAAGCATTTATCAAGTAGCACAGACATGACTGTGGAAGCAATAAATACATCCCTCTATTCCTACATACAATATATTCTACAAACAGATTGCATGCATATTTCCGAGCATGGTCACATTTTACAGATCAGCTTTCATCTCAATTCTTTCGGCTGTGCCCTTATCACACAAAACTCTGCATGAAAATTATATTATTTAGGAATGTGGGAGAAAGATAATAAATCTAGTTTAGCAAGATGGATAGAGACTGTTCAGCCTATCTGTTATGGAACTAAAGCTGCTTTAAAAGCTAAAAAAAACTAAGAACTATTAGTTCAATTAAAATTATGTTACATGTTCAATCATTTATTTATTGCAATTCACCCAGTTTGAGTGATCACAGGCCATGTACCATACAAAGTTCCTAGCGATCTTATGAAATATAGAGTGTGTTCATCTTCTTGTGTTCAGTAGGTAACTTTATGGTAATACAGTAAATAACAGTGTTTTGTGTCTCTTTATTGATGAAGGTCAAATGGATTTACTTGTACCACACTTCACTGGTGCTGGCCAGAACCAAGGTGTGGAGTCTCACGGGCTTCTTTAGTATTCATCAGTGACTTCTGCAAGATAGTGTTGAAATTTGCTGTAGATGACAACATCTTTACTCAGCGTATATATATGCACAACTGCATCTTGAGTTGAGCACATCCTGCTGCTTCATGCCACTTTTCAGTTGTTTTGCAGAACTAAATAGGGCCTCAGTAATGACTACAAGCAGCACCTGGCAAGAGGTATGGTCATTACCAAACAACAACACTGCAGAGGAGAAAACAGAGAGACTGTCAGATACCCTCATGTGCCGCTAGGCTCTCCAATCTTCTTACCTCTGTCATGGAAGGGACCATGACACATAGGTCTGGAACTCCCAATTAAATTAATAGAGCGGCCGCACACAATGGGCTGTAGGGGCTGAAGAGGATAGGGGGCCCCTGTTCTCGTGTTCAGTGGGGGTCCAAGCCGTAAGACCCCCACCAATCTAATAGTTAACCCCTATCCTCTGGATAGGGAATAACTTCTACTAACCAGAATACCCCTTTAAGCTTGTTCAAAAAATGAACAATTTAATTGCTTCTCTAAAGGTCTCTTTACATGGGACGATGATCTAGCAGATTCCTTCGCGACAATCTGCTGATCGCTAGAGGATGAGACCAGTGACCGATGTTTCCCGACAGAAGATCGAGTTTATATCAAGGAGAGAAAAACAGAACTGGATCGCACATCCACAATGCTATACTTTGATCAAATTTAAACTTGCTTCTCAGCTCAATATTAAGGTGTACAGCCTCCTATACTGCACGCTGTACAAGAGGCATTAGTGTACGTTTTGATCAAAAGGCATAAGCCCACTCACCACGCTAAGGTTACCTCTTTGAGTGGGACGCACTCTGAAAAAGGCACAGTACTGCGTGGTGGCCTTTGTTTTTGTGGCACTGTGCTGGTGGGTCGGTGGAACCCAGTGCCATGGGTTGCATTGTCAGACAGCAGGGTTGTTGTTTGACTCCTGGGTCCTGCCGCCCTGCAGTGCTGCTTTGTCACCGCATTGTGCTGCACCTTTTTCAGTGTAGGTCCTACTTAAAGAGGCAACCTTGGAGTGGTGAGTGGGCTTATGCCTTTTGATCAAAATGTACACTAATGCCTCTTGTACAGCATGCATTATAGGGGGCTGTATACTTTAATATTGCTCTGAGAAACGAGTTTAATTAGATCAAAGGATAGCATTGTGTATGTAAGATCCAGTTCTATTTTTCTCCCTTGATATAAGCAGATCGAATTTACATAGCACGATCTGCCACTGGGAAATGATGATCTTTTGTGATACACAAAAGATGCAATTGCCCGATAAACAAGCATTTACACTGCCAGATCATCGCTAACCAGTGCTACTAGTAACTAAGTGATCTGTTCAGTTGTCATCCCATGTAACGGTTAGTTTCACATTGTCGTCAGTAGTTTCGTCAGGCCTTACAGTAAAGAAGCCCCATCTATGATGAAGGTGAAACTTTCTGCTAGGCATAGAGGATGCTCCTTTCATCATGATTACAAGCCTACAGATGTAACTGAGATAAAATTGACTCTGATAACTAGAGATGAGCGAATTTCTCAAAAATTCGATTCTGCAGGTTCGCCGAATTTTCTGAAAAAATTTGGTTCAAATCGAATTTATTAGTGGCGAATTGCATTAAAAAACAGCTATTTCCTGGCTGCAGAGAGCCGTAATAGTGGTGTATAACACTGTGCCTTGCAGTAACACACATAGGGAGTCTCCTGTGATAGTGAAGCAATACTGTGAGTCCGTATGACATGAATATGACAGGCATTGCTCTTAGAATCACTGCACACTTCACTTATTTGGGCAGTTACAGGGCCAAAACTGACCAAATAACTCAATGTTAGCATCAGGTATAAATAACCGTGCAGAGGCCCAAGATCCTACTATAGCGTGAAAGAACACTCCATTTACACCAATTTACTGATTCCACATAGAGTTCTAATGAATCTGTTCTATTAAATGTTTATACAAATAGAGCCCCTCCGACAGAGTGGAGTGGGTGTCAGCAGTAAGTTTGTATTGACGTCATTGATTATTTTGCCCTTCCATCAGAACAATTAAGCCCCAAAAACGGATCTTGTCTGTGGCGCATCCGCCTTCACTCGGTCAGCATTTGGTCAGTAATCCATCAGTATTGCTAAAGCCAAAAATAACAGGAGTGGATACAAAACAGAGATGACACGTGAATGAAATATTTGCATGTCTTCTGAATTTTGTACCCACTCCTGCTTTTGGCCACCAAATCATCGGCCAATTCTGATGCAAAATAGGGACCATATCATGCAGGCCTTACAGCTGTTACATAGACAGGATCCATTGTGCGTCTCATTTTTATTTCCTTCTGACAGATCAGAAGAAGGGTCAAATAAATGATGATGTTAGCCAGGCCAAAAGGCAAAATAGTGGCCCAGTCATGAAGTGGGGAGGGTGGGAACAGCATGAGAAGTCCACAGAGGGGCTCTGTGATATGAGGTGGTGAGGTGGAAGCAGCATGAGCATAGATTTGCCTCAGGAAAAGGCTGCCCCAGAGTAATAGAACATGTGAATTTGGCGCATGGTGGTGATGTTGGTTCCCTCTCCTTCTCGGGGATGGAGATGGTGCCTCCTCCTGTTCAAGGGGGTGACAGGCACCTTCTTCTCCTCCAACGAGAAGCGAGATGGATACTTCGCACCAGGGCGGCAGAAGGGCTAGGATTGAATGATCGCACTGATTTAGGCATGTTTATTTAGATGCCGGAATATGGGCGATAGCCCCATTGTTTGCGCTGTACCCTTTGCCCCTTATTCGGCACAATTTGTGCCCACTCCACCTCTTTAGTAGGTACGAACCTGTTCTAACTTGCTTCCTTTGTCTCTGACATGTTGGATCGTGATAGATCCGTTCAGTGTGAACTGTAGCTTACAGATGTACGCTTTCGCTCTCCACGTATTGGCGTACTCCATCAGGACTTGTTTTGTGATGTAATGTCATCTTTTTTGTTGTCCGGCTATTTATGTATCACTGGATGTTTTGCTATTTGTAATTATGTATCTTGCTGTGGTTTTAATCTTCTAGGAATGCCGTGGCACCGTCACTGATTTCTCAGCTGGTGAGGGAGCGTACGGCTTAAGAAGACGGGCGCATGTGCGCTTATGACGTAACAGCCTGACGAAGCGCGTTCAGCGCGAAACGGCCGTTGCTCCATTCACCGTGTGAAACTGATGGCGTCCTGCCCGACATTGCCTACATGTGGTTTTCTGAATTAAAGTGAATCTCTCAACTCCACTGGTGAGTGCCGCCCCGTTCTTATCTCCATTATCAAAGACTGTCGTATCCTGCTTCTTTGGGGTTTGTGCACCGCCGAGTCTGGAGTTATCACAGGGGACTGCTTGTACTGCTGTAAGTGACCGGTTTGCGGTCTGCATGCTTTCCTTTGGAGTGCCGCTCCATCTCCTCTGTTTCGTTATAGATTTGCCCAATGACAGAGTCGGGAGCTGGCAGCAATATCAGGAGGAGGCCACAGAGTGACACAATGGCAGTGTGGAGGTGGCAGCAGTATAAAGAGGCCACAGAGAAGAAACATGACAGAGTGTGGAGGTGGTGGTAGTAGTAGCAGCATCAGGAGGAGGCCACAGGGTGGCACAATGACAGTGTGGAGGTGGCAGAAGCAGCATTAGGAGACCTGAGTGGTGAGGTGGCAGAAGCATCAGGAGACCACAGAGTGACCCGTTGACAGAGTGGGAGAGCAATGCCAGTACCAGCTGAAGATGGTGGGTCAAAGAAGGAGCACTTTGCATCAGATGTGTGGCATCAGGCGGGTGGCAGCATTAGAATAGTAGCTGAGCCAGAAGAAACCGGTCTCTTTTATCAAAGTGTTGGTGTGGCAACATAGATGATCTAGTCCAGGCATGCTCAACCTGCGGCCCTCCAGCTGTTGCAAAACTACAACTCCCACAATGCCCTGCTGTAGGCTGACAGCTGTGGGCTGTTTGGGCATGCTGGGAGTTGTAGTTTTGCAACAGCTGGAGGGCCGCAGGTTGAGCATGCCTGATCTAGTCTGATACATCAGGCATTGGTGGGTGGAAATCCTGGCTGATCCATGCCTGATTCATCTTGACAATGGTCAGTCTCTCCACATGTTGGGTGGACATGCGAGTTCTTCTTGGGGTAACTATGGACCCCGCCGCACTAAACACCCGCTCTGATGCCCCACAATTGGCCGGGCAGGACACCCTTTTCAGGGCAAACTTTACCAGTTGCGGCCACAAATCCAGTTTGGCTGCCCAGTAGTCCAGCGGATCTTCAGTGTGGGGTGACAGCCTGCTGTCCAAGTATGACACCACCTGCTGGTTCAGGTCTTACTCCAGGTCTAGCTGCTGCTGGTGAGTAGTTTCTTCACTAGGCAGATGAAGAAAGCTGCGCATCAGCGACTCTAGACTCAAGTTGCTGCTGCTGATGAAGCTGGGACTGCTCCTACCCCCCCCCCCCGCCACATCAGCCGTGGCAGAGAAACGTGAGTGCAGAGTGCCCCCCTCGGTCAGGCCTGCATGAGGATGGACTATGGCGCAGATAGGCAGCGGCCAACTGACTACATAGGATGTCTTGATAGTAATTCAGTTTGTCCTCCCTCTCAGCGGATGTAAAAAAAAAAGGCCCCCATTTTCGACTGGTAGCTAGGGTGCAACAAGATGGAGAGCCATGAAGTCATCCCTCTGCCCACTACTGACAATTCAGCTGTCACTACGCAAGCAAGTAAACGGCAGGTGTCACTCATGAGCTGGCACTGGCTAACATCGAAATTACACAGGGAGTACTCCTATCCACTTGGATCTTCAAGAAATTGTTTATGGCCTTTCTCTGTTCATATAGTTGGTCCAACATATGGAGGGTGAAATTCAAATGGGTGGAAACATCGCATATCAGCCTATGTTGGGGGGTGTTGTTCTGCCGCTGCAGCTGAAGGAGGATGTGCTTTGCAGTGTATGAGTGGCTGAAGTGCATGCAAAGTTTCCTGGCCATTTTTAGGATGTCTTGCAGATAGGTGGAAGACTTCAGGACCCGCTTGACATCCAGATTGAACACATGTGCCATGCAGGGCGCATGGTTCAGCCCTCCTTGACGCAGCGCCGACACCATGTTCTTCCCGTTGTCGGTCATTATAGTTCAGATTTTAAATCGCGGAGAAAGCCAGGATTTGATTTCTTGATGAAGGACACAGAGGACACAGAGAAGTTCCGTGTGACTCCGTTCGCCCAGGCAAATGAGTTTCAGAACAGCATGACACTGCCATGCCCTGCACATGTGGTATGCTGGAGGGGCACTGTGAATTGTCCCTGCAGTGGAGGCTGAGGACAGGGTGGAAGATGAGGAGGCAGAGGTGGACATTGTCGCAGGACCAACGGCATGACAACGTGGAGGCGGAAGAGGCGTCCCCTGGCCAAGTTGCTGGTGTGGCTGTGCAGAAACCACATTTACCCAGTAGGTCGTAAAGGACATGTATTGTCCCTGACTGTAGTTACAGCGCCACATTTCGGCACTGCCATGCACAGGGTCAAGGATTGATCCAGCTTCTGTTCTACATACGTGTGTAGGGCTGGTATTGCCTTTTGGCAAAAAAATGATGGCTTGGGACTCTCCACCTCAGCTCAGTACAAGCCGTCAGTTCTCTATAAGGTGCAGAGTCCACCACTTGGAAAGGGAGGGACTGCAGCACCAGCAACTTGGCCAGGAGAACATTTAGCTTCTACTCCGTTGGATGAGTGCACGCATACTGTTGTCTCTTAGCAATCACTTCAGTGATCGATTGCTGACGGAATGACTGATGAGGAGGAGGAGGAGCAGGAGCATAAGGACCAGTAGATGATGGGAAGGACAGACAGCCCCCTTCGGCTGAGGTGGTGGAGAATTGACTGCCTGAAATCGGGTGTGTGCCACTGGGTGAAGCCCGGGTTGCTGCTGTAGGCTGGACCACCACATCCTAACCACTGTTCTACTAGGCCACTTCATGGTGACGCTGCATATGTCGATGCAGGGCCGTGGTGCCAACATTAGCACCCTGACCACGCTTCACTTTCTGCTCACAGATTCTACAAATGGCCATATTCACCCACTCCGGCAGTTTAACAAAAAACTGCCACAACGCAGAGTAGGTGATTTTACCCCCAACACTCTGCACTGACTGACTGCTACCGCCACTTCTTCCGTGAACCCCTGCACCACAACTCTTTTGGCAGGTAGGCTCCTGCGAAGCGGATGGTCTACCCCGTGCACCTTTGGCTCCTGACCTCCCACAGCTGACGTCCTGCTGACTCCCGGCCATGCTAGCAACTTACTGGCTCCACCGCTGCCTCACGGGCAAGCTGCCCCCTCTTTTACCAATGATGATGAAGCCCCTAATTTACCCAGCTCCCAAGTGCAATTAGCTACATCATCATCATCGAGTACTGTCTGCACGTCACTGGTGTCCTCCTCAACGGTCTCTGGGTCAGAAGCCTGACCACTCGCAACACCAGTTTCCACGCCACTCTCCTCATCACAACTTTCCCGCCTACCGGAGGAAGTGGCGATGTCTCTTCCACATCTTGGCTGGCCAGTAGCTTCTGACTTTCATCTAGTAGCTCGTCCTCGCTGTATAGTGGAGCTGAGCCCAAAGCAAATAATACTTCTCTGGCTGAGGGAACAGAAAAGGATAGAAGCAGGTTGAGGATAGGTGAGGGCACAGGGCCTGCTCCCGGGCCATGCCAACTAAAGGTTGTGTCTGACAAACGCACCGACTCTTGGCTGGGGGTGTCTGATGTCACTTGGGACAAAGTGGATGGCCGAGTCAACCAAGAACCGTTGTGTTGCTGGTTAAGACATGACAGCTAGATGACACCGGGAGCTCAGGCCTCTTGCTGTGACTCCTGCTGCCAAGCCCCTTACTCTGATGCAACTTGTGACTGTGCCAGAAATATTTCGGCCTCTGCCAATCTCATGTGCAGGGCCTGGCACTTCTCTGTCTGACATACTGGTAGATCAAATAAGTAAATAAAAAGGAAATTAAAACACCCCAAAAAAGTCTGTAATTTTCTCACTTCACGACACAACGGCTAATAAGCCCTTTTTTTCCACTAATACAGGCCAAAGAAGGCTTTAGAACATATAACTGCACCACTGAATGGCAAATAGGCCCTTATTTTTTCCATTTATACACGCCACAAAAGGCTTTAGAACGTATAACTGCACCGCTGAACGGCAAATAGGCCCTTACTTTTTTCCACTTATACACGCCACAGAAGGCTTTAGAACATAACTGCACCGCTAAACGGCAAATAATATATAAATTTTTTGCCACTTATACATGCCAAAAAGGGCTTTAGAACACATAACTGCACTGCTGAATAGCAAATAATATATATTTATGTTCCACTACTAAACCAAGAAGGTCTGTAATTTTCTCACTTCACCACACAACGGCTAATAAGCCCTTTTTTCCCCCACCAATACAAGCCAAAAATGCTTTAGAACATATAATTGCACTGCAAGGGCAAATAAGACATATAAATATTTCCTTGTAATAAACCCTGTTAATGGTTGTATCAAACAGCACTTGCATCCCAATAACAAGAACGGTTTGCTGGAATTACAGAGCTATATAATGGCAATTTGGATCTCTGAAGTGGTACCTGGTGACTACCCTAATGGCCCAAGCCTACCCTGACCATCAGAGGCTATAGCCGATCAGTGGCACAGTGGATCCACACCCACTTTTGCATAATAATTGGATCACACCTAAGTCTTCATTTTTCAAAATGAATAGTTTTCCTTTGTTAATACTGCAACACAGCCTTTTTCTTAATTACCTAGGTAACCCTACTTTGCACCCACACTAATTTAGCTATGTCCTTCTTATGCACAAGTGGTCAAATTTTACTTTTGCATTGACAGTAGTGATGAGCGGCAGGGGCAATATTCGAATTTGCGATATTTCGCGAATATTCGTTATAATATTCGTCATATATTTGCGAATATTCATAATCGAGATTATTCTATTGATTGAGAAAAATCGGCAATGAAATATTCGCGTAATGCGAATGTTCTAAAACTTGAATATATAGCACTATGGAATATAGTGCTATATATTGTTTTTTTAGAATATTCATCATTTTTTCCCATCTGAAGTCATGACCCCCCCCCCCCGCTTAAGTTGCTTTTGGGCCAATGACTGTTCACATTAAATTGAAAAAAATCACGAACATTCTAAAAAACGAACATATGGCACTATATTCTATAGTGCTATATATTCGTGTTTTAGAATATTCGCATTACCCGAATATTACATTGCCGATTTTTCGCATAAGAGAAAAAAATTATATATATTATATATGTAAAATTATATGTATTATAGAATATAGTGCTATATATTCTTTTTTTAGAATATTCATAATTTTTTCCAATTTAATGTGAACAGTCATTGGCCCAAAAGCAACTTAAGCAGGGAGGAATTATGACTTCAGATGGGAAAGAATTACGAGTATTCTAAAAAACAAAAATATAGCACTATATTCTATAGTGCTATATATTCGGGTGTTAGAATATTTGCATTGCGCCAATATTACATTGCCGATTTTTCGCATAAGAGAAAAACAATTAAATAATGAAGAATATTCTAATTCACTACAGACTCCAATATTTCAGCCTTCTCACATTGGCCCACAAGCAAGAAGCAGGTAGGTATACTAGGTAACAAGCAAAAAGCAGGTAGGTATACTAGGTAATGGGTTCAGATGGAAAAAAAATATTTGTTTTTACGAATATATGTCACTATATTTGAAATATTTGCGAATTTTTGAAGTGCCGATATTCGCAATAAAAATGTAAAATTCGAATATTCGCGCTCAACAATAATTGACAGCACCTACCTGATGATTGTTGCTAAATGACTGAGATAATATTATTATAAATTATGCACCCAAAGTACAAGGGAAAAATGGTCACATAACTTAGGTCTTTAGAAAGGGGAAAAACCCTGTTTCTAAAAGTTAACAATATATTAATGTTTTTGTAAACGTTTAAACTGTCAGTATTCTAAGATGCTCATGCTTAATATCACTAGATACATTAAATGTATCTTTCATAGTTTCATTGTATGAAAAATAAAAACAGTCAAGTAATATCTAATAAGGTATTCATCATTTGAAGCAAATAATGGTTTTTAGTATACGGTAAAATAATCTGTAAAGGAGTAAGTGTAACTGAAGATACAGTGGTTGCAAGTGGAACTAATCTTTGTAATTAAAAGTATAGCTCACCTGATATGGCCAATTACCTTCTGGTTAGAACATAATGAATGTCTCTTTGGAAGTATTTAACTTCTTTGTAACAATATCTAAGCAATGCCATGAATATTTAATGTTCTGTGTCAGCCAAAGGACTTCCATAATTGTGAAGATATTTTTAGGGATCAAACACGTTAGGAACATTGTACAATAAAGTAATATGCACAGTTAATTGCACTCTGTGTCATTCTTTCCCTGTGGACCATTAATGTAACAGTAGGCACAATTATACAATGTTTTGAAAATTAGAAATTCAGTGTTTTACTAACAAACACATTCTGAAAAGTCTTTAAAATATTACAATATGAAAATGTTTAACCCCTTCTTGACCACTGTCATACATGTACGGCAGAAAATAGATCTTTAACCCCTTCAGCACCCTGCCATTTTTCACCTTAAGGACCAGGCCATTTTTTGAAAATCTGACATGTGTCACTTTAAGTGGTGATAACTTTAAAACACTTTTACTTAATGAAGTCATTCTGAGAATGTTTTCTTGTCACATATTGTACTCCATGACAGTGGTAAATTTGATTCAAAATATTTCATTTTTATTTAAAAAATACCAAATTTACCAAAAATTTGGAAAAATTCACAACTTTAAAAATTTAAATTTCTCTGCTTTTAAAACAGATGGTGATACCTCCTAAAATAGTTATTACTTTACATTTCCCATATGTCTACTTTATGCTTTGATCATTTTGTGAATGCCATTTTATGGGGACATTAGAAGGCTTAGAAGTTTGAAAGCAAATCTTGAAAATTTTCAGAAAATTTCCAAAACCCACTTTTTAAGGACCGGTTCAGGTCTGAAGTCACTTTGTGAGGCTTACATAATGGAAACAACCCAGAAATGGCCCCATTTTAGAACTACACCCCTCAAGGTATTCAAAACTAATTTTACAAACTTTGTTAACCGTTTAGCTGTTCCACAATAATTAAAGGAAAATGTAGGTGATATTTCAGAATATCATTTTTTTTGGCAGATTTTTAATTTTAATCCATTTTTCCAGTAACAAAGCAAGGGTTAACAGCCAAACAAAACTCAATATTTGAAAAATGGTAAAACTTTGATAAATACGTATCCACAAAAATAGGTGCACTCTCCCTTGGCAACACCCCTGCCAATTTACAGAAATGGAAAAAAAGAGGAACATTTTTGGAGAGCACTCACTTATCTGGTTTTCTCATGGAAACATTTCACAAATAGGATAAAAATGAATTTATTCAAAGAATATATATACACAACAAAGATAAAGAATTAAAAGGATTTAAAACCAATGGTGTCGATCAGATTCCACATCTAATAGAATGAATAGAATGAATTAGATTGTTATATTACCACTTCCTGTATGTACCCGGGAGAGCTCTGCACTCAGATTGTGGATATATCGCTGCTGCTTTGAAGTCTGTGTTTTCTGCGCTGACCTCAGCATTCCACGTGGTGTCCCACATGTATCTCGGGATGCCAGTATTCTCAGCATTCTACATCATTCCCATGGGCTTGAGAGGAGACAGTACTGGCAGGAATGGTACCATCAGCATGATTGACATACGGGATTTAATGCAATTATATTTGTCTACAACAAACAGGAGCACTCCGAACTTCAAATTTATCAGCATTGGAACGCTGAGAATATCGGCATTCCGAGATACACTTTGGACGCGACGTGGGACGCCGAGGTCAGCGCAACAAACACAGACTTCAAAGCTGCAGTGATACATCCGCGCTCCGAGTGCAGAGCTCTCACGGGTATACACAGGAAGTGGTAATGTAACAATCTAATTCATTCTATTACAATACTTACCTGAGCGCTGATATTAAGTAACTGGTCTGCCAAAGAGCAACGGAGATCGCCTTGATTGTACCTGCAAAGAAATACTGTGACATTTAAAGTGGACTTCAAAATCAATCACAGAGATATACAAAATCAATACAATTGAAGTGGGTACTTTAAAGCCACATGAAAAACTAACCCATTTGTGTAAGGGTGTGATAGGACATTGCCATCTACGGTCCTATAAAGAGGATATTAACAACAACAGGAGTGGCTAATATGAAATACTCGAAATTATATTAATGTATCATAATTTTGTGAATCGAGTGGGACATTCGATCTGATATATATAATCAGTCTATACTAAGTGTACTGAAAAAAGCCACACCTCATCTTATATTTTTATAATTATTCATCACACTTTTGAATTTGTTTCTTTGTATGCGACTAAAGTAGTCTGCCGCACTATGTTTGTCGCATTGAAAATATGTCAGCTATACATTCTAAATAAGGATATGGAGTGATGTGGAATTTGATCGATGCCATTGGTTTTAAATCCTTTTAATTTTTTATCTTTGTTATGTATATGAATTCTTTGACTAAATTCATTCCATAAGACAACCAGATAAGTGAGTGCCCTCCCCTAATTTTCCTCTCTATTCCAAAACTCCATATTTATTGCCCTGATTCTGTAGTTTACAGAAACACCACAAATGTGTACATAAACTGCTGTGCGGGCACACGCCAGGGCGAAGAAGGAAAGGAAAGCCATATGGCTTTTAGAAGGCAAATTTCACTGGGATCATTTTAAAGAGGGCCTTTCACCACTCCTGACATGTCTGTTTTAATAGCTTCATGCATTCCCCATGTACTAACAATTGTGGAGTATCTATTCTTATGTCTGTATGTTGTCCCATTCCTCTATTATTTCTGTTAGAAGTTATGAATAATTGCTAGCAGTCTGCAGTAAGGGTACAGGGGAGTGATAATCAGTTGGGGGGGGGGGTGTACCTGCACAGTCTGAAAATGGCAGCACTGATTGGATAGAGTGAGTCTGTGCAGGTACACAACCCAACTTGTTACCTCCCCTCTGTACCCTTACTGAAAGCTAATAGCAATTAATTCATAGTAACATAGTACATAAGGCTGAAAAAAGACATCTGTCCATCCAGTTCTAGTAGAAATAATACAGGAATGGCACAACATAGTCATAAAAAAAGATGCTCCAGAACTGTTATTACATGGGGAATGCATGAAGCTATTAAAACAGACATGTCAGGAGTGGTGAAAGGTCCTCTTTAAGTTGCCATGTCACATTTGAAGACCCCCTGATGCACCCCTAGAGTAGAAACTCCAAAAAAGTGACCCCATTTTGGAAACTACATCCCTCAAGGTATTCAAATCTGATTTTACAAACTTTGTTAACCCTTTAGGTGTTCCACAAGAATTAATAGAAAATGGAGATGAAATTTCAGAATTTCACTTTTTTGGTAGATTTTCCATTTGAATCCATTTTTTTCTGCTAACAAAGCAAGGGTTAACAGCCAAACAAAACTCAATATTTATTTCCCTGATTTCGTAGTTTACAGAAACACCCCATATGTGGCCGTAAACTACTGTATGGGCACACGGCAGGGTGCACTAGAAAAGAAACGTTATATGGTTTTTGGAAGGCAGATTTCCCTGGGGTAATTGTAAATTGCCATGTCACATTTGAAGACCCCCTGATGCACCCCTAAAGTAGAAACTCCAAAAAAAGACCCCATTTTGGAAACTATGGGATAAGGTGGCAGTTTTGTTGGTACAATTTTAGGGTACATATGATTTTTGGTTGCTCTATATTACACTTTTTTTGAGGCAAGTTAACAAAAAATAGCTGTTTTGGCACCGTTTTTATTTTTTGTTTTTTATGGCATTTTTTATGGCATTTTTATAGCGCAGGTTGTTACGGACATGACAATATCAAATATGGCTACTTTTCTTGGTTGTTTCAGTTTTACATAATAAAGTATTTTAAAAAATGATTTTTATACAGCAGGTTCTTTCGGATGCAGTGATATCTAATATCTATTATTTTTTATTTATTTAAGGTTTTCACAATAACAGCATTTTTAAAACAAAAAAAAAACATGTTTTAGTGTCTCCATATTATGAGAGACATAGTTTTTTTACGTCCTGACTACTTCCGATCACCGCTGCTCAGCCAGCGGTGATCAGAACAAGGTACCTGCTGAAATCACTTAGCAGGTACCTTGGCCCAATGCCCAGGGGGGTCCTGTGACCCCCCACCCCCCATATCGGCAATCGCTGCAAACCGCAGGTCAATTCAGAGGATTTCAGAGGCATCCTGCTTGCCATGGTAATGGAAGTCTGATCTGACTTCTGCTAAAGGCAGAAGTCTGATCAGACTTTGTAAAGTAAAAAATACAGTACAGTACACTATATAGTGTACTGTACTGTATTATATAGACATCAGACCCACTGGATCTTCAAGAACCAAATAATAAAAACACATATCACTGAATAAAAAAAACAAATAAAAATGCACTACACATATTATGTCTCACCGCGTCTGTGAAAACCTGCTCTATTAAAATATCACATGACCTAACCCCTCAGGTGAACGCCATAAAAAAAAAAAAAGGTGTAAAAACGGCATTTTTTATTACATTACATCACAAAAAGTGTAATACCAAGTAATCAAAAAGGCGTATGCCTCCCAAAATAGTACCAATCAAACCGCAATCTCAACCCGCGAAAATTGAGCTCCTACATAGGACAATCACCTAAAAAAATAAAAAATATGGCTCTCTTTTTTAAATGCTGTTATTGTATTAAAGTAAAATAAATTAAAAAAATAAACATATTAGATATTGCTGCGTCTGTAAAAACCTGCTTTATGAGAATATCCCATGATCTAACCCCTCAGGTAAATACCGTAAAAATATTAAATGAAAACAGTGTAAAAAAAAAACGTTTTTATTTTGTCACCTCACATCACAAAAAGTGTAATAGCAAGTAATCAAAAATTTATATGCACCCCAAAATAGTGCCAATCAAACCGTCATCTCATCCCACAAAAAATGATACCCTACATAGAACAATAACCCCCAAAAAATAAAAAATATGTCTCTCAGACTATGGAGACATTAAAACATGATTTTAATTCAAAAATTGTTTCAAAAATTATATTATTGTGTAACACTTAAATAAATAAATAAAAAGTATACATGTTCGGCATCTCCGCATCCGTAACAACCTGCTCTATAAAAATAAAACATGAACTAACCCCTCAGGTGAACACAGCAAAATAAATAATATAAAAACGATGTCAAAAGCCATTTTTGTCACCTTACATCACAAAAAGTGTAATAGCAAGCGACCAAAATGTCATATGCACCCCAATATAGTGCCATTCAAACCGCCATCTCATCCCGCAAAAATTGAGCCTCTACATAAGACTGTTGCCCAAAAAATAAAATACAAATATGGCTTTCAGAATGTGGGGACATTAATAATCCCTTTTTTTCAAAAAATATTTATTATGTGAAACTGAAACAAAAATTCCCAAAAAGTAGTCATATTTTGTATTGTCGCGTCCGTAACAACCTGCTCTATAGAAATAGCACACGATCTAACCTGTCAGATCAACAATGTAAATAACAAAAAATACAAACCGTTCCAAAAAATCTATTTTTTTTTCAAATTTTCCATTTTAATCCATTTTTCCAGTAACAAAGCAGCCAAACAAAACTCAGTATTTATTGCCCTGATTCTGTAGTTTGCAGAAACATCCCATATGTGGTTGTAAACTGCTGTATGGCCAAATGGCAGGGCACAGAAGGAAAGGAACGCCATATGTTTTTTGGAAGGCGGATTTTGCTGGACTGGTTTTTTGACACTATGTCTCATTTGAAGCCCCCCTGATGTACCCCTAGAGTAGAAACTCCATAAAAGTGACTCCATCTAAGAAAGTATACCCCTCAAGGTATTCAAAACTGACTTTACAAACTTTGTTAACCCTTTGGGTGTTCCACAAGAGTTATTGGCAAATGGAGAGGATATTTCAGGATTTCTATTTTTGTTACCTTGCCTCAAAAAAAGGGTAATATAGAGCAACAAATAAATCATATATACCCTAAAATAGTACCAACAAAACTGCCACCTTATCCCATAGTTTCAAAAATGGGGTCACTTTTTTGGAGTTTCTACCAGGGCTGTGGAGTTGGAGTCGGAGTCGAGGAGTCGGAGGCAATATTGGGTACCTGGAGTCGGAGTCGGCAAAAAATGGACCGACTCCGACTCCTACTAGATTTAAATTGGAATAAAAAAAAATTGGAATAAAAAAAAGCAAGTTTAAATGTCCCAATTCAGATAAAGTTATAATTAATTACTTCTCTACTGTAAAGGCCAATGCATGCAGTGCGTCACGTTACCGCTAAACAAAGACGTTGTATGCAGTTAAAGGGACACTGACAGGCTGATTTACCGGCTAAAGATATATCTGCTGGTATTCATCAGAGGATTAGGAATACAACTAGATGACTGTTACCCCCAGTTGAGGTTTACTTGTGTTTAAAAACGTTTTAATCAATATGCAAATCCTCTACCTTTGTGCCCAAGGGGGCAGGCGCACATGTAGAGTACTGGCAGCACTAGACAGGACTAGGTAGCGAGGAGGAAGAGAGAAAGCTGGCACAGCCTCAACATAGCCAGACGAGGCTGCTGCCAGCACTCTACACGTGCGTCTGCGCAGGAATTCAGCGTTCGGCTAGCCTGAAAAAAAAGGCCAGTGCAGTGAATAATAACGAGGGGAACAGCGCTGGGAAGCTGTACTTCGGGCGCGGCTGGGCACAAAGCCGCAGGAAACGCTGCCCAATTGGGCACAAAGATAGTGAATTTGCATACAGATTAAAATGTTTTTTAAACACAAGTACAGCTTAACTGGGGTTAACATTAGTATAGTTTTATTCCTAATTCTCTGATGAATACCAGTATATATATATATATATATATATATACATATCTTTAGCTGGAAAATCAGCCTGTCAGTGTCCCTTTAAGGAGCGGCAATACTTACACTTTCCATTGTCTTTTGGTCTGCTGTTACAGGGAACCCATGGTTATCCTAGCCTCTCACTGATAACTGATTAAGGACTGGAGACACTTGTATAAGTGAAGGGAATAGATAGTCAATAGTTCAAGACTGAAGCTGTAAACCATTTGAAAAACTGCTATAATTCAGCTAAGGTTATAAAACATGTAAACTCAGATTGTTAACTTAAATTTTAAACATGACTATGGGATTCTACTAGGAAAATCATGTTTTAAAATAAATGCCCCTTCCCCTGCCCCTTCCTGGATCCTCCCACTGCTCTATCTTCAGCAGAAGATCAGCACACAAAGGAGAAGGCAGCAGCTTCTGCTCAACTACCTCTCTGTGCTAGAGGAGATTAGAAGAACTTGGTGGAACAGCTTCGTATTTGCATATTAAATACAGAGGAGTCGAGGAGTCGGAGTCGGAAGTTTCAAAATCTGAGGAGTCGGAGTCGGAAAATTTATCTACCGCCTCCACAGCCCTGGTTTCTACTGTAGGGGTGCATCAGGGGGGCTTCAAATGGGACATGGTGTCAAAAAACCAGTCCAGTAAAATCTGCCTTACAAAAACCATATGGCATTCCTTTCCTTCTGAACCCTGCCGTTTGGCCATACAGTAGTTTACGACCACATATGGGGTGTTTCTGCAAACTACAGAATCAGGGCAATAAATATTGAGTTTTGTTTGGCTGCTAACCCTTGCTTTGTTACTGGAAAAAAATGGATTAAAATGGAAAATTTGCCAAAAAATCGACGATCTGAAATTTTATCTCCATTTGCCGTTAACTCTTGTGGAACACCTAAAGGGTTAACAAAGTCTGTAAAATGAGTTTTGAATACTGTGAGGGGTGTACTTTCTTAGATGGAGTCAGTTTTTTGGAGATTCTACTCTAGGGGTACATTAGAGGGGCTTCAAATGGGACATAGTTTCTAAAAACCAGTCCGGCAAAATCTGCCTTCCAAAAATCACATGGCGCTCTTTTCCCTCTACGCCCAGCCGTTTGGCTATACAGTAGATTACAACCAAATATGGGGTGTTTCTATAAACTACAGAATCAGAGTAATAAAGATTGAGTTTTGTTTGGCTGTTAACTCTTGCCTGGTGACTTGAAAAAATGGAATAAAATGGAAAATTTTCCCCAAAATTTGAAATTCTGAAATCTCCATTTGCCATTAACTCTTGTGGAACACCTAAAGGGTTAACAATGTGTAAAATCAGTTTTGAATACCTTGAGGGGTGTAGTTTCTAGAATGGGGTCATTTTTTGGTGGTTTCTATTATGTAATCCCCACAAAAAGAGTTGAGCGAACACCTGGATGTTTGGGTTCGAGAAGTTCGGCCGAACTTCCCGAAAATGTTCGGGTTCCGAACTCGACCCGAACTTCACCCCGAACACGAACCCCATTGAAGTCAATGGGGACCCAAACTTTTGGGCACTAAAAAGGCTGTAAAATAGTCCAGGAAAGGGCTAGACGGCTGCAAAAGGCAGCAAAATGTCGGTAAATGCCCTGCAAACAAATGTGGATAGGGAAATTAATTAAAATAAAATAAATAAAAATTATGCAATATCAATTGGAGAGAGGTCCCATAGCAGAGAATCAGGCTTCAAGTCACCCACCAATGGAGAAGGCCACTTTCATTTATTTAGGCCCCAGCACCCAGACAGAGGACAGAGGTCGCATAGCAGAGAATCAGGCGTCATGTCACCCACCAATAGAGAGGGCAACTTTTAGATAATTAGGCCCCTGGCACCCAGATGAAGGAGAGAGGTCGCATAGCAGAGAATCAGGCTTCATGTCACCCAGAAATAGAGAAGGCCACTTCCAGATATTTAGCCCACGGCACCCAGACAGAGGACAAAGGTCGCATAGCAGCAAATGAGGCATCATGTCACCCACCAACGGAGAAGGCCATTTTTGGTTATTTAGGCCACAGCACCCAGACAGAGTAGAGAGGTCCCAAAGCAGAGAATCAGGCTTCATGTCACCCACCAATGGAGAAGGCCACTTTCAGATATTTAGGCCCCTGGCACCCAGATGGAGGAGAGGTTTATTCAACTTTGGGTTGCCCCGCAAATAATGGTAAAAAAAAAAAAAAAGATTCAATAAAGAAGTGCCCTGGAGTACAAGAATATATGGTTAAGGGGAGGTAGTTATAAATGTCTATTCTGCACAAGGGATGGACAGGTCCTGTGGGATCCATGCCTGGTTTATTTTTATGAATGTCAGCTTGTCCACGTTGGCTGTGGACAGGCGGCTGCGTTTGTCAGTAATGACGCCTCCTGCCATGCTGAATACACGTTCAGACAAAACGCTGGCTGCCGGGCAGGCCAGCACCTCCAAGGCATAAAAGGCTAGCTCTGGCCACGTGGACAATTTGGAGACCCAGAAGTTGAATGGGGCCAAACCATCAGTCAGTACGTGGATGGGGTGTGCACAGGTACTGTTCAATCATGTCAGTGAAATGCTGCCTCCTGCTAAAACGTTCCGTATCAGGTGGTGGTGCAGTTAGCTGTGGTGTGGTGACAAAACTTTTCCACATTTCCGCCATGCTAACCCTTCCCTCAGAGGAACTGGCCGTGACACAGCTGCATTGGCAACCTCTTGCTCCTCCTCTGCCTTCGCCTTGGGCTTCCACTTGTTCCCCTGTGACATTTGGGATTGCTCCCAGGAGCGCGTCTAACAGCGTGCGCTTGTACTCGCGCATCTTCCTATCACGCTCCAGTGCAGGAAGTAAGGTGGGCACATTGTCTTTTTACTGGGGATCCAGCAGGGTGGCAACCCAGTAGTCCGCACACATTAAAATGTGGGCAACTCTGCTGTCGATGCGCAGGCACTGCAGCATGTAGTCGCTCATGTGTGCCAGGCTGCCCAGAGGTAAGGACAAGCTGCGAGGCGTATCGTCATCGTCCTCTGTATCCCCCCAGCCATGCACCAGTGATGGGCCTGAGCTGTGTTGGGTGCCACCCCGCTGTGAACCTGCTTCATCCTCATCCTCCTCATCCTCCTCGTCCACCAGTAGTGGGCCCTGGCTGGCCACATTTGTACCTGGCCTCAGCTGTTGCAAAAAACCTCCCTCTGAGGCACTTCTAACAGACTGGCCTGAAAGTGCTAAAAATGACCCCTCATCCTCCTCCTCATCCTCCTGGGCCACCTCCTCTTTCATCATCGCCCTAAGTGTTTTCTCAAGGAGACATAGAAGTGGTATTGTAACGCTGATAATGGCGTCATCGCCACTGGCCATGTTCGTGGAGTACTCGAAACAGCGCAACAGGGCACACAGGTCTCGCATGGAGGCCCAATCATTGGTGGTGAAGTGGTGCTGTTCCGCAGTGCGACTGACCCGTGCGTGCTGCAGCTGAAACTCCACTATGGCCTGCTGCTGCTCGCACAGTCTCTCCAGCATGTGCAAGGTGGAGTTCCACCTGGTGGGCATGTCGCATATGAGGCGGTGAGCGGGAAGGCTGAAGTTACGCTGTAACGCAGACAGGCGAGCAGCGGCAGGATGTGAACGCCGGAAGCGCGCACAGACGGCCTGCACTTTATGCAGCAGCTCTGACATGTCGGGGTAGTTGTGAATGAACTTCTACACCACCAAGTTCAGCACATGCGCCAGGCAAGGGATATGCGTCAAACCGGCTAGTCCCAGAGCTGCGACAAGATTTCGCCCATTATCGCACACCACCAGGCTGGGCTTGAGGCCCACCGGCAGCATCCACTGGTCGGTCTGTTGTTCAATACCCCGCCACAACTCCTGCGCGGTGTGGGGCCTGTCCCCCAAACATATGAGTTTCAGAATGGACTTTTGCCCGGGGCTGTGCTGAAGTTGGTGGTGAAGGTGTGTGGCTGACTGGATGAGCAGGTGGAAGCAGAGGAGGAGGAAGCCGAGTAGGAGGAGGAGGCTACAGGAGGCAAAAAATGATGCCCTACGATCCTTGGCGGCGGAAGGACGTGCGCCAAAGAACTCTCCGCCTGGGGCCCAGCCGCCACTACATTTACCCAGTGTGCAGTTACGGAGATATAGTGTCCCTGGCCGTGCTTACTGGTCCACGTATCTGTGGTTAGGTGGACCTTGCCACAGATGGCGTTGCGTAGTGCACACATGATTTTATCGGATACTTGGTTGTGCAGGGAAGGCACGGCTGTCTTGGAGAAGTAGTGGCAGCTGGGAACAACATACTGTGGGACAGCCATCGCCATCAGCTGTTTGAAGCTGTCTGTGTCCACCAGTTTCATTCATAGAGATCCAGGCTGCTGCAGGCACGCTCCGGCTTCTCCAATCGCCACATGGGGGAGCCAGAGCTTAAACTAAATGCAGAAGTATCATTTTATATTTTATTTCAGGTGAACATGTAGCTGAAATGTAGCTACATTTACCTGTAGTGAAATATAAAATGATACTTCTGCTGTATAGGAATATTTACTACTAGAGATGTCGCGAACATAAAATTTTCCTGTAGTAAAATATAAAATGATACTTCTGCTGTATAGGAATACTTACTACTAGAGATGTCGCGAACATAAAATTTTCCGTTAGCGAACGGTGAACGCGAGCTTCCGCAAATGTTCGCGAACGGGCGAACAGGGCATACTGCCATAGACTTCAATAGACAGGCGAATTTTAAAACCCACAGGGACTCTTTCTGGCCACAATAGTGATGGAAAAGTTTTTTCAAGGGGACTAACACCTCGACTGTGGCATGCCGGAGGGGGATCCATGGCAAAACTCCCATGGAAAATTACCTAGTTTTGCAGAGTGTCATGACGTACAATATGTGACGAGAAAACAGTCTCAGAATGGCTTGAATAATTAAAAGCGTTCCAAAGTTATTACCATATAAAGTGACACGTCAGATTTGCAAAAAATGTCTAGGTCCTTAAGATGAAAAATGGCAGGGTTCTTAAGGGGTTAAGCCACCTGACCACCTGCTATTCAAACATGCGTAGGGAAGATTTAACCCTAAATAGATACAGGGAACACACAATTCATAGAGCACAGGTAACACTCTATAGAAGACTACAGCCAGCACACGGCATCCAAATAACCAGCATGCACACTGTGACAGGAATCAAGTAAAAAAGTTATATGTGACAAATGTCTGCTTAAAAGTTACAAAAATATTGGTTTTGAGCATCTGGTTTCCAGTCAAAACTTCTCCCTTGGTTGGGAATAGACATTGATGAAGGGAATAATGGAGCCTAACTTGTGCTGTTAATTAACTAACAGCTGTGTGTACCAGCTGCAAAGATAGAGAATGTCTGAACATATAACATATCAAACCTTATCATTGATGTGTTACAGTAGCTGGAAACTTCAAATGGGCAAAATACAAAATTGCAAAAACAAACCTGTTGACCACTGAAAAAACTCAAACGCATCATCTGTAATTATTTCAGCTATTATGCAAGCCAAAAAAAAAAAAGTTTGGCTACTAACACTAACCACACTAGGTGGATGTTCTGGAAAAGACTTACTAGAACAATATAATGTAATGACAAGTAAAGATTTAACAGATGTAGCTCCCCCCTCTCCATCTTGATTGACAGAACCAGGTTTCCGTATTGTCATCTTGTCTGATCCATTACATTTGGCTGGGCTAGCTCTATAAGACATTGGACCTGATTTAACAGTGAATTTTCTAGTGATCCCAATAAAAAAAAGGTTCTTTCAGTTTAACAATACATCAATTAATATTATCTCACAAATGTGGGAGGAGGGCCATTGTTCCTTCTGACTTCTGGGAATTCATTAAATTATGTTTGTCTCAAACATGGTGATGCAGAATCAGGGGGTTATGTCATGCGTTGCAGAAATTGATACCAGTCCTAAAAATTAAACCAATGTAATCATGTAAACGTGCAAATGGAAATCATGTAAACAGACCAATCTTGCCCTGATTCTCAAAACCAATGAAAATGTTTCCTTATACTCAACACCCTTATCATACTCAACACAGAAAGCATTATGTGGTTAGAATATTTCCACTGCATTATCGTAAGTTTTATCAATGTATTGCTGTCCCAATAATACTGCCAGGTAAGGGTCTTTCTGCATCTGAAAATATCTTTCTAAAAATGAGCTCAGACCATTAATATAGTTATACCATTCAAAAGACACACATTAATATGTTCACTAATCATATTATTTTTTTTTTCTTTTTGTAATTTCAATCTCTTGAAATGTTGAAATTGCCCGTCAGTCCTCTTTTCCTCCTTTCCCATCTACTAAAAAATAACTGATGCCATTTTAAAGATAGTAATTAGGGATGAGCAAATCAACTTCGTATAAAACAACTTCAGCCCAATACTGTATGGAACAAGAGTATTGGCTCAGATGAGCCGAAATTATTACTTTGTGAAGTCTCACGTGACTTCGCGTAACAACTTCATAGATTAACTTCATAGATTATTGAACAGATTCCTCCCTCACGAAGAGGGGGCAATAGATCGAAAGCACTTAAACTTAGAGAGGTATTTTGGATCCAGAATTTACAGAGCTTTACCCCCAATGTAATTAATAGAGAATACAAGGTACAAAATTTCCTGTAGATATACCATATATAAACATCCCTTTCTGGTGTGGATCTATAGTTACTATTCAAGGTGAATGGAGTATATGGGTCAGTGTACGACTATGATTTTGGTATGCAATGACATTGATCAGTATCTTTTATTTTATTTTAGGCCCCATGACCACTATTAGGACCAGTTGCTGCATAAGGGTATCCTTTGATCTTATCCCTTCCTCCCCCCACTCCCCTCTTTCCACTTTTTCTATCTCTTTTTTATTAACCTTCTGTTTTTTTATTCTTTCTCTCTAATCCCTTCTCTCATTTTACCTAGTCCTGTATCTCTATGGTATTTGCAACTCATTGTTCCCTCCTCTTCGCATAGCCTGCGCTCCTTCCCCTTACTGCTTCCTGTCAGTGAAGCGCATCTTACGGCCGCCGTGCATTCCGAGCCCCGGTCGACTTCCGGTGTTTGGAACGCACAGCGTCCTGCGCTCTTCACATGCTTTCTGTCAACTGCCCACAGAGGGGGATGCCTACTCCTCCTCCTCATTCACATATGTGCACCAGTACCTTCCCGGCGCTTTTGAGCACCTATACCTAAGGTGTACATTACTTTTCTCCAACCTTCATTTACTACCTAACTGCGGCACAGGTAAGTCCCTAGTAGTATATTAGTGTATACTGGCCCCTGGTCCCATGTTATTTCACTTATGTTGTGCATTGGTGTATCGATACTTATTGGCTATGGATATGTTTTGTCACCTATATGCCTATTGTAATATAACCAGCATTCATACATATACCTTAATGAGGCATGCACCAGATATCCGGATCCCCTAACCATGTAAGTCATGGTCACCTGAGTGAAGCCTTAAAAAACTCTAGTCACCTAAGGATCTCTTCTCTGTATAAAATAACTGAGGATACAGCATATTTATGTTATTTTATTTTATTTCAATCCTGTATCACTTCAGTCATTGTAGTATTGTTAATTAACTTTTTCATTGTTTATATTTATTTTGGTCCAATTTTGTTTTATTCTTCTTTGTGTCTGCAGTGTCTGATGAAGGCCTGTGAGCTGAAAACTTTCACACATGTTGCCGCATTGCTTGCCTTTCTGAAATAAAAAAGAAATACAGTTTGAGCAAGGAAAACTTTTTGCTGTGATTTATTCTTACTATTAATTGGGGTGGGAACACTATACACAGCATACATCATGCAGGGAGTGACAAAGATCGCTATTTGAAATAATTTCTGGACCCTTGTGAGGTACAAGGCTGGTTCTAGCTTTGTTAGAAAGAAATTGGCAATGGAGGAATTCACCTCGCAATGACTGGGTAGACATAAAGTGTTTCTTGATGCTTGGGCCGCTTGGGTTTCTTTTCAGGGTTCCCAGGACCTCTTGTTGTCGTGAGAAGACAGGTGCTCTTTTTTGAACTTTCTGTGCGTCCGTCCCCCCCCCCCTCTCGTCTCTGTTGTGTATCTATGTTCGGTATGGTACTGATTGTGATTCCTGAGATCTGTTATGTGGGCCTTTTACACCTATAAGGGGCACTTGTGCCTATTTCGCTTGGGGCTTGTCGAAGGCATTTTCAATATGGTTATAGGTTTGAAAATATTTTTCTTCCTGGCCACTTTATTTTTTGTTGCCAGGCTTGCATTTCAATTAATCTCTTTCTACAGTGCACCGCTGTGAAACATTAGTCATGATCACTGAGGGGTGCTTCACCCCACACTGCAGTTATCTTTATATTCTATTAAGTGAAATGTTTGGCGATGATCTCACATTTTTGTGCATTGCTCTCGAAGTATATGATATGTTATGTCTAATACATGATGCACTGTCTATTATCAGTTTTTGCTTAAATAAAGAATAAAAAAAGAGAAAAAGAAGTTGTCATGTACAATATGATGTTTAAATTTTCATTTTTTACATTAGTCACGGGATTTTTGCAAATCTGACATGTCACTTTATGTGGTAAAAATTTTGAAGCGCTTTTACTTATTCAAGCGATTCTGAGATTGTTTTCTCATGACACATTGTACTTCATGGCAGTCGTAAATTTAAGTTGATATATTACACCTTTATTTATTTTAAAGAAATCCAAAATTTACTAAGAATTTAGAAAAATTCACAATTTTCTAAATTTCAATTTATCTGCTTTTAAGACAGATGTCTCATAAAATAGTTATTGCTTTACATTTCCTATATGCCTACTTTATATTGGCATCATTTTGTAAATGTCATTTTATTTATTTATTTATTTTTTGATGATGTTAGATGGATTAAAATTTTGAATGCAATTTTTAACATTTTTAAGAAAATTTCCAAAACCAACTTTTTAAAGGACCAATTCAGTTATGAAGTCACTTTGTGGGGCTTACATAGTAGAAACCAGCCAAAAATGACCCCATTTTAGAAACGACACCACGCAAGTTACTCAAATATGATTTTATAAACTTTATTAACCGTTCCACAAGAATTAAAGGATAATAAAGGGCAAATTCCAAAATGTCACTTGTTTTTGTAGATTTTCCATTTTAAGCCATTTTTTCCTATAAGGCAGCCAGGGTTAACAGCTAAACACAACTCAATATTTGTTACCCGGATTCTGCAGAAACACCCCATATGTGGTTGCAAACTGCTGTATAGGCACATGGCAGAGTGCAGAAAAGAAAGAGCAACGTGATTTTGGAGTGCAGATTTCACTGGGATAATTTTAAGTTGCCATGTCGCATTTGAGGACTGATGTACCTCTATAGTAGCAATTCCCAAAAAGTGACCGCATTTTGGAAACTATGGGATAAGGTGACAGTTTTTTTGGTACTATTTTGGGGTGCATATGATTTTTTTTATTGCACTTTTTGTGAGGCAAGGTAACAAACATATGGCTGTCTGGGCACCGTTTTTATTTTTTGTTTTTTAACGGCGTTCACCTGACAGGATAGATCATGTGCTACACTGATGAACAAAAGGGTAACAATGTTTTGAACTTTTGACTTTGACTAGAGTTTCAAACATCAGACTACCATTATTTCATAGACAATGATCTTAGCTAACTCGTACATAAATTGGGCTTTCAACTATTTAGCATATGATTAGTTATGCAGATTCTTGTCCTGTAACTGCATTGTTACTGTTTTACTTCTAAAGTTATAAATTTTCATTTTGTTGATTCACCTTTGGCTTTCAACATTGCCTGAATTCTTCTGGGCATGCTCTTGATCAGAGTCTCTTCTAAATGTTCCCAATGTCGGTGTATACTGGTTGACTTACTTGGGTATGAATACAGCTTTTTCTTCAACTCTACCTATAAGTGTTTGATTGGGTTGAGGTCTAGGGACTGTGGGGGTATATCCAGCACCTCTACTCCATTGTCACTGAACCATTTGTTCACCAATCTCGACGTATGCTTCGGTGTCCTGCTGGATCACTATGTCATCCTTTTCATACCCTTGGTACTTGAGCAGACAAAGTAATTTGTTTTGTAGGATACTCACAAATATCTCAGCATTGAGGCCACCATCAATCCAGGTAAAGTATCCAACACCTTTGGCTGTGAAACAACCCCATATCATCAGGCTTCCTCTATCGAACCTGAAAGTTTCTTCAATTTCTCAATAGGTTAGTCTCCTTTTCTCTTGTTTCTTCCCGACCCATTTGCACACATCAGAGTCCAGTCGATTGACTTTTGTTCAATCGCTCCAAATCACCCATTTCCAATCTTTTAGTGCCCAGTGTTCGTAGTTTTTTTTGCAAACTCAAGTCGACACTTCTTATGACGATATTGAAGTCGAGGCATCTTCACCTATTTTCGGGCCAACATTTCAGACTTGTGTAATGCGCGTTGTACGATGCTTGCATGGATGTATGTGATCTCACTAGAACAAAGCATGTGAGCCACCTCCACTGCCGTGTTGGTTGTGCCAGAACTGATAGACCTTGTGATGAGCCGACTTGTTGGCTTTGGAATTGATGGACGGTCATCATATTGTATTTTTCCAACTGTCATGGCACTCACATGATGCAGTTTGGCATTTTCCTTGGCCAAGATACCGCTATCAATGAGCTGGATGATGCTACTTCTCTTTTCTTGGGAAACTTTTTTCATGGCTGCTCCTCGATTTGAAACAGTGACCGTTTGCTTGGGAATCAACCTAGTAACACACTGAGCTATTAGTAAATGTGAGACAAGTTGTAATTTGTAATATACAAGAAAAAAAAGATTTCTCCTCCACCAGGAGAAAAACAGGAGCAGTTACAAGAATCTGAATAACTAATCATATGCTAAACAGTTGCAAGTCCAATTTATGATTGTCTATAAAATGATGGTATTCTCATGTTCGAAGCTGTAGGTGATGGTGAGATATGGAGTCTGAAAGCCAAAAGTTCAAAATGTTGTTACCCTTTTGTTTGTCACTGTATATTAAACAAGCAGGATATTACGGACAATAACCAAATATGTTAATTTTTTAATTTTTTGTTTCAGTTTTACATAATAAAGCATTTTTTAAAATGCATGTTTTTGTGTCTACATTTTCTGAAAGCCATATTTTTTTATTTTTCTCCGCATTGTCTTGTTTAGAGGCTTGTATTTTGCAGGAAGAGTTGACGTTTATATTGTTACCATTTCTGGGCACATAATATATTTTGATCATTCAATATTATACTTTTTTGGAGCAAGACAACCAAAAAATGACTGTTTTGACAGAGTTTTGATTTCATTTTTTATAGGGTTCACCTTAGGGGGTAGATCATCTGATATTTTTATTCAGCTGGTTGTTGCAGACACAGCAATACTGAATATGTCTATTTTTTATTTGTCATTTTAGTTTTACACAATAAATAAAAAATCATGTTTTTGTTTTCTTGTTTTTAATTTTCTGAAAGCCATATTTTTTTAAAATTTTCTGCTGATTGTCTGGTATAGGGGCTCGTTTTTTGTAGGAAGATTTTATGTTTTAATTGGTACCATTTTTGGGTACATAAGGTTTTTTTCATCGTTCATGATTACAATTTTAGGGGCAAGGTGTCCAAAAAATGGCTGTTTTGGCAGTTTTTTTTTTATTTTTTACGACATTCTCCTGAGAGGATAGGTCATGTTGTATTTTTATAGAGCCGCTCGTTATGGACACAGTGATATCTAACATGTCTTTTTTTTATAAAAATCAATTGATGAAGGGAAAGGGGCATTTTTTTTACTAAAAACGTTTATTTTTATAAAACACATTTTTCACTTTTTATTTTTGCCCCAGTACAGGCAATTCAACATTTCAAGGTCTGATCCCTGTTTCAATGTAGTACAATAAATGCTGTACTAAATTAAACTGTCAGTTTCGCACTGATAGTGTGCCTGTGTGACCCACCTTGGGGGCTGGGTCTCATAGGCTTCCATATATGGCTGACCCCAAGTCCTTTACAAAGCCTGGAGTTACCATGGCAGCTATTAGCCCCCTGTCACTGCAGTGTAGGGGGCTGATGGAGAGGCAGAGGGAGCCCCATCCCTCTGCAATCCTCTTATATGCCGTAGTCAGCATTAATCATGGCATAAAAGGGGTTAATCCACCAGCATCTGTTCTTACAGTAATTCTGGCGGATACAGCAAGTGCCCAGCTGTCAGTCACAGCTGGGCCCCTGCATGGATATGGCTCACACAGCTTTGGTGCCTGCCCCTCATGATGTACTAGTATATCAATTTGCGGGAAGTCACTGCCCACTGTGAAGTAATAATATGTCATATGTCACCAAGAGGTTAAGGTCTCATATAAAGCTAATAGTAAGCACTGTGTATTTTTGTATAATGTATATGGATTATTGTTTAACATCAGTGTGTAAACTACTGTAGAACAACCTCACTTTTAATGCCAACTTCCCCTCTCATGCCAAGTCTAAAAAACTGGGTGTGGCGTGAGCGGGGAAGGAGACGAACCATAAGGACCTTCTTATTCATCAATTTTTAAACCTGGTTTAGGCATAGAAAATGGTCTAAATGTAAGACAGCAAGGAAGTAGTGTTGGGCGCGAATATTCGAATTACGAATTTTAATAGCGAATATCGCTAAGTTTGAGATTTCACGAAGATTTAGAATATAGTGCTATATATTCGTATTCGCGAATATTGGTGATTTTTTTTCCTCTGAACCCTTGATCCCTCCCTGCTTCTTGCTTGTGGGCCAATGAGAAGGTTGCAATGTCTTTGTCTGAGCTTAGCAACATCCCTAGCAACCAATAGGAAAGTTGCCTACCCCTTTAGTATATAAGAACCTACCCACAGCCATTTTCTACAGTTTATTACAGTTCTGAGAGACAGCAGTGTTATTGCTGTTCTCTCTGCTTTCCCGTGTCACATTACATTAGATAGTTAGTTAGTATCTTATATATATAATACAGATAGTTAGTGAGAGATAGTTAGTGTAGGTTAGATTGTGATATAGTGTAGCTGATAGTTTCCAGTGCAGAGTGTTAGGTAGTGTGATATAAAGCTATTGTAATGATCTGCCATGCCAACCATTTTCTCCAGTCTCAGGAGACTTCTAGCTTTAAAAATGGAGCTATAGTTAACCACACCTGTATTGAGCGCGCATTACACGCATATTACATTGCCTATTTCTGCAATCAAGAAAATAACTGCGAATTCACGAATATATGACAAATATTCTAACAAATATTCGTGAAATATCGCAAATTCGAATATTGCCCCTGCCGCTCATCACTACATGGAAGTCTAAAAAGCATGTCTTAATAAATATGCCTCTGTATGTTTAATGTATACATTGCTTTACATGTTGTTGCTATAAAATAAATAATAAAAATTATTATTATTCTAGATTTTTTTATTTGCGTTTTGTAAATTTTACCACACATCTTCTTTAACGCTCTATCTTAACTAAGTTTTTTTTACTTGAGATTAAAAATTTTGATAGCTTAGAATCCGATGACAAATTGCCACTCACAACACATGTTGAGAAAGTTTATACTTCTTTTCTGAGCTTTATCAAAATGTGAAATCTATTATATGAAATTCGGATATTCTGAAACAACAATGGCCCATGTTTAGCAATGTGAGTGCGTCTAAACTTTTGCCTTGATACAAGAGAAGGAAGCAGCACTGTAAATGGAAGCACAAGGAAAGCTCCAAAGTGATCCAACCCAAAATCCCAAACATCCAAATGAAAGGCGAAGAAACCAGAACTCCAGTACAAATTCATAGGTGTTTATTCACCCCATGTCCATAGCACAATGTTTCAGCTGCTCTGTGCTGGTTCATATAAATATCTAATTCATATATTAATTATGGTATATTCACACAACCGGAATTCTGGGTCCGCATCTGTTCTGTGGAATTGGTGCAGACCCATTCATTTCAATCAGGCCTCAAAAGATGCGGACAGCACAAGTTGTTCCATTTTGCACGTTGTTCCACATGGCAGCTACAGTATATGTGTTTTGCAGACCGCAAAACACTTACAGTCCCCTATTGACAGGATAGGAGATAACTATTAGATCAGTGGGGTTCAGGAGTTCTCCTGAACTCCAATTGAGATGAATGGAGCTGCCTGTGCATGCCCAACCAGCCACTCCATTTATTTTGGTGGGCTCCACAGGATCAAGGCCTCTGTTCTCGTGATCAGTGGGGGTCCCAGCATTAGGATAGGGGATAACTGTGGATAAGTTGTAAATTTAATATAGCCATAATACCCCTTTGAATAAAACCAAGTAAAATATACACATACATTACATAAGATCAGATAATTGTCACAAAATAAATTGACTAGTTCAAGATACAATATATCAAGGTCCTAAAATAATCAATAATTCATGCCAATAATATTTTTTTAACTTAATAACCAAACAAGTGCAGACTAAAAACTTCTGATAAGCACAAGGAAATATGCATATATTTACTCAAATGCCATAGCCTCTGACTCAGCTGAGTATGAATGTCCATAATCTCATCAGCAGAGATGGGAGCGATACCACCATGGAATCCTCCAAAGCCTCCGTCTGCGAGGTAGATATTAGTAACTGGCAATTCATGAATGCTACCTTGCATTGTAAAAAAGGGCTAAATCAAACCAGAACACAAATAATATTCTTAGTGGCAGGCATACAGGATACATGAAAATATCTCCAAAAATACAAATTAAATAATAAAGTTAAATACCTCTTAATGCCACCTGAACTACAATATAAACATAACATTGTAAAATAACCATGAGCCAGTAATATATATATATATACTAGCTAAAGGACCCGGCTTCGCCCGGGTATAATTAATCTATTTAATTTAATGTTTGTGTGTGCCGTTAAAAGATATCGACAGTATCCACTATAACAGTGACATCTACAGCACCCCGCCTCTAAACAATGACCTCCACAGCCCCCCACCCCTTAACACTGACCCCCCACATTGTCCCGTCCCTTAAAATGGGACCTCCACAGCAGCCCACCCCCTTAACCTTGACCTTTACAGCAACCATCCCCTTTAACAGGGAGTTTCACAGCACACCACCCCTTTGACAGTGACCTCCACAGGGGCCCTCCCACTTAACAGTGGCCTTTATAGCAATCTGCCCCTTAACACTGACCTCTATAGCGGACCATTCCCTTTACTGTGACCTCCACAGCAGCCTAGGGTGGCCAGAGGTCTAGTTTCAGGCCGGACAGTCCGGTAGCTGACAGAAGTTGATTTTTAACTTCCGTCGGCTGCGTAGGGGAAGGGGGCATGGCCTAACAAGGTCAGGGTTGTGGCTTAGCGGGACCTAGAAGTAGATTTTTAACTTCATTTTTTTTAATCCCTGTCGGCTAAAGAGTGGGAGTGGGTGTTGCCTAACCTGATAAGGGGCGTGGTCCTATTAACAGCTCACTCTAAGACAGCAGCACTGTCCTGTCTGAGTTTGAAATACAGAGAGAAAGTCACCGTCCCTCCCACCTCTGTACTGACAGAAGTTGATTTTTAACTTTATTTTGGCAATCCCTGTTGGCTGAAGAGTGGAAGGGGGCATGGCCTAACTGGATTGGGGGAGTATCATTTTGAACAGCTCACCCTAAGACAACAGCACTGTTCTGTCTGAGTGTGAGCTGCAGGGAGAAAGTCACCGTCCCTCCCACCCCTGCAGCTGACAGAAGTAGATTTTTAGTCTATAAATGAACAAGCACTCAAGCAGATGGGGCTACGCGGAAAATATCACATAATATAACAATTTATTGTACATAAAATATATAATAGAATAAGAATAAAATAGATAAAATAAAAAGGAATAATATTCCTATAGATAAGAGAGAGGAATAGCAACTGCAATGGAGCTTTTGATCAATAGATGTATGTTCCTCAGAGATATGCAGTAAAATAACTAACAAAGTAAAATATTGTATCAGAAATCAGCAATATATATGGTCAATGTATGCAAATATATAAAATCAAGTCCCTTCCATGGAATCAATAAATATTGTCTTTATCCAGGTGTCTTTCAATAGATCATAGCTTGATTCCCGTATTGAACCCCTATGTCGAGCCTTCTGGGGTTAAATTAATCATATGTTTGCACAGTCAATGGAGGTTATATGCCAACAATGGTGGTGGTGTCACCCGGTGCGGTAGAAAATGGTGTCACCCCCCCCCCAGCACAACCCCCGCATCGGCGATCTGTCTGCTTAGCCCCCCCCCCCCACATCAGCTGTCTGTTTACTATCCAAACCCCCATCCATGTTATTGCTTGGGTTCAAATTATAGCATGCCACCATAGTGCCCCCATGTGCCAGCCATTGCCCCATAGTGTCCCCTTTATGCCAGTAATGACCCCCCAGCGCAGCCCAGCCCAGCGCCTCACAGAAAAACAAAACAAAAAAAAAACAACATACTAACTTCATGGCAGCGATGAGATGCAGG
This sequence comes from Bufotes viridis, assembly GCA_033119425.1. Taxonomy (NCBI): domain Eukaryota; kingdom Metazoa; phylum Chordata; class Amphibia; order Anura; family Bufonidae; genus Bufotes; species Bufotes viridis. The sequence goes on from CM065592.1 coordinate 195,291,511, forward strand.
CCTCTTCTGGCCCGTGTCTCGAGCAGTACGGCTCAGGCGGCGCAATGACATTATGCCGGCAGCCTATCAGAGGAACAGGGAAGGGAGACGCCTCTCCCTCGCCCTGCTGCAGTGTTCATCTGTATTGCCCTCCTGAGGACGGCGATACAGATGAATTTAGGGAGATGAGTGCTTCCATAATGCAAGCGTTCATCTCCTGGTGGTGTCACCCAGGGACGTAGCTAGAAATGACTGGGCCCCATAGCAAATTTTTTTATGCCCCCCCCATAGCTAAATTTTTTAATGGGCCCCCCTCCTAGATCTCCAATCCCCACATACCTATAGGACCTCCCACCCCTTCCAGAGCTTCCACCCAAACACCCCTCCAGGACCTCCCATCCCAACATCCCCACACCCCTCCCTAGATCCCCCCTAAGTGTCATCCACAAATCCCCCCTAAGTGTCATCCACAAATCCCCCCTAAGTGTCATCCACACATCCCCCCATCAGTGTCATTCACACATCCCCCCATCAGTGTCCTCCACACATACCTCCATCAGTGTCCTCCACACATCCCCCATCAGCGTACTGCACACATAGTATAAATATATATTATCATACTTCTGATATACATGAATGCATAATTTTGCCGCTATTTCTGAAAGGTTTCCACCAGGATTCAAACTCACAACCTTTTACATCTATGCTCAATGCTAAACTGTGCTAGAAAAACTTTATAGTAGTTCATCATGTATTAGGTATTCCTATACAGCAGAAGTATAATTAAATAAAAAAAATGAATGTGTAATTACTATATATATATATATATATATATATATATATATATATATATATATACTTCTGCTGTATAGGAATACCTAATACTTGATAAACTAATATGAGGTTTTCTAGTAAAGTTTACCAATAAAGTTTACCAATAAAGTTTACCAATAAAGCTTACCAATAAAGTTTACCAATAAAGTTTACCATTGAGCTCCATAGCTCAGTGGTTAGGGTTCTTGCCTCTGATGCAAAAGGTTGTGAGTTTGAATCCTGGTGGCAACCTTTCAGAAATAGAGGCTAAATTAGATTAAAATACATTGGGTGTCTCCAAGCATACTGACAATGCTTGGGGATACCCCCTTCATGTTCATAGCACTGACTCCATATATGGACACACCCCCCGCAGCACTATATGGAATATTGTCTTGCAAAGTGAGCACTTACCACTCTTTCTGTGGGATTAACAACAGTGAGTGGGCAGGTGGGAGGTAGAGCCAGAGTCTCGTCTTGCCGCTCTGTATCCTCCGTATGTAAATCTCGCGAGATTGGAGGTAGAAGGTTGCATACCTCCATGAATCTCGCGGTGTTTGCGATGCTTGCTGTAGAGAGACTAATGTCCAGCATTGTTATGCAAAGTACCTTATCGCATGGCCATGCAGTACATATATCATCTGATCTTTAGAGCAGTGTTTCCCAACCAGTGTGCCTCCAGCTGTTGCAAAACTACAACTCCCAGCATGCCCGCATAGCAAAAGGCTGTCCAGGCATGCTGGGAGTTGTAGTTTTGCAACAGCTGGAGGCACACTGGTTGGGAAACACTGCTTTAGAGCATTGGTGTTAAAAACCAGAAATGTTTCGAGGTCTAATTGGCCTCTTCTTCAGTGGTTGCCAAGTTAATTTTTAACTTCATTTTTTAAATCTCTGTTGGCTGAGGAGTGTGAGGGTGTGTATCCTAACTGGATTGGGGTGTGGCTTAGTGGGACCTAGAAGTTGATTCTTAACTTAATTTTTTCAATCCCTCTTGGCTGAGTGGGAGGGGGTGTGGCCTAACCGGATAAGGGGCATGTCCTTTTGAACAGCTCATTCTAAGACAGCAGTACTGTGTTGTCTGAATGTGAGCTGCAGAGGAAAAGTCACTGTTCCTCCCACCTCTGCAGCTGAGAGAAGTTTATTTTTAACTTTAATTTTTTAAATCCCAGTTGGCATAGGAGTGGATGGGGCATGGCCTAACCAGATTGGGGCATGGCTTAGTGGAAACTGGGGGCGGGGTTTTAAGGGTAACTTAAATGACCACCCTACCTTCCCCCTGAACTGTGACCTCCACAGCACTCTGCTCCTTTAACATCATTTACAGAGTTGTTATAGAAACCTCAGTAAATGAGGTAATAAGTGCTATTAGGCCATGGATTTACTTCAAAGCTCATCTAGAGCAGTGAAGAAACATGGCTGGGTTGTTGTGGTTACCTGGAGTAAAACTGTATGTGTGGAGACGAACTGCTTCTATTGTCTGATGAGGGTCACTTGACCGGGCTTCTATTGGCTAATGCATTTTGGGGGAATATCTCAGGAATGGTACGTCCCAAAGAGCTGAGACCTGGCCTAAAACTCTCCCGGACACCTGATGTACCTGTGTGCCAAATTTCGTGATTGTAAATGCAACCGGGCAGATTCCTTTAGTGGATGGAGATATATATATATATATATATATTTCGAGATAGTAGCAGCACGTCAAAGAGCTTACGGTGCAAAATCCTCAAAAAGGATTTTTTGAGGATTTTGCACCCGCCAAGCCCTTTGGACGTGCTGCTGCCTATATCCGGAAATATATTATTGGACTCAGTAGCGTGCACCCGGCTTTCTGAGTTTTCCATATCATCACCATGGACCCATCCGAAGTCTTTGCCTACACCAAACAGGATGAAGAGAGAATTTTGCAAGGCATGGTAGGCAATAGCTCCTTTTTATCTACTCCCACTGTCACTGAAATGAAGAGACGTTTTGAGGCCGATGGTAAACGCAGGACTTTGATTGTATTGCATTGGAATACGTTAGCTGAGTATTATAAAGCTCACCGAGTGCCACATGGAATTCGTTCACAGCTGAAACCTAATTTGTTCCCCATAGACTCCACCTATGCACAAAGATTTATGCATATCTCCAACAAATACGCTATGGACATTCTACTTCTAAATTTGGAATACCTCCAACATGAACTGGAGAGCACACGCCAGAGGTACACCACTGTTGAAAGTGAATTGAGAACGGCTCTCACTCCACAAGAAATGGATTCTTATGTCTCTAAATGTACGGATTATCTGGAACTTAGGAGAGAACAAGAGGTTATCAAACGCTGTAAATGGTTAAGAGTTGAGGAAGATTATAAAAGAGGTAACGTCTACACCTGGCAAGAGCAGAAGGGATACAGATGGAATATACAGGATCACAATTAGCAGCAGAAGGCTAAACAAGATCCGACTAGACCCATAACTCAGAAAGAGAAGCTGACCGACGAGCAGTCCTTTTTAGACCAGGCCACGGTTCCAAAAGGCCCAGACGTGGTGGAAGAAGACACCAGAGATGGTGAAAAACCACAGGAAACCCGTCATACCAAAAATCGGACGATCCGGAGAAGACACCAAATGTGGTAAATATCTCCTCTACTACTTTAACACAATCGCAGATTGAACTGTTGGCCAAGGGATTGACATTTTGTCCTGTACCCAAAATTGATTGGTTTCAGTTAAGCCTTGATTTGAGCCAATTGTTACACAAAATTAAATTGAAAGTATGGTTAACACAACATCCAGGTGATACTACTCACTCTATGGTACCTAGAGGCAGTGAATTGACACTTGACATGTTTGATCTGAGAGTTAAGAGTGATTTAAATCCCCAGATCAAGAGTCCGATCAAGAATTGGATATTGATTCCCTGAAAAACGAACACGATAGTTCAGGACTTTGTTCACCTAACATTACCAAGGCAGAGATGGCTGCACTCGTGGAGATCCATAACAACGACACCCTCACGGTTAAACCAGCCGATAAAGGGGGTGCCGTTGTTATTATGGACACCTCAAAATATATCAAGGAGATACTTAGACAGATCACAGACACGGCAGTGTACAGGAGACTTGCACACGATCCTAAATTTGAAGTCATTAAAGTAATCACAAATGCCCTAGATAGAGCTAAGACTGCTGGGATCATTGATGGTAATCTATATTCCTTTCTATTGAATAAAAATCCACGTACTCCTATTATCTATGTGTTACCTAAAATACACAAATCCTTGAGTGACCCCCCTGGCAGACCAATTGTGTCTGGCAGGGATTCAGTGTTCTCTAATATAGCTATATTTTTGGATAAGATTCTCCACGGCTATGCCACCTCTGCTGCATCTTTTGTTCGTGACACTAGTGACTTTCTGCAGAAAATTTCTGAAGTTGTCACTACCTCCACCACCATTTTGGTGTCATTTGACGTAGTCAGCCTCTACACCTCTATTGATCATGGTAGGGGTGTGGAGGCGATACGCAAATGTCTGACCAAAGCTAATTATATGCCAGAATGCAAGGACTTCATCATTGAGTTACTTGACATAGTGTTGAGGTATAATTATTTTTCGTTTTGGGACGAGTATTATTTGCAGTTGCGCGGAACCGCAATGGGTTCAAACATGGCACCGACCTATGCCAATGTGTTTATGACTGCCCTAGAGACAGACCACATCTATGTGTCCCACCACCACCGTCATGTTCGCAGATGGTGGCAATACATAGATGATGTTTTCGTTATTTGGGAGGGCTCTGTAGAGTCGCTACAAGAGTTTCACGTTTTTTTGAATGTCATAGACCATGATATCCAGTTCACATTGACTTATTCAACACAGGAGGTACAATTCTTGGACACCATGGTCTCTATTTGTAACAATAGACTAGTGGCAGATTTGTACACAAAGCCTACTGATTGCAATAATCTGTTGCAATATGAAAGCTGTCACCCTAGACCTATGGTTCGATCGCTCCCACGTAGTCAGTTTCTCCGGGTGTCTAGGATAGTGCAGGATCCGACTAAGAAAAATATGAGACTAGATGAGATGTCCATAAAATTCACTGATAGAGGGTATCCACATACTTTAGTCCGCAAACACCTAGATAATCTAATGACTTATACACAGACAAGGAAGGACAGGGCTACTGAATGGATTAAGTTCATTTCCACGTATACCCAAAAGAGTCCTGGGATAGCCAGAATTGTGAGAAAACACTGGCCTATACTGAGGAGTACTATGCCTAATATCAAGGAATTTCATAACTCCCCGGTGTTTGCATATAGGAGGTCTGATAACCTCTGCGATAAGTTGGTAAAAACTGAAACACCAAGCCAGGGTAAGGGGCAGACTTACCTAGGCCCCAAGAGGCTTGGTTGCTACCCATGCTTAAATTGTATCAATTGTAAGCAGATGCTCAAGGGCGATAATTTTCTTCACCCCATGACTAACACTATGTATAAGATACGCCATTATTTGACGTGCAATAGTTCCTTTGTAGTATATCTACTGGTATGTCCATGTAATTTACTTAATGTGGGTGAGACTATTCAGGATTTCAAATCCCGTTTTAATTACCATCGCTATACCATTCGTCAAAAGAGAAAAGATTTACCGTGTCAAAGCATTTTTTAGAGGCCAGTCACAAGGAATCAGATCTTAAATTCCGAATCATTGATCACATTCCACCTTTGAAGAGAGGTGGCAACAGAGAATTGCTGCTAAAAAAATGTGAAGTAAGATGGATTTACCGTCTTAATACACTTAAACAAACAGGTCTGAACACCGAATATAATGTATCTCTTTTCTGAGGAGCTTGCCGTCTTCTTTTGCTTAGCCTCGATCTTTTGTCTTGTTTGGTGTATGCATTTATCACAGTGCCAATTTTTGAATTTGATATTTCTTAATCTTTATTTTTTAGAGAGAAGACCTTTGCCTTCAACCAGCCGGACCCCAAATGGACCCTTGCATCCGCATCTATTTATACTGTTATACTTTCCTTTCGCTAGTTAAAATGTTGAATTTGTACAGGGACTATCAGGTGATTGCACCCATTTGTGTGAATGGATGCATGAACGGCCACCTTGCGGCTTACTGTTCAACTATTTAAAATGCTAACTAAACTTGTCTAGTTCCTTAATTTGGATCTATATATTGCTGCTAACATAAGGCCATGGATATGTGGGGTGACTAGTGGGGGTTGGGACTGCACTGCAGCGTGACACTTTACCCCAGGGATGGGGGATGGTGTCACGTGGCAAGAGGGACACGACTCCCGCTGTTTCCAGTAAGGACTCGTACCCGACCGGACCCTCCCCCTATATGGTCACCGGATATATGTGTGTCGTATTATGATTTGGGAAATCTTCTGATGCCCTCTATACACTGGAGTCTATCACTGATTTGTCTGTAGTTTCCATGGTTATTCACTTTCATTTCCATGCGGTCACTTCCCTTGTGTGGTGCGCTTGCGCGAGTTACTAAGTAGCCAGTGACGCACTCCGGTCACATGGGGCGGTCGCTTGGTTACAGGATGCTCGTGCAGCAACCGCTAGAGACATAGTGATCAAATGCATGCGCATATTACAATGTGAGACGCCATTAACATGCGGCTGATGTGGTCCACTTGGGGTAGGCTGGAGTCTATTTACTACTAGTATATATGATATCTGAACAGCGGCGATCGCCAGTACTGTTCACATTTTAATTATATTCCACGTTGGTGATATTTGTGTTTACACAATCCACGTGTACACCGACCTTTTGGGTCACTTTGTTATTTATAAATATTTTTTGCTATACAGATGGACACACTATTCCTATGTATATGTATACTCGATCACATGATTTGATGATGTCACTTTGTAATGCCCATATCACATGATTTGATGATGTCACTTTGTAACGCCCATATCACATGATTTGATGATGTCACTTTGTAACACCCACATCACATGATTTATTGTATGACTATATAAGTTTGCTTGTGGCACTGTTGTATTGCTTGACAAAAGCCTCATGGTGTAGGCTGAAACGTTGCCTTGGAATAAATTAGGTCATCCCCATTTAACTCAGGAGTGCTGCCTCTTCTCTGGGATCTATATATATAAATATATATATATATACATATATATATAAATATATATATACATATATATATATATATATATATATATATAAATATATATTATTAACATAGTTGTTGTTATGGGCAATGTCAGTGCCAAAAGGAAAAATTCAGTTATGAATCAGAGCAATATAGGTGAATCTAAAAAAAAAAAACAATCAACAAAACAAATTACTCATAAAAGAATTTCTACAATTATCACAGTTAAAATCCATACTACCCTAAACATAACATATAGACCTGTATGTAAGGTAATAATTTTATATATTTTTTAATGTCCCTGGCTATGTATACTCAATACTTTTCTAAATTAATATGCAAATCTCACAACTAAGACAAGGAATGCAACGTATTTTCCCCAAAGATGTTAATTTACAAAGTATGTTGTATGGTACCTCTCATGGCTCCAATATGTGCATATATTAATTTATTATTTCCTACAGAAAAAAAGGAGAGGAGGAGAAAACTTAGGAATGTTCTTATAAAAAATCTCATAAAATTCACCAATGTTTGCATAATGCAGACACAGATTGTTGCTTGTTGGCTAGCTTGATCAAAAGTAGAAAGAAAGGGAATATACTAAACATTTTCTTGGTTTCTTACAGAGGTAAGAGATGCTTCATCATTATTTATCAGCCTTTCCTTTTGGGCTGCAGTCAATTTACTGGGATAGCCTCTAGCTTTAATTTTTGATCCCATTTTCTCAAGACATCTATCTCATGTGTCTATGTCATCCAAAATCCGTTTGACTCTCAACATGTGGCTAAACAGTAAAGGCTTAATCGTACTGTGCATTTCAGATGGGGTAGCTATCATATCTCAATATATTATTTCTATATATAGGTTTTCAAAAAAAATATCAGTTCTCAAATTCTCTCCTATGTAAACTATGGAGTCTGAATATTGCATGAATGTCATAGATCAAACAATCAGAAATGCTTCCTTTAAACTCTGGCCTAAATTGTGCCAAAATATTGCACAATTTGGCAAATCTAGGTTTAGAAAAACTATCTATGCCTAGCCCAACAAGGGGGTGGAACATCATGGTAAAATCATGACCTAATATACAAATTTAGCACCATAATTTGGATGTAAAATCTAAAACTGAATTAACCAGTAGTTAATAAGAAGTTAGACAAGAGTGACTAGCCATGCACCAAATTAATCATCCAGCCTTAGTCAATGTCTTGATCACAATTCACAGTTTCGGTATGCACTGTTTTAAACAGTAGCATCTTTACAACTGCTTTGTATGTCATAACTATTTTAACTTTTTTCCAAGACACAAAGGGTGGAATTTATCATTGTAAGTATATTTGAGATTAGATTTTGAATTGAAGTTGCTTCCCAAATTTATGAAACTAGGTAATTATACATTAGACATAAGTGCTATGTGTCTGTGCATGTTTCAGTAAAAGTATGCCTAGAGTATTCCTGGCATGGATTTGAGACTTAAAAAATAAAATAAAAAAAATATGCACTTCAAAAGTGTCATAAAACTGATCTACTCTGTAATGCTGACCAGATTCTCATCCAAAATCTATAGGTGACACTGGGGGGCACAGTACTCAAAAAGTTTAAAACATTTTGTGTAAGTGACCCAAAAAGGTCATAAAGCCCCTAATTGCAACATTTTGAAGCCAGAGGGCTTGGTAAATAACACCCTGAGCCCCACCCTCCAGTGGGGGCTTATTTACTTTACTGATTTATCCCCCTAACTGTTCTACTGGAGCTCAGCTCAGGCAGTGGGAAAAGCTTGGCTTGGGTAGAAGAGGATGAGGGGGCTGCTTTAGCTGCTGATTAGAGATGAGCGAACACCTGGATGTTCGGGTTCGAGAGGTTCGGCCGAACTTCCGGAAAATGTCCGGGTTCGTGATCCGAACTCAACCCGAACTTCATCCCGAACCCGAACCCCATAGAAGTCAATGGGGACCCGAACTTTTGGGCACTAAAAAGGCTGTAAAAGACACCCAGAGGGATAATATACCGCAATAAACGCATTGCGATTACAACTTTGAGCTAACGATCACCATGAACGCCTCCTCCAGTAGAATGTACTGTCGGATCTGAGAATTAAGTTGAAATCGCAATGCGATTCTTATATATTTGCTTAATCGCATTACGATTTCAACTTAGCATTGCTAAATAATTCCATTCATATCGTTAACTTACTGAGTCAGTAAGTTAACGAATATGGATGGAATTATTTAGCAATGCTAAGTTGAAACAGCAATGCGATTAAGCAGATACATAATAATCGCATTGCGATTTCAACTTAATTCTCACATCCGACAGTACATTCTACTGGAGGAGGCGTTCCCATGGTGATCGGTAGCTAAAAGTTGTAATCGCAATGCGATTAAGCAAATACATAAGAATCGCATTGCGATTCCAACTTTTTAGTACTCAACTTTTAAAATCGTACACCACTTTAAGTTCCAAAGTTAAAGCTGTCTCTTAGTCAGTTTTAGTATTGGTGTGCTGTAATAGAAGTTACATTCGTACGCGAATATAACTTAGAGCAATACAGTCAACTTTACACTGTTAGTTTTATTATCGCGATAATACAACTATTCAAGAATCGTGTACGTGCGTCTGTACGTGTGTGCGTTACCTCGGACACTATTCTATTTTGCCAGCCACAGCTGAAACCACTGATTTATGGTATTGCCATTTTGGCAATTGAATTTAACCCCAGAAAATAATCTATCCTTTGCCAGACAGCAGACAGTATTATACTTGTCTAGCCAAAGCTGGAACACCAGATTTACGGGATTGGTATTTGGGCAATTGTATTTAACCCCTAATAAAATATTGAAATTTCTTTCCTGAGTTTCTAGGGGTGACAATTAGCACAGCCAAGCCCCTGATGTAGGATATAGAAAAAAATAAAAAACTAGTATTGATGGATTGATGGACTTGGTGGCAGCTTCTTCTGGCGCACCACAAGTCACAAAATGGCCGCCGATCAACCCAGAAAATAAGTGACAGAAAAACGCTCTGTGCAGCCTAAAAACCAGCGAGCAAGTAACTAGCAGAAGTTCAATGATTCTCAGCTGTAAATTGATCCGTTCATTAGGTGCTGTTGCTGACTTTAACCTGCCTAATCTCGCCCTGATAGAAGCTGCGTCCTCTCCCTACACTAATCAGAGCAGTGTGACGTGCGGCGCTACGTGACTCCAGCTTAAATAGAGGCTGGGTCACATGCTGCACTTGGCAAATCACAGCCATGCTATTAGTAGGCATGGCTGTGATGTGCTCTTAGGGCAAGAAGTAAAACGCTAGCTGATTGGCTGCTGTGCAGCCCTTCAGAAAGCGGGAAGTAATCGACGAACACCGAACCCGAACTTTTTTGAAAATGTCCGGGTTCGGGTCCGTGTCACGGACACCCCAAAATTCGGTACGAACCCGAACTATTCTCGAACTGTTCGCTCAACACTACTGCTGATATCTCTTCATAGAGGATTTTTTGCACTTGTAGTTGCCATGTCTCTACTGTTGCTAAGTATGTCAGGATTTTGTGGTTTTGTTTCCCTGCACTTTTTTGCTAATGGGCCAGTGTACACACTACTATCAGAACTCTCTGTGTCAATTTCATCAAAGCCATGAAAACTCAGTTTGTTAGTAGATGTCTCAGTATCTGAGCACAACAGTATGTAAGCTTAATTTGCAGTGTACAATTTTTGAGACATTTTGTTACTTTTTTGTGAGAAATATAATGTTATCAGAAAATGTACTAGAGCTAATTAATATATAAACAGTTTTATAAATTGATACACCAGAACAAAATGAACGCAATTAGAAGTACTGTTATACAATTAGAACAAATAAAATGTATACTTGTGTATGACTCTAAAGTATATATGTAGATATAAATATAAATTTTAATAATTTGTATGACAAACAAAACCAAAGTTTTGACGGATTGACGGCCAGATTCAGGATTATCCGTTTGCTGACAACGTCATAGAATGCTATTCTGTCTTTAACCCCTTCCCGACTGCCAGATGGCTATATACGTGCTATACCTCGTGCAGATAGCATGTATATAAACGTCATGGCAGCTCTTTAATTTAATTAATTAATTAATTATTTAAAGCTTCCGACCCTGCACTGCAGCTATCAGGGACAGTGCAGAGTCCAGTAATGCCGGCAAGGGACCAATCAGAATGGTCCCTTGCCAGCCCCAATCCATGGCCTCTGTCCCCATCCATGTCCCCTGCGATCTGTGTCCCCTACCCATCTGTGTCCAATCCCCAGTCCTCATCTGTACCCCCTTGTTTTGTGCCTCTGCTGTATCTGATGGTGATGGCTCTGTTCCTGAGCCGCTACTAACAGCAGCGAGTGTCAGCTGTATGCTGGCACTCTGCTATAACCCCTTAGATGCCGCTTTCAGTGGCATCCAAGGGGTTAACAGAAGGAGGGGCCTCCCTCTCTCAACCATTGGTCCAGTGTTGCTATCTATCAGTGTAAAACTGATAGCATTATACTTTGCAATGCAAGAGCATTTCAAAGTATAGTACAGCCATTAAGCCCCACTGGATCTTCAAAATCCAAGTGGGACTTGATTAAAAAAAAAGGTGTGAAAATAAAAAAAGTAAAAAACTACAGTATCTCACAAAAATGAGTACACCCCTGTCATTTTTGTAAATATTTTATTTTATCTTTTTAAGGGACAATGCTGAAGACATGACACTTTGATACAATGAAAAGTAGTCAGTGTACAGCTTGTATAACAGTGTAAATTTGGTGTGCCTTAAAAATAACTCAACACACAGCCATTAATGTCTAAACTGCTGGCAACTAAAGTGAGTACATCCCTAAGTGAAAATGGCCAAATTGTGTCCAATTAGCCATTTTCCCTCCACAGTGTCGTGTGACTCCTTAGTGTTACAAGGTTGCAGATGTGAATGGGGAACAGGTGTGTTAAATTTTGTGTTATTGCTCTCAGGCTCTCTTATACTGGTCACAGGAAGTTCCACATGGCATCTCATGGCAAATAACTCTCTGAGGATCTAAAAAAAATAGTTGTTACTTTACATAAAGATGTCCCAGGCTATAAGAAGATTGCGAACACTCTGAAACTGAGCTGCAGAATGGTGGCCAAAACCATTCAGCTGTTTAACAAGACAGGTTTCACCCAGAACAGGCCTCGCCATGGTCGACCAAAGAAGTTGAGTGCATGTGCTCAGCGTCATATGCAGAGGTTGTCCATTCAAAATAGATGTATGAGTGCTACCAGCATTGCTGCAGAGGTTTAAGGATTGGGGGGTCAGCCTGTCAGTGCTCAGACCATTTGCCGCACTCTGCATCAAATTGGTCAGCATGGCTGTCATCCCAAAGGGAAGCTTCTTCAAAAGATGATGCACAAGAAAGCCTGCAAACAATTTGCTGAAGACAAGCAGACTAAGAATATGGATTACAGAAACAAAGTCCTGTGGTCTTATGAGACCAAGATAAACTTATCTGGTTCAGATGGTGTCAAACGGGTGTGGCGGCAACCAGGTGAGGAGTACAAAGACAAGTGTGTCTTGCCTACAGTGAAGCATGGTGGTGGGAGTGTCATGGTTTGGGGCTGCATGAGTGCTTCCGACTGTGGAGAGCTACAGTTCTTTGAGGGAACCATGAATGCCACACAGAGCATGATCCCCTCCTTTAAGAAACTGGGCTGCAAGGAAGTATTCAAAAATGATATACTGTAGATCCCAAACACACTTCCAAATTGACCACTGCCTCCTGGGGGTAAAGGTGCTAGACTGGCCAAGCATATCACCAGACTTAAGCCCTATTGAGCATCTGTGGGGCATCCTCAAACGAAAGATGGAGAAACACAAGGTCTCTAACATCCACCTGCTTCGTAATTTCGTCATGGAGTAGTGGAAGAGGATTCGGCTTGTATCCTGTGAAACTCTAGTGAACTCCATGACCAAGAGAGCTAAGGCAATGCTGGAAAATAATGGTGGCCACACAAAATATTGAAACTTTGGGTACAATTTGGCCATTTTCACTTAAGGTTTACTCACTTTTGTTGCCAGCGTTTTAGACATTAATGGCTGTGTGTTGAGTTATTTTGAGGACACACCAAATGTACACAGTTATACGAGCTGTACACTGAGTACTAGAGTTGACACCTGGAAGTTTCGGGTTGGACGGATTTGGCCGAACTTCACAAAAAAGTTTGGGTTCGGGACCAGAACTTGACCTGAACTTTACCCTGAACCTGAACCCCATTGAAGTCAATGGGGACCCGAACTTTTGGGCACTAAAATGGTTGTAAATAAGTCCTGGAAAGGGCTAGAGAGATGCAAAAGGCAGCAAAATGTGGGTAAGTGCTCTGCAAACAAATGTGGATAGGGGAATAACTTAAAATAAAATAAATAAAAATTTAAAATGATTAACCTGAACTTGGAGGAGGAGGTGGATGTGGAGTCGGAGGTTGAGGAGGCGGTAAATGTGGTGTTGTAGGTGGAAGCGGCGATGGAGGAGGAGGTAGCCAGCTAACAATGTTGTTGTTTTTTTTGTAATTTTTTTTATTGGGGTAGCCCCCAAATAATGGGACAAATAAAAAAAAAGAAATCAAACAGTAAGTGCACTTGAGTACAAGAATGTATGGTTGAGGCAGGTATAAATGTCTACAGACAAGTCTTGTGGGATCCAAGCCTGGTTCATTTTAATGAACGTGAGCTTGTCCACATTGGATGTATACAGGCGGCTGCGTTTGTCTGTAATGACGCCCCCTGCCATGCTAAATACACGTTCAGACAATACACTGGCTGCAGGGCAGGCCATCACCTTCAAGGCAGCGCAGTCACTGATTAGTCGCTGATTAGCGTCATTGCTGTCGCTAATCAGCACTAGTACTATATAGTATCTGTAAGTGATCAAGACTGATCGCAATCAGATCTACATGAGTACATTACGGTCACCTTAGGCTCTACAAAAAACGCAGTGTTCGCCCGATCAGGCCTGATCTTGTGCGCACACTTGCGTTCAGTCCGCCCCACCACAGTGATAGAATTTTTTTTTCTGATCACTGCAAAAACACAGTAAAATCGCTGCGGCGCTATAAAGATCACTTTTGAGCATTTTGGATCTTTATTAGCGATATAGGAGGCAAATTGCGGATCCGCAGCACACCATGCCGGCACTCTCCATAGAGATCCCTTTTCTTGTCCGCAGGCTGCGGACAAGAATAGGACATGCTCTATCTTTTGCGGAGCTGCTTCCAGATATTTTGGGGCCAAAACCCGGAAGTTTGCACATAGTGTGCTCTCCGCATCACCGCCAGCACCATTTACACTGAATGGGTCCGCATCTATTCCGCAGAATTGCGGAATAGATGCGGACATGTGAATGGGGCTTTACTTCGCAAGCACTCCTATGTCCTTTCCCCTCTTTTTTTTTTTTTCTGCACATTTTTTGGCAGAGATTTTTTCATCCACATTGATCGATGCGAATGAAGAAATCTGTGCCGTTCAATTTTTTTTTTCAGACCAGAGGCTGAACGGAAAAAAAAAAATCTCATTACCCGTATGCTCAATATAAGGAGAATAGCAGAAACTCCTAATGCTGGCCATACATGTAATGATTGCGGAAACCCTCAAATGCCAGGGCAGTACAAACACCCCACAAATGACCCCATTTTGGAAAGAAGACACCCCAAGGTATTCACTGAGGGGCATATTGAGTCCATGAAAGATTGAACTTTTTGTCACAAGTAAGCGGAAAGGGAGACTTTGTTAGAAAAAAAAAAAAAAAAACAATTTCCGCTAACTTGTGCCAAAAAAAAAAACATTCTATGAACTCGCCATGCCCCTTACGGAATACCTTGGGGTGTCTTCTTTCCAAAATGGGGGTCACATGTGGGGTATTTATACTGCCCTGGAATTTTAGGGGCCCTAAAGCGTGAGAAGTCTGGAATCCAAATGCCTAAAAATGCCCTACTTAAAGGTACTCATTGGAATTTGGGCCCCTTTTCACACCTAGGCTGCCAAAAAGTGTCACATATGTGGTATCGCCGTACTCAGGAGAAGTAGGGCAATGTGTTTTGGGGTGTATTTTTACATATACCTATGCTGGGTGAGAGAAATATCTCTGTAAATTGACAACTTTCTTTAAAAATTTTTAAAAAGTTGTCATTTACAGAGATATTTCTCACACCCAGCATGGGTATATGTAAAAATACACCGCAAAACACATTGCCCTACTTCTCCTGAGTACAGCGATACCACATGTGTGACACTTTTTTGCAGCCAAGATGCGCAAAGGGGAGTACCTTTAGGATTTCACAGGGAATTTTTACGCATTTGGATTCCAGATTTCTTCTCACGCTTTAGAGACCCTTAACATGCCAGGGCAGTATAAATACCCCACAAGTGACCCCATTTTTGGAAGAAGACACTCTAAGGTATTCTGTGGGGTATGGTGAGTTCATGTCAAATTTTATTTTTTGTCACAAGTTAGTGGAATATGAGACTTTGTAAGAAAAAATTAAAAAAAAAATCAATTTCCGCTAACTTGTGCCAAAAAAATAATCTTCTATGAACTCGCCATGCCCCTTACGGAATACCTTGGTGTGTCTTCTTTCCAAAATGGGGTCACATGTGGGGCATTTATACTGCCCTGGCATTTTAGGGGTCCTAAAGCGTGAGAAGAAGTCTGGAATCCGAATGCCTAAAAATGCCCTCCTAAAAAGTACTCATTGGAATTTGTGCCCCTTTGCGCATCTTGGTTGCAAAAAAGTGTCATTCATGTGGTATCGCCGTACTCAGGATAAGTAGGGCAATGTGTTTTGGGGTATATTTTTACATATACCCATGCTGGGTTAGAGAAATATCTCTGTAAATTGACAACTTTGTATAAACATTTTTAAAAAGTTGTCATTTACAGAGATATTTCTTTCACCCAGCATGGGTATATGTAAAAATACACCCTAAAACACATTGCCCTACTTCTCCTGAGTACGGCGATACCACATGTGTGACACTTTTTTGCAGCCAAGATGCGCAAAGGGGCCCGAATTCCAATGAGTACCTTTAGGATTTCACAGGGCATCTCACGCACCATCTGTAGAGCGGCATTCGTGCCTACCAAATAACGCTACAGGTTCTATTGCTTACTCGCACCTGAGGAAGGTGTGTCACTTGGACCTGTAGCTGGCGCAGAATGGCCAGGTCCTCTCCCAGTAACAGGAACTCCACCAATGCCACCACGACCACGACCATGTTATATATATAAGCTAACTATCTAATGTAATTAAATAAGGATCCAGATGAGTCTGCACAGCACAGAGCACAGCAATGACACTGCTGTCTCTCTCAGAACTGCAAAAAACAGCAGAAAATGGCTGCTAGGGAGTTTCTTATATAGTAAAGGGGTAGACAACTTTCCTATTGGTTGCTAGGGATGTTGCTCTGACAAAGATATTTCAGCCTTCTCATTGGCTCCCAAGCAAGAAGCAGTAGTACTGATGAAAAAAAAAAGAACTAGAATATTCGCGATCACGAATATATAGCACTATATTCTAGATTATCGCAAATTCTCGAAGTGCCGATATTTGCGCTAAAAATTTGCCATTAGAATATTCGCGATCAACACTATTACTGCCATATACCATGTAATTCAAACACATTTTACTACAAAAATGTACTTCTAATACACATGTTAGAACAGATTCTATTACTATAATATACTGTGCAGTTCAAACACATTTACTACAACAATGGCATTGCTATACCTGTGTTAGTGAACGCATTATATAAGTGCAATATACCATGTAGTAAGGGGTGTACATAGAAATCATTGAGTCCTATAGCAAGAATCTTAATTAGGTCCTATGCCCGTACCCATCCCTGGTCTCTCCCACTATTCGTGTCCTAGCCCATCCCCTGCCCGCCTATGAACTGTGTGTGGTGCTGCTGATTTTATAGTGTACCATCTCCCCATGAACAGCCCCCCCCCCAAAGAACTGTGCATGTTGCTACATATTATATTAAATATATCACATGATCCACCCTGTCTGATAAACACAATAAAAAAATATAAATACAGTGTAAAAAAGCAAATTTTGTCACCTTACATCACAAAAATTGCAACACCAATCAAAAAGGCGTATACCACCCAAAATAGTACCAATCAAACTGTCCCCTCATCCCGCAAAAAATGAGACATTACCTAAGACAATCGGTCAAAAATTAAAAAGCTATGGCTCTCAGACTATGAAGACACTAAAACATCATTATTTTGTTTTAAAAAGTGCTATTATTGTGTAAAACTTAAATAAATAAAAAAGTATACATATTACGTATTGTCACGTCCGTAATAAATAAATAAAAACTGCACCAAAACAACCAATTTTTTGGTCACCTTGCACCATAATGTGTAATAATGAATAAAAACTTTAACTCTTCCTGCATAAAAAATGAGCCCTTGCACTAGACGATCGGCAGAAAAATAAAAAAAATCGGGCGTTCAGAAAATGCTTTATTATGAAAAACTGAAACAAACATAGAAAGTAGACATATTTGATATCATTGCGTCTGTAAGAACCAGATGAATATTGTAAGAAATAAAAACTGTGATAAAACATCCATTTTTTGTTACCTTGCCCCACAAAAAACATAATATAGAGAAATTAAAAATCATATGTACCCCAAAATAGTACCTTATCCCATAGTTTCCAAAATATGGTAAATTTTTTCAGTTTCTACTGTAGGGGTGCATCAGGGGAGCTTCAAATGGGACATGTCATCTAAAAACCAGTTCAGCTTAATCTGCCTTCCAAAAAACATATGCCATTCCTTTTCTTCTGCGCCCTGCCGTGTGGTTATACAGCAGTTTACGAACACATGTGGGGTGTCTCTGTAAACCGCAGAATCAGGGTAATAAATATTGAGTTTTGTTTAGCTGGTAACCCTTACTTTGTTACTGGAAAAAATGGATCAAAATGTAAAATCTGCCAAAAAAGTGAAATTATGAAATTTCCTCTCCTTTTTCCATAAATTCTTGTGGAACACCTAAAGGGTTAACAAAGTTTGTAGAATCAGTTTTGAATACCTTGAGGGGTGTACTTTCTAAAATGGGGCCATTTATGGGTGGTTTTTATTATGTAAGCCCCACAAAGAGACTTAAGACCTGAACTGGTCCTTCAAAAGTGGGTTTTGAAAATTTTCTGAAAAATGTAAAAACTTGCTTCTAAACTTCTAAGCCTTCTAACGTCCCCAAAAAATAACATATCATTTTCAAAATGATCAAAACATGAAGCATACATATAGTAAATGTAAAGCAATAACTAATATATGAGGTATCACCATCTATTATAAAAGTAGAGAAATAGACATTTGAAAATGTGGGAATTTTTCAAATTTTTTGGTAAATTTGGGATTTTTTGGGAGTTTAGCCTTGAAAAAATATGTCTAAGAGGGGACATGATTAACCTGTACAAATATATAAATGAACCACACAGAAAGTATTGAGGGAAGCTATTCTGTGTTAAACCCCCTCAAAAAACAAGGGCCAACTCCCTACACCTGGAGATAAAAAAAAAAGATTCAGTTATAAGAGGCGAAAATCACACTTTACAGTAAGGGCTGTGAATCTCTGGAATAGCCTTCAGCAGGAGCTGGTCACAGTAAATACAGTAGATGTCTTTAAAAAGGTTTAGATTACTTTTTAATTCAAAATAACATTGAGGCTTATTGCAGTTATAGAAATCTTGTTCTACACACCCAGGGGCAGACTGACCACAGACCCTACAGGGAAATTTCGCAGTGGGCCATTACCCAGAGGGCCACCTAAGCCCTCCAGCATTCATTAATTTAGGCAGTAGTTTGTGCTGCAGTGTGGTATCTGGTTCTGCTGAGGTAGTATTTTGTTCTGCACTGTGGAATCTGGGGCCACTTTTAGTTTTTTTTCCAGGGCCACATTAAGTTCCCAGTCTGTCCCTGTATATACGCTTTCCCTTGACCCAACCCATGTTTAAAAAGAAGATGGACATTGATTGAGGGATTTGTTCTGTGGATCAATATAGCAGGATTACAGTGCTTCATCTCATACATCAGAACAAAGCCAAAAAATGGATTAAAGAGGTTGTGCACCGATTTCCAGACCTCTCAGACTGGCAGGAATTGCATTGGTGACCATACTTAACTGATCACAGGCGCTGGGCTCTGGCTTGTTCATTCCTGGCCTCCACTGCTTATGTCGGATCCCTCCATGTAAACTTCCTTTTTGATTCTGCTGCAGCCAATCAATAGCTGCTGCTCCACTTACGTTATGTCAAAGAGCCATGTGACGCAAGGGGAGCAAATCAACACTAGTAAGTGATTGGCTGCAGTGGAGTCAAACGAAACATTTATATGGAGGGATCCAAAATAAGCAGTGGAGACCGTGGAGCGAACAAGCCAGGACCTAGCACCAAGGATCAGGTATGATCACCAACATGGGTCCTGCCAGCCTGTGACATCTGGAAATTAATGTATAATCCCTTTAAAAATGTTTGCATCAGATTACAAGGTGTGCTGCGGTTCTGTGGTACTTTGTCACATATTTTTAGATTTAAACCAGCTGAAAAGTGAATAAATTTTGTATACTCATTGAAATACATTTAGTGTTGAACGAATTGAAGTATCCGGACTTAAATCCGAATTTCTGAAAAAATTTCATTGCGCTTCTTGGTAACAAACTAATTTTTCCAAAAATGGTGGCTAAAAGTAAAAAACAGTTATACAGTTATACTCAACTCCCTTCTTGATTGAAGAAGGTCCTTTGGCGAGCGCGATAACCTCATTATGTGATCACTCTGGGTGGGTGCGGTGACATCATCACTGATCTGTGAGTCACTGATGCCGCAATCAGCGTTGAAGGGTTAAATAAAGGGGAAGGCAAAATGACTGTTCTCCACCATTGCGTCAGCTCCATTCAACAAGTTGTGACAAACTTCATGTCAAGGTTCACTAGAGCAGTTGAATAGAATTATTCAAAACTTTGCTCAACTCTTATTACATTCATTGTAATTCCTCTGAGTGACACTGTAGACCAGAACTACATTAATAGCTCTGATGGTCGCTATTGGAAATAATTGACTAGTTTGTAAGCACATAACTTACAGTGCCTTAAAAAAGTATTCCTACCCCTTGAACTTTTCCACATTTTTTTTCTTTAAACCCACAAACTTGAATGTATTTTATTGGGATTTTATGTGATATACCAACACAAATTAGCAAGTATGTGTGAAGTGAAAAGAAAATGATGCATTATTTTCAACATTTTAAATAAATAAAAATCTGAAAAGTGTACTCTGTACTCTGATACCCGTAAATAAAATCCATTGTGACCAAATTCCTCCAGAAGTCACCTAATTAGTAAATAGAGTGCACCTGTGTGTATTTTATTCTCAGAATAGCTACAGCTGTTCTGTGAAGGCCTCAAAGGTTTGTTATGAACATTAGTGATTAAAAAGCCAAGGAACACATTAGACAGGTAAGGGATAAAGTTGTAAAAAAAATTGTAAAGCAGGGTTAGGTTATAAAAAAAAAATAAGTATCTTAAACATCTCACGGAGCACTGTTAATTCCATAGCCTGAAAATGGAAGGAGTATGGCACAACTGCAAACCTACCAAGATATGGCGGTCCACTAAACAGACAGCCCAAGCAAGGACAGTACTAATTAGAGAAGCATCCAAGAGGCCCATGGTCACTCTGGAGGAGCTGCAGAGATCCAAAGCTCAGGTGGGAGAATCTGTCCAAGCACAACTACAAGGCCTCTTTCACCTAAACGATACGGATTGGCTCTGGATGCGTTCAGGGTGCTTTCAGTGAAACTCACACCATTTTGCAAGCAAGTTCAGTTTTGTCTGCAATTGCATTCAGTTCAGTTTTTAACGCGTGTGATAAAAAACAGAAGGTTTACAAACAACTTCTCTTAGCAACCATCGTTGAAAAACACATTGCATCCGGACTTGCTTCCGCATGCAATGCGTTTTTTTACTGAAGCCCCATTCACTTCTATTGGGCCAGGGCTGCGAGAAAAACAAAGAATATAGAACATGCTGCATTTTTCACACAACGGAGAACTGACATGAAATGAATGGGTCAGGATTTAGTGCTGGTTCTATGCATTCACGTCACTCATTGCACCCACGCAGAAAACTCGCTTTGTGTATTCCACAAATCTAGCCTTTATGGAAGAGTGGCAAAAAGAAAGCCATTTTTGAAAGCAAGCCATAAGAAGTCCTGTTTGCCACTAGCCATGAGACCAAAGTTGAACTTTTTGGCCTAAATGTAAAATTCTATGTGTGGTGGAAAACTAACACTGCACATCTCACTAAATATGCCATCCTCATCGTGAAACAAGGTGGTGACAGCATCATGCTGTTTGGACAGGGACAGGGAAGCTGGTCAGAGTTGATGGGCTATCCTAGATGAAAATGTGGTAGAGGGTGCAAAAGACTTTAGACTAGGGTAGAGGTTTACTTCCAGCAGGACAATGACCCTAAACGTACAACCAGAGCTACAATCGAATGGTTTAGATCAAAGCATATTCATGTGTTAGAATAGCCCAGTTAAAGTCCAGAACTAAATCCCATTGAGAATCTGTGGCTAGACTTGAAAACTGCTGCTCACAGACATTCTCCATCCAATCTGAGCTTTCGCTATTTTGCAAAGAACAAAGGGCAGATATTTCAGCCTCTAGATGTGCAAAGCTGGTGGAGACATACCCAAAAAGACTTGTAGTTATAATTGCAGTGAAAGGTGGCCCTACAAAGTATTTACTCAGGGGGGCTGAATACAAATGCATTCTATACTTTCCAGATTTTTATTTATTAAAAATTTTGAAAACAATGTATCATTTTCTGTTTACTTCACACATACTTGCTACTTTGTGTTGGTCTATAACATAACATTCCAATAAAATATATTAAAGTTTGTGGGTGTAACATGAAAAATTAGAAAAAGTTTAAGGGGTATGAATACTTTTTCAAAGCACTATATGTGCCCTAAGTGCATTTCAACCACTTAGTGGCGTAACACATTTTAACCTTAAATGGATATTCCAGTTTTTTGTTACATTGATTACCTATCCTCCAGATAGTTCATCAGTATTAGATTGGTGGGTTTCCTACACCCATCACTCCCACCAATTAACTGTTTTTGAAGCAATTGACTGGCCAGCAGTGATGTCTGTATACGGCACATCACATTTCCAGTCCAGCAATGGTACTTTAACCAGGACTGTCAGTGAAGGTATTTATTTCTTTGTACATCATGTCCAGCCCCCTAAAAAATTTTGCCCAGTCTTGGACAATCCTTTAAGGGAAACAGGCAAGTATCATTTAAGATATTTTCTGTCATTTAATTGCATGCTAATATAAGGTAAATTTATTAGTTTACAATTAGTTTACAATAATTTAAAAAAAATCTAGCTAAAACAATGTCTAATGTAATTTCGTGATTTTTCTTCCTACATAATATAAAAATGCAAAAAATGGTTAGGTTACTTAAAAGTAAAATATATTGCAAACATTGAGATACGGCTGCAATATCAAACAAAAGGTCAATCAGGAACAATCCATATTGCATGACAACATAGCATATCTGAAAATAATCAGTGGCAATGGATTCTTACTATGTGCAATCAACAATTCTAATGCGACCCTAATTTATACTTATTGTTTAATCAAATGGATTCATTATCCATGACCTTATTTAAAATATCTTCTCTTGAAAATGTTGCTTTAGTGTTAAGGCTGCACAGTATGCATGTCCAACAATACATAGATAAGAGGCTTCATGAAAGCTCTACATGCTATGTTTTTTTGCTTTTTGAAGCCATGGAAGAACATCAGGGGTCCACAGAAAGATGCTGAAGTTAATTAATTCATCACTTAGCAATTTTATACTTGGAATGACTGGATGTGAGGGGGGGACTAGTCAAGACAAGAATTCCCTATGAAATGGCCTTTAGACCAAAATGCTCCTATCTATTCAAGGTTCATGAAGCCCTGGAAATAAATACATGAATTAAATTACAGTTTTGTTGGCACCTCTGTCACTGGGCATTTATCTTATATAATAAGATGTTCCTTTACACCTGTATTACTATTTAGATGTCGGATGCGGACTATGGCACAGCCGCTATAATCTTGATATAGCTGGAGAAGAGCATTAGCAGATAATGTGTTAGATATGTACACGTTGCTGAAATAATGCTCTTGACTTTAATGGGTTATTGAGTAGAGATGAGCAAATTTCATAGTTTGAAATTCGTTCGCGCTTCGTTTGGTGGTAAAAGCAAAATTGAGTTATGGATTCTGTTACCATGGACCATAACGCAATTCTATGACGGATTGTATAAAGTATCCATAACGCAATTCTTCTTTTACCACCAAACGAAGTGTGAACGAATTTCATAACATGAAATTCGTTCATCTCTAATTAAGAGCTCATCAAGAGCATCAGTACTGGACTTTTTCAATAATAATGTCTCAAAAGAGCTGACCCCAAATAGCTTTTGATTACTAAGTACCACAAAGTGGTTCTGCTGTGGGAATGAACTTTACATGGTATGATAAATTCCGTGTATTGAGGAGCTTTATGGTATTGAAATCATAGTATTGTACATACATTAACAATATTGCTTAAGATAGAAAAAAAAATAAAAGCATCACCCCTGTAACACTGAAATCAACATTCTGCATTCTGGAATAACATGTACTGTCCTACATAGACATTATGTATATTAAGAAAGCCCACCACAAAATGTGGACTATATTATTATAAATACCTGGGTGTCTTAGATATAAATATATTTTAACCCCTTCCTGACAACCGCTGTACTTTTACAGCCCAGCAGGAAGTGACTTCCTTACCTGCACCACAACAGTATGGCGCAATGATCAGGAGGGCACAGGAGCTGATTATATGCCAGCATCAGCGTTTTCAGCTATTAATCCCTTAGATGCTGTTGTCAATACCAACCACATCATGAAAGGGGTTTGCAGAAGGAGGGAGCTCCCTCTCTGACCCCATCGAATTCCCAAAATGCGATCGCAGGGTGCCAATGGCTGCTAACACAGCCTGAAGCTTTTCAAATGCCTCGGTGACTATTTGCTACAGAGGCCTATGAGGCTTGACAGTTCTAATGAAGTACAAAACAGCATGTTTTGTACTGCATTGGAAAAGGGATCAAACCTCGAAAAGTTGAAGTCCAATACTGGAACAAAATTAAAAAGTTAAAAAAAAGGGTTTTACAAAGATAAAAAAATAAAAGTCTCAAGTGGAAAAGTGCTCCTTTTCCTCCCTCAATCCATTTACGTTAACAAAAATAATAATTAAAAAATAGACTTATTGGGGGAGTTTTATCAAACTGGAGTAAAGTAGAACTTGCCCATAGCAACCAATCAGATTCCACCTTTCATTGGCAACAGCTCCTTTGGAAGATAAAAGGAAGAATCTGATTAATTGTTATAGGCAACTAAGCCAGTTCTACCTTAAACCAGTTTGATAAATCTCCCCCATTAAGTATTGCCACGTCTGTAACAATCAGCTCTATAAAAATATCACCTTTCCTATACTGTGAAAAAAAAGGTATGAATAAAAATTTCACCTCATCTCACAAAAAACAAGCGACCGCACAAAACCAACTTTTCAAATATGCTTTTATTGTGTAAACTGGAAAAAAACCTGATGTATTCAGAATTTCCATAGCGACTTGCTCTATAAAAATATCACATGAAAGACCCTGTCAGATGGATGCCATAAAATTAATAAAATGGCATCCATATGGGAGAAAAGCCCTTTTTTTAGTCACCTCTCCTCATAAAAAAAAACATAATATTAACCCCTTCACTACAAAACCATTTTTCACCTTAAGGACCAGGCCTAATTTTGGAAATCTGACCTGTCACTTTATGTGGTAATAACTTTAGAACAGTTTTTCTTATCCATGCCATTCTCAGATTGTTTGCTCGTGTGACACATTGTACTTCATGACAGTGGAAAATGTCACCTTTATTTATAAAAACAAAAACAAAATTTCCTGAAAATTTTGAAAAATTAGCAATTTTCTAAATTTTAATTTCTCTGCTTTTAAGGCAGATAGTGATACGTCATTAAATAGTTATTACTTTACATTTCCCATATGTCTACTTTATGTTGGCATCATTTTGTAAATGTAATTTTAAGACGTTAGAAGGCTTAGAATTGTAGAAGCAATTCCTAACATTTATAAGAACCAGTTCAGTTATGAAGTCACTTTGTGGGGCTTACATAGTATTAAACACCCATAAATTTATAAAGTACACCCCAAAATTTATCCAAAACTGATTTTACAAACTTTAGGTGTTCCACAAGAATTAAAGGAAAATAGGGGGAAATTCCAATGTTTTTGTAGAGGCAGCCAGGATTAACAGCTAAACAAAACTCAATATTTGTTACCCTGATTCTGCAGAAACACCCCATATGTGGTCGCTAGAGGTGAGCGAATCGAGCTGACAAAGTTGAATTCGATCCGAATTTCAGGAAAAATTTGGTTCGCACCAGAGCTATATTTCCTCATGCTTCGTTGTAACTAATCACATTTTTTTCTAAAATGGCTGCTGCACGTGTGAGGACATGGAGCAAGGAACTCTGGGAAGGCAGGATCACTCATAATGCCATGCATGCAGCCAATCAGCAGCCAGCCAGTGGTGTGTAATAGTGGAAAAAAGAAAAAATATATTTGACGATCAGTGGTGCAGTTATATGTTCTAAAGCCTTTTGTGGCGTATGTTAGTGGAAAAAGAAAAAATATATTTGCCGTATAGCGGTGTAAATGTATGTTCTAAAGCCTTTTGTGGCATGTATTAGTGGAAAAAGAAAAAATATATTTGCCGTATAGTGGTGCAGTTATATGTTCTAAAGCCCTTTTTGGCGTGTATTTGTGGAGGAAAAGAAAAAGGGCTTATTAACTCTTGTGTGGTGAAGTGAGAAAATGACAGCTCTTTCTAGTATGTATTAAAAAAAAATATTTGCCGTTCAGCGGTGGGGTTACATTGTACTACAGCCAGGGTGTATTAATAAGATAGATATGCACGTCCTATTAGCCATTCTGCTGTGAATTTACATTGTTATTCAGTGGTGAAATTCGTTTGTGATACAGCCTTTTTTGGGAAACTTAATGGGTGATTGTAGACCTCCTTTTGCTGTATGGGCCAAATTATGTCGATTAGCCATTCAGTGGTGGAATTTTTTTTTGTGAAGCAGCCTTTTTTGGAAAAATTGATGGGTGATTGTAGACCGCCTTTTGCTGTACTGACCGAATTACGTCCATTAGCCATTTGTTGGGGATTTTTTTTGTGAAACAGCCTTTTTTGGGAAAATTGATGGATGATTATAGACCTCCTTTTGCTGTACTGAACTAATGACATCGATTAGACATTCGTTGGGGAGTTTTTTTTGTGAAACTGCCTTTTTTGGGAAAATTGATGGGTGTTTGTACACTGCCTTTTACTGTACTGACCGAATTACATCCATTACCCATTCATTGGGGATTTTTTTTTTTTTAAACAGCCTGTTTTGGAAAAATTGATGGGTGATTGTACACTGCCTTTTGCTGTACTGACCGAATTACGTCCATTAGCTATTCGTTGGGGATTTTTTTGTGAAACAGCCTTTTTTGAGAAAATTGATGGATGATTATAGACCTCCTTTTGCTGTACTGACCTAATGACATCGATTAGACATTCTTTGGGGATTTTTTTTTGTGAAACTGCCTATTTTGGGAAAATTGATGGGTGATTGTACACTGCCTTTTGCTGTGTGGACCAAATTACGTTGATTACCCATTCGTTGGGAAAATTGATAAGTGATTGTCCACCTCCTTTTGCTGTATTGAACAAATTACATTGATTAGCCATTCGTTGGGGATTTTTTTTTTTTTTAAACAGCCTTTTTTAGGAAAATTAATCGGTGATTGTAGACCTCTTTTTGCTGTATGGACCAAATTACGTTGATTATAAATTCGTTGGGGAATTTGTTTGTGAAACAGCCTTTTTTGAGAAACTTGATGGGTAACTGTAGACCTCCTTTTGCTGTATGCACCAAACTACGTTGATTTGCCATTCGTTGAGAATTTCTTTTTGTGAAACAGACTTTTTTGGGAAAATTGGTTGGTAGCTATAACTACGGTCAAGAACAATATATGTCCTTTACGGTCCACTTGGTACATGTGGTTCCTGCCCGGCCACACTAGCAACTTGGCCAGGTAACACTGCTTTCACCTCCACGTTCTTACGCCGTCGGTCCTATGTCCGCCTCTGCATCCTCATCCTCCGCCGTGTCCTCAGCCTCCACTGCAGGGACAATTCACAGTGCTCCTCCAGAATACCACATGTGCAGGGCATGGCGGTGTCAGGCTGGTTTACAACTCATTTGCCTGGGCAAACAGAGTCACACAGGGGAGGAACTGCTCCGTATCCTTCATCAAGAAATCGAATACTGGCTTTCTCCGCGACAAGTCAAAATTGGAACCATGGTGACCGACAACGCGAAGAACATGGTGTTTGCACTGTGTCAAGGAGGTCTGAGCCATGCACCCTCAATGGCACACGTGTTCAATCTGGTTGCCAAGCGGTTCCTGAAGTCTTCCACCCATCTCCAAGACATCCTACAAATGGCCAGGAAACTTTGCATGCACTTCAGCCACTCGTACAACGCAAAGCACCCTCTCCTTGAGCTAAAGCGGCAGAATGGCATCCCCCAACATAGGGTGATATGCGATGTTTCCACCCGTTGGAATTCCTTTCCCATATGTTGGACTGACTATACGAACAGAGAAAGGCAATAAACGATTTCTTGATGATCCAAGCATACAGTAGTACTCCCCTGTGTAACTGCGATGTCAGCCAGTGGCAGCTCATGGGTGACACCTGCCGTTGGCTCAGGCCCTTTGAGGAGACCACGTTATTTGTCAGTCACCAGGACTACGGAATGAACAATGTCATTCCACTGCTTCATATCCTGGAACAGATGCGGGTAAATCTAGCTGGTCAAGGGACTGGAGACTTGGTACCTAGATCTCATGGCCACATTAGCCTTGTGGGGGCTGACCTGGAGGAGGAGGACGTTGGAGCACAAGCAATGTGTAGCGAAATGGATGAGTTTTACACACAGGTGACAGGAGAGGAGAAACAGGAGCAGCTAGCAGAGCTACATGGCAATGAGGAAGATGAGGCAGAGGGTCCAGACACACCGTGGTAGTATGCAGTGGTGATGGAAGCAGGGAGTCTCTCCGAGTCATTTGCACAAATGGCCCAATGCATGCTCACTTGCTTGACTAGTGACAGAAGAATTGTCAGCATTCGGCAAAGAGATGACTTCTGGTTCTCCACCTTGTTGGACCCTCGCTACTGGTCCAAACTGGGGCCTTCTTTTACATCCGCTGAGAGGGAGGACAAACTGAACTACTATAGAGACATCCTCACATTCCTCTGCCATGATTGCTGTTGCAGGGAGGGGGTAGGAGAAGTTCCAGCTCCATCAGCAGCACTTTGAGTATAGAGTTGCTAATGAGCAGCTTTCTTCACTCGCCTAGTAAAGAAACTAGTCACCAGCAGCAGCAGGTAGACCTGGAGCAGGACCTGAACAAGCAAGTGGTGGCATACTTGGACAACACCTTGCCACCCCACATTGAAGATCCGCTGCACTACTGGGCAGCCAAACTGGATTTGTGGCCGCAACTGGCAGAGTTTGTCCTGGAAAAGCTGTCCTGCCCGGCCAGTAGTGTGGCATCAGAGTGGGTGTTTAGTGCGGCTGGGGCCATAGTTACCCCAAGAAGAACTCGCCTGTCCACCAAAAATGTGTAGATACTGACCTTTGTCAAGGTGAATCATGTGTGGATCTGCCAGGATTTTCACCACCAATGCCTGATGCATCAGATTAGATCATCCATGCTTCCTCACCCAAACCTTGACAAAGAGACCGGTTTCTTCTGGCTACCTGCCTTAGTTGCTATTCTGATGCTTCCACCTGCCTGATGCCACACATCTGATGCCAAGTGCTCCTTCTTTCACCCACTATCATCAATTGGCATTGCCACCTACCACCCCACTCTGTCACTGGGTCACTCATTGGTCTCCTGATGCTGCTGCCGCCTCCACATTATGTCACCTTGCCACTCTGTTGGCTCCTGATGCTGCTGCCGCATCCGCACTTTGTCACCTTGCCACTCTGTGGCCTCCTGATGCTGCTACCACCTCCACACTCTGTCACCGTATCACTCTGTGGTCTCCGCATGCTGCTGCCATCGCCACACTATGTCACCTTGCTACTCTGTGGTTTCCTGATGCTGCCGCCACCTTCACATTGTCAATGTGCCACTCTATGGCCTCCTGATGCTGCTTTCACCTCACCACTATTTCATAGGGCCACTCTGTGGGCTTCTCATGCTGTTCCCACCTCCCCACTTCATGACTAGAGATGGCCCGAACTATCCGCCGGCGAACAGTTCCCGGAAACATAGCTTGTTCGCGTTCGCCTCTGCCGGGCGAACATATGCGATGTTCGGTCCGCCCCTATACATCATCATTGAGCAAACTTTGACCCTGTACCTCACAGTCAGCAGACACATTCCAGCCAATCAGCAGCATACCCTCCTCCCAGACCCTCCCACCTCCTGCACAGCATCCATTTTAGATTCATTCTGAAGCTGCAGTCTTAGTGAGAGGAAGGAGAGTGTAGTAGCTGCTGATTTAATTGGGAAATTGATAGCTAGGCTAGTGAATTCAGTGTCCACTCCAGTCCTGAAAGACTCATCTGATCTCTGCTGTAAGGACAGAGTCCTGACAGCACCCCAAAAAGCCCTTTTAGGGCTGCAACATTAGTCTGCTTTTTTTTTCCTTTATATACATATTGCAGTTGCCTGGCCTGCCTGTGTGTGAGGAGCTGCAGGCCCACAGACTGTAGTGTGCCCACTGCCAGTGCCCACCCCTGTCATTCCGTGTGGTACAGGACTTTGCATCAAAAAATGCATTTAATTTTTAAACTTTAATCTAAGGTTAGTTGCCTGCCAGTGTGTGTCAGGCTGACTTCCACTGCAGGGACAATTCACAGTGCTCCTCCAGAATACCACATGTGCAGGGCATGGCGGTGTCAGGCTGGTTTACAACTCATTTGCCTGGGCAAACAGAGTCACACAGGGAGGAACTGCTCCGTATCCTTCATCAAGAAATCGAATACTGGCTTTCTCCGCGACAAGTCAAAATTGGAACCATGGTGACCGACAACGCGAAGAACATGGTGTTTGCACTGTGTCAAGGAGGTCTGAGCCATGCACCCTCAATGGCACACGTGTTCAATCTGGCTGCTAAGCGGTTCCTGAAGTCTTCCACCCATCTCCAAGACATCCTACAAATGGCCAGGAAACTTTGCATGCACTTCAGCCACTGCGTACAACGCAAAGCACCCTCTCCTTGAGCTAAAGCGGCAGAATGGCATCCCCAACATAGGGTGATATGCGATGTTTCCACCCGTTGGAATTCCTTTCCCATATGTTGGACTGACTATACGAACAGAGAAAGGCAATAAACGATTTCTTGATGATCCAAGCATACAGTAGTACTCCCTGTGTAACTGCGATGTCAGCCAGTGGCAGCTCATGGGTGACACCTGCCGTTGGCTCAGGCCCTTTGAGGAGACCACGTTATTTGTCAGTCACCAGGACTACGGAATGAACAATGTCATTCCACTGCTTCATATCCTGGAACAGATGCGGGTAAATCTAGCTGGTCAAGGGACTGGAGACTTGGTACCTAGATCTCATGGCCACATTAGCCTTGTGGGGGCTGACCTGGAGGAGGAGGACGTTGGAGCACAAGCAATGTGTAGCGAAATGGATGAGTTTTACACACAGGTGACAGGAGAGGAGAAACAGGAGCAGCTAGCAGAGCTACATGGCAATGAGGAAGATGAGGCAGAGGGTCCAGACACACCGTGGTAGTATGCAGTGGTGATGGAAGCAGGGAGTCTCTCCGAGTCATTTGCACAAATGGCCCAATGCATGCTCACTTGCTTGACTAGTGACAGAAGAATTGTCAGCATTCGGCAAAGAGATGACTTCTGGTTCTCCACCTTGTTGGACCCTCGCTACTGGTCCAAACTGGGGCCTTCTTTTACATCCGCTGAGAGGGAGGACAAACTGAACTACTATAGAGACATCCTCACATTCCTCTGCCATGATTGCTGTTGCAGGGAGGGGGTAGGAGAAGTTCCAGCTCCATCAGCAGCACTTTGAGTATAGAGTTGCTAATGAGCAGCTTTCTTCACTCGCCTAGTAAAGAAACTAGTCACCAGCAGCAGCAGGTAGACCTGGAGCAGGACCTGAACAAGCAAGTGGTGGCATACTTGGACAACACCTTGCCACCCCACATTGAAGATCCGCTGCACTACTGGGCAGCCAAACTGGATTTGTGGCCGCAACTGGCAGAGTTTGTCCTGGAAAAGCTGTCCTGCCCGGCCAGTAGTGTGGCATCAGAGTGGGTGTTTAGTGCGGCTGGGGCCATAGTTACCCCAAGAAGAACTCGCCTGTCCACCAAAAATGTGTAGATACTGACCTTTGTCAAGGTGAATCATGTGTGGATCTGCCAGGATTTTCACCACCAATGCCTGATGCATCAGATTAGATCATCCATGCTTCCTCACCCAAACCTTGACAAAGAGACCGGTTTCTTCTGGCTACCTGCCTTAGTTGCTATTCTGATGCTTCCACCTGCCTGATGCCACACATCTGATGCCAAGTGCTCCTTCTTTCACCCACTATCATCAATTGGCATTGCCACCTACCACCCCACTCTGTCACTGGGTCACTCATTGGTCTCCTGATGCTGCTGCCGCCTCCACATTATGTCACCTTGCCACTCTGTTGGCTCCTGATGCTGCTGCCGCATCCGCACTTTGTCACCTTGCCACTCTGTGGCCTCCTGATGCTGCTACCACCTCCACACTCTGTCACCGTATCACTCTGTGGTCTCCGCATGCTGCTGCCATCGCCACACTATGTCACCTTGCTACTCTGTGGTTTCCTGATGCTGCCGCCACCTTCACATTGTCAATGTGCCACTCTATGGCCTCCTGATGCTGCTTTCACCTCACCACTATTTCATAGGGCCACTCTGTGGGCTTCTCATGCTGTTCCCACCTCCCCACTTCATGACTAGAGATGGCCCGAACTATCCGCCGGCGAACAGTTCCCGGGAAACATAGCTTGTTCGCGTTCGCCTCTGCCGGGCGAACATATGCGATGTTCGGTCCGCCCCCTATACATCATCATTGAGCAAACTTTGACCCTGTACCTCACAGTCAGCAGACACATTCCAGCCAATCAGCAGCATACCCTCCCTCCCAGACCCTCCCACCTCCTGCACAGCATCCATTTTAGATTCATTCTGAAGCTGCAGTCTTAGTGAGAGGAAGGAGAGTGTAGTAGCTGCTGATTTAATTGGGAAATTGATAGCTAGGCTAGTGAATTCAGTGTCCACTCCAGTCCTGAAAGACTCATCTGATCTCTGCTGTAAGGACAGAGTCCTGACAGCACCCCAAAAAGCCCTTTTTAGGGCTGCAACATTAGTCTGTTTTTTTTTTCCTTTATATACATATTGCAGTTGCCTGGCCTGCCTGTGTGTGAGGAGCTGCAGGCCCACAGACTGTAGTGTGCCCACTGCCAGTGCCCACCCCTGTCATTCCGTGTGGTACAGGACTTTGCATCAAAAAAATGCATTTAATTTTTAAACTTTAATCTAAGGTTAGTTGCCTGCCAGTGTGTGTCAGGCTGACTTCCACTGACTGTAGTGTGCCCACTGCCAGTGCCCACCACTCATACCGGCTGGCACAGGACTTTGCATAAAAAGGCATTTAATTTTTACACTTTAGTGTAATTTCAGCTGCTTGCCTGCTGCTAGTGTGTGTCAGGCCGACTTCAACTGACTGTAGTGTGCCCACTGCCAGTGCCCACCCCTGTCATCCCGTGTGGCACAGGACTTTGCTTAAAAAAAAGGCACTTAATTTTTACACTTTAATCTAAGGTTAGTTGCCTACCAGTGTGTGTCAGGCTGACTTCCACTGACTGTAGTGTGCCCACTGCCAGTGTCCACCCCTGTCATCCCGTGTGGCACAGGACTTTGCTTAAAAAAAAGGCACTTAATTTTTACACTTTAATCTAAGGTTAGTTGCCTGCCAGTGTGTGTCAGGCTGACTTCCAGTGACTGTAGTGTGCCCACTGCAAGTGTCCACCACTCATACCGGCTGGCACAGGACTTTGCATAAAAAAGGCATTTAATTTTTACACTTTAGTGTAATTTCAGCTGCTTGCCTGCTGCTAGTGTGTGTCAGGCCGACTTCAACTGACTGTAGTGTGCCCACTGCCAGTGCCCACCCCTGTCATCCCGTGTGGCACAGGACTTTGCTTAAAAAAAGGCACTTAATTTTTACACTTTAATCTAAGGTTAGTTGCCTGCCAGTGTGTGTCAGGCTGACTTCCACTGACTGTAGTGTGCCCACTGCCAGTGTCCACCACTCATACCGGCTGGCACAGGACTTTGCATAAAAAGGCATTTCATTTTTACACTTTAGTGTAATTTCAGCTGCTTGCCTGCTGCTAGTGTGTGTCAGGCCCACCTCCACAGACTGTAGTGTGCCCACTGCCAGTGCCAACCACTGATACCGGGTGGCACAGTAGCTTGCCGATAAATAAGGCATTTAATTTTTAGACAGTAGTCTAAATTCAGTTGCTTGCCTGCTGCCAGTGTGTGTCAGGCCCTCTTCCACTGACTGTAGTGTGCCCACTGCCAGTGCCAACCACTGATACCGGGTGGCACAGTAGCTTGCCGATAAATTAGGCATTTAATTTTTAGACAGTAGTCTAAATTCAGTTGCTTGCCTGCTGCCAGTGTGTGTCAGGCCCTCTTCCACTGACTGTAGTGTGCCCACTGCCAGTGCCAACCACTGATACCGGGTGGCACAGTAGCTTGCCGATAAATAAGGCATTTAATTTTTAGACAGTAGTCTAAATTCAGTTCTTGCCTGCTGCCAGTGTGTGTCAGGCCCACCTCCACAGACTGTAGTGTGCCCACTGCCAGTGCCAACCACTGATACCGGGTGGCACAGTAGCTTGCCGATAAATAAGGCATTTAATTTTTAGACAGTAGTCTAAATTCAGTTGCTTGCCTGCTGCCAGTGTGTGTCAGGCCCGCTTCCACTGACTGTAGTGTGCCCACTGCCAGTGCCAACCACTGATACCGGGTGGCACAGTAGCTTGCCGATAAATTAGGCATTTAATTTTTAGACAGTAGTCTAAATTCAGTTGCTTGCCTGCTGCCAGTGTGTGTCAGGCCCTCTTCCACTGACTGTAGTGTGCCCACTGCCAGTGCCAACCACTGATACCGGGTGGCACAGTAGCTTGCCGATAAATAAGGCATTTAATTTTTAGACAGTAGTCTAAATTCAGTTCTTGCCTGCTGCCAGTGTGTGTCAGGCCCACCTCCACAGACTGTAGTGTGCCCACTGCCAGTGCCAACCACTGATACCGGGTGGCACAGTAGCTTGCCGATAAATAAGGCATTTAATTTTTAGACAGTAGTCTAAATTCAGTTGCTTGCCTGCTGCCAGTGTGTGTCAGGCCCGCTTCCACTGACTGTAGTGTGCCCACTGCCAGTGCCAACCACTGATACCGGGTGGCACAGTAGCTTGCCGATAAATAAGGCATTTAATTTTTAGACAGTAGTCTAAATTCAGTTGCTTGCCTGCTGTCAGTGTGTGTCAGGCCCTCTTCCACTGACTGTAGTGTGCCCACTGCCAGTGCCAACCACTGATACCGGGTGGCACAGTAGCTTGCCGATAAATAAGGCATTTAATTTTTAGACAGTAGTCTAAATTCAGTTGCTTGCCTGCTGCCAGTGTGTGTCAGGCCCTCTTCCACTGACTGTAGTGTGCCCACTGCCAGTGCCAACCACTGATACCGGGTGGCACAGTAGCTTGCCGATAAATAAGGCATTTAATTTTTAGACAGTAGTCTAAATTCAGTTGCTTGCCTGCTGCCAGTGTGTGTCAGGCCCACCTCCACAGACTGTAGTGTGCCCACTGCCAGTGCCAACCACTGATACCGGGTGGCACAGTAGCTTGCCGATAAATAAGGCATTTAATTTTTAGACAGTAGTCTAAATTCAGTTGCTTGCCTGCTGCCAGTGTGTGTCAGGCCCGCTTCCACTGACTGTAGTGTGCCCACTGCCAGTGCCAACCACTGATACCGGGTGGCACAGTAGCTTGCCGATAAATTAGGCATTTAATTTTAGACAGTAGTCTAAATTCAGTTGCTTGCCTGCTGCCAGTGTGTGTCAGGCCCTCTTCCACTGACTGTAGTGTGCCCACTGCCAGTGCCAACCACTGATACCGGGTGGCACAGTAGCTTGCCGATAAATAAGGCATTTCATTTTTAGACAGTAGTCTAAATTCAGTTGCTTGCCTGCTGCCAGTGTGTGTCAGGCCCACTTTTACAGACTGTAGTGTGCCCACTGCCAGTGCCAACCACTCATACCGGGTGGCACAGTACCTAGCACGCGTAGTACCACTTATCTAAAAAAAAAATGACAGGCAGAGGCAGGCCACCCCGCAGGGGCCGTCGTGGTCGTGGTGCTGTGATTTCCACTGTCCCTGGAATAATGCCCAGTTTTCAGAGGCCACGTACCCTGAACCCGAAAAATTCAGAGGACGTAGTTGACTGGCTTAGACAGGACACCCAATCTTCAACAGCTTCCGCTAAGAACCTTGACGCACCATCCTCCTCCAGCTCAGCTTCGGTCACCTGCTCTCAAGTTACCACGCACCCGCCCGTCGCCACCACCACCACTACCACCACAGCCACCACAGCCGCTTCACTTGATCCGTCAGAGGAGTTATTTACACATCAGTTGGATGCAATTAGTGATGCGCAACCATTATTGCCAGATGATGTAGATTACGGGATATGTCTCAGTCAGGCAGGATTACACACATGGACGTACAGTGTGATGATGATGATGATGATGTTGTACCCGCTGCTGCTTCCTTTGCTGAGGTGTCAGATACAAGTGAAGCGGTTGATGATGACGATGTGTCCACGGATGCCACGTGGGTGCCTGCTCGAAGAGAAGAAGAGGGGGAAAGTTCTGAAGGGGAGACAGAGAGAATAAGGAGACGAGTTGGAAGCAGGGGAGGTCGTCGCAAGGAGTTAGTGGCACAGTCAGACAGCATGTATCGGCACCTGGGGTCAGCCAGACAGCACGCCAGTCAACGCATGCTGTTGCCACCACTAGAATGCCGTCATTGCAAAGCTCAGCAGTGTGGCATTTTTTTGTGTGTCTGCCTCTGATAAAAGCAATGCCATTTGCAACCTGTGCCAAAAGAAACTGAGTCGTGGGAAGTCCAACACCCACCTTGGTACAACTGCTTTGCGAAGGCACATGATCTCACATCACAAACGCCTATGGGATCAACACATGAGTACAAGCAGCACACAAACTCAAAGCCACCATGCTCCTCCTGGTCCAGCATCTTCAGCCACGTCAACCACTGCTGTCCTCCCTGCCCCCTCTCAACCACCCGCCACTCCATCTCTCACCTTCAGCAGTTCCTGCTCATCTGCCCACAGTCAGGTGTCTGTCAAGGACATGTTTGAGCATAAGAAGCCAATGTCACAAAGTCACCCCTTGCCCGGCGACTGACAGCTGGCTTGACGGAACTCTTAGCCCGCCAGCTTTTACCATACCAGCTGGTAGAGTCTGAGGCCTTCAAAAAATTTGTCGCTATTGGGACACCACAGTGGAAGGTACCCGGGCGAATTTTTTTTTCAAAAAAGGCAATCCCAAACCTCTACCATGTCATTGAAAAGGAAGTCATGGCATCTCTGGCATACAGTGTTGGGGCAAGGGTCCATCTGACCACTGATACCTGGTCTGCAAAGCACGGTCAGGGCAGGTATATCACGTATACTGCGCATTGGGTCAACCTGCTGACGGCTGACAAGCATGGAATGCGTGGCTCCGCAGCGGAGTTGGTGACACCACCACGACTTGCAGGCAGACCTACTGCCACCTCCTCTACTCCTACTCCATCCTCTTCAATATACTCCTCGGCTGAGTCCTCTTCTGCTGCGGCGTCTGGCTGCACATCAACTGATTCCCCCAGCTCCCCAGGGGCTATTCCACATCCCGGATACGACAGTGTCACGCTATCTTGGGGTTGACTTGCCTGAAAGCAGAGAGCCACACAGGACCAGCACTCCTGTCCGCCCTGAACGCACAGGTGGATCAGTGGCTGACCCCGCACCAACTGGAGATCGGCAAAGTGGTGTGTGACAATGGAAGCAATCTGTTGGCGGCATTACATTTGGGCAAGTTGTCACATGTGCCGTGCATGGCACATGTGTTGAATCTCATCGTACAACGTTTTGTGTCTAAGTACCCAGGCTTACAGGACGTCCTCAAGCAGGCCAGGAAGGTGTGTGGCCATTTCAGGCGTTCCTACACGGCCATGGCGCACTTTTCCGATATTCAGCGGCGAAACAACATGCCAGTGAGGCGCTTGATATGCGACAGCCCGACACGTTGGAATTCAACACTCCTAATGTTCGACCGCCTGCTCCAACAAGAAAAAGCCGTCAACGAGTATTTGTATGACCGGGGTGCTAGGACAGCCTCTGCGGAGCTGGGAATCTTTTGCCACGTTACTGGACACTCATGCGCAATGCCTGTAGGCTTATGCGTCCTTTTGAGGAGGTGACAAACCTAGTCAGTCGCACCGAAGGCACCATCAGCGACCTCATCCCATTTGTTTTCTTCCTGGAGCGTGCCCTGCGAAGAGTTCTGGATCAGGCTGTAGATGAGCGTGAAGAGGAATAGGAAGAGTTGTGGTCACCATCACCACCAGAAACAGCCTTGTCATCATCGCTTGCCGGACCTGCAGCAACGCTGGAAGAGGAGTATGAGGAAGAGGAGTCAGAGGAGGAATGTGGTGGCTTTGAGGAGGAGGAAGACCAACCACAGCAGGCACCCCAGGGTGCTCGTTGTTGTCACCTATCTGGGACCCATGGTGTTGTACGTGGCTGGGGGGAAGAACAGACCGTCAATAACATCAGTGAGGACGAGGAACGGGAAATGAGTAGCTCTGCATCCAACCTTGTTCAAATGGGGTCTTTCATGCTGTCATGTCTGTTGAGGGACCCACGTATAAAAAGGATAAAGGAGAACGATCTGTACTGGGTGGCCACGCTACTAGACTCCCGGTATAAGCAGAAAGTGGCAGAAATGTTACCAAATTACCGAAAGTCGGAAAGGATGCAGCAGTTCAAAACCAAACTAAAAATATGCTTTACACAGCTTATAAGGGGATGTCACAGCACAACGGGAATCTAACAGGGGAAGAGGTGAGTGTAATCCTCCTCCTACCACGGCGGCAAGGACTGGACGATTTACAGATGTGTTGTTGATGGAGGACATGCGGAGCTTTTTCAGTCCTACTCATCGCCACAGCCCTTCGGGATCCAGCCTTAGAGAACGACTCGACCGACAGGTAGCAGACTACCTCGCCTTAACAGCAGATATCGAC
This sequence comes from Bufotes viridis, assembly GCA_033119425.1. Lineage (NCBI taxonomy): Eukaryota > Metazoa > Chordata > Amphibia > Anura > Bufonidae > Bufotes > Bufotes viridis. Next base: position 195,330,060 of record CM065592.1, read on the forward strand.
ACTCTGAGGAGCAATGAACCCCTTCACTACTGGGTGTGCAGGCTTGACCTGTGGCCTGAGCTATCCCAGTTTGCGATAGAACTTCTGGCCTGCCCTGCTTCAAGAGTCCTGTCAGAAAGGACCTTCAGTGCAGCAGGAGGCATTGTCACTGACAAGAGAAGTCGCCTCGGTCAAAAAGTGTTGATTACCTCACCTTCATAAAGATGAATGAGGCATGGATCCCGAAGGGACTGACAGTGGGGGATACGCTTGACTAACAAAAGGCCTGATTACATGCCATGGCCTTAAAATGGTCCCCACGCTGCTGTATTTAATGTCTGCATACCGGATGACTTTCGTGAATTCTCCACCACCAACTAGGGTTCAAGCCGCAATGTTTTAGTCACTTTTCTGCCTGGAAAACATAAATTTTTCCGGCCGCTGCTACAATAGCGGCTGCAACAGTGCCATTATTTTTCAGGCATGTGTACATGCCTCATTTTTCTGTCCTATGGTGCAGCACTGTGGCTGCAAAAACAAACCAAAAAAAAAAGGCACATACAAGTGTCAATTCCCCTTCGTGATCGTTACCTTGTTGTGGTGAAGGGGCTTGCGTATCACAATGAAGCAATCATCATCATCTCTTTAAGTGTGTTGGCAATGTTGCCACACCCCAGATGATAAGGCCGTTGCTTCATTATGATCAGACCAAAAGCGATCGGGTGGCCACGCTACTAGACCCCCGGTATAAGCAGAAAGTGGCAGAAATGTTACCAAATTACCGAAAGTCGGAAAGGATGCAGCAGTTCAAAACCAAACTAAAAAATATGCTTTACACAGCTTATAAGGGGATGTCAATGGGGATTCGACAATGGTTAATCAATTCGACCGGATAGGGTCCGTAACAGGGATTAAACTGATAGCAATAGTACTAGTTAAGACACCACTCATATAGGGTGTCACAGCACATTGCTCTGTGCACGCGCAGTGCCCCAATTTGAGAGTAAGAGGGCCGACCAAGCTGCTTTTTCCATCTCCCGGTTCCTGAAATCAATTCAGTTTAGTGTACGAGAGTTTGGTCTGTCACTGTGAAGGCAGTCGAAGGTACCCGGCCTAAATTTTTTTTCACAAAAGGCAATCCCTGATATGGGACGTAACAGGGATTAAACTGATGAGAATAATACTACAGAAAATACCACTCATATCAGTGGAGGGAGCCAGCGTTTTTTTAACCATCTCCCCGTTCAAAAAATCTATTTAATAAATGGCCCCCAGATTGGGGAGTCGGGGACGTTAGAGGGATTAAACTGATGAGAATAGTACTACAGAAAATACCACTCATATCGGGTGTGACAGTAAATTGCACGGCGCAGACGCAGTGACCGTGGTTTAAAACAGAGTGGAGGGAGCCAGCATTTTTTTAACCATCTCCCCGTTCGAAAAATCTATTCAATAAATGGCCCCCAGATTGGGGACGTTAGAGGGATTAAACTGATGAGAATAGTACTACAGAAAATACCACTCATATCGGGTGTGACAGTAAATTGCACGGCGCAGGCGCAGTCACCGTGGTTTAAAACAGAGTGGAGGGAGCCAGCGTTTTTTTAACCATCTCCCCGTTCGAAAAATCTATTCAATAAATGGCCCCCAGATTGGGGACGTTAGAGGGATTAAACTGATGAGAATAGTACTACAGAAAATACCACTCATATCGGGTGTGACAGTAAATTGCACGGCGCAGACGCAGTCACCGTGGTTTAAAACAGAGTGGAGGGAGCCAGCGTTTTTTAACCATCTCCCCGTTCGAAAAATCTATTCAATAAATGGCACCCAGATTGGGGACGTTAGAGGATTAAACTGATGAGAATAGTACTACAGAAAATACCACTCATATCGGGTGTGACAGTAAATTGCACGGCGCAGACGCAGTGACCGTGGTTTAAAACAGAGTGGAGGGAGCCAGCGTTTTTTAACCATCTCCCCGTTCGAAAAATCTATTCAATAAATGGCCCCCAGATTAGGGACGTTAGAGGGATTAAACTGATGAGAATAGTACTACAGAAAATACCACTCATATCGGGTGTGACAGTAAATTGCACGGCGCAGGCGCAGTCACCGTGGTTTAAAACAGAGTGGAGGGAGCCAGCGTTTTTTTAACCATCTCCCCGTTCGAAAAATCAATTCAATTCATCTTTTGGGGACCCTTGGTGTTGTACGTGGCTGGGTGGAGGAAGAAACCTTCAATGACATCACCGGGACGTGGCTAGCTTGGTATCCAACCTTGTGCAAATGGGGAGTTTGCGGTTGTGCAAATGAACTGTTTGCGGTTGTTTGCAGTGCATTAAAAGGGGAGTTTGGTCTGTCAATGTCTGTGAAGCGGGCGTAACCCTTACACTACCTGATCGATACAACATCATACCTGATCGTATACACACACTGGATGTTTTAAAGCATGTTATTCCAAACAATTTAGGAATGTTAGTTGATTTATGCCCTTTATGGATTAAAACCCGACTCTGCGTCCACTACGTAATTTTCCATGGGAGTTTTGCCATAGATCCCCCTCCGGCATGCCACAGTCCAGGTGTTAGACCCCTTGAAACAACTTTCTCATCACTATTGTGGCCAGAAAGAGTCCCTGTGGGTTTTAAAATTCGCCTGCCAATTGAAGTCTATGGCGGTTCGCCCGGTTCGCCCGTTCGCGAACATTTGCAGAAGTTCGCGTTCGCTGTTCGCGAACTGAAAATTTTATGTTCGCGACATCACTATTCATGACTGGTCCACTATTTTGCCTTTCGACCTGGCTGACATCATCATTTATTTGAACCTTCTTCTGATCTGTCAGAAGCAAGGAAAAATTAAACTCACAATGGATCCTGTCTGTGTAGCAGCTGTAAGGCCTCTATGGTCCCATCAGAATTGGCTTGTGATTTGGAAGCCAAAAGCAGGAGTGGGTACAAAACACAGAAGACATGCAAATATTACATTCCCTTGTCATCTCTGTTTTGGATCCACTCCAGTTTTTTTTTTACATAAGCAATACTGATGCATTACTGACCAAATGCTGACCCAGTAAAGGTGGATGCTCAACAGACAGGATCCGTTTTTTAGGGGTAATTGTTCTGATCAGAGGAAGGGCAAAATAATCAGTGACATTAACACAAACTTACTGCTGACACCCTCTCCACTCTGTCGGGGGGCTCTACTTGTTTAAACATTTAATAGAACAGGTTCTGTAGACATCTATGTGGAATCAGCTGATGATGGTGTAAAAGGAGTTCTCTTCATCTTGGTGCTAACATCGACCTGTAAGGCTGAGTTCATACTTGAGTTATTTGATCAGTTTTAGCCCTGTGACTGCCAAAATAAGTGAAGTGTGCAGTGATTCTAAGTGTGACGCCTGTCATCTGCATGTCATACGGACTCACAGTATTATTTCACTACCAAAGCAGACTCCCTATGCGTGTTACTGCAAGGCACAGTGTTCTACACCACTATAAAGGCTCTCTGCAGCCAGGAAATAGCCTTTTTTAATGAAATTTGCTGCAAATAAATTCAGATCGGGCGAACTGGTGAATCGAATTTTTGAAAAATTCACTCATCTCTAGTGCTCGCAAACTGCTGTATGGGCACATGGCAGGGTGCAGAAGGGAAGTGGCAACATGTGATTTTGGAGTGCAGATTTCACTGGGATAATTTTAAGTTGCCAAAATGGGGTCACTTCTCAGGGGTTTCATTTATTATTTTACCCCAGACCCTCTATAGTTGTCAGCACAAGATAAAGTAAGTGAATCACCATGTTGGACGTCAAAATGTCCATTGTCCTTTTTTACTTCTGAGCCCTCTCATATCTTAAAGCAAAAGAATAGGGCCACATGTAGGGTGTTTCTAAAACCAGGAAACAGCATAATAAGAGGGCTAAGTTTTCACACAGGCACACAATGGGCACATATTGGGCACTGAAATGCTATACCTATGAAAAACTTGCAATTTTTACTTTGGACCATCTTCTGTGCATCAATTGTTGCAAAACCCTGTTAGGGCCACAATGCTCACTCCATCCCTTAATAATTACCGTGAGGCTTGTAGTAACTACATGTCTGTAGTAACTACAAAAATTTATTGAGGAGCCAGGCTAAAGAGTGCACATGTAGGTATCTCTTTTTCCTATTCTGAAACAGACTTAAATGACCATAGGATCCAGAAATCACAACTAATTTTAGTCATATCTGGCACAAAAATGCATAATTAATAAAAATGTCTTAAACCAAACATGCAACTGAGTTCTTGTGGGGTACTAGACAGAAACATGTCCATATGGAATATGTTGTGCTATGCTTTGCTAGAAAGATTATTTAGCTATGACCATGTTTAGATCTGCTTCTACAATGAAAAATTGTAGATTCGATTTTACAGAGTATAGTGCTTGAAAGTCTTCCCCTTCTTTACATACTACTAGTGATCTGCATATTGTGCAAGGTAACGGAATATCCCCTGCATTACAACATGTTGCTTTACATACAATAAGTAGGGATATATAGAGGCAAAACATGTTTCTGTGCATGCTTACAAATATGATATTTTGCTGTATTTCTCAATATGCATCTGATGCCCAGAAATATCCAGTTAAAACTAATGGGGTCATTTATCAAACTGGTGTAAAGTAGAACTGGCTTAGTTGCCCATAGGAACCAACAGGATTCCACCATTCATGTTCCAAAGGAACTGTCAAAAAGGAAAGGTGGATTCTGATTGGTTACTATGGTTTTTGTGTATCATTCATTGTTCAGATTGGTCGTATTGTCTATGGAACAAAACTTGTATTGATGTGCTAATTTATATGAAATAAAATATTACTGAAAAATGTATTAAAGCAGCTGGCAGCAAATTAGTGATGAAATGACATATGCATTAATTACCAACAAATGCTTTACAATGCTAAAACTGGGCTTACTTAATGATGTCAATATTAACAATATAGCTTAAAGAATTGTAAAATCTAGCTGGACTGAACAATTTTATTGCACATCATGTATAATTTAAGTTAAATATTCAAATTAAAGTTTGGGAAGAATAAGAAACTCATAAATCATACATAATCTAATTCTCAGATTTGTTTTAATGTGAGTTAATTACAATAAAGCTGAAAATCAGTTACAGCTAGGGAAATGGGGTCACTTTATAACAGCACAAATTACCAAAAAAGTAACAAAGAAAAGGAAAGTTGGATCATTGATTACATTGTTTGGTATGCAGACATGCTGTCAATGCTAACTTTTTGATTACTGTCTTCTAGTAAAGATAGAAATGATATGCCATAATTATCTGAGAGATGCCGATCTCCCATCCAACCATCCAGATGAATATTGGTTGGAGAGGTATTCACATAGTTTATCAAAGTAGATTGATTAAATCATGTTCCTGAGTTATGATAATTTTTCGTAATATGCAAGTTAGGTTTTTGTTGCACCCAAGCTCATAGCTCTGGAGCAGAGCCTTGGATCAACGAAAGAAAAACAGTATTTTAATCAGGTGAACCACAGCTATGTCTATGCAAACAGGTCGCTGCTGGTGACAGATTCCCTGTAACCCCTTGAGTTTTCAACCATCCAGAAATTTCTGGACAGTCCGTAAAAATAGGTGACTTTTTTCCTGTGTCCATGAAAAAAAATAGATGTTTTTTTTTAAAATTGGTACCTGACTAGATCATTTTGCTAATGAGTTCTGATTAGAATATTGAGTTAAAGACATGTATCACTTATAATCTTTATTATTCATTATTGTTTACCAAAGTGTCCTTAAAAATATTGTCTGTCTGTGATTTTGGGAAAAGTTATCCAGAAAAAGAAAAATTATGGTTGGCAACCATATAAGGCGTAGGTAAGTGTACATGGTTATCCTGTTGAGCTAAAATTATCAAGTAGAACTTTAAAAAAAAGGCACAAAAATTGTTTCAATCTGTCTCCCACCACCCACCCATTTTATTGCATTTTTGTTCCATAGACATCCACTTTCTTTTTTTCTTTTGCCAGCATCCAGCCATCTACCTTTTAAATCTATGTCTATGCATGGGATTTAGAGCTCTTTATCAGAAATGGAGGGCCAACTATTATAAAGTTTTATTAAGAAAATAGCACAGAAATTTGAATCTACTTAGGCAAAAAATGGTATTCAATAGTGAACATTCACTTTCAAGAGTTATTATTCAGAACTGCAGATTCTCCACAGTTCAATATTTAAAACCATTGAGAATAAATGAAGAAATGGAGCATCTGCTGTATCCTACTGAACCTGTACTACACAGTCTGTTGCTCTTTGAACATTTGAAAAATTCTACAGTTTCTAATAAGCTAAATCAGTTTTTGTTCCAGAAGTAGTTATGTTATTTTACAGGCCCAATCTGTTTAGACTTCAGGAAGAATTAGTTTGTTAAAATTATAATCTAATTAAACTAATATTATATTGCATCATTACTTTGAAAGCTTAATTTTAAAATTGGAGCAGCAACTGTACAAATTACTAGTAAAAAAAAATCCAAATATTTACAAGGTTTTCTAAAAAAAAAGTATACTAATTTTATTTATTTATTATTTTGTTCATTTATATAGCTCTATCATATTCCACCGCACTGTACTGAGATTGGTTCTCACATCAGAAACTCTCCTTATCTGTGCTCCTAATCTAAATTCGAAAATAAAAGGTTTGGCCCACCAAAAATATTCCAGATGTTTCAAACTAGCATGTGTATCCTATGATTTTTTTATATTTCATTACCTAGCTCCTATGATCCACATGAGATTCCTATAAGATATGTTATTAAAGGGTTTCTGTCACCAGGTTTAACCCTATGAAGTTAGCTGACATTAGCACAACCTAACTAGCCTATTCTTACTTTTCTCAGTGCCTGCATTAACCTTAAAAATCGAACTTTTATAATATGCTAATGAGGCTCTAGGAGCAGGGGGGCGTTGTTCCTGCTCCTAGAGCTTCCATTCTCCCACCTTGGTCTCCTCCCTCCAGGTCTTGATTGACAGGGCCAGGCAGCGCTTGCGTCTGTCTGCCAGCCCTGTGCTCGGATGAAATCTCGCGCCGTTCTGAACTCAGCGCAGGCGCGGTGAGGGAAAGATGCTCGTCGGCTGCCAGGTTCCTCACCGCGCCTGGACTGCACTGTCAATAATGGAAGACACACTAAATGGGGATTACACAAGAAAAGTGAAAAAATACAATATGTAGTCATAAGAATACTGTAGTCCCCCCTTAAAGTCCCTGAATCTCAAGTCACTTAATCTAAAGTCACACACTTAATACAAACACAAACTGGAACTCAAACACACAAACGCTCACAAACTTGAACTGTTTGTCTGCTTGTATAAGTACAGCTCTCAAACCAGACTGCTTTTTTTCCTCTGAATACAAAGGTTTCTTTTAACTTATTCTTTCTTTCTTTTCTGTGGAATAGTTTGGAGAGTGGTAGGACATGCCCTGAGTGCTGGGTGGCAAGGGGAGTGCGAACATGCTAATCTACCTTAGGATATTTATAGCAGAGCTGGGGCAGCAAACTAAATATTTGTCCTGGGTAATGGAAAGAATATCTAAAAATCAGAGCAGTAATCTTAAAAACATAGCCAAACAGATGAAAATAAGTAACATCAGAAATTTACAAAGTCTTCACATGCAGCATTTATTATACCATACAAAGGGAATCATTTACTCCAAAGAGACTACACATTAAAAATTAAATCAAGGAGCACTCACCTATGTCAAGTTGTCAACATTGTTTTTGCAGTGTTTGATTTGACTACATGTAGACATTAAAAATAACATGCCATACATATTTGATGTTTGATCTGGTTACAGAAGTAGAATGGTACCATGAACCCTTCTTTTATATCCCCAAAGAAGGATCCACTCTGACCAAATAAACATATCAAAAGGTGAACTTAGCCTAAGTATTCTATTTTCCTAGGTTGACTCTGAGCAAGTGTAATGCTGCTGCTGCCTATTTAAGTTAAAGTATGCCTGAGGATAACCTGGCATGGAGTAGTGTTGAGCACGAATATTCAAATCACAATTTTAATCACAAATATCTCCACTTTGAGAATTAGCGAATATTTAGAATATAGTGCTATATATTTGTATTTATAGTGTTGATCGTGAATATTCTAATCCTGAATTTATCGCAAATTTATCATGAATATTGGCACATCTCTAGAAACCAATGGGAAAGTTGCCTACCCCTTAGTGTTGATAGTGAATATTCCAATCGATAAATTTTTATCACAAATATATTACATTGCCTATTTTCGCAATCAAGTAAATAATGACTGGAGATCGCAAAGGTGTCGAATTTGCAAATTTATAATGGCGAATAGCATGGAGTTGCAACTGGCTGCAACTTTCTACAACATTATAAAGTCACACATAAATGTGACTTTAAGTCATCTACTAGCAAAAAACCTAACCAACTTCTCACTTAACTTCTGAAGATGGCATGGGAAGCCGAGGAGAGTAGCTCGAGGCAGGGAGGGAGGAGGCTAGGAGGCAAAGAATGATGCCCTGCGATCCCTGGCGGCGGAAGGACGTGTATCAAAGAACTCTCCGCCTGGGACCCAGCCGCCACTACATTTACCCAGTGTTCAGTTAGGGAGATATAGCGCCCTGGCCGTGTTACTGGTCCACGTATCTGTGGTTAGGTGGACCTTGCCACAGATGGCGCTAGCGCAGTGAACACTTGATTTTATCGGATACTTGGCTGTGCAGGGAAGGCACGGCTGTCTTGGAGAAGTAGTGGCGGCTGGGAACAACATACTGTGGGACAGCCATGGCCATCAGCTGTTTAAAGCTGTCTGTAGTCCACCAGCCTGAATGACAGCATTTCAAAGGCCAGTAGTTTAGAAATGCTGGCATTCAGGCCCAGGCTCGAGGGTGGCTAGGTTGGAATTTACGCTTTCTCTCCAAGGTTTGTGAGATGGAGAGCTGAACGCTGCCGTGTGACATGGTGGAGATGCTTGGTGACGCAGGTAGTGTTGTCGGTGGCACATCCTCTGTTTGGTGGGCAGCAGGTGCCAACATTCCTCCCGAGGCGGAGGAAGAGGCCGAGGCAGCAGCAGAAGAGGGAGCAGGGGGAGCCTGAGTGAGTTCCTTGCTTTTAAGGTGTTTACTCCACTGCAGTTCATGCTTTGCATGTAGATGCCTGGTCATGCAGGTTGTGCTAAGGTTCAGAACGTTAATGCCTCGCTTCAGGCTCTGATGGCACAGCGTGCAAACCACTCGGGTCTTGTCGCCAGCACATTGTTTAAAGAAGTGCCATGCCAGGGAACTCCTTGAAGCTGCCTTTGGGGTGCTCGGTCCCTGGTGGCGGTGGCCAGTAGCAGGCGAATCCTCTTGGCGGCGGCTGTTCTGCTTTTGCCCCTGCTCTCTCTTTTGCTACGCTGTTGGCTCGGTCTCACCACTGCCTCTTCCTCTGAACTATGAAAGTCAGTGGCACGACCTTCATTCCATGTGGGTCTAGGACCTCATCGTCCCCTGCATCGTCTTCCACACAGTCTTCCTCCCTGACCTCCTGTCTGGTCTGCACACTGCAGAAAGACGCAGCAGTTGGCACCTGTGTTTCGTCATCATCAGAGACGTATGGACTCCGATGAGGTGGTATTCCCATGTCCTCATCATCAGGAAACATCAGTGGTTGTGCATCAGTGCATTCTATGTTTTCCACCACTGGGGAAGGGCTAGGTGCATGCCCTTGGGAAACCCTGCCAGCAGAGTCTTCAAACAGCATAAGAGACTGCTGTATAACTTGAGGCTCAGACAGTTTCCCTGATATGCATGGGGGTGAAGTGACAGACTGATGGGCTTGGTTTTCAGGTGCCACCGGTGCACTTTCTGCAGAATACTGGGTGTGAGATAATGTTGTGAACGTGCTGGATTTAATGTCGGCCACCCAATTGACTATCGCCTGTACCTGCTAAGGCCTTACCATCCTTAGAACGGCATTGGGCCCCACCAAATATCGCTGTAAATTCTGGCGGGTACTGGAACCTGAGGTAGTTGGTTCACTAAGACGTGTGGCTGTGGCAGAATGGCCACGTCCCTCTCCCAGCACCAGAGGGTCCACTAACACCACCACGACCATGTCCGCGACCCTTACTAGATGTTTTCCTCATTGTTACAGTTCACCAAGCACCACAATAAGAAAAAAATATTTGGCCCAATGTATTGATTTCAAATACAGGCCTCTTTTACAGGCACCTAACACTATCTGCCTATTTATTTATGTACCGTATTACACTAATCCATGCACAGCAGTAACAACTGATTTAGGGAATATCAATTGTTGGGCTAGTATTGAGGCCCTGGATGAAAGGTATCCTTTTATGGACAGATTTACACTTGGAGATGCACAGTAGCGTGTAAAAAATATGTAGGATTATGCCTTCAGCAATTGTATTTTAACATTTTGTGTAATATACCCTGTAACGGACAGAAATACAATGGGAGATGCACGGTAGCTTGTGAAGTTATTGAGGATGACCCTCTCAGCACTTGTATATAAACCTTAAGTGTAATATACCCTTTACAGACTGATTAACACTTGGACTGGAACAGCTGGAACACCAGATTCAGGGTATTGCTATATTGGCAAGTGAATTTCACCCCAGAACAAAAACTATCCTTTGCCGGACACTATTAAACTTGGCCAGCCACAGCTGAAACCACTTATTTATGGTATTGCTATTTTGGCAATTGAATTTCACCCCAGATTTTGGCAATTGAATTTCACCCCATAAAAATATATCCTTTGCCTCACACTATTAAACTTGGCCAGCCACTGCTGGGACACCAGATTTACGGTATTGCTATTTTGGCAATTGAATTTCACCCCAGAAAAATATACCCTTTACAGACAGATTTAAACAAAGCCTGCATCAGCTGGAACAACAGTTTTACTGTATTTCTATCTTTGCAACTGAATTTCACCTCAGAAAATAATATATCCTATGACGGACACTATGAAACTTGTCAAGCCACTGCTGGGACACCAGATTTACGGTATTGCTATTTTGGCAATTGAATGTCACCCCATAAAAAATATATCCTTTGCCGTACACTATTAAACTTGGCCAGCCACTGCTGGGACACCAGATTTACGGTATTGCTATTTTGGCAATTGAATTTCACCCCAGAACAAAATATATCCTTTGCAGGACACTATTAAACTTGGCAAGCCACAGCTGAAACCACTGATTTATGGTATTGCTATTTTGGCAATTAAATTTGACCCCAGAAAAAATATACCCTGTTAAGGACAGATTTAAACTAGGCCTGCAACAGCTGGAACACCAGATTCAGGGTATTGCTATTTTGGCAATTATATTTCACCCCAGAAAAAAATATACCCTTTTACGGAAAGATTTAAACGAAGCCTGCAACAGTTGGAACAAATATTTTACCGTATTTCTATTTTTGCAACTGAATTTCACCGCAGAAAATAATATATCCTATGACAGACACTATGAAACTTGTCAAGCCACAGCTGGGACACCAGATTTACGGTATTGCTATTTTGGCAATTGAATGTCACCCCATAAAAAAATATATCCTTTGCCGTACACTATTAAACTTCTTGAGGTGCAGATGACAAGAGCATGTAAGTGATTGAATATGGGGAACAAAGGAAAGATCAGAGACAGATGTGACCCCAAGACAGCGGGCATGTTGCACAGGCGTTATGATAGTGCTGCAGACTGAAAATGAAATATTAATGATATTTCTATGACATTGCTTAATTCTCTTAGGATACGGGGGTGTATGCCATCTTGTCCTGGCGATTTCTCTATTTTAATCTTTTTAGGATGCCGCTGTACTTTTTCCTGAGTCAGACAGGTCACTTTTAATGGGGAATTTACTTTTACATTCTGCATTACATCTGACATTTTATTTTCTTCAGTGAATACAGTGGAGAAAAAATATGTTTAATAGCTTTGTTTTCTCCTCATCGCTCTCTGCAACTACCCCCTCATTACTCTGTAGAGGGCCGACACCTTCAGATTTATACTTTTTACCATTTATATAATTGAAGAACATTTTAGGCTTAGTTTTGCTCTCTTTGGCAAATAATCTCTCGGTCTCTAGTTTGCCTGCTTTTATTTGTTTTTTATATATTCTATTTTTTTACTCATAGTTTTTCAGTGCTTTCTCTCTACCCTCCTGTTTTAGTGATTTAAATGCTTTATTTTTCTCATTTATTGCTTTCTTTACTTTTCTAGTTTTTTCTTATTGCTTAATCTTTTATTCCCATAAGGTATGAACCTCTCACAATTAGATTTTAGGATGCTTTTAAAAATATCCCATTTTGTGGATGTATTTTATTTTTCACACCTTTGTCCCAGTTAGCTAGGCCTATGGCCTTCTTAGTTGGCTAAATTTAGCTTTTTTGAAGTTTGTTATTTTTGTTCCTCCTTGAAGAAACACTCTTTTGAATGGCAATTGGAAGGTTATTACTTTATGGTCACTATTTCCCAGGTGTCCCCCAACGTGCACATCTGTTGTTCTGTCAGGTCTATTGGTTAATACTAAGTCCAGTATGGCTGTCCCTCTAGTCGGGTCCTGAACCAGTTGGAAGAGGTAATTGTTTTTGGTTTCCTATATGAGATATACAGGTTTCTGTTTTCCAGTCTATATATGAAGTATATACAGTATGAAGTATAGTTGAAGTCCCCCATAATAATGACCTCATTATGATCTGCTGCTCGTCTATCTCATTTAGTAGCAGATTTTCTGTGGACTCTGGTATATTAGGTGGTTTATAATAAACTCCCATTAGTATTTTATTATTGTTTTTGCCTCCATGTATTTCTACCCACAGTGACTCCACATGTTCATGTCCCTCACTTATATCTTCTCAGACTGTGGGCTATAGACAGGACTTTACATACAGGCAAACCCCTACCCCTCTCCAGTTTTTGCAATCCTTTCTAAACAGACTGTAACCCTGTACATTAACTGCCCAATCATAGCTATCATCCAGCCATGTCTCTGTTATGCCCACTATGTCATAGTCCTCCTCACATATCACTAATTTCAGTTCACCAGTTTTATTAGTCAGGCTTCTGGCATTAGTATGCATACAATTAAGAGGTTTATGTATATTTTTTACCCTATACCTTTCCTTCTGAACTTTTTTTGTCCCTCCTTCCATTCCTCCCCCAGTCCCATTGCCTTGCCCCCAGTCTCAATCTGCACCCATCCTATAACGTAATTACCCTCCCCACAGTCCCTAGTTTAAAAACTCCTCCAACCTTCTAGCCATATTCTTCCCCAACACAGCTGCCCCTTCCCCATTGAGATGCAGCCCATCCCTATGATAGATCCTGTAGCCAACAGAGAAGTCGGCCCAGTTCTCCAGGAACCAAAACGCCTCCTTCCTACACCAGTTCTTGAGCCACTTGTTAACCTCCCTAATCTCCTGCTGCCTTTCCTGTGTGGCTCGTGGTACAGGCAGTATTTCCGAAAATACTACCTTTGAGGTCCTTGCCCTGAGCTTGTGACCTAAATCCCGAAAATCATTTTTAAGGACGCTCCACCTACCTCTAACTTTGTCATTGGTTCCGATATGGACCATGACTGCTGGATCTTCTCCAGCCCCTCCAAGTAATCTGTCAACCTGATCCACGATATGTCGAACTTAAGCGCCTGAAAGACAATACACCGTTCGACAATCCCGGTTTTTGTGACAGATCGCCCTGTCTGTACCCCTAATAATTAAGTCTCCCACTACCAGCACCTGTCTGGCCTGCCCTGCTCTCCTCATCTCCTGCTTACTGGAGCCGACATTCCCCTGACTGGCAGAGGAAGTTTCTTGGTGCAGCAGTGCTTTCCCTGAACTGACATCCCCCTCATCTGCCAACCTTGCAAACTTGTTGGGGTGTGTCAGATCAGGGCTAGCCTCCCTGGCACTCTTTCCTCTACCCCGCTTTCTAACTCTTATCCAGCTAGATACCTCACTTTTCTGAGCCTCCTTGGTACCACCCTTCCTCAGTGAGCAGCAAACTATTTTGCAAATTGTCAACACTTCTCAGTGTTGAAACTTGCCCGGTTAGATACACGATGTGCAATTCCAAACGGGCAAATTGCTCACATTTTGAACAAAGATATGCACCCTCAAACAGCTGTTCCAGGACTGCATACATTAGACAAGATGTGCACTGGACTGCACTGTCAATAATGGAAGACACACTAAATGGGGATTACACAAGAAAAGTGAAAAAATACAATATGTAGTCATAAGAATACTGTAGTCCCCCCTTAAAGTCCCTGAATCTCAAGTCACTTAATCTAAAGTCACACACTTAATACAAACACAAACTGGAACTCAAACACACAAACGCTCACAAACTTGAACTGTTTGTCTGCTTGTATAAGTACAGCTCTCAAACCAGACTGCTTTTTTTCCTCTGAATACAAAGGTTTCTTTTAACTTATTCTTTCTTTCTTTTCTGTGGAATAGTTTGGAGAGTGGTAGGACATGCCCTGAGTGCTGGGTGGCAAGGGGAGTGCGAACATGCTAATCTACCTTAGGATATTTATAGCAGAGCTGGGGCAGCAAACTAAATATTTGTCCTGGGTAATGGAAAGAATATCTAAAAATCAGAGCAGTAATCTTAAAAACATAGCCAAACAGATGAAAATAAGTAACATCAGAAATTTACAAAGTCTTCACATGCAGCATTTATTATACCATACAAAGGGAATCATTTACTCCAAAGAGACTACACATTAAAAATTAAATCAAGGAGCACTCACCTATGTCAAGTTGTCAACATTGTTTTTGCAGTGTTTGATTTGACTACATGTAGACATTAAAAATAACATGCCATACATATTTGATGTTTGATCTGGTTACAGAAGTAGAATGGTACCATGAACCCTTCTTTTATATCCCCAAAGAAGGATCCACTCTGACCAAATAAACATATCAAAAAGGTGAACTTAGCCTAAGTATTCTATTTTCCTAGGTTGACTCTGAGCAAGTGTAATGCTGCTGCGCCTATTTAAGTTAAAGTATGCCTGAGGATAACCTGGCATGGAGTAGTGTTGAGCACGAATATTCAAATCACGAATTTTAATCACAAATATCTCCACTTTGAGAATTCGCGAATATTTAGAATATAGTGCTATATATTTGTATTTATAGTGTTGATCGTGAATATTCTAATCCTGAATTTATCGCAAATTTATCATGAATATTGGCACATCTCTAGAAACCAATGGGAAAGTTGCCTACCCCTTAGTGTTGATAGTGAATATTCCAATCGTAAATTTTTATCACAAATATATTACATTGCCTATTTTCGCAATCAAGTAAATAATGACTGGAGATCGCAAATTGTCGAATTTGCAAATTTATGGCGAATAGCATGGAGTTGCAACTGGCTGCAACTTTCTACAACATTATAAAAAGTCACACATAAATGTGACTTTAAAGTCATCTACTAGCAAAACCTAACCAACTTCTCACTTAACTTCTGAAGATGGCATGGGAAGCCGAGGATCATCAAAAGTGTCACAAAACTGGTATAGCAGATTTGATAAATAGCCCCTTGAGGCTTTACTGCAGATTAAAGATCACCATATGCATTAGTGTATTGTCAGCCAATGTCTATTATACTCCTAAAATATTGAGCAAATTTGACTCAAATCATGATCATTTCTGTTCTAGATGCAAACTGGTTAACGTTGACCTAATCCACATGATATTGTGGTGCCCCAAGCTTCATATTTATTGGTTTAGATTTATATTGGAGATAAATAATTGCTTTAATATTTTGGTCCCATTTGATCCACTTAATACTATGATCGGAAATATCTGTAGTATAAATATAAAAATAGTGAATCACCAAGATTTTAGCATTGAAGTTCCAGAGTTAAAGGGGTTGTCCAAGTTATATATATTGATGACCTATCCTCAGGATAGGTCATCAATATCATATCGGCGGGGGTCTGACACCCGGCACCCCCGCCAAACAGCTGTTTAAAGAGAAGTCATGCGCATTTTAATGGGACAGCTTGGTTGTAATTACACCTGCTCACTGCTGCAGAAGCGACAGCCAGCAGGTAAACAATGAAGAGGAGGCACGTGCCTTCTCTTCAAACAGCTGATCAGCAGGGGTGCTGGGTGTCGGACCCCCGCCGATCTGATATTGATGACCTATACTGAGGATAGGTCATCAATAAATATAACTTGGACAACCACTTTAATGTATTTTTAACATTGGCACCCTTGCCACGCTTCACCTTTTGCCCACAGATTCTACAAATGACCATGTTCACCTCCTCCAGCGGCTTAACAAAAAACTGCCACACTGCGGAGTAGGTGATTTTACCCCCAACACTCTGCACTGACTGGCTGCTTACGTGAACCCCTGCATCACTACTTTCCGGGCAGGTAGGCTCCTGCGAAGCAGGTGGTCTACCCCAGGCACGTTTGAATCCCAACCTCCCACTGCTGCCAGCCTTGTCCTCACTGTATAGTGGAGCTGAGCCAACAGCATATAATACTTCTGTGGCTGAGGAAACAAAAGAGGGCAGAGGCAGGTTGAGGACAGGTGAGGGCACAGGGCCTGCTCCTGGGCCATGCCAACTAAGCATTGTGTCTGACGAACCCACGACTTTTAGCTTGGGGTGTCTGATGTCACATGGGACAAAGCAGATGATTCTCGCTGTGACTCCTGTTGCCACGTCCCTTACTCTGCTGCGATCTGTTCCTGCACCAGAAACATTTAGGCCTCTGCCACTTCCCTCTGCAGGGCCTGGCACTTCTCAGTCTGACATACTGTTAGATCAAATAAATAAATAAATAAATAAATAAATAGGAAATTAAAACACCCCAAAAAAGTCTATAATTTTCTCACTTCACCACTCAACGGCTAAAAAGCCCTTTTTCCCCACTAATACAAGCCAAAAAGGGCTTTAGAACATATAACTGCACCCCTTAACAGCAAATAATAAATATTTTTTTGCCACTAATACATGCCAAAAAGGGTTATAGAACATATAACTGCACCGCTAAATGTCAAATAATATATATATATATTGTTTTTCCACTAATACACGCCAAAAAGGGCTTTAGAACATATGCAACTGCAACTGCAACAACTGCACCGCTGAACGGCAAATATATATTTTATTACCACTAATACACGCCAAAAAGGGCTATAATTTTCTCACTTCCCCACACAACGGCAAATACTTTTTTTTTGTGGCACTAATACACGCAAAAAAATGCTTTAGAACATATAACTGTACTGCTGAACGCCAAATAGGCCCTTACTTTTTTCCACTTATACACTCTACAAAAGGCTTTAGAACATATAACTACACCGCAGAACAAAAAATAATATATATTTTTTTGCCACTAATACATGCCAAAAAGGGCTTTAGAACATATAACTGCACCGCTGAACACCAAATAATATATATATTTTTGCCACTAATACACACCAAAAAGGGCTTTAGAACGTATAACTACACCATTGAACATCAAATAATATACAGGGTGAGCCATTTATATGGATACACCTTAATAAAATGGGAATGGTTGGTAATATAAACTTCCTGTTTGTGGCACATTAGTATATGTGAGGGGGGAAACTTTTCAAGATGGGTGGTGACCATGGTGGCCATTTTGAAATTGGCCATTTTGAATCCAACTTTTGTTTTTTCAATAGGAAGCGGGTCATGTGACACATCAAACTTATTGGGAATTTCACAAGAAAAACAATGGTGTGCTTGGTTTTAACGTAACTTTATTCTTTCATGAGTTATTTACAAGTTTCTCTTTGTTTACAGCCATTGACATGTCGCTGAGGTTAACACGTGAGGAGCGGATAGAAATTGTGTTGATGTCTGGTGAACACAGTAACGGGGTCATTGCAGCAGATTTCAATGCAAGACACCCTACGAGACTACCCATCTCCCATGCTACAGTTAGCAAACTGCTTTCTAAGTTTCGTGAAACTGGTTCAGTGTTGGATTTGCCAAAATGTGGACACATGAAATCTGTCACTAATGAAGAAACATCAGTGGCTGTCCTAGCTTCATTAAGCAAGAGCCCACAGCGTAGCACCCACCGCATGTCACTAGAGAGTGGCATTAGTCGAACATCCCTTCGGCAGATAGTAGCTACTCACAAATGCACCCTTACAAACTCCAGATACCGCAGCATCTCAATGAGGATGACCCAGATCGGCGCACTGAATTTGCAGAATGGGCAAAACAAAAATTGGAACAGGACCCTCAGTTTACACAGAAGATTTTGTTCAGTGATGAGGCAAACTTTTATGTGAATGGTGAAGTTAACAAACAAAACCACCGCTATTGGTCTGACACTAACCCACATTGGATAGATCCCTCCAAGACTGTTGGAACAAAAAAATTGATGGTATGGTGTGGTATATGGGGTACAAAGATAGTGGGGCCATTCTTCATCAATGGAAACCTCAAAGCCACTGAATTTGCGAAATTACTACATGATGATGTGTTTCACTCTTTATGCACTGAAGCTGTCACGATCCCTGAGTTTTTCCAGCAAGATGGTGAAACACCACATTATGGGTGTCAGGTCCGAGCATTCCTAGATGAACAGTTTCCTGGAAAGTGGATTGGTCATCGTGGGCCAGTTGAATGGCCCCCAAGGTCTTCCGATCTGACCCCCTCAGACATTTATCTTTGGGGTCATCTGAAGGCAATTGTCTATGCTGTGAAGATACGAGATGTGCAGCACCTGAAAGTACGGATACTGGAAGCCTGTGCTAGCATTTCTCCTGCGGAGTTGCTATCAGTGTGTGAAGAGTGGGAGAAGAGGGTTGCATTGACAATCCAACACAATGGGCAGCACATTGAACACATTTTATAAGTGGACAGTAGAGATGGCCCGAACTATCCGCCGGCGAACAGTTCCCGGCGAACATAGCTTGTTCGCGTTCGCTGCAGCGGGCGAACACATGTGATGTTCGGTCCGCCGCCTATACATCATCATTGAGCAAACTTTGACCCTGTACCTCACAGTCAGCAGACACATTCCAGCCAATCAGCAGCATACCCTCCCTCCCAGACCCTCCCATCTCCTGAACAGCATCCATTTTAGATTCATTCGGAAGCTGCAGTCTTAGTGAGAGGAGGGAGAGTGTAGTTGCTGCTGATTTAATAGGGTAATTGATAGCTAGGCTAGTGTATTCAGTGTCCACTCCAGTCCTGAAAGACTCATCAGATCTCTGCTTTAAGGACAGCGTCCTGAGAGCACCCCAAAAAGCCGTTTTTAGGGCTGCAACATTAGTCTGCTTTTTTTTCTCCATATATATATTGCAGTTGCCTGGCCTGCCTGTGTGTGAGGAGCTGCAGGCCCACAGACTGTAGTGTGCCCACTGCCAGTGCCCACCCCTGTCATCCCATGTGGCACAGGACTTTGCATCAAAAAAAGGCATTTAATTTTTACACTTTAGTGTAATTTCAGTTGCTTGCCTGCTAGTGTGTGTCAGGTCGACTTCCACTGACTGTAGTGTGCCCACTGCCAGTGCCCACCCCTGTCATACCGTGTGGCACAGGACTTTGCATCAAAAAAAGGCATTTAATTTTTACACTTTAGTGTAATTTCAGTTGCTTGCCTGCTAGTGTGTGTCAGGCCGACTTCCACTGACTGTAGTGTGCCCACTGCCAGTGTCCACCACTGATACCGGGTGGCACAGTAGCTTGCCGATAAATAAGGCATTTCATTTTTACACATTAGTCTAATTTCAGTTGCTTGCCTGCTGCCAGTGTGTGTCAGGCCCACTTCCACAGACTGTAGTGTGCCCACTGCCAGTGCCAACCACTGATACCGGGTGGCACAGTAGCTTGCCTATAAATAAGGCATTTAATTTTTAGACAGTAGTCTAATTTCAGTTGCTTGCCTGCTGCCAGTGTGTGTCAGGCCCACTTCCACAGACTGAAAAAGAGAAAAAACCCAGAGGTATCTCATGCCCTAACTACAATTTGTAGACTTGGTGGTGGGGCCTTTGTTATTGAGATGCCTATAATATGTATATCTGCATATACTCTGTACAAACACAAAAAAAGAGGGAGAGAACAAAAAGCAACATGCAGCGGTATTTAGAAAAGTATCAAAAAGATTTTATTGAACATATATTAAAAATTATAGATCATAGAAGGAGGTAGCAAGAGAGCATAGACGCCACCCTGGACCCTATAGCAAAACGTACAAAAACATATATGTATCTAGCATCGTTAGAAGGTAATATAACAGAATGTCAAATGCTATACTGTTTTATAAGTATGGTATATCAAAGCCTCGCTGTAGCCTTCAAAAAAGTCCACAAAAAAGGAATAATAAGGACAAGTGTCTTTGTATATAGACAATGTTAGTGGTACAAGGCAAACAGAAAATTACATGAATCATGCTAGAGCAGAACCCGAAAGGGTACTTACCAGTAAGAAAATGGAAGTGAGGGACCAAGATGGCACCAACCCCGACGCGCATTTCGGCGAACCTTCGTCCGTGGGTCGACTGTAGTGTGCCCACTGCCAGTGCCAACCACTGATACCGGGAGGCACAGTAGCTTGCCGATAAATAAATAAATGTTGTATCGATCAGGGTTACGGGGTTGTATCGATAAGGGTTTCGGCCGCTTCACAGACATTGACAGACCAAACTCCCCTTTTAATGCACCGCAAACAACCGCAAACAGTTCATTTGCACAACTGCAAACTCCCCATTTGCACAAGGTTGGATACCAAGCTAGCCACGTCCCGGTGATGTCATACTCCCCAGGACTGTGACTGTGACAAGGGGACATCCTCTGTGTCTGGAGGAAAGAAGGTTTGTACACAAACATAGAAAAGGATTCTTCACTGTAAGAGCAGCGAGACTATGGAACTCTCTGCCTGAGGAGGTGGTGATGGTGAGTACAATAAAGGAATTCAAGAGGGGACTGGATTTATTTCTGGAGTGTAATAATATTACAGGCTATAGGTACTAGAGAGGGGTCGTTGATCCAGGGAGTTATTCTGATTGCCTGATTGGAGTCGGGAAGGAATTTTTTTTTCCCCTTAAGTGAGGAAAATTGGCTTCTGCCTCACAGGGGTTTTTTGCCTTCCTCTGGATCAACTTGTAGGAAACAGGCCGAACTGGATGGACAAATGTCTTTTTTCGGTCTTATATACTACTACTACTACTACTATGTTACAACATCATACCTGATCGTATACACATACTGGATGTTTTAAAGCACGTTATTCCAAGCAATTTAGGAATGTTAGTTGATTTATGCCCTTTATGGATTAAAACCCGACTCTGCGTCCACTACATAATTTTCCATGGGAGTTTGCCATGGATCCCCCTCCGGCATGACACAGTCCAGGTGTTAGACCCCTTGAAACAACTTTTCCATCACTATTGTGGCCAGAAAGAGTCCCTGTGGGTTTTAAAATTCGCCTGCCAATTGAAGTCTATGGCGGTTCGCCCGTTCGCGAACATTTGCGGAAGTTCGCGTTCGCTGTTCGCGAACGGAAAATTTTATGTTCACGACATCACTAGTGGTCAGAAACTTGTAAATAACTCATGAAAGAATAAAGTTACGTTAAAACCAAGCACACCATTGTTTTTCTTGTGAAATTTCCAATAAGTTCGTCACATGACCCTCTTCCTATTTAAAAAACAAAAGTTGGATTCAAAATGGCCGACTTCAAAATGGCCGCCATGGTCACCACCCATCTTGAAAAGTTTCCCCCCTCACATATACTAATGTGCCACAAACAGGAAGTTAATATCACAAACCATTCCCATTTTATTAAGGTGTATTCATATAAATGGCCCACCCTGTATATCTGCAACTAAAGCAATGGATTCTTTACAGAATCCAATGAGGACACCGAGAAGTGTGTTGTCGAGGTCTGGTCCTGTCAAGAGAACATCATTAAGAGGGACTCCCTCATATTGTGAACTAGAGTCAAATACCACTCAGATTTGTCCTGGTTTCTTAGGGTGGTAGATGCCAAAGATTGGTAGATACCAGCATTCTTCCTTTTCTTTTATGGGTGGAGCTACTTCTGCATGACTGTTCTCCAATATCTTGTTCATGAACAAGAAGAAATGTTCCATCATCTCTGGTCTTTTCTGAAAGTTGCGTTGGAGTCAACAGAAGTGTTTAAAGGCTTGATCTCTGTTATTGGGAAGACGGCGTCTCTGTGTCTTGAAAGGCAGTGGTGCAACCCAGGTGTTCATTTTATCCTTGAAGAATCCTTGCTCCATTATGTTTAAGAAGGCTTCATCTTCAATAGAGGGAGCTATCTTTTGGTCTTCCTTTGTCCTCTGGAACACCTTGCACCTCAAGTAGTCCTGGTCTTCACCACAAGGAGGGTTCTCGATTTCTGAAAAGTCAGGATATAGTACACTTGCCGACTTTTCACTTACAAGGACCCTGTTAGGACAAGGCTGAAAGATGGATGGATGCCCGTTTCCACTATTAGAACGTATAACTGCACCGCTTAACTGCATATATATTTTTTTAACCCTGATACACGCCAAAAAGAGCTGTAATTTTGTCACTTCACCACACAATGACAAATGCTTTTTTTTTTGTGCCACTAATACATGTCAAAAAGGGCTATAGAACACATAACTGCAAAGCTGAACGGCAAATAATATATATTTTGTTTGCCACTAATGCACGCCAAAAAGGGCTTTAGAACATATAGCTGCACTGCTGAATGGCAAATATATATTTTATTGCCACTAATACACTCCAAAAAGGACTGTAATTTCTCACTTCACCATTCAACGGCAAATACTTTTTTTTTGTGCCACTAAAACACCACAAAAAGGGCTTTAGAAGACATAACTGCACCGCTGAACGGCAAATATATATATTTTTTGCCACTAATACACTCAAAAAAGGGCTGTAATTTTCCCACTTCACCACTGAACGGCAAATATTTATTTTTGTGTGCCACTAATATACAGCAAAAAGGACTTTAGAACATATAACTGCATAGCTGAATGGCAAATATATATATTTTTTGCCCCTAATACACGCCAACAAGGGCTGTAATTTTCTCAATTCACCACACAACTTCAAATACTTTTTTTGGGCCACAAATACATGCAAAAAAGGGCTTTAGAACATATAACTGCACAACTGAACAGCAAATAATATATTTGTTTTGCCACTAATACACACCAAAAAGGGCTTTAGAACATATAACTGCATTGCGGAACAGCAAATAATATATATTTTTTTGCCACTAATACTCGCCAAAAATGACTTTAGAACATATAACTGCACTGCTAAACGGCAAATATATACTTTTTTTGCCTCTGATACACGCCAAAAAGGGCTGTAATTTTCTCACTTCACCACACAACGGCTAATAAGCCCTTTTTTTTCACTAATACAAGCCAAAAAATGCTTTAGATCATATAACTGCTCCGCACAAGGGCAAATAAGACATAGATATATTTCCTTGTAATAAACCCATTAATGGCTATATCAAACAGCACTTGCAGCCCAAAAACAAGAACAGTTTGCTGGAATTACAGAGCTGTATAATGGCAATTTGATTCCGCAGACAGTGCAGCAAGGTGCAATAGGATTGTTCCTATTACCCAGGCGGTAAACTCCCCTACTGAACCCTGTTTTGCTTCAATACTGTGTAATAATTCCTCCCTATCCTTTCCCTACACTTCTAATGCTCTTTCCCTGATCTTCTTTTGAGCAAAATATAATTTCAGTTGCTTGCCTGCTAGTGTGTGTCAGGTCGACTTCCACTGACTGTAGTGTGCCCACTGCCAGTGCCCACCCCTGTCATACCGTGTGGCACAGGACTTTGCATCAAAAAAAGGCATTTAATTTTTACACTTTAGTGTAATTTCAGTTGCTTGCCTGCTAGTGTGTGTCAGGCCGACTTCCACTGACTGTAGTGTGCCCACTGCCAGTGCCCACCACTGATACCGGGTGGCACAGTAGCTTGCCGATAAATAAGGCATTTCATTTTTACACATTAGTCTAATTTCAGTTGCTTGCCTGCTGCCAGTGTGTGTCAGGCCCACTTCCACAGACTGTAGTGTGCCCACTGCCAGTGCCAACCACTGATACCGGGTGGCACAGTAGCTTGCCTATAAATAAGGCATTTAATTTTTAGACAGTAGTCTAATTTCAGTTGCTTGCCTGCTGCCAGTGTGTGTCAGGCCCACTTCCACAGACTGAAAAAGAGAAAAAACCCAGAGGTATCTCATGCCCTAACTACAATTTGTAGACTTGGTGGTGGGGCCTTTGTTATTGAGATGCCTATAATATGTATATCTGCATATACTCTGTACAAACACAAAAAAAGATGGAGAGAACAAAAAGCAACATGCAGCGGTATTTAGAAAAGTATCAAAAAGATTTTATTGAACATATATTAAAAATTATAGATCATAGAAGGAGGTAGCAAGAGAGCATAGACGCCACCCTGGACCCTATAGCAAAACGTACAAAAACATATATGTATCTAGCATCGTTAGAAGGTAATATAACAGAAAGTCAAATGCTATACTGTTTTATAAGTATGGTATATCAAAGCCTCGCTGTAGCCTTCAAAAAAGTCCACAAAAAAGGAATAATAAGGACAAGTGTCTTTGTATATAGACAATGTTAGTGGTACAAGGCAAACAGAAAATTACATGAATCATGCTAGAGCAGAACCCGAAAGGGTACTTACCAGTAAGAAAATGGAAGTGAGGGACCAAGATGGTACCAACCCCGACGCGCATTTCGGCGAACCTTCGTCCGTGGGTCGACTGTAGTGTGCCCACTGCCAGTGCCAACCACTGATACCGGGAGGCACAGTAGCTTGCCGATAAATAAATAAATGTTTTATTGCCGTAAAATATCTTTTGAACATCAAGAGACATTTTCTGCATAGCTTACGCAGCTGTGGCAATACTGTGTTTTTTTTGTTGTTGTTTTTTTCAAATTTGAAAGTAAAACATTTTATATAGTACATGGCCTCGATTGTATAAATATGTATGCAATATATAATACATATGTATTGAATGTTTTACAGTGACTACCATGACCGCAGGGCAAGAGAGCATTGTAAACCATTCTGTTGCCAGTGATTTAGACAAGTGATTCTTATCCTCTTTGAGACACGTATGTCTTCAATAAATAACATTCAACCAAGTACC
Source organism: Bufotes viridis (assembly GCA_033119425.1). Lineage (NCBI taxonomy): Eukaryota > Metazoa > Chordata > Amphibia > Anura > Bufonidae > Bufotes > Bufotes viridis. Next base: position 195,355,261 of record CM065592.1, read on the forward strand.
TCAAGGCTATAGTCAGTAACAATCTTGAATAAATCTGATAATAGGTATACCATGGTGTATCTAGTGTAGTACTATCAAAATGATTGGTTCCTCTATTAATTACAAATGATGTTAATCTGATCAATCTTTGAAGGATGTTATGTCAAGGAGTTGGGACCTCTACAGTTTAGCCATATCCTTAACAGGTAAAGGAAATTTAGGTCACTACATACCATACATGTGTAGGAAATGAGAGAGCTAAAAGTGAAATGAGCTGTGAATGCTACATCATGTTCTTGATGTATCATTCACTGTACATTTATAACACAGTCTTCATAACACTTTGTTATAGACAGTTTATAGAGCATTGCTTACAGAGACATGTACATGGTTCACATTACAGAATGCATCACAGTACATTCATTGCAGAACCAGCAATGATGTCCTCGTGTTAGAGTCAGCCAAAGTGCCCCAATTAGAATTCAAGCTACAGAGCACCCAGTATCCAGTCAGCAGGTATCACCTGTTTCTTCTTCTTTGTAAATGGCAGAGGAAGCCTGCTCTTCTTAAGCAATATCAAATCAACAAAATGAAAATATATATTTTATATCTATTTATAAAAACGAATATGATTGATTGCTTTTTGTGCTGTAGCTTCTTGTTTGCCAGCTCTTAGTTCTTTAACTCTGGAAAAAAGAGCATTGCATTATCAGCAAAGCAGTATCAGCAAAGCCAATGTGGTATAAGGAGAAATAGCGTGGTCAACCGTGATGCAAATTTGGCAAAGATCTCCAGAGCATAATGTTTTAATGGTTCTTAAACAATTGATAGTCCATGCTGTTTACATATGTCATCTCTTCTCTCTAATACATTAGCAAGAATGTAAGAGGCATAATAAACAAATAAGCTCAAATATGCGGCTGAGTCTTTTTGCAGTTATCACTGAAGCAACAAGAAAACTCCATCAATATAAGTTAAGTTGTGGTTGAAATTGTTTAAAACTAGATCAGTTTATATGAACCTAAGATACTAAAATAATATACTATGTCTAACAAAAAAGATTCCTTAGAAGTTTAAAAAAAATAGAATTGAGCAATCTAATCCACTTTTATTTAATTGCATGTATTTTTAGGCTACATCACTTTTTAATGGAGATTTTATTAAAAGATTTGGACAGTTTGACTTCTGCAGCCTGCAGGTATTTTAATGCACAGCAGGCTTCAGACAAGTGTCCACTGTCAAATTCTTCATTAAGGACAGTCACAGCTCTAGTTTACTCCATGTTGAGAATGATGCCTCTTTGATAGAGTTGAGCGAACACCTGGAAGTTCGGGTTCGCCGGGTTCGGCCGAACTTCACGCAAAGTTCAAGTTTGGGACCTGAACTTGACCTCGAACCCAAACCACATTGAAGTCAATGTGGACCCAAACTTTGGGGTACTAAAATGGCTCTAAAAAAGTCCTGGGAAGGGCTAGAGGGCTGGAAATTGAAGCTAAATGGCGGTAAGAGTAGGACGAGCCCTTAAAACAAATTTGGATAGGGAAATAACTTAAAATAACATAAAATACATAAAAATAAACGTTCTAAACCTGAGCAAAAGTGAGTGACAGTGGCACCTGCTACCCCGCAAACAGAGGATGTGGCAGCAACTCCACCACATCTCACCATCACCAAGAATCTCCACACTATCCCATGGAAGCGTTCAGCTGTCCATCTCCCAATTAGAAAAAGAAATAGAAAGTGGAAGTAGCCCCCTACCCACCCGCTATCCCTGGCCCTGAATGCCAGGATTTCAAAATTCCTGGTCCTTTGAAATGCTGTCATTCTGTCTGGTGGAGATGGATGGAGACTTTTAAAAAACTAATATTCCATGCACAACCAAGTGGAGGAAAAAAATGAGGTGTGCACTGCCCAACGCCATCTGTGGCAATGTCCACATAACCACCAATATGTGGACCGTTAAGCACGGGCAGGGAGTTTATATCTCCCTAACAGCACACTGGGTAAATGTAGTAGCAGCTAGGCCAGAGGCAGATAGTAGTTTGGTGCATGTCCTTCCGTCCCCGAGGATTGCAGAACATTTCTATTTGCCTCCTGTTATCTCCTCTTCCTACTCCTCTTCCTCCTCCTCTACCACCTCCTCATCCTTTCAGCATAACACCTTCACCACCAACATCAGCACAGTCAGTGGAAAACGACAGCAAGCTGTTCTGAAACTGATTTGTTTGGGGGACAAAAACCACACCGCGCAGGAGCTGTGGACACGCATGGAACAACAGACCGATGAGTGGTTGGTGTCACTGAGCCTCAAGCCCGGCCTGGTGGTGTGCGATAATGGGCGAAATCTCATAGCAGCTCTGGGCCTAGCCGGTTTGACACACATCCCTTGCCTGGCGCATGTGCTGAATTTGGTGGTGCAGAAATTCCTGGACACCTGACAGTGAAAATCCATTCAGTTAATCCAGCTATTAGATTCTGGTGGGACAAATTCACTTTTATTGGTGCTCAAGAACCCCTGCGGCCTGAGCCGCAGATGTGACAGGCAAATATTTTATTACATTTGTCGGTCAGATTGTTGGGTAAAATTTCCACGGTTATCAGGACTTTTTATTATAAATCATAACAAAAACTATACAAGGAACATTTCAAAAAGAGAAAATTAACCCTACCAGACTCCCACTCAAGGGGGGGGGGCCCTTCACTCAAGCCGCTCATTAATGCCCATTCACAAACTATTTGCAAATTTACTTATAAACATATTTAAATAACTATAAGTCAGATAAGTGAAATAAACAAACAAAACCATATACATGCCTTACCCTTAACTTATAAGGCCAGTCATATCCAAGTGGCTCGGAGGGTGGGTTCCTGCACCAACATAGGCCAGGTACACATTTGTCCAGCCAGGGCACAGTTCTGGAGGAGGAGGAGGAGGAGGAGAAGAAACCGTGTTCACAGCAGGGTGGCATCCAAAGCAGCTCACAGCCATCGTGAGCGTGGCTGGGGGGATACGGAAGACACAGATGATACACTTCCCACAGAGGACAGCTTGTCGTTGCCTCTGGGCATCCTGGCAAACATGAGTGACTACATGCTGCAGTGCCTGCTCAACGACTGCCAAGTTGCCCACATTCTAACTTGTGCAGATTACTAGGTGGCCACCCTGCTGGATCCCCGTTACAAGGACAACGTGCCTTCCTTAATTCAGTCACTGAAGTGTGATCGGAAGAAGACAACGCTGGTAGATGCGCTGCTGATGGCATTCACACCTGACAACGGGGGCTCAGTGGAAGCACAAGGCTAAAGCAGAGGAGGAGGAGGAAGAAGTCGCCAATGCAGCTGGGTCGCCAACTTGGACAATCTCACGTTCATTAAAAAAAAACAGGCATAGATCCCACAGGACTTGTTCGTACCGTATGCAGAATAGACATGTATACCGGCCTCACCCAACCATTGTTATACTACAGCCAGGGGCGGACTGACAACTCATGGGGCCCCCGGGCAATAGGAGATTATGGGGCCCCTGTGTCCCTGCCCACCCTCAAGCCACACCCACACACAGCCCCACACACATATCGCGCCGCGCCGGCTCCAGGTTCATGTGGGCCATTGGGCGATACAGTCTCAGTGAACCACCCTATACAGTGATAACTCTCTGAGTACAGATATTATAGTAGATGTCCCATGCAGTCCTATGTAACAGCACAGATAACACAGTAATAACTCTCTGAGTACAGAAAATGTAGTAATGTTACCTGCAGTCCTATGTAAAACCACAGATAACACTAGTGCTGATAATCTGGTAGTGTTACCTGCAGTCCTATGTAAAACCACAGATACAGTAACACGAGTGTAGATCATATGGTAGTGTTACCTACGTCCTTAGTGTGCCTCTCTGTGTCTCTCCCATGGACTCCATGCTGGCGGCGCTGCCTCCTCTTCCATCTTCTTCTTGCCCTGCACAGAACGTCCTTATGCAGCTGCTTCAAGACATAGGAACAATATGGGCATGGTGATGGTGACACACAGGGACAGACACACACACAGGGAGACACAGACACACCCTCACAGGGAGACACTGACACACACAGGGAGACAGGGCTGTGATTGGCTGAGTGCAGCATGTGACCCAGCCTCTTTATATGCTGGAGTCACGTACTGCCGCACGTCACTCTGCTGATTTGAGCTTATGGAGAGGATGCTGGTGCTCAGGGACAGAATAGGGCAGAAATCAGAAGAACCTGTGCAACTTTAATCCACAAGATACAGCAAATAGAGAGGGAGGGAGCTCCAGCAATCCAACATTTCTGTACCCAGCCACTGCCAGGGAAATCTTTTTTTGTAAACCATCTGTTACTGAGGTGGTGCTCGGCGGCCATTTTAGCCACTGCAGTGTACTGTATGTGTGCCAGCCAGCCAGGGACATCAGCCTAATCCTATTTTATAGCTCAGTGAAGGAAAAAAACTTTTTTTTCTGGCTGCTCAAGTCCCCTATACTTTTGTATGTTTAAGGGGTGACATAGTCCATTTGTCTAGCCTGGGATCTGTGGTGCCACAGAACACTTGTGTATACAATGCACTAAACCGTATATTCCATTTCAGCTATTAAATAGTGCATCAGTGTATTTTAGTTTAAAAAAAAGTGGTCATCCATCCACCAAGCCTATTTTACACGCCAAAATATGTATTTGACATTTTTGCGGTGAAATAGAGAATCTGTGTTATTTTGGGGGAAAAACCATATTCCTTGTCCACAAAACAGTTCTGCATACACCGTCCAACGATATATTTTATATTTCTGCAGGGAAATAGTGCTTCTTTGTTTTTTATAGAATAAAAACCTTATTCAAGGTCCACCAAACAGTCTGAAATACCCATTCCAACCACCTATTTTACATTGCTGCTGTGAAATATAGCACAAGTGTATTTCTTTGACAAAAAAGTGGAAATTCTGATCCACAAAGCATTTTGAAATACACCGCCTAAATACCGATTTCACATTACAGCTCAGAAATAGTGCATTATTCTTTTTTTGTGTGAAAAATGCAAAATTCCTGCTTCACAAAGCAGTTGTACATACACAGTATAAATATCTACATTTAATTTATAGCAGTGACAAAAAGCATTTGGGGGTTCTATTGAAGAAAGATGTGTTTTAGGCTGAAAAAACTGTTCTGCATCCGTCGTTTAAATAATTATTTCAATATTATAGCAGTCTAATACTGCATTTGTGAATTTTGGTGACCAAATCCGTGTTTTGGGTCCCCAAATCTGGTGTACATACATAGTATAAATATCTACTTTTAATGTACAGCTAACAGCAGTTAAAAACTGCATTTTGGGGTTTTAGTGAAAAAAGCCGTGTTTTAGGCTTAAAAAACAGTTGTGCATCCGTAGTTTAAATAATTATTTCCAATTTATAACAGTTAAATACTGCATTTGAGAATTTTGGTGACCAAATCCGTGTTCTGGGTACCGAAATCTGGTGGCCATACATACCATAAATATCTACTTTTAATGTACAGCAGTTAAAAACTACATTTTGGGGTTTTATTGAAAAAAGCTGTGTTTTAGGCCAAAAAAACAGTTGTGCATCCACCATTTAAATAATTATTTCCAATTTACAGCAGTTAAATACTGCATTTGTGAATTTTGAAGACCAAATCTGTGTTCTGAGTCCCCTGAGTCCCCAAATCTGGTGTCCATATATAGTATAAATATCTACTGTTAATCTACAGCAGTTAAAACTGCATTTTGGGGTTTTATTGAAAAAAGCCATGTTTTAGGCTGAAAAAACTGTTGTGCATCCGGCGTATAAATAATTAATTTCAATTTACAGCAGTGAAATACAAATTTTCTTTTTTTTTTTTTACAAAAATACTTGTCCTTGTTCCACAAACCACTTGTGCATACAGTGTACCCCAAAAAAAATGTACATTTCCGCATAGAACTTGAGAATCAGTGTATTTTGGGCCCAAAAAACATTATTCTGGGTCCACAGAGCATTTTTATGACACTGGCACTACCTTAGCGAACGTAATTGTCGACTAGTGGCAGGTAAATTGACACCGGAGAGAGACCAATGTTCCAGCTTGGTGGGTGAACGCAAATAATGAGGAGAACTCAAAATAAGGGACGTGGGCATGGTCGTGGTGGTGTTGGTGGAGCTCCTGTTGCTGGGAGAGGACATGGCCTTTCAGCGCCAACTACCGGTCCAAGTCAAAAACCTTCCTCTGGTGCGAGTAGGCGACAGAATCTGCAGCGGCCCACATGCCGCTCCATAGATGGTGAAGCCAGAACATGTACAGGCAATAAAAGATTGGGTGGCTGACAGTGCCTCCAGTTCCTTCACAGTATCTAACACCCAGTCCTCTGCAGAAAGCTCAGAGTTGGCACCTGCAGCCCATGCTTATCAGTCTTCCACCTCACCCCCTTGCAAATCAACCAAGCAGTCAGAGCCCCAAATCCTGCAGGAAAGTCTTATGCTTTTTGATAACTCTGTTGGCAGGGTTTCCCCGGCCCATCCACCTAGCTCTGCCCCAGTAAAGGAAGTCCTTGAATGCACTGATGCTCAACCACTTTTTTTTGCAGGATAAGGACATGGGAATACCGCCTCAAAACGTCTCTGATGATGGTGAAACACAGGTGCCAACTGCTGTGGCTTTCTGCAATGTGCACACTGTTAAGGAGGGCAGGGGTGAAGAGTGGGTGGAAAATGATGTGGAGGATGATGAGGGCCTAGACCCCACATGGAATCAAGGTTATGCGAGTGAAATGTGCAGTTCGGAGGAAGAGGTGGTGGTCACACAGCGCCAGCTGCACAGCAAAAGAGGAAGCAGTGTGCAAAAGAACAGCGGCCGTTCCAGAGACAGTACGCCTGCTACTGTCCACCGCACCCAGGCACCGAGCACACCAAAGCCTGCTCCAAGGAGTTCATTGGCGGGGCAGTTCTTCACACAATTTCCTGATAACAAGACACGAGTGGTTTGCATCTTGTGCCTTCAGAGCCTGAAGTGAGGCATAAACGTTCTTAACCTGAGCACAACCTGCATGACCAGGTATCTACATGCAAAGCACGAACTGCAGTGGAGTAAACACCTTAAAAACAAGGAACTCTCTCATGTTCCTCCTGCTCCCTCTTCTGCTGCTGGCTCGGCCTCTCCCTCCACCTCTGGCATCACCGTGGCACCTGGTGACCAGCAAACAGAGGATGTTCCACCAACAACACCACATACGACACCATCACAAAGCATCTCCACCATGTCACACAGCAGCATTCAGCTGTCCATCTCCCAAAAATTGGAGAGAAGGAGAAAATACCCAACTACCCACCCTCGAGCCCTGGCCCTGAATGCCAGCATTTCAAAATTACTGGCCTTTGAAATGCTGGCATTCCATCTGGTGGAGACGGAACGGTTTCAAACAGCTGATGGCGGTGGCTGTCCCCCAGTATGTTGTGCCCAGCCGCCACTACTTTTCCAGGCGAGCCGTCCCTTCCCTACACAACCAAGTGGAGGATAAAATCAAGTGTGCGCTGCGCAACGCCATCTGTGGCAAGGTCCACATAACCACAGACACATGGACCAGTAAGCATGGCCAGGGTCGCTATATCTCCCTAACTGCACACTGGGTAAACGTGGTGGCGGCTGGGCCCGAGGAGGATAGCGGATTGGCGCTTGTCCTTCCACCACCGAGGATCGCAAGCCTCCTGTTGCTTCCTCCTCCTACTCCACATCATCCTCCTCCTACTCCTCTTCTACTACCCCCACATCCGGTCATCAAAAGAATCTCACCCCCAACTTCAGCACAGCCTGGGGTAAACGTCAGCAGGCGATTTTAAAACTCATGTGTTTGGGTGACAAACCCCACACCGCACAGGAGCCTTGGAGGGGCATAGAACACATGACTGATGAGTGGTTGCTGCTGGTGAGCCTCAAGCAAAGCCTGGTGGTGTGTGATAATGGGCGAAATCTCGTTGCAGCTCTGGGACTAGCCGGTTTGACGCACATCCCCTGCCTGGCGCATGTGCTGAATCTGGTGGTGCAGAAGTTTCTTAATAACTACCCAGACATGTCAGAGCTGCTGCTAAAAGTGCGGTCAGTATGTGTGCTTTCAGCATTCTCATCCTGCTGCTGCTCGCCTCTCTGCACTGCAGCTTAACTTCGGCCTTCCTGCTCGCTGCCTCAAATGCGACATGCCCAGCAGGTGGGACTCCACCTTACATATGCTGCAGAGACTGTGCGAGCAGCAGTGGGCAATAGTGGAGCTTCAGATGCTGTATGCACGGGTCAGTCACTCTGCGGATCAGCACCACTTCACCACCAGTGACTGTGCCTGCATACGAGACCTGTGTACCTTGTTGCGGTCTTTGGAGTACTCAACCAACATGGCCAGTGCTGATGACGCCGTTGTTAGCATTACAATACTCCTTCTATGTCTCCTTGAAAAAAATATAACGGAATGAATGGAAGAGGATGCGGCACAGGAGGAGGAGGAAGAGGGGGCATTTTACAGGGTTTCAGGCAGGTCATACAGAAGTGGCTCAGAGGGTGGGTTCCTGCACCAGCAGAGGCCAGGTACACATGTGGACAGGCAGGGCACACTTCTGGAGGACGAGGAGGAGGAGGATGAGGAAGAGGAGGAGGAACCAGTTTTACTGCAGGGTGGCACCCTACACAGCTCAGGGCCATCACTGGAGCGTGGCTGGGGGGATACGGAGGACACAGACGATACACCTCCTACAGAGGACAGCTTATCGTTACCACTGGGCAGCCTGGCACACATGAGCGACTACATGCTGCAGTGCCTGCGCAACGACAGCAGAGTTGCCCACATTTTAACTTTTGCTGACTACTCGGTTGCCACCCAGCTGGATCCCTGGTACAATGACAACATGCCCACCTTAATTCCCGCACTGGAGCATGATAGAAAGATGCGCGACTGAGTGCATTCCAAACTGACACGGGGGGACAAGTGGAAGCACCAGGCGAAGGCAGAGGAGGAAGAGGTCGCCAACACAGCTGGGTCACGGCCAGCACCTCAGAAGGCAGGGTTAGCATGGCCGACATGTGGAAAAACTTTGTCACCACGCCACAGCAACCGGCACCACCAGCTGATATGTAACGTCTTAGCAGGAGACAGCATTTCAACAACATAGTGGAACAGTACGTGTGCACACGCCTCCACGTACTGACTCATGGTTCTGCACCTTTCAACTTCTGGGTCTTCAAATGGTCCACATGGCCAGAGCTTGCCCTTTATGCCTTGGAGGTGCTGGCCTGCCCTGCAGCCAGTGTATTGTCTGAACGTGTATTTAGCACGGCAGGGGGCATCATTACAGACAAACGCAGCCGCCTGTCCACAGCCAATGTGGGCAAGCTCCTGTTTATTAAAATAAACCAGGCATGGATCCCACAGGACTTGTCCGTACCTTGTGCAGAATAGACATTTATAACTGCCTCGCCCTCAACCATACATTTTTGTACTCTTGTACACTTCTTTATTGAATCCTCTTTTTTAAATTTTACCAAGTTGAATGAACCTCTCCTCTGTCTGGGTGCAAGGGGCCTACATTTCAGCTAATCGCCTGCTGCTTTGGTGCATGACATTAACCTCTTTTTACTGTCAAATGACTTCTCTGTCTGGGTGTCAAGGGCCTATATTTCGTTTAATCGCCTGCTGTATTGGTGGGAGACATTAACCTTTTTCTTACCGTCAAATGACATTCTCCTCTGTCTGGGTGTCAGGGGCCTATATTTTGTTTAATCGCCTGCTGCATTGGTGGGAGACATTAACCTATTTTTGCTGACAAATAACCTCTCCTCTGTCTGGGTGTTAGGGGCCTACATTTCGTTTAATCGCCTGCTGTATTGGTGGGAGACATTAACCTTTTTTTGCTGTCAAATGACCTCTCCTCTGTCTGGGTGTCAGGGCCTAAATAAATGATAATGGCCTGTTCCTTTGCAGGTTGACCTGAGGACTGTGTTGCTGTTATGGGACCTCTCTCCTCTGTCTGGGTGTTAGTTCCTAAATAGCTGAAAGTGGCCTGTTGCATTGGTGGGTGACATGATGCCTGTTTTGCTGTTATGGGACCTCTCTCCTCTGTCTGGGTGCTAGGGCCTAAATTGCTGAAAGTGGCATGTTGCATTGGTTGGTAAGATGATGCCTGTTTTGCTGTTATGGGACCTCTCTTCTCTGTCTGGGTGCCAGGGGCCTACATTAATGATAATCGCCTGCTGCATTGGTGGGTGACATGATGCCTGTTTTGCTGTTATGGGACCTCTCTCCTATGTTTGGAAGCTAGGGCCTAAATTGCTGAAAGTGGCATGTTGCATTGGTGGGTGAGATGATGCCTGTTTTGCTGTTATGGGACCTCTCTCCTCTGTCTGGGTGCCAGGGGCCTACATTAATAATAATCGCCTGCTACATTGGTTGGTGACAAGATGCATGTTTTGCTATTATGGGACCTATCTCCTCTGTCTGGGTGCTAGGGCATAAATTGCTGAAAGTGGCCTGTTCCATTGCTGGGTAACATGATGCCTGTTTAGCTGTTATGAGACCGCTCACCTCTGTCTGGGTGCTAGGGCCTACATAAATGTTAATGGCCTGTTTCATTGCAGGCTGACCTGAGGCCTGTGTTGCTGTTTCGGGACCGCTCTCCTCTTTGCGGGAGCCATGGGCCTGAATTAATGATTGCTGCCTGTGGCACTGCTGGGTAAAAATCAATACTGTTTTGGCGTGATTTGAACTCTCCTATTTGTTGGTGCCAGGGCCCTGAGTCTGTGCATGAGGCCTGTGACACTGTAGGCAGGCATGAATCCTTTTTGGCTGTGATGACAACTTCTCCAACTCCCATGTATGGTTGTCTAGGGCCTGAGTCTGTGAGTGAGGCCTGTGGCACTGCATGCAGACATGAATCCTTTTTGGCTGTGATGAGAACTTCTCCAACTCCCATGTATGGTTGTCTTGGGCCTGAATTTGTTATTGTGGCCTGTGGCACTGCTGGCAGACATGAATCTATTTTTGGCTGTGATGAGAACTTCTCCAACTCCCATGTATGGTTGCCATAGGCCTGAAGCTGTAAATGAGGCCTGTGGCGCTGCAGGCAGACATGAATCCTTTATGGCTGTGAGGAGAACTTCAAATACCATAGCATTCCCACCTGACAGCACCCCAACCTCCTATTCCACCTTCTCCTCCAAGTTGCAAAATAATATTGGTTAATTTTCATTTCCCTATCCACATTTGTTTGCAGGGGATTTACCTACATTTTACTGCCTTTTGCAGCACTCTAGCCCTTTCCAGGGCTATTTTACAGCCATTTTAGTGCCCAAAGGTTCGGGTCTCCATTGACTTCAATTGGGTTCGGGGTCAAGTTTCGGGTCAAGTTCGGATCCCAAACCTGAATATTTTTGTGAAGTTCGGCCTAACTTCTCGAACCCGAACATCCAGGTGTCCACTCAACTCTGCTAATTAGTAGAAGAGTGATTGGGGGCTGGTAATTATTTGCACCCCTACCTGTCCATATTCTCATCAGTCAGGTAGAATTTTGAAAAGACAAAGCAGAGGAGGTTGGGTTTGTTTTGTGATGTGCTCTGGAATGATAACGATTGATGCTGAAGAAAGAGGTCATGTGTGATAATCACTTGGTCAGGGAGATATGTTGATGCCATTTCCCAGGATATTGCTATTAAGTTGACTTAGTAATAAAATAGTTGAGCTTAACTCTCGCCACTGGCCAACAATACAAGAGGCGGACCATATTTATAAATCTGTCCCCCAAATTCATTTTTCCCATAAATTTCCAAAGGAAGGACCACTCCACCCTGTCAAACGCCTTTTCCGCATCTAGAGACAGGATGGCGCGGTCCTCCCCCTCCCCAAAGTATACATTCAAGAGGGCTCTCCTAATATTAGTATGGATATGTCGCTGCGGGATGAAACCTGTCTGATCTATATGTATTAAATGATGGATAACCTTCCTTTGCTATAATCTTGTAATCTGTATTGAGTAATGATATTGGTCGGTATGACCAATACCTCCATGTTATCTTTTCCATTCTTTAAGATAAGTGATATTGAGGCCTCTCTCAAAGAGGGGGGCAGAGACCCCTTTTCGAGTGATTTGTTGATAGTTTGTAGAAACCACGGGAATATATCACTCCCGTGTTGTCTGTAAATTTCAAAGGGGAGTCCGTCCCTACCAGGGGCGGAATTCCCTTTTATGCTACCTAAAGTCTCCTGTAATTCTTTAACAGTAATAGGCGCGTTCAACATATCACCTTCCTGCTGAGTCAGTTTTGGTAAGTTGATATTTTCTAGAGATGAATCTATTTCTGCCTAACCTTCATCTAGCTCCGATTGATAAATTTGTGAAAAGTGATTCAGGAAGGCAGATTCAATATCCTCAAAATTATTTGACACTCGAACATGGTCTAGCTGAATCCCTTTGATACTGGTCTGATTTTTTTGGTTCAAAATTATTGAGGCGAGCATCTTCCCAGGTTTCCCTGATTCACAGAATAGCTGACAACCAGAAAAGAACAATCTATGTTGAGCTTTCTTAATAAGAAATTTTTGATAAGTTTTCCTTGCTTCATTTAAGGCCTGCTGAGAGCTATTATTATTTTCTCTTATTATTCTCTCTTCACAACGAGATACTTCCGCCTCTAACACTCTCTCATTTTTATTAAACTCAGATCTTGACCTAGCAATTTTTGCGAAGTAGCTCCCCCGAAAGAACGCCTTAAAGGCGTCCCATACAAAATAAATATGGGTTGAATTCAAATTATCATGACAAAATTGTGATATTTCTTGTTCTATGCCATCTACATCCTTTATTATCTGAATCCAGTGGGGATTTATCCAAAAAATTTTCTGGCATGTATGTTTCTGTCTATTTTCTATGCTCAATAATACAGGTGTATGATCTGAAATTGAGTGCGGTTCGTATTTCATCTTTTTTATTATCCTTATAAATTCTGTGTTTGCCAACGCCATGTCTATTCTCGATGCTGCCGCATACGATCTGCTATAGCAAGAAAAAACAACTTTCTCTCCATATAATTCCCTCCAAACATCTTTGAGGGCCAGTTCTTGGCAGATCCCACGCAAGAACAGTCCCGAGCAACAGTCCCGAGCTACCAGTTTGCGACGCCCCTTTCTTCGGCAGCGGAATTCTATCTTTCTCAGGGTCCATTGTCGCATTAAAATCCCCCATTACTAACATAGGGCAGCCATCTTTCTGATTAATGTATTTAACCAGATTTTCTAGAGTTGTCATTGAAAACGGAGGGGGAACATAAACAAATGCCAAACTACATGTCACACCTTCCCATATTCCGTACAAAAAAATAAATCTTCCACTGATCCAGTGGCTCAAAATCAACTTTATGATGTATATACATGCTTACACCACGAGAGTAGACAGACAGGAAGGAATGATACTCATACTTTGCCCATTTCTTTCTCCTATAGGGGATTTTTTCAGCCGAGTTTTGCGTTTCCAGGAGCCCTATTATTGCTGGCAATTGTTTTTCAACTATATCAATAATTCTTCTCTTAGCTCTGTCCGCCATACCGCGGACGTTCCATGTGAGGATAAGACTCATCATGGAGGTTTAAAGTGTAACCAGATCTTCCCTCTTCTGCCCCTCCTTCTTTCCCCAGCGACAGCAAACGTATGGTCCCCCCCCCTCACCCCCCCTCCCTGAACTATGGGACAATCTTGTCTCATGGGCCTCTTACACGACGCCTCACTCCCCCGACTTATTCTTATACACATATATTATATTATACTACAGTAACTCCTGCTAATATTGCTCCCCAAAAGTCAAACCCTATAGAATTCCTATCCTAAACCCCTGGCTTCCATCCAAGAAAGTGCTTCGTTTTTCGATGATAGAAAGAAAACTGAGTCTTTATATACTACTCTTAATTTTGCTGGGTAGAGCATCGAATATTTTATATTTGCGTCTCTCAACCGTTTTTTAATCTCCCAGAATTCTCGTCTCTTAGCTTGTGTGTCCTTGGAATAGTCCGGATATATTTCAATTCTGTTCTTGTTATACTCAAGATCCGATTTCTCCCTTTTAGCTCTAAGGATCCAATCCCTATCCCTAGAAGATAACATTTTTGCTATAATTGTCCATGGAGGACCTCCCACCAATGTCCAATTTCTAGGGATACAGTGGGCTCGTTCAATGGTGAATAATGTTGAGGGCGGAGAATCTGCCAAAACAGAAGATAGTAGACATTTTTCAATAAATCCCACTGGATCTTCCCCTTCCACTTTCTCTGGAAAGCTAACAAATCGTAGGTTCACTCGCCTTGATCTATCTTCTAAATCAGACAGTTTTTCTTTCAATAATTTTTGTTCCCGACACATGTCATCAATTATTTTTTATTTTTTTTTATTTTCCATGTTCAGATTTTTTATTTGTGCTTCTGTTTCTAAAATTCTCAAGCATGACTTATAGTTATATCATCTCTTATCAGAGAAATGTCTGTTTGTGGTGTCGAAACAGTAATAGTCAACGCCCCCAAAGTTTGATTGGTTTTTTGAACTGTCTCTAAAAGGTCCACTAATTTTTGTTCGATCATATCCATATGTCCAGTGGAATTTTTATTACTGCATGGGTTTTCAGACTCTAAAGCCGCCCTTTCCTCATCTTTTTCTTCCAATGGAGTGGCATGTTTTGCATAGCCCTTGGTTTTTATGGGGAAGTTTTCAAATATTTTTACAGGTTACTCTGCATATTTTTAGCTTCTGGACCTTTAGGAGAAGATGGACTTGTTGATCTCCTGTTTTGTGATTTTGGCGGCATTTTAATTTCTTTAAGGCAGTTATAGGACTGCCTACAAGTATTATAGTCACCTACAATGTAGAATAGTAATTTTTTTTTTTTTTTTAATACTTATAGAAGGTTGATATTGGGGGAGAGCCTAATAGGCATTAACGATTAAGAGTTAAAAGTTAGTGTAGTCCCCAGCTCAAAGTTCTAAACCGATCTTTGTGCCTTGATCCAGATAGGTAAAAAATAATACTTAAAGGGGTTGTACCATTTCAATGATCATATTTCATTTAAATATACATATACCATTAATCATTTCTCCAAATATAAAAGATTAAAAGAATTGTACTATTTTCCCCCAAATTCCATTTTTATCGCAGATTTGTTTGGTAAGGTATCCCATGGATACGGCCACCTATCGCCTGCCGCATCCATGGGCCGCGCTTGCGCACAATAACTTGTGCATGCAGTGTCCGGCCTTTTACTTGTAAATGTGAGTGCGCAAGGCGCCGGGCGGCCGCGCATGCGCAGATCAGTATTCGTTAGATTTGCGTCTCAAATAGTTGCTGTGCAAAAGAATATAGATCTGCGCATGCGCTGCCACGACCGTGCAGATCTATTTTCTTTTGTGCAGCGTCTATTTGAGACGCGAATCTAATGAACACAGATCTGCGCATGCGTGGCCACATTCGCGCATGCGCAGATCTGTGTTCATTAGATTCGCGTCTCAAATAGACGCTGCACAAAAGAATATAGGTCACGGCAGCGCATGCGCAGATCTATATTCTTTTGTGCAGCAACTATTTGAGACGCGAATCTAACGAATACTGATCTGCGCATGCGCGGCCGCCCGGCACCGTGCCCACTCACATTTACAATGAGAGGCCTTTACAAGGAGTGTGAAGTCATAAGGGGGCAGGGCCAGCCTTCACTCAAACTGCCTAAGCCCGCCCAGCCTTACCAGCAGGAATCCAGGAAGTGAACAGCAGAGCAGGCAGCAGGTAAGGACGAACTAGCAAGATGGGAATACCCCTTTAACAGTATATGTATATAAGGGGAAGCTTGATAGGGATTGCTGACTTTTTAGAGAAACAAACAAATTTGTTAGTTAATTAATATAGCTCCCCTTTTCCAAGTTTTAAATAAAGCCTTTGTGCCTTTATCCGGATAGATTAGACATACCACTTTAGCAGTATATATAGGGGTACTTGAGAGAGATTGCTGGCTTTGCCCTAAAGAACCCAAAGATGTTAGTTGATTGATATAGTTCCCCAGCTCAAAGTTCTGAACAAGTCTTTATGCCTCTATTCACATAAGACTATAAGGCCACTTTAGTGATGTTTAAGTATAGGAAGAGGCTTAATAGAACTTGCTGACTTTGCAGTAAAAAAGACTGAGTTAGTTAGTCAGTTTAAAGTTGTTACTCAAAGGTCTCTATGCGTTATATGCAACTTGCCCTTTCCTCGATGTAGCCGGTGGGTTCAGGACACCAGGACAGGATAGAATAGCCAGATACCAGGGCCCACCCCCCTTGATGGCACATCAGCGGCTCACAGACAGCATCACTCAGGCGTTCTGGACCTGGATCCCAGCGGCAACCGGCAACCAGATGGTGTCTCACGTCCCACCTGTACTGCGGATGGACTGCATGCAGACCAGCGTCTCCACCATCTCCCGCAGGACCTTCTCTCCCGTCCTGCAGCCGTGCTTCCGCCCCCAATACATTCGGGTCTGAGAGACACCACCGGCACTGCTGATAGCGCTCGCACCAGGGGCTCCCAGCCCAGGACTCCAACAGGCCTCAGCGCGCACCAAAATAAGCTGCCAAACGGTGCTTGAGTGCCTTGGGGATGCAGATGCTAGGAAGTCAGGCAAAGCAGGAGAGCAGCATACATAAGCGCAGAGTAGGGAGGTGGGAGCTCACGGCACGCCTACGTCTTCACATCATGCCGTGACGCTTTAATGTCCCCTGACTGTGCAGACGACCCGCCTATTTATGAATATTAATTATTGATATTTGCATAAATATTAATAATTAATATTCCCCCTTTACACTCCTATCTGACCTTAATTTACTGTACTTACATTCTAATTTCTTATCTCTTCAACCGCACCACCCTCCTAGTCCATAAACTAGCACACCATTGTAGGAAACTTAAATATTTTTGTATTCACATACCCTCTGACTTTGTTTTACCACTCTTTACGATGCTTTCATTTCATGACAATGACATATGGAGTCATTTATTAAACTGGTTTAAAGTAGAACTGGCTTAGTTGCCCATAGCAACCAATACGATTCCACTTTTCATTTCTGACAGCTCCTTTGGGAAATAAAAAGTGGAATCTGATGGGTTGGGATGGGCAACTAAACCTGTTCTACTTTACACCAATTTGATAAATGACCCAATAGTCTCAGATTTCTATAACACCACAATTACTTCAGCTCTTGACTCCATCACCTCACACATACAGTAAGACTCAATGACTCAAAATAACAGACTAATCAGGCAAAATAAACTATGGACATGTCCATTGTTGCATAACAATGCAGGAAGAAAATACTTCCTTCAAACAATACTTTATTATATAGGGTAAAAACAAGCATTTGCACTCACCACTACAACCCAAAACTATTATTTAAGTTTTAAATATCTACTCCATCCTTCATTTGAACAGCCACAATTTGACTTCTCACTCAAACACTTGAAACCACTATAACTAAAGATACTAATGAGCTTCTAAATTCAAAACAGCATTGCTCTCTTTCTACATCTGTCCACTGCCTTTGATACAGTTGACTAGTCCACTCTTTACAAATATCCTCATCCTTCGGCATCACAGACCTGACCTTCTCCAGGATCTTCTTATACCTCACCAACCTAATGTTTTGTTTCTTCCACTCACACATCTCCTCCTACTCATCTTTCCCTTTCTGTTGGAGTCCCTCAAAGTTCCGTCCTAGGACTTATTCTTTTATTCGCCATTTACATCTTCTACTTGTATGAGAAGTAAAATTAAAGCAAGTTAAGACCAGTTTAAATGATTTTTTTTAGTCCTACCTAATTACATTCTTTTAGTACAAAATGTTATAAAATATTAAAATCTTCTAGAAAAAATAAATAAAGTATAAATCTTTATTTATAACAGAGGGAGAGTGAGTTGTTAATGTGGATATATACCATAGACGGTGGTTTGATATCCCCTATATTTATATAGTGTTAATATTTAATTATTGACACTATGTCTGGTCTATATCACACTTGAAGTTTTGAGTTGTTTTCCATGGGTGCTTTTAAATTTTCTGTACAGCGGTATTAAAAATTTAGACTTATTTTTTGGGAACTTGCATTTCTTATTACATACACATAGAAGAGTATATGTCAGTGTAATAGATCATTGATGCCATTGTGTTTTTTAATTTTCTGACATCTAATACAACTTTGTGTTTTTATTGGTTAATATATCAGTTTAAATAAAGTGTCTGTGCTTTTGGATAAACTTCCTGGGGGATTGCTATTAGCAACGGACCACATGTGCAGGACTTGTTCCCCCAGTTAGGAATGCGCAACAGCATTTGGGGTTTAAGCATTTTTCTGCCTTTTTAGACCACTTTTTTGTGTAGGATGTTTGTGTGGCACATGTGGTCCACTGTGGGCATTCTCCATTGTATACATTTTTGCTGGGGATTGCTGTTAGCAACGGATTACATAAAACATAGTAACAGTACATAAGGCCGAAAAAAGACATTTGTCCATCCAGTTCGGCCTGTCATCCTGCAAGTTGATCATGAGGAAGGCAAAAAAAAAAAAAACTGGGAGGTAGAAGCCAATTTTCCCCACTTAAGGCCTCATGAACACTACCGTAGGTGTTTTTCTGTCCTCAAAACACGGAAGCTGCTCCGCGTTCTGTTCGCAGCCCATTGTAGAAATCCCTATTCGTGTCAGCAAAATGGAAAAGAATAGGACATGCTCTATTTTTTTGCGGGGCCACGGAACAGAGCAAAGGACGGAGTGCTGTCCGCATCTTTTGTGGCCCCATTGAAGTGAATGGGTCCGCGCCCACGTCCGTGTGCATGAGGCCTAAGGGGAATAAAAAATTCCTTTCCGACTCCAATCAGGCAATCAGAATAACTCCCTGGATCAACGACCCATCTCTAGTAGCTATAGCCTGTAATATTATTACACTCCAGAAATACATCCAGGCCCCTCTTGAACACCTTTATTGTACTCACCATCATCACCTTCTCAGGCAGAGAGTTCCATAGTTTCACTACACTTACTGTAAAGAATCCTCTTTTATGTTTGTGTACAAACCTTCTTTCCTCCAGACGCAGAGGATGTCCCCTCATCACAGTCACGGGGATAAATAGACGATGGGAGAGATCTCTGTACTGACCCCTGATATATTTATACATAGTAGTTATATCTCCCCTCAGTCGTCTTTTTTCTAAAGTGAATAATCCTAATTTTGATAATCTTTCAGGGTACTGTAGTTGCCCCATTCCAGTTATTACTTTAGTTGCCCTCCTCTGAACCCTCTCCAGCTCTGCTATGTCTGCCTTGTTCACAGGAGCCCAGAACTGTACACAGTACTCCATGTGTGATCTGACTATGAGGACTATGTTCTCATCACGGGCGTCTATGCCCCTTTTGATGCAACCCATTATCTTATTGGCCTGGGAGGAAGCTGCCTGACACTGATTTTTACAGCTTAGTTTGCTGTTTATTAAAATTCCTAGTTCCTTTTCCATGTCAGTGTTACCCAGTGTTTTACCATTTAGTATGTACATGTGAAGGATTTGCTCCCCCGGATAGAAGTGCGCTACAGCACATGGGGTTTGGAGCATTTCCTGCTTAGTAAGACCACTTTATTCTGTGAATTTGTTTGTTTATAGATGACTGGAGGTGTCGCAACTCCAGGTCTGAATGTGCCTGATTTTGATCCAATGAGGTAACATTCAGGTGCGTCTATTTGTCCTGCATCACATGATTCAATGATAGGTGGGACTCACAGCCTCCTCCCTCCTCCCATTGTTAGTGTGATTCTACGCTGGAGGTAACTGGGGGTCAGCTGGCTGTGTGTCGGACTCTATGCCCCTATCAGTGATTGCTCATATAGCATAGGTAGGTTAGCGTTAGGTCCCGTGCCACTTTGAGAGACCTTGATGAGGTGCGCAGGCTCCGGTATCTTCTTGATATAAGAATATATTGGCAAAAGTCTTATTTTAATACCAGTGTGAGGGTTTATCCATATATTGTCAATTGCATTCACCACTGCAGTGCACTAATTCTTTGTCCATTTTGTGATTTAGATGAACTTCCTGGTGTACTAATTGCTAAAGAGGCATAGTCATGTAGAACAACTGAACACAGTAAAAGCTTTTATTTAACTTATTAAAACCCAGCACAGATGCTGTGGTAGACATTAAATGAGCAGTTCTTTAACCTCTTAAGGACGAAGGGCGTACATGTACGCCCTTCGTCCGCACTTTAAAGATGGCGCCCGCTCCCGCACGGAGCGGGCGCCCGAGCTGCGGGTAAAAGCTTGATTCATCAAGCTGACACCCGCAGCTCATGTCCGCGACCGGCAGCGATGCCGATCGCGGACATTTAACCCCTCAGATGCCGTGGTCAATCCTGACCACGGCATCTGATCGCGCAAAAACCGAAAGTTTCACTTTCGGTTTTTGCTCCGGCTCCCCTGATGGCCACTAGTGTTGAGCGCGAATATTCGAATAGCGAATTTAAATCGCGAATATCGGCACTTCGCTAATTCGCGAATATTTCGAATATAATGCTATATATTCGCAAATTCGAATATTCGCTTTTTTTTTTTTTTTTTAAAGTTGTTCCCTCCCACTTCCCAAAAGCATTTATTCTTACATGTCCGAGGACTCCATGCTCCCCTCCCGCTCCAGTCAGTGCCCGTCTGCCGAGTGCCAACTTCCTCTGCGCATGGAGCGTCCCCATCACCATGGGAACGCCTCCATGCTAGAATGTACTGTCGGATTTGAGAATCACGGTTATCTAGACCATGGTAAAAGTTGGATGCGCAATGCGAGTAAACTTACTAAAATCACTCGCATTGCGCGTCCAACTTTGTGTATAGTCAAAATCCTAATGGTAGGGCGAGGGTACTTGGGTTGCGAGAATTAACGAATATACAGAATATAGCGCTATATTCGTATTCGTTATATTCGTTAAATCTAGCAAGCAAGGCAACTAAGTTGGATGCGCAATGCGAGTAATTTACGTAAGTTTACTCGCATTGCGCATCCAACTAAGCGTGGAGATAGGCTTTAGGCATTACTATTGCCAATCGGAAAGTTGTCTAAGTTGGATGCGCAATGCGAGTAAACTTACTTAAATTACTCGCATTGCGCATCCAACTTAGAGCGTGGAATAGGCTTTAGGCATAGGCGGCGGCAACTACTATTGCCAATCGGAAAGTTGTCTAAGTTGGATGCGCAATGCGAGTAAACTTACTTAAATTACTCGCATTGCGCATCCAACTTAGAGCGTGGAATAGGCTTTAGGCATAGGCGGCGGCAACTACTATTGCCAATCGGAAAGTTGTCTAAGTTGGATGCGCAATGCGAGTAAACTTACTTAAATTACTCGCATTGCGCATCCAACTTATTTCTGTGTATAGGCAACATTCCTATTGGTTGTTTGCTAGACTTAACGAATATAGAGAATATCGCTATATTCGTATTCGTCATATTCGTTTATTCTAGCAAGCCAACCATTGTTAGGACGTTGCCTATACACAGAACTAAGTTGGATGCGCAATGCGAGTAATTTGAGTAAGTTTACTCGCATTGCGCATCTAACTACAGCGAGTATATTGTCAATAATCCTTCATTCCATCAAGACAACCAATAGGAAGTTGGCTAAGTTGCATTCGCAATATGCACATGGTGTTTCTATCGCGAGAATCGTCATTGAAATATTCGTGTGAGCCTATACGGGCGTGGCTTTGTCTTGCGAGTTTGTTGACAGGAGGAAGGTTGAATCGCAGTGCATTACTCGTGTGTGACGCGCATGAAAATGGTCTCAAGCAATTTTAAAGAAGTCGAGGAAGATCTCCTGATTACTGTAAGTAATTCCACATTACAGCACTGTATTACATATCACAGGCTTGTTATTCCAATGTATTTATACAAATTCTCATTTTTCTTGCTTCAGGGCATATTAACCCTGTCAAAGCCAGAGTTTTTTTGTTAGCCTCTTATTTCGCTCACTGCCTTCAAAGAGCCATCACTTTTTATTTGCCTGTTCACATAGCCATATGAGGGCTTGTTTTTGCGGGACAAGTTGTACTTTCTAACTCCGCCATTTAATATTGCATAAGATGTATTGGGAAGCCAAACAAAATGCAAAATGTCCAAAAATTGCAAAATAAAAGCAATGCCACGCCATTTTTACGGGTTTGTAACCCCTTAAGGACACATGACACAACGGTACATCATGTATAGTTCCGATCACCGCTACGCGGCGGGCAGTGATCAGAACTGGGTGCCTGCTGAAATCAATCAGCAGGCACCTTGGGACTAATGTGCCGGGGGTCAATTCAGACCTGCGGTTTGCGGCTTTTGCGTGTAATTGGGCGGCGGGTGCGGTGGCTATCGGGTCACCGTGCTGCTGTAATGGGGACCCGATAGCAGGGAAGGCCTGCGTCCGCATATCTACATAGACAGTGGTCTACTTTTGCTACCAACACGCCCATTTTCCAAACAGTCCTCAGAGCGGTATCAGTCTGATGAAGGCCGTATTGTGGCCGAAACGTCACACGCATGTATATGATTTACCGCACTTCTGATTAAAAGAAACTTATCTTCAACGCATAAACTGGAGTTTATTTCCTTCTTGATACTAAGGGGTGGGAACCCGACCTCCAGTAGCGCACCTCCAAAGAGTGCCACAACCGCCAGATGACGTACAGCTATGTCATTGGGCGTGAAGGGAGTTAATGATAGGTGCACTAAGTACTGTTAAGACATCACACCACTATGTCTGGTAGCATGTATGTATGGACACATTGGACAGCTGAGAAACATCTCTCATATGCACAATGCACATCCATTTTCCTGCCTCACAGTGCATACCCCACATCGTATACTCCACACCGTATACCCCACAGTGTATATCCCTCCACACACACACATAGTCTTTGGATTCTAATATGCGTCTGGTTGGTTAGGAGAAGTAATGTTTGACCGCCATTATTTGCTGGTTCATTTAGCGTTACCCAGGGTGCACCATGTGGAGCGGACCAGCTGTACACCCCATACTGTACCGTTACCTCACTAGACGGGTACATCTCTCCTCAGATGGCCAATATCCGATTGCTCATACTACACACACATACAATTTAAATATAATTCGATTGTATAACTGTAACGTTAAATCTAATGTTTTACTTTCAAACACTGAAACATTTTTTGTTGTGTTGAGATGATGACATTCATTTCTAATACTTTTATTTGACAAATTTGGGATTATATGGTTGCATTTTTATCCTGCAGCGAATGCTTGAGATGAAGTATGACACCACCAGGTCCCGCGTGGACAAGCAGCGGATCCTGAGGAGGATCGGTTATGAGCTATACCGTGACCACAATGTCACACACAAGCGGATGGCCATTATAAAAAAGTGGTCCGACCTGAAGAGGAGACACCAGGAGCGGATCACTGAGATACGGAACAAAATCTGCCCAGGTACAATGCTTACATGACTCTTGTATCTTTCAGCAACACTCTGTAATGTATAGGTACAGTTATGCTTTACGAGGTTTTAATAACTTAAGAAAATTTTGCCATTATAGGTGATCCCGTCCCCTCAGTCCGCCGCAGGCCTTCAAAAAAGGCAGTGGTGGTGGAGGAGGAGGTGTCGGAGGAGGAGGAGCAGGAGCAGGCAGGACCCTCTGCCCCTACCCCACAGCATGAGGATGCCGGACCCTCAGACCATCCCGGTTCTCATGAGGAGAATGAGGAGGAGGAGGAGCTGGTGACCACCCCCGCCAGGAGGGTAAATAATATGTGTTGTGGGTGTTTTAACTCAGTCACTGGTGTCAGTTTCTTCCAGAAAACCATAACAAACATGTTAAATCTTTATCCTTTAACCCCTTCATGCTTTCTGACATAACTGTACGACCAAATAACAAGTGACTTGCTGCATTTTGATGTACGGCCACGCCCAAACTGCTCCTGGGGCTGTGACACTATAAAGTGTCACAGCCCCGAGATCACAACTCCCCAGGAGCAGACACAAGTGGTAAGCCGGCAAGGGACCAATCAGAGTGTTCCCTTGCTAGTAAGCACTCTGATTGTTTTGTCTCTGCAGACTAACCAATCGTAGCGCAGCACTTTAAAAAAGCCTGTTTCAGGCCAGCGACATCTATGTGGTTGAGAGGAAGAAAGCTCCCTCTCTCTTCCATCTTGCCGTTGCTGCTTCACAGCGGCAAGATGGTTTCCATGGCACCCGGACGCCTTACAAATGGCGTCCTAGTTGCTCATTTACCTAAGGCCGATCAGACCCTGAGGTCTGATCAGCCTTAGTGTAAGTGTGGCACTGACTATACAGTGTATTACAATAGACTATGCAGATGGTTTTTGATAAAAGAAAATAGATACATAAAACAAAATTTAAAAAATTGAAAGACAAAAAAGACTAAAAATTTTTTTTAAAGAAGAATAAATTAGAAATCGTCTTCTCATATATATTCATTTATGTAATCTAAAAATTACATAAATAATATAGTGCACATAATTGGTATAGCCGCATCCGTAAAAAGCAGCTCTATAACAATATAGCGTGTTCTTACCCCTTTGGCAAATCCCATACAAATATTTTCTTTTTAAAACTGTCAAAAACAGACATATTTTATACAGTATACATATTTTGTAACGTTCCATGACATAAATTCCAAACCCAAGCGATCAAAAAGACGTATGCACCCCAAAATAGTACCAATCAAACAGTCAACTGATCCCACAAATATTTTAAATAAAATACTCTATTGAAATATTCCTAAGTAAAGAACTATATAACTGATTGTGATTTTAATGGCCAGCTCCTTTATACACTAATCAATAAAAGTTATTTAATCTGATTTTTAATATATTATTTTTTTGTACAGTAATAAAAGACATGAAAAAAAAATAATATTGCTGCAGCGGGAGCACTCCAGGCGGATGAGGGCTTTGCAGCTGAAGATCAGCCAAGAAATGAAGGCCATGGAGGAGTGGCATCAGAAGGCCATAACGGAGCTGATCAACCAGCATGATGTCCTGAAAGCCCTGCCTTAGTTTTATTTAATTTTTATTTTATGTTTCTTTAAACAATTTTTTTTATTTTATTTATAAAGTTTGGTTTGGTTTTAAATCATTTTTGGTTTTCTGTTTTATTTTAACAACTCTGGTTACATTAAGGCAATTTTTTCCATCCAAAACTCATCAGTATGATGACATACAGCAACCGCAGGTACATGGAAATTTGGTAGTATAAGGCCTACACAGAACTCATAGTGGTGAGGATAATAGCAGCAGTCTTTGTTAATGGTGGGGCCTTAGAATAAATAAAGTTATCAGTAAGAATTACACCATAACATAACATTATAAAAAACTGAAATCACGCGTTATAACTCAGAAAAAACTATTTATTAACAAAATAAAAAAGGCCTCTATGGGAACATTGTGAGTTGGGAAAGTAGCTCCTCCATTTTCTGCATCCCTTTACGGTGCTTTTGGCCATCTCCTAGCTGATGATGACCCGGCATTGCCCTTTAAGAGTGACCACCCCTTTAAGAGAGACATGTACTTAAAAAATAAAGTATGCAAAGTAATATTCTTGCATTGGGGTATATGCAACTTAGGCCTCTTTCACACTTGCCTTGTGAGGATCCGGCGTGCACTTCCGTCGCAAGAAATGCCCGCCGGATCCGTCACAACGCAAGACAACAGAAAGCATTGGAATACTGATCAATCTTCAATATGCTTTTAGGTAACCATGGCAGCCAGGACTCTACTAAAGTCCCGGCTGCCATAGTAAGTAGTGGGGAGCCGGGGAGCAGATACTTACAGTCCGTGCGGCTCCCGGGTGCTCCACAATGACGTCAGAGAGCCATACGCGCATGGATCATGTGATCCATGCTCATGGAGCGCTCTGACATCATTCATTGTGGAGGGCCCCGGGACTCGGGAGCCGCACAGATGGTAAGTATACTTCTCCCTGCCTCCCCACTACGCTTTACCATGGCAGCCGGGACTTTAGCGTCCTGGCTGCTATGGTGACCATTCACAAAAGCTAAGCGTCGGATCCGGCGATGTGCCTAAATGACGTTTAGCTTAAAGCCGGATCTGGATAAATGCTTTTCAATGGCCATTAATTCGGATCCTTCTTTCGGCATGCCTTCAGGATTTGGGTCCGGAGAAAAATCTGCATCATGCTCCAGATTTTGCTACGGCAAAAAAGTCTCAGTACTGAGCGGAAGATATCCAGACGCATCCTGAGCGGATTTCTCTCCATTCAGGATGCATTGGGATTATCCTGATCAGTATCTTTCCGTCCTAGAGCCCCGAGGACGGAACTCTAGAGACAGAAAGATAAAACGCCAGTGTGAAAGAGCCCTTACTTCACTATTGTTTGGCTATGGCTATCTAGAACTAACAAAAATTTAGGAACCCAGCTCTGTTTAATTCGCAATGCGAGTATATGTTCGCATTGCGAATTCAACTTAGAACTGGGTTCCTAATGATTGTATTGCTAAAATATAACGAAGATTGGGAATTCAGTCTTCGTAAAGTTATGTCGCAATGCGAGTAATACAGGTTATATTAATCGCATTGCGAATTCAACTTAGAACTGGGTTCCTAATGGTTGTATTGCTAAAATATAACGAAGATTGGGAATTCAGTCTTCGTAAAGTTATAGTCGCAATGCGAGTAATACAGGTTATATTAATCGCATTGCGAATTCAACTTAGAACTGGGTTCCTAATGGTTGTATTGCTAAAATATAACGGAGATTGGGAATTCAGTCTTCGTAAAAGTTGTGATCGCAATGCGAGTAATACAGGTTATATTAATCGCATTGCGAATTGAACTTAGAGCTGGGTTCCTAATGGTTGTATTGCTAGAATATAACGAAGATTGAGAACATAGCGCTATATTCTCAATCTTCAATTATATTCTAGCAATACAACCATTAGGAACTCCGCTCTAAGATGGAATCGTAATGCGAATACTTTAAGTTAAATTAATCGCATTGCGATTTCAACTTAGCACTGCTGCTATATTCCATATTCGTTAACTTCGTTAATTCTAGCAAGCTGACCCATTATAAACCCAGCTCCAAGTTGAAATCGCAATGCGATTAATATAACTTGAATTAATCGCATTGCGATTTCAACGTAATTCCTCAAATCCGACAGTACATTTTTAGTATATGGAGACGTTCCCATGGTGATGGGGACGCTCCATGAGCACAGAAGTTATGGTTGGCTTGGTAGAATTAGCGAGGATGACGAATATGACGAATGTATTCGTCATATTCCTCAAAAGCGAAGATAACGGAGTATTCTACATCTTCGTTTAGCAACCTATTCGTCAACTTCGCTAATTCTAGCAATCAAATAGGAAGGTTGACTTGCCAGACAGCTGTGTTAAATTCGCTATGCGATTTTTTATTATTTTTTTAATAAATAGAATACTTATAATAATTTTATCAAGTAATATAATTATTGTATTAAAAAAAAAAAAAATCGCATAGCGAATTAACACAGCTGTCTGTAAGTCAACCTTCCTATTTGATTGCTAGAATTAGCGAGGTTGACGAATAGGTAGCTAAAACGAAGATGTAGAATACTTCGTTATCTTCGTTTTGAGGAATAGACGAATACATTCGTCATATTCGTCATCCTCGCTAATTCTAGATATGAAACCAATAGGAAAGTAGCCTTAAGTTAAAATCGCAATATGCGATTATTTAAATCGCATGTTAATCGCGATAACTAGAAAAAATGCCGAATATTCGATTTCGACGAATATGAAACGAATATTCATTCGAATATTCGCGAATTTCGTCGAAATCGAATATGGCACCTGCCGCTCATCACTAATGGCCACAAGGGGGAGCCGGAGCATGCATGTAGTACCCTAGGTTTCTGTGAATGAAACCTAGGGTACTACACAGTATTCCTATGGAGCCTATGACTGTAATAGGCTCCATAGGAAATATGCGATTTTCTCATATATTCCAATGCTATTGCATTGGAATATATGAGAATAGCAATCTGATGATTGCATCTTATAGTTCCCTATGGGAACTATAAGAAAGTGGTAAAAAAAAAAAAAAAAAAAGTTTAAAAAATAAAAATTAAATAAAAAAAATATAAAAATTCAAATCACCCCCTTTCCCCAAAATGAAAATAAAATAAATAAAAAAATAAAAATTACACATAATGGGTGTCGCAATGTGCGAAAACGCCCATACTATAATAATATTAAAAATATTCACCATACGGTAAACATAAAACGGAAGAAAGCGTCCAAATGGCTAATTCGCCATTTTTGGACGCTTCATTTCCTAAAAAAATGAATAAAAAGTGATCAAAACATCATACGCACCCCATAATGGTATCAATTAAAAGTTCAGATTGCCCCGCAAAAATGAGCCCCTACACTGCTCCATACGCATAATTACAAAAAGTTATAGGGGGTCAAAACATGGCGACAAAAAATAAAATAAAAAAATTCCCACTTTAAATTTTTTTCACTATCAAAACGCAAGAAAAACTATACATATTAGGTATTGCCGGATTCGTACTGACCTGAAGAATAAAATTAACCAGTCAGTTTTATCGCAAATCGAACGTTGTAATTTAAAAACCCGTAAAACTGTGGTGAAATTGCTTTTTTTTTGCAATTTCACCCCATTTGGAATTTTTTTCCCGTTTCCCACTACATCACATGCAAAAATAAATGGTAGCGTTAAAAAGTACAACTTGTCCCGCAAAAAATAAGCCGTCATATGGCTATGTGAGCGGAAATATAAAAATGTTATGGCTTTTGGAAGGCAGGGAGCGCAAAACAAAAACGCAAAAATCCCAAAACCCCCGGTCCTTAAGGGGTTAACTAAATATTAAGCCCAGGCCAAAGGGTGCAAAAAGTAAGGTGCCATAAAGGAGAAGGAAGCAATGTATGGATTATATAAAAAAAAATAACATTACTCTGTGACATGTACTTCATTAGTAGGACTGTAATTGAAATTTATATTTGCATGACCATTGCACTTACCAGGATGGATATGTGTGGGTAACCTATTCTTTGTAAGCCCATTTATTCCCACTGTAATGCAAAATATTAGTGATTAAAATCTGAATGTAAATTAATAAGCACATTGGATAACTAGATTGCAATTCTGTTGACTTTGTTTAATGACATTTGATTCAACATTTATCCATATAGATTTATTTTTTAAGTCAAAAACAGAAACAATGTGGCTGAAAAAGAAGGATTTCAAGGGGAGTTTACACTCAAAGGTAATATTATACAAAGCAATGCTTAACAAAAAGGCATGTTGGCTGCTAAGCCTTCTAGGCACTTACTGCAGGACAAACAGCTGGTCAGTATAGAAACTGGCCAAAAAGGGTTCCCAGGTGGCATAAGATTGTGTTACCATCACCAATGTTGTCAGTAGCATCTAAATTTCCCATTGATCACATGCTATTCAATATACAATGCACACATTTCATGTATCCCATCAGCGTCCTATTGTTTCTAACACCAAGCCAACATTCATGCAATTATTTTAGTCGCAATCTCCTTCAGTTAATGAGCCAAAATGAATATGATATATGGAAAAGAGTGAAAATATGGCCAGTTTCTGGACTGCTTCCAAAGAATTTCTTGCTTGCCAACATGTAGTATTCTTTCCATTCAGATTAGAGTTAATGTGAGAAACATGGTAAAATAAAGCTACTTTTTCCACTAAATTCCAAAAGTAGTATTTTATTCGAAACACCAAAGCTTATGCTGCATATTTTCATCAGTTCTAAAAAATAAGTCTAGTATTAATAAATGTAAATACAGTGGCAATAATAGTGTTAACTGTAAAACACTGAGAATAGCCTTTGGTTTTATATTGCAAACATACTAACAAACATAAGTGCCCCCATATACCAGTTTATAGTGTAGTTGAAGATCTCACACATTGCTAACAACATACAGTAAATCCTCAAAATGCGCATTTTAGGCTACTTTCACACTCGCGTTTGGCACTCGCGTTTGGTGCGGATCCGTCATGGATCTGCACAAACGCATCCGTTCAGAACAGATCCGTTTGTATTATCTTTAACATAGCCAAAACGGATCTGTCTTGAACACCATTGAAAGTCAATAGGGGACGGATCTGTTTTCAATTGTGTCATATTGTACCAGTGAAGACGGATCCATTCACATTGACTTACATTGTGTGCCAGGACAGATGCGTTTGGCTCAGTTTCGTCAGACGGACACCAAAACGCAAGCAGCGTTTTGGTGTCCACCTCCAAAGCGGAATGTAGAAGGAACGGAGCCAAACTGAGCCAAACTGATGCATTCTGAGCAGTTCCTTATCAATTCAGAATGCATTAAGGGCAAAACTGATCCGTTTTGGACCGCTTGTGAGAGCGCTGAATCTGGATCTAACAAATGGAAACCAAAATGCCAGTGTGAAATTAGCCTTACAGTCAGGTATTGTGATGTACAATTAGAAATTTTGAAGTATATTAAAGTTTTAACAATTTTTAAAAAATATAATACATAATTAACTTTTAATGAAATATAATAGTATTATAGTAGATTATCAGTTTCCTAAAACTACAACTATTATTATTATTATTATAATAATTTCAGTAAGAATTAATTTTAGTCTTTAAAGGGAATGTGTCATTAGAAAATGACCTGCTGTTTAAATCACTTTTTTAATTTTTAACATATTTTAAAATAATTTTTGATGATGTTATTTTTAATTACCCATGACACTTTTTATATTTAAACTAAAACCAAAACTCCAGCAGTTTTTGCGCTGGCCTCTATTGCTAATAATTTGTGCCACTTCTTGGTTTGCACAGATCACTTTATTGCAGTTAGCTGCGTGTGATGATTAGTGATGAGCGGCATAGGCAATATTAGAATTTTTGACCGAATATTCGCCATAAATTAGCAAACTCGCGAATTCGTGATCTCCAGTAATTATTTATTTGATTCCGAAAATCGTCAATGTAATATATTTGTGATAACATTTTGCAATTAGAATATTCGCGATCAACACTAAGGGGTATAGCAACTTCCCTATTGGTTGCTACGGATGTTGCTAAGTGCCGATATTTGCAATAGATTCGTGATTAGAATATTTGCGATCAACACTACTCGCGAATACAAATATATAGCACTATATTCTAAATATTCGCGAATTCTCGAAGTGGCGATATTCGCGATTAAAATTCACAACTCGAATATTCGCGCTCAACACTAGAAATGATATCATCTCTGTGTATAGACAAAACAGGATCCACCATTCACAATAAGAGATTGTCAAAGCTTATCTGTTCTTTCCTTGTTCAATGACCTCTTCAAAGGTCACAGAGCATACCTAGAAAACTCTTCCATAGAAGTCAATGAGGTCTTCTCCTGACCATTGCGTCTATAGATCATGGGGCTGCCATAGAGCAATTTTCTTAATGCTTTCTAAATGCTGTTAAGTACAGTTCCAGAAAGATGGCAGCCCCATAATCATATTCAGGAAAAAAAATAAAAAAGTCTACAATCAGAAAAAAAAACAGATTAGAAAGAAAGGATATGTGCTACTATCTGATTTTAACTGGCAGATCAACATTTTGGTGACACATTTCCTTTAATTATTATTGGAAGTTGAGTTTAGAATTGAGTTGAGTTACAATATGAAACTGTAGGTTAAGGGTTGAACATAGTTTTATTTATTTTTTTAAACCTTCTTGAAACTAAGTTCTAATAATATATGTATCTCCTTGTTATAGCTGGTCGTGTGTGTGTGTTAAAGGCAGTAAATTAAACCTTCTTGCCACTATTTCCAATGGTGTTTATCTGCAACATATTCATACAGTATATTACCATGAAGATGATTGGTATAAAGTCATATTAGAAATATAAAAATGTCGCACCAGGGAATTAAGGGCCGTGGAGTGGTGCTCCTATACCGATCGATAATGCCCAATCGATAGAAAATAAAAGTGGAGATAATTTGGGTAGGGCACACACCTATATTTGGGTCACATGTACCAAGCACAATTATGTAAAAACAATAATTTTATTAAAAATACAAAAAAATCTACGCAATATGTGCAGGTGCAAAATTGAAACGATGGTATCATGTAAACACAACACTCAAGGACATAGGTTATTATAGAGTGAAACACAGATTAATCTATCAAGAGATGCAGTTAAGTGCTTCGACTATATGGCCATCAGTCCATTAAATAGTGGAAAATAAAGGTTGTCCGTTTGTATGTTCGTGTATTTTCCACTATTGGTACTAAATCGATATAGAGTTCATAATTCCCCTAAAAATTGCTCCAAAATAAGTGAATTGATCAGGATCCAGATCCAAATATGATAAGTTCAAGCTGACAGTGCAGCAAATAACTGTATTGCCCACAATGTAAACCAGTTGTAAAATTGGAGCGGCGTCCCGCTCTGTGAATTGCAGCGGCGTCCCGCTGTTTAGAAAGTGATCGCTATTCCGCCCACAATCCGAGTAACAAACGGTCTTACCGTAGTCTGATGAAATGGTACTTGTGTCTCCCACCTTCAGGTTAGATGATATAGGTATCGGGAGTCTTCCCCAGTACAGCGTGTCCATGCCGGTGTTCTAAAGCACGAGGACCGGTGATGTCATGTCGGTATCTTCTCTGTGCCAGACGCCGTAGTTCGCACGGTGTATTAGTAGAGTAGTCAAAATGGCAGGTACCAAGATGAATTTCCTCAAAGTCTCAGATGGGCATACTTAGGGCCGTGGATCCAGCATATGGGGGTCAGTTTACCAGACGCGTTTCGGGGTATACTTGTTTCACCCCTTCCTACCTTTTGACTACTCTACTAATACACCGCGCGAACCATGGCGTCTGGCACAGAGAAGATACCGACATGACATCACCGGTCCTCGTGCTTTAGAACGCCGGCGTGGACACGCTGTACTGGGGCAGACTCCCGATACCTATATCATCTAACCTGAAGGTAGGAGACACAAGTACCATTTCATCAGACTACGGTAAGACCGTTTGTTACTCGGATTGTGGGAGGAATAGCGATCACTTTCAAAACAGCGGGACGCCGCTGCAATTCACAGAGTGGGACGCCGCTCCAATTTTACAACTGGTTTACATTGTGGGCAATACAGTTATTTGCTGCACTGTCAGCTTGAATTTATCATATTTGGATCTGGATCCTGATCAATTCACTTATTTTGGAGCAATTTTTAGGGAAATTATGAACTCTATATCGATTTAGTACCAATAGTGGAAAATACACCAACATACAAACGGACAACCTTTATTTTCCACTATTTAATGGACTGATGGCCATATAGTCGAAGCACTCAACTGCATCTCTTGATAGAATAATCTGTGTTTCACTCTATAATAACCTATGTCCTTGAGTGTTGTGTTTACATGATACCATCGTTTCAATTTTGCACCTACACATATTGCGTATATTTTTTTACATAATTGTGCTTGGTACATGTGACCCAAATATAGGTGTGTGCCCTACCCAAATTATCTCCATAAAGTCATATTATCTTGTATTGTAACCACCGAACAATTGTTTTGGCAAAAATAAATTATTTAAGCAGTTTTCTCAGAACTCTTTTGATATTCAGTCTTTGTATTTCAAATTGTGCTTTGGCAGTATATATTACAGCAGGCAAAGGCTGACTCTTTGTTTGCAAAGAGCTTGCAAAGAAATTGTACTCTAACTACATGAATGTCGCCTGACCCTATTAACTATAATGGAGACCATCAGAGATCCATCCAGAACCTGGCAAATATACTAAGAATCGGCTGGACTAAAACCCATCCACAGGAAAGGTGATAAATGTTTAATTGCTGAGGTTCTGACACTATTCCCTGGGTGAATGGAGTGGTAGGGCATATGTGTCATGATGCTTCATTCACCTCTATAGGACTTATCCCACAAAAGTGTTTTAATTATTGGTGGAGTGTTTGACAGCTTGGGTCACCACTGATCTAGCTGTAGAGGTGGACATTTATGAGTGTTTGATTTCTATTGAAAAACACTCCTCAGTATTGATATTATAATACCAAGAAGGAAAAGTCATGGAATAATGGAAATCACAGGATTGATAAACATGGTAATGATATGTGAATGATACAAAAATGGAAACAAAATATTCAAAACATGTCAATTTATTTAGTATTAATTTTGAACGCCACTCAGAGAAAAACATGCATTTACATGCCTTGGAATGTCTGAGAAATTCACTTGGACAAACAAATCATCAATATCCACTGCTGGCAGCTCCCTTTGCAATTGTCAACCAATGAACTCCCAGATGTGCTGAATGAGAGACAAGTCTAGAGACGCTGTAGGCTATGGTTGCACATTTAGGCCATGCAGGCTGCTCAAAGGCTGGTCAACATGTGGACTGGCATTCTCCTGTTATAAACTGGCTCCAAGGACACTTTGGCTGTATCACTGTCTCCATAACCAAATCAATTTAATTCACAGTTGTTAGTATACCTGAAATTAAGACGTTAGGGGTCTAGCTATCATACAATATGTTACCCTACACAATAATCCCAAGAGTAGGACCTGTGTGATGTTCTCTTGTCAAGGCCTCTTCATGGCATTGCCCATATGGTCTCCAGACCAACCTGCAGCTATAATAACCCCCATTCTAGCCTAAATTGCCATCATGGTGTGAACCATGAAAGTCTTTGAGAGTGGTGGCGTAAGGTCAATAAACACTTGTAGCTGGATGTCTGTATTATAGCTCAGTGTCATGCAAAAGTCTTCTGATGGTTTGTGTAGACACTGTTTGCAGCTCAAGGTTTGGGATGTGACGTATGGATCAATACAGACCATTCTTCTAATGAGACGATCCGTCCATGCAGAGGTTTGCCTCTGTGCACCTCTTGCTTTCATTGTAGTTCGTTGTTGTTCTCTCAACCACCAGGACATGCGACATTAAACAGTGCTGACAGTAAGGGCTTGGTAAGGGTTGAGGGTAGGTAGCAGGGGAAGAAAGTTATGCTTCTTTTTTTACCCATTCATCCCCTTTTCTAAATCATTTTATCCCACCGTGCAACCTCCTTAAACTCAGGATCAGTGAGTCTCATAATAAGGTAATTATAAAAAGCTCATTTAAACAGTATCTGTAGTGATCAGGGCGTCACTCATAAGAGCATGGCACAAAATCTGACTACATTTTTAACTTATTTGCAACATAAGAAAAAGTCTTAAAATTACCGAAATACAACCCCAGATGAACAACAACACATGAAAATTGTAAATATGTCATTATTTATTTAACAAAAACTAGGCCAAAATGCAGAAAGTGTGTGTGAGAAATGGAGTATACCCTTACTGCTTCCATAGAAATGAAGAGGGTAAGTAGCAGCCATATGTTGTTGACCAAATCTGGGGCATTCAGACGTGTGTTAACACAATTCCAAGAAGGAAAGACATGAGCAATGATCTTAGAGAAGCAACTGTTGCTGCCTATAATATAAATGTAAGAAAGGTTATAAGGCCATTCCCAAACAATTTGAAGTCCATCATTCTACTGTGTAAAAGATTACTCACAAATGGAAAAAATTCAAGACAGTTGACGACAATCTTCCCAGAAGTGGACAACCTGACAAATTTACCCCAAGGTAACTTGGTAACATTTGCAACTGCCATTTCAGGAAAATCTGATTTATTATCATG
This sequence comes from Bufotes viridis, assembly GCA_033119425.1. Classification (NCBI taxonomy): domain Eukaryota; kingdom Metazoa; phylum Chordata; class Amphibia; order Anura; family Bufonidae; genus Bufotes; species Bufotes viridis. Next base: position 195,391,004 of record CM065592.1, read on the forward strand.
AAGCGTGAGGAAATTCAGATTTGCTGAGAATGTAAGTTTTCCTAAACTTCAGACCAAATTCCACTTTGAATGCTTTGCTTCGCTCAACATTAATTGTGAATTAGGTGTGGAAACAAGGATATTACCTGTTTACTTACAAGGTTTATTTCAATTTTCTCTGGGGAAAAAAATATTGTCACAATAAGAGGCTCTGAAGGTGTATAGTTGTGCCAGTCTAAAAAGGATTTTTTTAATCCAATTTTTCCGATACCTACACGTTATACTATTTAGTAATCTGGAGGCTAGTTTTCTACATTTTGTACCTAATGAAAGTCCTAGTTTGCCAAAAGACTAAACTTTACAGAGTCCACTCTTTTCCACATGCTGTTTATGTTATTGCAGCCGATTCCATTGCACGTGAATGTAGCTACAATACCAAACACAGCTATTATGCAAGAGTGGTACTGTATCTGATAAAATAGCAAACCCATTTTTCTTATCCTGCACGCCCCAATTTTCATGCTGTATTTGATAACGGTCACTAATCATTGTCAAATAATTGTTTATAAAAATAATCACTGCGAGGCATTGATGATATATTAACAGAAGATGATTGTCAAAAGCCACATGCAGCCCTCCTTACTCCCCACCCCCACATTTATATTTAAATATTTCAAACATCTATAAGCTTCTAGAAAATTACTTTGCAAGTGATATCTACCCAAAGAAAGATAATGACTTTTGCAACAATAGCCACCGCTGTTAGGCTCACCTGCCCCGATTGCTTTGTACCAGGTGCATATTCATCTCCCACTGTTCCCTTCTGCCAGCCAGGTTTGCTTTGTCCCTTCATGCAGGCAGAGGCCATCTTTCCAGCAAGGCCTTTCTTCCTCTACCCGTAGGGCACACATGATCCCTCTGGCTCTTACAGGGCCAGGGCACGTGCCCTAAGTGTAACCTGTCAATGTCTAGCCAACTTGAGATACTTAAAGGGGTTTTGCCACTTCAGCAAATAGCATTTATTATGCAGAGAAAGTTTTCATGGTACGACCACCCTGCAGTCCAGTAGCATGACTGTGTTTGTACACTTATAGAAAAAAGTACGGTCCCGGCCACCAGAGAGGATGGTATTTTTTTCCTATAGTGCACAAGCACGAGCACCACTGCTGGATTGCAGGGTGGTTATAACTATGGAAACGTGCAGTATATAATATAATAGAAAAATGAACCAAGACAGCAAATGAAGCAATATGGGCAATCACAATACATCAGTAACTACCTTGTATTAACTTTCTCTACATGATAAATGGATGCGGACAGCACACATATAACTTTCGTGTGCTGTGCACATTTTTTTGTGGCCCCCATAGAAATAAATGGGTCCACATTTGATCCGTAAAAAATGCAAACCGAAAATACATTTGTGTGCATAAGGCATAACTGTGTATAAATACAGTATGTGCTTAGCTCTCAGTCACTGATAGTTGACCGGGGGTGGTCTTAAAGGGCTGTCTCACTTCAGGAAGTATGCAAAAAACTTGACAAGGGCTTGGATATAGCCGAAACGTAGCATTTTTTTTCACGTTTGCACATGTAAGCTTTTCCCAATAAAGGGATTATCACTGGACATGCTGCCTACGCTTTAGTTTTTTGGATTGGACATAAGGGATGTTCTACAGATGTAGGACTCCAGGTGGGCTGCTGCATTCAATGAGACCAAAGAGATCTGGTGGGTGCTGCTCTACAATTTTGCACAGTCACTTCAGGAAGTAGTAGTTATCATGTAGAGAAAGTTAATACAAGCCACTTACTAATGTATTGTGATTCTCCATATTGCCTCCTTTGCTGGCTTGGTTCATTTTTTCATGACATTATACACTGCTCACTTCCATGGTTACGACCACCATGCAACCCAGCAGTGGTGCTCATGCTTACACACTGTAAGAAAAAATACCAGCCTCTCTGGTGGCCATGACCGTGGAAGCTCACGTAAGCTGGTACATTTATCCATAGTGTACAAGCACAACCCTGCTGCTGGACTACATGGTGGAAGTAACCATGGAAACTGTCTCTGCATAATAAATGCTATGCGGGAAGGTGCCTTAACAGTAGGGTTATATGCAGCAAGCTGCAGGGGCAGTATGAAGGTTGGACATAGCTGTAGTTACCGTTTGGAAACTCCTTGGGCCCTGCAATGATAGGTTGGGTGCAACCTTTCTTCCCTTTGGGGCACACCCTGGTTTTGATGCTCCTGCCTAAGATTAGTAGGGGTGCCCTTGGTGGTGTTATGCTTTGAGGTGCCAGACAAGGTTCTTTGAAGTGCTGTGATAGCAATGCAGATGTTGGTGCACACAATGATGAGGCCGTATTTTAGTGCAACAATTCCACTGTACTTTACTGAGGCTATTTTGCAGATTATTCACATGAGCATTGCACATATTAAATTCAATTTTTACAGTTGGCATATGCTGTGTACGAGAGGCTGTTTTTTCTCGTGTTCAGTCTGGCTGTACAATCTCTCCTTTCCCCACCTAAGGGGTGCACTTTATCTATCTCCAGATATATACATACAGTATATACTCAGTCCTTAGTGGAATACAGTCTCTGAACAAAAAGTCCTTCCTGTACCTTTTAATATTATGGGGAACCTGAAGCTTGCTCCCACCATATGCAGAGAAGTCTGTAGCCTCAACGTAGGTGCATTACCTTTCACTGACAAATGTTCTACAATCCTCCTTTGTGGCCACTTAACTTTCTCTAGAATACAATAGCTCTTTTCATTAAGGGCCTACATATAAACTGTCACTTTTTATGCTTGTAATCCACAGTTTAAGATCATTTCTATGTTAGCACTGTTCCTTAGCTGATTACTTGTCTGCAGCATACACAAGACTGAACTCACTTTCTCCTAGAGAGGGAAGGGTGGAGACAACATACCTAGCCACTAGGAAAACTGCCACTCCACACACAGCCCATGGGACATATAATACATGACATGCAGTGACAGTAAAACGTTAACCACTTGCAGTGGGGACGCTTCACATAAGTTCGTGTAAAGGTAAATTGTTCTGTTGTCTGTTCGTGTACTGATCTTATGCCTGTTTACTGGATTCTGACCCTTCACTGCCTGACCTGTACTTGACTTCTGTGTTCATCCTTCTCAGCCCTTCCTAACCTACGACCATTACCGTGCTGCACATACTATGCCTGCCCTGACTTTGGCCTGTCCCTGACTAGGATTTTGCCTAACCTCTCAGTTCTTTGCACCAGCATCTCTGACCCACATGAGTCAGCTGTCAACCATAAAGAGACTACTCCAGAATGTGGTGGCCTTGTGATTCCCATGCAGCAAAGTCAAGATTCCTGTAGAGGAATTAAAGAATGAATACCAGAGAACTGCCAAGACATTGTTCTTAAGAGTAGCCCAAAGCCAAATCTGTTAGTTGACACAATGGTTCCACACTCACTACCATAATATTGATAGGGCTATAATAGGCTACAGTGTATCAATTAGATTTAAGGAGTCCAGAAATATGAAAACTGTGATGGGACTGTAAACCTATCCTATCTTTAAGTCAAGGAGTTATTGGCATTGTATTTTTTTTTTCACGGGCGTGTGTTCTCAGGTGCACAGCTGCCGCTGGGTGTCATTAGCAAACTAGCTTCCCTGGTGGTAGGATCCTTTCTTTGCAGCATGGAGCCAGAATGGAGCTTGTTATTTTGCTCTCTGCTATCGTAGCATGCACGCGCCATAATACGTAAGTAAGTTGGGCCGGGCCGTCTCTCCTGGCCGGTCGGAACCGACTTTGCTAGCAAATGGAAGGCTTTGTCTCAGTATATGCTACCTCAGGTTTGTTCGTTGGGGCTAAATATTTCTATTTCTTTTCAACTTTGTTTGGTAATAGGAGTTAGTTCCTATAAATCTTACAAGTTTTACTTTGCTTTGTTCGTCTAGTATGAAAAGTTACTTCAGCCGGTATGCGTAAAGGAAGAGTTACCCGGGCTGCAAGTGACGTCATGTTTGGAGATCGGACGCAGCTGTTATTGTTTTGGCCTCTTGCTGTAGCTGTTCCTTGCCATGTGGTTCCCCCCTTCCCCCGCTACCACCATCTTTAGACTTCATGTATTTCACCGCTTACATCACATTCCGTACCCAGCCGACATCCGGATCCGTATTACACGCCTGTTATTACATGTTGTATACTCGGCTTACAGCCTTAGCTGCTACTGTTACTCCATTTTTATTCTCTGGACGCACCGCACTGGTATTCACAATTGCTCTTCTCACAACCAGAGCTGCGTTCATGCGTTGACTAGTATACCATGTTTGCTCTGCTCACAGTGAGAGCTGTGTTTACACGTCCGCTGTCACAACATGTTCATACTATGCTTGTTTCAGAACTGCATTCACGTTCTCTGTTGTCATCTTGTTTATTCTCCATACACATTTAGAGCTGCTATTCTTCCAATTTCATTCTCGGACACAGAGGTGCATTCACACTGTGGTAAGGTGCAGGGTGCCGTCCTAGATGGCAGGTACGTGTCACCGAGGTTGCTGGCCTCGGTGAGGTGAGAGCCGGGTTTTTGTCTGCAGCAGCTAGTGCTGTTTGACTCTGTAAAATAGCATGGCTGCAAAGCCGATCCGGGCCGGCTCTTACTGGGAGCAGCTAAAGAGTAGGGTGGGTGGCTGCTCCCCACGGTCCAGTCCGAGTTTTGGGCTGGGTTTATAAACTCAGCCAGCACCACCAGCTGGGAGAGTGATTGTCTTGGAAGCTGCTGCTAGTGGTGTGGAGCTCTCTGGGGTGGAAGGACGTGCCCAGCAAGGAGGCGTGCAGCCGTCCTGGAACCCTGAAGGAGGATTGTCCTGTGGCTGGGCTGACAGCCAGGTGCGAACCCGCACATCAAACCTGCCAGGTGAATGGAACCTGTGTTTGGACATTTTGTTTTCCCCTTCATTTGCTGATGTGTGTGACTTAACACCAATTGACTTTCTGCTGTTATTTTGATACAAGTGTGAATAAAACACTGTTTTCCGCACCTTCTGGACTCCCTGTGGCCTCTATACTGCACCCACACCGCCGTCTACCAGAGCGACTCCCCACATTTGGTGTCGGATGCGGGCATGCGCAGTGAGGCTGGCGTAAACGCCGAAGTTTTGTTTTTCTAAAGTGTATGGAATATATTAAGCCAGCAAAGCTGCAAGCAGGAGTTTCTGGCAACATGGAGGCTGCTGTGAAGGCTCTCATAGAGGCTAACGTGCAACAGCGGGAGACCAACCAACTATTGCTACAACATGTGATGGCGTTACAGGCGGCAGGAGCGTCCCACCACGTCCATGATGCCCGGAAGCGGTCCGTGCGGCGATCCCAAAATGACCCCCGCAGACGACGTTGAGACGTACCTGGCGGTTTTTGAGAAGGTCGCCGTGAGGGAAAAGTTACCCCGTGACCAGTGGGCTGAGGTGGTCGCTCCGTTCCTGGCTTCCGGACCCCAGCAGGTGTTTTTCGACTTGTCGGACGACCAAGCGGCAGATTATGACACCGTGAAAGGAGAGGTCCTAGCCCGACTGGGCGTGAACGTGCTGGTCCGCGCCCAAAGAGTCCACCAGTGGGACTTTAAAACGACTGAACCCGCTAGGCCGCAGTACTACGACCTGCTGCACAGGCTGCAAAAGTGGCTGCAGCCCGATCTACTAAGTCCCACTGCCATGCTGGATCGACTGTTGGCGGACATCTTTTGGAGGGCCCTGCCTTATCCCCTCCAGCACTGGATCGGCCAGGTATCGCCCACCAATGCCCTGGAGATGGTCGACCTGGTGGAGCGCTACGAGGCCACCAGAAACCTGCAGGGGACTCTTGCGGGGAAGGGGTCAGTCAAACCCCGGAGGCCTCTGCCCCAGTTCCGACGTCCGGCGACAGAGTGGCCTGCACGGAAGATACCCCCTGCGAGTCCGCCTCCCGTGGTATGCTGGAGGTGTCAGGAGCCAGGCCACATCAGGGCCGACTGTCCGCATCGGGATGAGCCGATGGATATGAACTACGGGGGTCGTCTCTCCCTGTATGCACGGAAGCTGTGCGCAACTGGCACCCGTGAGGTGCAGGACCATAACCACCTGTGTCAGGTAGAGGTGGGAGACTCTCTGGCGGTGGCTCTGCTGGACTCCGGGAGTTTAGTCTCCCTGGTAAGGGCTGCCCTTGTACGGCCTGCGGAGTATACTGGCCGTAAAGTCGGGGTCCTGTGCATCCACGGAGACCTGAAAGACTACCCCACTGCACTAGTGACTTTGTCCACCGCGGCTGGTAGGTGGACCCACGAGGTGGCTGTCGCTACTAAACTCCCACACGAACTGATACTTGGGAGGGACTTCCCGGTTTTCCGGCGCTGTGGCCGGTAATAAAGGTATCTGAGGGACCCGAGACAGGGGTGACCCTAGTGGAGAGGCCTGATACCACTGGAAGGCCAGAACCCTGGGAGCCCGAGTCTGAAGGGCCGGCGGTAGGGGTGACCACTGCTCCAGCGGTAGAGGGGGAGACAACCCCACTGAGTGTAATGGTGGGAGACACGGAGGACTTGCCACCGGGACCTGAGTTGGCAGACCTCAATGTCTCCGGGGAAAATTTTGGGACCGCACAACACCGGGACCAAACCCTGACCAGGGCCTGGGAGAATGTGCTGGAAATTGATGGGAAACCCCAGAAACCAGGGGCTGAATTAATGTTCCCACGATTTATTGTTCTGCAGGATATGTTGTATCGGGTGAACCAAATCCGAGGCGAACCTGTTGAACAGTTGGTGGTGCCCACAGCGTATCGCAAGCTTGTCATGGAGCTTGCCCACCAACATGTTCTTGGGGGACACCTGGGGTGGCAGAAAACCCAGGACCACATACTGCAGCGGTTTTATTGGCCCAGTGTGTTCAAGGAGGTAGAGAATTATTGTAAGTCCTGTCCGACCTGTCAGATAACTAGCCCCCAGCCACATTTCCGTAGTCCTCTGGTACCTCTGCCAATTATTGGAGTACCGTTTGAGCGAATCGCGATGGATTTAATTGGGCCTGTACCAAAGTCTGCCAGGGGCCACCAACACATTCTGGTAGTTCTCGACTATGCCACTCGGTATCCGGAGGCGGTGCCTCTGCGACATACCTCAGCTAAGCTCATTGCCAAAGAGTTAATGGAGATGTTTTCCCGTGTGGGCCTGCCAAAAGAGGTTCTGACAGACCAAGGGACCCCTTTTATGTCCAAAGTAATGAGGGAACTGTGTAAATTGTTGCGTATAAAGCAGTTACGGACGTCCGTTTACCATCCGCAAACAGACGGTCTTGTGGAGAGGTTTAACCAAACTCTAAAAATATGTTAAAGAGGGTGGTGTCTAGAGATGGGAAGGACTGGGATCTGCTTCTGCCCTATCTCATGTTCGCAGTGCGAGAGGTGCCCCAGGCCTCTACTGGGTTCTCGCCCTTCGAACTGCTTTATGGCAGACACCCTCGGGGCCTGTTGGATATCGCCAAGGAAGCATGGGAACAACAGCCTGTCCCCCACAAAAGTGTCATTGAGTATGTCGCCCAAATGCAGGAACGGATGGAAAGGGTGTTGCCCTTGGTCCGGGAGCATATGGAGGCAGCGCAACAAGCCCAGAGTAGGGTGTACAATCGTCAGGCTCGGGTACGGGACTTCAATCCGGGAGATCGGGTTTTGGTTCTGGTACCCACCCTTGACAGCAAATTCCTAGCTAGGTGGCAGGGCCCCTATGAGGTGATCGAGAAGGTAGGGGAAGTAAATTACAAAGTACACCAGCCAGGGCGGCGCAAGCCGGAGCAGGTGTACCACGTGAATTTACTTAAGCCGTGGAAAGATAGGGACGCAGCCGACGACCACAGCCCCCGGCCAGGGCTTCTAGGTGAAAAGGGTCCAGCCCCACAGTTCGAGGCCTGTGAAGCCGTAACCACGGTAAAAATTGCAGACAGCCTATCTTCCAAACAAGTTCAGGAAGTCAGGGAGTTCCTCAGTCGGAACACGGATGTGTTCTCGGACCTCCCTGGCCGCACATCTCTCATCCGACATGACATCGTCACTGAGCCTCAGGCCAAGGTCCGGTTAAAACCATACCGGGTACCCGAGGCTCGGCGGCGGGCCATCGCGGAGGAAGTGCAGTTAATGTTGAAGCTCGATGTCATTGAGGAGTCGAAAAGTGAGTGGGCCAGTCCCATAGTCCTAATACCTAAGCCGGATGGGACGTTGCGGTTCTGCAACGACTTTCGCAAGTTAAATGAAGTATCCAAGTTTGACGCGTATCCCATGCCCCGAGTAGACGAGCTTGTTGAAAGTTTAGGACAAGCCCGTTATTTTTCTGTGCTGGACCTCACTAAAGGGTACTGGCAGGTACCCTTAACGGAGTCGGCTAAGGAAAAACCGCATTTGTTACCCCGCAGGGCCTGTATCACTACAAGGTGTTACCCTTTGGCCTGCATGGCGCCCCGCCACTTTCCAAAGGTTAATGGACATAGTGCTGCGACCACATCGTCCGTACGCCTCGGCCTACTTAGATGATGTAGTCATCCACAGCACCGACTGGGAAAGCCATTTACCCAAGGTGCAGGCGGTAGTGGATGCCCTGAGGAAAGCCGGACTGACCGCTAACCCAAAGAAGTGCTCCATAGGGTTAGAGGAGACAAAATATCTGGGATATGTAATTGGGCGGGGAGTCATCAAGCCTCAGGTAAATAAGGTAGAGGCAATACGGAGTTGGCCCCGACCGGTCACCACCAGGCAGGTAAAGTCGTTCCTGGGGATTGTGGGGTATTACATGAGGTTTGTGCCCCACTTTGCTACTATTGCTTCGCCATTGACAGAGTTGTTAAAGGGGCGTAAGACAGGGATGGTCCGCTGGAATGAGCAGGCGGAAAAGGCTTTCTCCGCCTTGAAATCGGCCCTGTGTGGGTCCCCGGTTTTGGTGACACCCGATTTCAGGAAGGATTTCGTAGTCCAGACCGACGCCTCTGAGGTTGGCCTTGGTGCGGTACTGTCGCAGGAAGTCAACGGGGAGGAGCATCCCGTTGTCTTCCTCAGCCGCAAGCTCACCCCAGCAGAGACTAGGTACAGCATAGTCGAGAGAGAGTGCCTGGCCATCAAGTGGGCACTCGAGGCCCTCCGTTATTACCTGTTGGGCAGAAGCTTTCGCCTGGTGACCGACCACTCCCCACTCAAGTGGATGTCCCAAGCCAAAGAGAGGAATGCCCGGGTCACCAGGTGGTTTCTGTCCCTACAGAATTTTAAATTCACGGTGGAGCACAGAGCGGGCCGGTTATTAAAAAATGCAGACGCGCTCTCCCGGGTACACTGTTTGACCTGTGTCCACCCCTCAGGGTTGAACAAAGGGGGGTATGTGGTAAGGTGCAGGGTGCCGTCCTAGATGGCAGGTACGTGTCACCGAGGTTGCTGGCCTCGGTGAGGTGAGAGCCGGGTTTTTGTCTGCAGCAGCTAGTGCTGTTTGACTCTGTTAAATAGCATGGCTGCAAAGCCGATCCGGGCCGGCTCTTACTGGGAGCAGCTAAAGAGTAGGGTGGGTGGCTGCTCCCCACGGTCCAGTCCGAGTTTTGGGCTGGGTTTATAAACTCAGCCAGCACCACCAGCTGGGAGAGTGATTGTCTTGGAAGCTGCTGCTAGTGGTGTGGAGCTCTCTGGGGTGGAAGGACGTGCCCAGCAAGGAGGCGTGCAGCCGTCCTGGAACCCTGAAGGAGGATTGTCCTGCGGCTGGGCTGACAGCCAGGTGCGAACCCGCACATCAAACCTGCCAGGTGAATGGAACCTGTGTTTGGACATTTTGTTTTCCCCTTCATTTGCTGATGTGTGTGACTTAACACCAATTGACTTTCTGCTGTTATTTTGATACAAGTGTGAATAAAACACTGTTTTCCGCACCTTCTGGACTCCCTGTGGCCTCTATACTGCACCCACACCGCCGTCTACCAGAGCGACTCCCCACAACACTTACGCTGTCAAATCATTTTTTGCACTCCACCCACGACCAGAGTTGCATTCATACGTCTATCGGTATATCATGTTTGCTCTACTCGCACCCAGAGCTGTGTTCACACGTCCTATCCTACTACAGGTTCTTTCCAGGCCCATTTCAAGAACCGCATTCACGTTGCTGTTACATCTATATTATGCTCCGTTCACAACCAGAGCTGCTGTTATACCAAATTTCATGCTTCTGCTTATACCCAGAGTTGTGTTCACACTTCAACTGCTACACGAGGTTGTATACCCCACTCATCAAAGCCGCTTTCCATGTCTGCTGTCACATCAAGTTAATATTTCGTTCACATCCACAGCTGCGTCCGCATGTCTGCTTTTACATCTTGTCCTATACTCCATTCACTACTACAGCTGCGTTCACGTGTCTGCTTTTGCGTCATGTCAATACTCTGCTCACTTTCAGATTGCAATTATACGTTTGCTTTATACCATGCTTTTCATGCTCTACCCATACTCAGAGCTGCGCCTATACCATGTTTTTTAGGTACCACTCACATCCAAAGCTGCGTTCACCCATTTGTTGTTACATCAGGTGTTGTACTCTGCTCCCACTCAAAGCTGCATTCTCCTGTTCATTGCTGCATCATGGTTTTACTCAATAATCTCACCGAGGCCGTCTGCACCCACTGTTCTGGTACCTCAATCCCAACATAACTGCATTCTTTTTAGGCTTGCATTCCTTTCCTCGGTGCTCTGTTACATTCCATAGGTCTCCTTTTACTTCTGGTTCATATTCACTCAGATTGGTCTCCTGCCCTAGTTCACCCAACAGCTCCTCAGCGGAGGTCAGTGGGCCAATACCAGTAAGTTTCCTGCTATGTTTTCACAAGCTGTTCATTTGTTTGTCACGATAAGATACTTATCTTAGCAAAGTTGCAATGCCTCAGGCTCTTGTTTTTCTCCCATCTCTGTTTCAATTTCATGTTTACGTTTTATGGTTCGTGGTGGTTAGTGTTTTATGAATGCACGTGCTTCGAATTACTAATGTCTATATTTTCAATGCCTGTTGACAGTTATGTTTCTTAGGCCACCTTCTAGCCAATCCAATCATTGAAGTCGCTGAATATCCCATCAGGTCCGGCCTACATTTTAATTACTTATTGTCACCGCAACGTCATCCAGATCAGTCTCTCGGCTTCGTGGGCCCTATGAGTGCTTTGGCCTCTGGCTTCAGAGGCCCTATGACTCTTCAGGCCTCATGGCTCCGGGGGCTCCATGACTATTTTCATGTTTTGTTTCTTAGGGGTACGACATGGTTGTAGGCTGGTTAGTGTCCCAGGTTTGCTGTTGGAGGGGGTCATGGTTAGTCCCCAAGGCATTCTAGTGCTGCATAAGTAGTTTATTTAAAAATAAGAAGTCATAAGAGGCTCGCACGAGTGGCTCTTCGCTTATAGGACCTCACGATTGGCACCGGCACTTGTAGTTCGCCATCTGATACTTTTTCCGCCAAAAGAGGCTCACACGCATGGCTCCTGCCATAAGAGACCCGCACGCATGGCACCTGCCAAAAGAGACTTGCACGCTTGGCTCCTGCCATAAGAGTCTCGCACGCATGGCTCCTGCCATAAGAGGCTCGCACGAGTGGCTCTTGGCTTATAGGAACTCACGACTGGCATCATCATTCATAGTTCGCACGGTCATCTGATACTTGTTCTGCCATAAGGGGCTCGCATGCATTGCTCCTGCCATAAGTGACTCGCACGCATGGCTCCTACCACACGCATGGCTCCTGCCATAAGAGACTCGCATGCATGGCTCCTCCCATAAGAGACTCGCACGCATGGCTCTTGCCATAAGAGACTCTCACGCATGGCTCCTGCCGCCATAAGAGACTCTCACGCATGGCTCCTGCCATAAGAGACTTGCACGCATGGCTCCTGCCATAAGAGACTCGCACGGATGGCTCTTGGCTTAGAGGATTTCACAATTGACATCGACATTGGTAGTTCATACGGCCATCTGATACTATTTTCCATGACCCACCTTTTAGAAGTTTTCTTTTGTTCATTTATATTTTACAGATTAGTGTTTGCGGTTCATTTCCATCTGACACATGAAAAGCAGGGTCAAATAAAGGATGATGTTAATCATGCCAAAAAGGCAAAAGAGTGGTCCATTCATGGAGTGGTGAGGTGGAAGTAGCATGAGAAGATCACAGAGTGGCCCAGTAACATAGTGGTGAGGTGGAAACAATATGACTAGACCACAGAGTGGCCCAAGGACATCGAGGTGAGGTGGCAGCAGGAGGAGACCACAGAGTGGTGATATGGCAGCAGCATGGAGAGACCACAGAGTGGCCCAGTGACATAGTGTGAAGGTGGCAGCAGCATAAGGAGACCACAGAGTATTGAGGTGACAGCAGCATGAGGGTTCCACAGAGTGGTAAGGTGGCGGCAGCATAAGGAGACCACAGTGTGGTGAGGTGGCAGCATGAAGAGACCACAGAGTGGCCCTGTGACATAGTGCTGAGGTGGCAGAAGCATGAAGAGACCACAGAGTGGTGAGATGGCAACAACATGAGGAGACCACAGAGTGGAGAGGTGGCAGAAGCATGAGGAGACCACAGAGTGGCCCAGTGACATATTGGTGAGGTGGCAGTATCATGAGGAGACCCCAGAGTGGCTTAGTGACATAGTGGTGAGGTGGCAGTATCATGAGGGGACCACAGAGAGTTGAGGTGCAGCAGAATGAAGAGACCACAGAGTAGCACAGTGAAAAAGTGGGGAGGTGGAATTAAAGTAGCATGAGGAGATCACAAAGTAGCCCAGTCACATAGTGTGGAGGTGGCAGTAGCATGAAGAGACCACAGGTTGGCCCAGTGACATAGGAGTGATGTGGCAGCAGCATGAGGAGACCAGAGAGTGGTCCAGTGACAAAGTTGTAAGGTGGCAGCAGTATGAGGAGACCAGAGAGTGGCCCTGTGACATAGTAAGTAGGTGGCAGAAGCATGAGGAGACCACAGAGTGGTGAGGTGGCAGCAATATGAGGAGACCACAGAATAGTGATGTGGCAGCAGCATGAGGAGACCACAGAGTGGCCCAGTGACATGAGGAGACCACAGAGTGTTCATGTGGCAGCAGCATGAGGAAACCACAGAGTGGTGAGGTGGCAACAATATGAGGAGACCACAGAATGGTGATGTGGCAGCAGCATGAGGAGACCACAGAGTGTTCAGGTGGCAGCAGCATGAGGAGACCACAGAATGGCCCAGTGATATAGAGGTGAGGTGGCAGCAGCATGAAAGACCACTGAGTGGTGATGTGGCAGCAGCAAGAGGAGACCACAGAGTGGGCAAGTGACATAGTGGTGAGGTGGAAGCAGCATGAGCAGACCGCAGAGTGGTGATGTGGCAGCAGCAAGAAGAGACCACAGAGTGGCTCCGTAACATAGTGGGGAGGTGAAAGTAGCATTAGGAGACCCCAAAGTGGCCCATTGTTATAGTGGGGAGGTGGCAGTAGCATGAGGAGACCACAGGGTGGCCCAGTGTCATAGGGGTGAGGTGGGAGAAGCATGAGATGACCACAGAGTGGCCCTGTGACATAGTGGGAAGGTGGCAGCAGCATGAGGAGACCACAGAGTGGCCCAGTGACATAACGTTGAGGTAGCAGCAGCATAAGGAGACCACAGAGTGGGGATGTGGCAGCAGCACGAGGAGACCACAGAGGTGCTAAGTGACCTAGTGGTGAAATGGCAGCAGCATGAGGAGACCGCAGAGTGGTGAAGTGGCAGCAACATGAGAAGACCACAGAGTGACCCAGTGACATAGTGATGAAGTGGCAGCAGCATGAGGAGACCACAGAGTGTTGCGGTGGCATCAGCATGAGGAGACCACAGAGTGGTGATGTGGCAGCAGCACTAGGAAATCACAGAGTGACGTAGTGATATCATGTTGAGGTCGCAGCAGCATATGGAGACCACCGAGTGGTGTAGTGGCAGCAGCGTGAGAAGACCACAGAGTGGCCCAGCGACAGAGTGTTGGGGTGGCAGCAGCATGAGGAGACTACAGAGTGGCCCAGTAACATAGTAATGAGGTGGCAGTAGCATGAGGAGACCACAGAGTGGTGAGGTGGCCGCAGCCTGAGGAGACCACAGAGTGGTGATGTGGCAGCAGCATGAGGAGACCACAGAGTGTTGAGGAGGCAGCAGCATGAGAGGACCACTGAGTGGCCCAGTGACAAAGTGGTGATGTGGCAGCATGATAAGAAGACCATGGAGTTGCCCAGTGACATAGTGGTCAGGTGGCAACAACATAGGGAGACCACAGAGTGGTGAGGGGGCAGCAGCAAGAAGAGACCACAGAGTGGCCGAGTGAAATAGTGGGGGGCTGGCAGTAGCATGAGGAAACTACCAAGTGGACCAGTGACAATGTGTTGAGGTGGCAGCAGAATGAGAAGACCAGAGAGTGGCCCAGTGACATAGCGGGGAGGTGGCAGCAGCATGAGGAGACTAAAGAGTGGCCCAGTAACAGAGTGGTGAGATGGCAGCAGCATGAGGAGACCACAGAGTGGTGAGGTGGCAGCAGCATGAGGAGACCACACAGAGTGGTGAGGTAACAGCAGCATGAGCAAACCACAGAGTGGTGAGGTGGCAGTAGCATGAGGAGACAACAGAGTGGCCCAGTGACACAGTGGTGAGGAGGCAGCAGCATGAAGAGACCATAGAGTGGCCCATTGACATAGTGTTGAGTGGTGAGGTTGCAGTAGCATGATGAGACCACAAAGTGGCCCAGTGACATAGTGTCGAGGTAGCAGCAGCATGCGGAGACCACAGAGAGTTGTGATGTGGCAGCAGCATAAGACCACAGAGTGGCCCAGTGACATAGCGGTGAGGTGGCAGCAGCAAAAAGAGACCACAGAGTGGTGAGGTGGAAGCAGCATGAGGAGAACACAGAGTGGCCCAGTGACATAGTGTTGAGTGGTGAGGTGGCAGTAGCATGAGGAGACCACAGAATGGCCCAGTGACATAGTGTTGAGGTAGCAGCAGCATGAGGAGACCACAGAGTGGTGATGTAGCAGCAGCATGAGACCACAGAGTGGCCCAGTGACATAGTGGGGAGGTGGCAGCAGCATGAGGAGAACACAGAGTGGTGAGGTGGCAGCAGCATGAGGAGACCAAAGAGTGGCCCAGTGACAGAGTGGGGAGGTGTGGGGCAATACCAGTACCAGCTGAAGATGGTGGGTGGCAGAAGGAGCACCTGGCAGTAGGTGTGGCATCAGGCAGGTGGCAGCATCAGAATAGTAGCTGAAACAGGTAGCCAGAAGAAACAGGTCTCATTTTACAAAGTGTAGGTGTGCCACCATGGATGATCTAGTCTGTTAAATCAAGCACTGGTGTTTGAAAATCCTTGCTGATCCATACCTGATTCATCTTCACAAAGGTCATTTCCTCCACATTTTGGGTGGACAGGGGTACAGCCACTGCTGCACTAAACATCCGCTCTGATGACACACTGCCGGCCTGGCAGGAAAGCTTGTCCAGGGCAAACTCGGCTAGTTAAGGCCACAAATCAAGTTTGGCAGCCCAGTAGTTCAGGGGATCTTTGATGTGGGGTGGCTGGGTTAACTTCAAGTATGTCACAACCTGCTGGTTCAGGTTCAGCTCTAGCTGTTGCTGCTGGTAAGTTGTTTCTTCAGTAGGCGGGTAAAGAAAACTGCTCATCAGCGACTCTAGACTTAAGTTGCTGCTGATGGAGCTGGTACTGTTCCTACCCCCCACGTCCCCCCCAGCATCTATGGCAGTGGAACGGGAGTGCAGAAGGCTCACCCGGTCAGACATGCATGAGGATGGGCTATGGCGCACAAAGGCAGAGGCCAACTGACTACATAAGATGTCTCGATAGTAGTTCAGTTCGGCTGTAAAAAAGGCCCCCATTTTGGACCGGTAGCGAGGGTCTAACATGATGGAGAGCCGAGCCAGTAGTCATCCCTCTGCCGAATGGTTACAATTCGCCTGTCACTAAGCAAGCAGCTGAGCATGCATCAGTCCATTTGCGCAAATGACTCGGAGGGACTCCCTATCTCCATTTCCACTGCATACTGCCACGGTGTCTGGGACATCTGCCTCATCTTCCTCATCGCCCTGTAGCTTCTCCAGCTGCTCCTGCTCCTTCTGCTCCTCCTCTACTGTCACCTGTGTAGAAAAACCACCCATTTCTCTACGCATTGCTTTACGTCCTCCTCCTCCTCCTCCTCTAGTTCAGCCCATGTTGTCCTGGCGACTGACAAATAAAGTGGCCTCCTCAATGGGACCGAACAAACGGCAGGTGTCACGCATGAGCTGCCACTGGCTAGCATCAAAGTTACACAGGGGAGTACCGCTGTCTGCCGGTATCGTCAAGAAATTTTTTATGGCCATATAATTGGTCCAACATTTGGAGTGTGGAATACCAACGGGTGGAAACATCACATATCAGCCTATGTTGGGGGACGCCATTCTGCTGCTGCAGTTCAAGGAGGGTGGGTTTTGCGGTGTACGAGTGGCTGAAGTGCATTCAAAGTTTCTTAGCCATTTTTCAGGATGTCTTGCAGATGGGGTGAAGGCTTCAGGAACCGCTTTACAACCAGATTGAACACTTGTGCCATGCAGAGCGCATGTCTCAGCCCTCCTTGATGCAGCACCGACACCATGTTCTTCCCGTTGTTGGTCACCATGGTTCCGATTTGGAGTTGTCGAGGAAAAAGCCAGGATTCGATTTCTTGATTAAGGACGCGGAGCAGTTCCTCCCCAGGCAAACTAGGTGCAGAACAGCGTGACACCCCCGTGCCCTGTACATGTAGTATGCTGGAGAAGCACTGTGAATTGTCCCTGCAGTGGAGGCTGAGGATACGGTGGAGGATGAGGACGCACAGGTGGACATTGTCGCAGGACCAACGGCGTGAGAACGTGGAGGTGGAAGTGGCATCACAAATTGCTGGTGTGGCTGTGCAGGAACCCTGCACTCAGTGGGCCGGAAAGGACATGTATTGTCCCTGACCATAGTTATAACTCCACACGTCGGCGCTGCCGTGCACTTTGGCAGACAACGACGGGATCAAGGACTGGCCAATCTTCTGTTCTACATAAGTGTGCAGGGCTTGTCCTGCCTTTTTGGCCAAGAAATGACGGCTTGGGACTCTCCACCTCGGCACAAGCCATTAGTTCTCTGAAAGATGCAGAGTCCACCACTTGAAAGGGAGGGACTGCAGCACTAGCAACTTGGCCAGGAGCACGTTCAGCTTCTATGCCGTTATTTGAGTGCACGCATACTTATTGCTGATGGAATGACTGACGAGGAGTAGGAGGAGTAGGAGCAGGAGCATCAGGACAGGCAGATGATGGGAAAGGCCGACAGCTCCCTTCGGCTAAGGTAGTGGAGCCTTGACTGCATGAAATTGGGTGCGTCCCACTGGGTGATGCAGCGGTTGCTGCGGCAGGCTGGACCACCACATTGAAGTCACAGTTCTCCCAGGCCACTTTATGGTGACGCTGCATGTGTTGATGCAGGGCGATGGTGCCAATATTGGCACCCTAGCCCTGCTTCACCTTCTGCCCAAAATTAAGCAAATGGCCATGTTCACCTCCTCCTCCAGTGGCCTAACAAAAAATACACAGCCGAGTATGCCATTTTACCCCCAACACTCTGCCGCTGACTGCCTGCTACCTCTTTCTCCGTGAACCCCTGCACCGCTACTTTCCGGGCAGGTCGGCTCCTGCGAAGCAGGTGGTCTACCCTGGGCACGTTTGGCTCCCGATCTCCCACTGTTACTACTCTGCTGACTTATGGCCACGCTACCTTCCTGCTGGCTCAGCCGCTGACTCACGCGCCAGCTGCCACCCTATTCTCCTGATAATGATGATGAAGCCCCTTCTTCACCCGGCTCTCAAATGCAATCAGCTACATCATCATCATCCTCAACTGTCTGCACGTCACTGATGTCCCCCGCAACGGTCTCAGGGCCAGGAACCTGACCACTCCCAACACCTGCTCCCACGCGACTCTCATCAACACTACATGCTCGCCTACTGGAGGAAACAGTGGATATAATACTTCTCGCGCTGAGGGAACAGAAATGACAGAGGCAGGTTGAGGACAGTTGGGGGCACAGGGCCTGCTTCTGGGCCATGCCAACTAAGCGTCGTGTAAGAGGAACCCACCGACTCTTGGCTGGGGGTGCCTGATGTCACTTGCTAAATCACTTCAAGGGTTGCGGGTAGTGATGAGCGAGCATGCTCGGCCGAGTATTGGTTCGGCTCGAGCATCGATATGCTCAGGGCTCGGCTCTACTCGAACGAGCACCACGTGTATTCGTCGCATTGCTCGAGTCTCTTCCCCGTATGTTTGGCACCCTCTAAGCAGTCAATGAAGGTCCAGGTAAGTAATTCCCCTCAGTGTAAGGCCATAGCAATGTTAGCAGTAAGCCTTACACTGATTGGCTGGCCGGAACACTTGATACCATTCAGCATCAGGGAGAGCAGACAGTAGGCAGGGACAGATAGCGTTTTGCTCTAAACTTACTGATTTCACTCCAAAAACCTTATTGAGAGACTTAATAGTCCTTTTAAGGACTAGAGTGTGTTTGTGTGTGTGTTTGTGTGTGTGAAAGCAGTGCAGCACCTTTTTTTTGGTTTTTTTAAGAAGGGGTTTGCTTCAGCACTATCAGGGACATGCGTCCCCAGGAAGGGACAGATAGTGCAGGGCTTAAAAATCGCTTTTTTAACTTCTAAAAGACAGAAAGATTTCCGATTAGTGACATCTACAATACGCCAGATATTATAAAAAGGCTTATTCACTACAGTGTTCCTTGGTACTGAGATATACACTGCACCATCATAAAGCAGTGTGTTGGGCAGACATTAAAAGACAGGGGCTTCTTTATTACAGTGTTCCTTGGTACTGAGATACACACTGCACCATCATAAAGCAGTGTGTTGGGCAGACATTAAAAGACAGGGGCTTCTTTATTACAGTGTGCCTGCTACTGAGATATACACTGCACCATCAGAGAAATTATTTGTTCTGGGAAAATTAACCTAACTTGTGCCACATGTGTGTGTGTGCGTTCAATCGGAAACCGTTATATTAATTACTCCAGCAGAGAGTGATTTATATTTGGGCCATAGTTAATTAGTTTTAGGCACATATGTGTGTGCGTTTAGGCCGCAACCATATATACAGTAATCCCACAGAGAATACATTTTATTTGAGACAAATTTGTATCCAATATAGAACTACATCCGAATACAGTGTGTATTGTCAAAATTACATTATCTCTGGGCTAGTGTAGTGCCGAAAATCTGTATTTTTCTGTATCCAGTACCGTACTGGAAGCCAATACAGTGTGTATTGTAAATATTACATTATCTATGGGCTAGTGTAGTGTCGAAAATCTTTATTTTTCTGTATCCAGTACCTTACTGGAAGCAAATACAGTGTGCATTGTGAAAATGTCATTATCTGTGGCCTATTGTAGTGCCGAAAATTTGTATTTCTCTGTCTCCAGTACATTACAGCAAGCCAATACAGTATGTATTTTAAAAAATTACATTATCTCTGGGCTAATGTACTCCTGAAAATCTTTATATTTCTGTATTCAGTACATTACAGCAAGCCAATACAGTGTGTACTGTAAAAATTTCATTAACTGTGGCCTACTGTAGTGCCTAAAATTAGTATTTCTCTGTCTCCAGTACATTATAGCAAGCCAATACAGTGTGTACTGTAAAAATTTCATTATCTGTGGTCTAGTGTAGTGCCAAAAAATTGTATTTCTCTGTCTCCAGTACAATACAGCAAGCCAATACAGTGTGTACTGTAAAAATGTGATTATCTGTGGCCTAGTGTAGTGTTAAAATTTGTATTTCTGTGTCTCCAGTACATTACAGCAAGCCAATACAGTGTGTATTGTAAAAATTACATTATCTCTGGGCTAGTGTAGTGCCGAAAATCTGTATTTTTCTGTATCCAGTACTGTCTGTGTCTTTAGCGGACAGTAAAACAATCTGCGTCACATCTACAGACAAAACCATTAATATGAAGAAGGCGAGCACAAAGGGAGGGGAAAGTGGGCGTGATGCTGATGGTGCAAGCAGAGGCCATGGCCCTGGGCGTAATGCTTATGGTGCAAGCAGAGGCCGTGGCCCCGGACGCAATGAAACTGTGCCTGCTGCCAGTGCACCAGAAAAAACTAAAAAATCCACCTTACCCAGCTTCATGTTCAAGTCGGACCAGTGCGAACAGGTGGTCGGTTGGATTGCACAAGATAATGCTTCCAGTCGGTTAAGCACCACCCTCTCGTCCTCTAAGTCCAGTCTCTGTAGCCAAGAGTCTGGTCAACCAAATCCTCACTCTGATCCTCCTTCCTCCCACCATGTCACGTCTGGCCAAACAAGTGATCCCACACTCGACTATTCACATTACCTCTTTTCATTGCCAGTACTTGGTTTGGCTCTCTCGCCAAGCACACTTGAAAAGGTAGCTGGGATATTGTGCCCTGATTCCCAACCTCTTGAGCCTTCACAGTCTCAAGAAGATGACGGTGGTGAATGGCAATAATTCGTTCACGAGGTGGATGATGATGAGACACAGTTGCCAATCACCAAAGCACCAGAGGACACAGGCAGCTAAAGTAAGTGCACCAATCACCACACCACAACCCCCGTCACTGATTAAATCCTGATTAACCCCTGATCACCCCATGTCACCCCCGTGATCACCCCCTGTCACCCCCCCTGTCACTAATCACCCCCCTGTAAGGCTCATTCAGACGTCCTTATGTGTTTTGCAGATCCGCAAATCCGCAAAACACGGACACCGGCAATGTGCTTTCCACATTTTGCGGATCCGCACATTGCCAGTACTATATAGAAAATGCCTTTTTTTGTCCGCAATTGCGGACAAGAATAGGACATGCTCTATCTTTTGCAGAGCTGCGGTCTGGTGTTTCGGGGCCGAAACCTGGAAGTTCGCGGCCACAGCTCCGCAAATGCTGATGCGGAGAGCACATAGTGTGCTCTCCGCATCACCACTGGCCCCATTCACACTGAATGGGTCCCTATTTATTCCGCAGATGCGGACATTTTTGCGGACATGTGAAATGGGCCTTACTTCGCAAGGGCTTCTATGTCTTTTCCCCTCTTTTTTTTTTTTTTTGCACATTTTTTGGGCAGAGATTTTTTCATCCGCATTGATTGATGCGAATGAAGAAATCTGTGCCGTTCATTTTATTTTTCAGCCCAGAGGCTGAACAGAAAAAAAAATCTCATTACCCGTATGCTCAATATAAGGAGAATAGCAGAAACTCCTAATGATGGCCATACATGTAATGATTGCGGAGACCCTCAAATGCCAGGCAGTACAAACACCTCACATGTGATGCCATTTTAGAAAGAAGACACCCCAAGGTATTCCGTGAGGGGTATGGTGAGTTCATGTAAAATTTTATTTTTCGTCACAAGTTAGTGGAATATGAGACTTTGTAAAAAAAAAAAAAAGTAAATTTCCGCTAACTTGTGCCAAAAAAATAATCTTCTATGAACTCACCATTCCCCTCACGGAATATCTTGGAGTGTCTTCTTTCCAAAATGGGGACACATGTGGGGTATTTATACTGCCCTGGCATTTTAGGGGCCCTAAAGTGTGAGAAGAAGGGTCATTTTTACGCATTTGGATTCCAAACTACTTCTCACGCTTTAGGACCCCTAAAATGCCAGGGCAGTATAAATACGCCACATGTGACCCCATTCTAGAAAGAAGACACCCCAAGGTATTCCGTGAGGGGTATGGTGAGTTCATGTAAAATTTTATTTTTTGTCACAAGTTAGTGGAATATGAGACTTTGAAAAAAAAAAAAAGTCAATTTCCGCTAACTTGTGCCAAAAAAAAAAAACCTTCTATTAACTCGCCATACCCCTCACGGAATACCTTGGGGTGTCTTCCTTCCAAAATGGGGTCACATGTGGGGTATTTATACTGCCCTGGCATTTTAGGGGTCCTAAAGCGTGAGAAGAAGTCTGGAATCCAAATGAGAAAAAATGCCCTCCTAAAAGGTACTCATTGGAATTTGGGCACCTTTACACATCTTGGCTGCAAAAAAGTTTCACTCATGTGGTATCGCCGTACTAAGGAGAAGTAGGGCAATGTGTTTTGTGGTGTATTTTTACATATACCCATGCTATGTGTGAGAAATATCTCTGTAAATGACAACTTTTTAGAGATATTTCTCTCACCCAGCATGGGTATATGTAAAAATACAAAGTCTCATATTCCACTAACTTGTGACAAAAAATAAAATTTTACATGAACTCACCATACCCCTCACGTTTATACCTTTGGGCGTCTTCTTTCTAAAATGGGGTAACTTGTGGGATATTTATACTGCCTTGGCATTTTAGGGGCCCCTAATGCGTGAGAAGTAGTTTGGAATCCAAATGCCTAAAAATGCCTTGTGAAATCCTAAAGGTACTCATTGGAATTTGGGCCCCTTTGCGCAACAAGGCTGCAAAACAGTGTCACACATGTGGTATCGCCGTACTCAGGAGAAGTAGGGCAATGTGTTTTGGGGTGTATTTTTTTATATACCCATGCTGGGTGAGAGAAATATCTCTGTAAATTACAACTTTATAAATTTTTTATACAAAGTTGACAATTTACAGAGATATTTCTCTCACCCAGCATGGGTATATGTAAAAATACACCCCAAAACACATTGCCCTACTTCTTCTGAGTACGGCGTGTTACGGGATACACGTGCTTGTGAGCATGGGGCAAGGAAATGACTATAACAGATGGCGAGCTAGGTACAACCAACTGATTTTTGTACTCTGCACAGTAGATAAAAGGGGAGAGAGGTGTAAGTTTGTCTGCTGCATCAGAGGAAATCTCTGCTTGGTAAAAGAACTTTTTCGCTCTTTGTGTAAGGACAAGGTAAGTGCTTTTTCGTTCTGTAGTTTTTGGTGGATCTGAGTTGATTGTAAAGAGATTGTATAGTCAGATTGTTATGTGTGTGCTGACCAATTGTTTTGTTGTAACTTCTCTGTTTTTGTGTAACTTTTATGGCAGTGTGATTTTGTAAGAGGTTATTCTGGTTTGTAGAGCAAGCATTCTGTTTTAGTGTTTGTACAGGAGAGACAGCATTTAGAGGTTGCTAGATTTTGGAGACACCATCTTATCTTTCATTGTGTGTCCACGCATGTGGTTTGTCGGCCATTTTTGATTTCCTCTGTGTAAGACCATGCCATGCGGTTTGTCGCCCATCTTTGATTTGCTTTGTGGGAAAAGTATGTGCGTCTGGCAGACATCTTGGTTAAGTTAGTGCTGCAGGTTTTACCAAGTAATTCATTTTAGTTTGAGCTGGTTCACATTTTAGTTTTGGTGTCTGTGGAAAGCGATTTGTTTGTTTTTGCCTCAAATGTCAGTTTTGTCCAGAATAGTTATTTTCTCTTTCTGTAACCTCTCTATGTAGACTTTGATCTGTAGTTCTGTGCTGAAAATATTGAGACAAGTCAGAGATCGGTAGCAGTATATTATTGCAGTATATTTTTGTAGTAACAATTGTGGTGTTTTGTACGTATATCATGGAAGGAATTTTTAAAGAAGTAACAAAAGTGAAAAACACAGAGGCCATTGTTCAAGCTATGCAGGGATCTACTGATCCATGGCTGCAGGCTCAGAATTGTGTAGCAAACCTGATCGGTACCAGAAAATGGCGCAAACGTGAAGGCAAGTATGCTCTGATATTTGCTGCTGGGTGGATAGCGAATAAATATCAGGAGTCTTGTCGGCTGAAGTTGAGCTTGGAGGGAGAAGTGGAAAATTTAAAAGTGGAAATTGTTAAATTGAAAACTCTTGTCCAGAAGGCAGCTGAAGCTAGCGCTAATTATGAATGTACTGTGAGGTGTAAGGCCTCATGCAAACGACCGTTTTTTTATGCTGTCCGCAAAAAGGGGTTCCTTTGTTCAGTGATCCGTGTCCGTTTTTGCCTTCCGTTGTGTTTCCGTGTGTCTTCCGTTTTTTTTAGCGGACATGACCCAAAAGATTTTACCAAAAGACAGGCTGACAATGTTTCCCAAGTGCCTGCCAAGGGATCCGCAAAAAAAACGGACACGGAACACGGATGACACACGGATGGCCATCCGCATTTTTCACGGACCCATTGACTTGAATGGGTCCGTGAACCGTTTTTCACGGGCAAGAATAGGACAGGTTATATTTTTTTGACGGATTGGAATCACGGACCACGGACGCGGAGGACAAACGGTGCATTCGCCGAGGTTTCCACGGACCCATTGAAAACCAATGGGTCCGCAGAAAATCACGAAAAACGGAGCAACGGACACGGAATCAAACAACGGTCGTGTGCATGAGGCCTAATACTGAGCTACGTAGGGAGAATGAACAGTTGTCTGAGAGCCTGGCGCATGCGCAGTGTGCTGTGAGGGAATTGTCTGCCCTCTGCAGGAGGACTGAAGCTGAACAATCTCAGTGCTTAGTGCAGCCAGAGGTATTGAAGGAACCGTTAGAGAGTAATGGTTCTGGGGTTACAGAGAACATATTGGCGGTAAGTATGGAGAAGTCTGAGGAAGTTCAATCAGATTCTGAAGCCGACTCAGGGATGGACACTTTATCTGACCCTGGAGTTGGAAGTATTGATTCAGAGACAGACGATTCCTCAGGTAAATCTGTGGTAAGTGGACTTAAGTCAGACAGTATTGTGGGACCTAGTCATGCTAGGATGATTAATGTTGTTCAGCAAGGCCGGTCACCATGTGCCCAGAGAAGTTTTTGTGCAGGGAGACAGGATATTCGTTGTTTTGCATGCAGGGGATTTGGGCACATTGCAAGGTACTGTGCGGTAACTAATGGTAACAGACAGAGGTATGTTAAGTACCCCAGAACCACTCCCAGAAGTAAGGTGGTTTATTCAGCAAGGTGGGGGGATGGTCCCAGACATGGTTCTTTGCAAAGGCACAGAAGCTATGGAGAGCCAAGGTCATGGATCCAGGAAGCAGATTTTAAATCCCAGTATGAACGGTTAAAATGTGAAAATGTGAAACTTACAGAGGAGAGAGATCGGTTATTGGAATTCAGCAGAGTTTCTAATTTTGTGTGTGAAGACCTAAATTTGCTTTTTCCTTCCCCTTGAAACCGGTTTTGTGGGACCTTGTGATGTTAAATCCTGCTTCTTTGGTAAAATGAATCTGAAGTTGGTTTGGGGCCGGGCGAATTAGCATTTCAATGACTGGGTGGGAAGAAGTTCTCCTGCCAGTTTTATGGTTTCAGGTGAACCCTCCAGGGCATTGATGTGTTAATTCAGTCCTATACAAGATATCCACTCCAATGTATCTGCTCCAAAGGTTCTGTATCAATGTGACGTCTCTTGATGAGATTCTGTCTGTTGTTATTAATATTTTACTAGTTTTGTCTTTCAGGGAAACTTAGAGATTTACAGAAGAACCTGGAGATGTGCGGTTTTAACTTTACAATAACCAGATATTAGAGGACCTTTCTATATTGTTTTTGTTTTTCAATTTTTTAAGGGAAAAGCCTCTAAATTTAATTATGTAATGTGCAGTCAGGTATGCTAAATTCTAAATTTAGTTTTTGCTGTTTTGTTTTTCCCCCCAGAGACCTGCACTGTAGTTTAAGAAAGTAGCTGCTATTGTGAGACAAATGTGATGGTGAGGATTGGATATGGGGACAATCACACCCTCCCGGAATGTGGCTGGTTGTAATCAGGGCGTATTCTTTTTTTACACATTCTGATTGTGCACCAGTTTGCATATTTTTTAACGTTTGGTACATTATTCTCATCGGCAGCAAGCTTAATGATTTAAATTTTTTTTTTAACAGATTGCATGTTCCTTTAATACCAGCAAAGTCCATGAAAAAATAATGGTATAGGAGCAGCATTCAATCTGGGATTTTTCTTTAGTTACTGGGGGTCTCGTGATATTGTGTGGGAACTACTGTCTGAATTCAAGGGTTGCTGCTGAGCGAGAGGTTTTTGATCAGTCACTGCAAAAAGGGCTTTGTGTGCTGTAAAGCTTGACTATATAGGATCATATAGGCAAAGGAAAGTGAGTTGATGAGCTTTTTTTAACCACTTCCCGACCGCCTAACGCACAACTGCGTTCTCGCGGCGGTCGGGCTGTTCTGGGGCGCCGCAGATGTGCGTCATCTCGCGAGACGCGAGATTTCGCGCAAATCGCGCATTGCACAAAGTTTAGATGAACTGGGTCATCAGCCTGCCAGCCAATCGGCATCGCTGGCGGGCTGATGACTTTTAAAAAAACGAATCGCAAGCCATTTAACCCATCATATTTGTAAATATGATGGATTAAATGGCTTCTGTGCTCTCTCCTGGGTCCTTTTCGTCGGTTGGACCCAGGAGAGAGCACACCTCTACAGTGAGTACACCAAGCACCACACACTAGCCCCTGATCAGCCCCCCCATCACCCACATTAACCCCTTGATTACCCCTTCAGCACCTGTCAATCATCTAGTGAAAGGGAAAAAGTGATCAGTGTAAACTGTCACTTTTTTTTTTCACTAGGATTGACTGTTAGGTTTAGCTTAGTTTAGGCCCCTTTTGTAGGTAGTTAGCGTTAGCGCCAAGCCCACCGCACCGCAGTCACTGGTTCGCTGATTAGCGTAGAGCTAATCAGCTTTTGTACTTTTATAGTATCTGTAAGTGATCATAACTGATCACGGTCAGATCTATAATAGTACTAGTGTCACTTTAGTTCGCCCTCCACCCCAAACGCAGTGTTTGCCCGATCAGGCCTGATCGGTCGCCCACACCTGCATTCACCCACGCCCACCCCGCCGCAGTGACAAAAAAATTTTTTTTTTGTAATCACTGCACAATCCCTTCACAAGCGCTGCGGCGATAAAAAAATCAGTTTTGATCTTTTTTATCAATCGCAGCGGCTTCTGTACTTCACTACCCTCTCAATTGTAAGACAGGCTTGCTTTTTTTCTTGGGTAGTCTCAGGGAATACCCCCTAAATTTAGACGCCCAAATGTCAAGAAAGGGGTATTCTCCTGAAGAGGCCTATAGGATTCTGACCCAGTCGGATGAGGAATGGGAACCCTCATCTGACGAATCTAGCGGGTCAGAATACGAACCTGTAGAGAGCAGTGGCAGTCTGACCCAAAGTTCGGACGAGGAGGTTGAGGTCCCTGATAGAACCAGGCGTACCCGGCCCCGTGTCGCTAGACCGCAGGTTACGCAGGATCAGTTTCAAGGGCAGCAGAGTGGGGCTGGCGCTGCCGGATTACGAGGTGAGGCATACACCAGCAGCGCAGCCCGTCCTGCACCTTCTACCATCACTGCCGTACAACATGGTGAAGTGGCGAGCACCAGAAGGGCAGTTGAAGCTGGCACGGTGGCACGTGCAGTAGTTTCCCCGTCGCAGCCACCGCGCAGACAGGCCCGTAGAGCCCCTAGAATCCCTGAGGTGCTGGCAAACCCTGATTGGCAGCCCCCAACTTCAGCCGCACCAGTAGTTCCCCCTTTCACCGCCCAGTCAGGAGTTCGGGTGGAAACAGCTCAGATAGGATCGGCGCTGGGGTTTTTTGAGCTGTTTTTCACTGCGGAGCTCTCTGACTTAGTCGTGGCAGAAACAAATCGGTATGCCACTCAATTTATCGCCGACAACCCGGGAAGCTCCTATGCCCAGTCTTTCCGGTGGAAACCAGTCCAAGTTTCCGAATTTAGAACTTTTCTGGGCCTTCTCCTCAGCATGGGCATAACCAAAAACATGAATTGCGGTCATATTGGTCCACGAACCCAATTCATCACATGCCCATGTACTCTGCTGCCATGTCCAGGACACGTTTTGAGACCATCCTGCGTTTCCTGCACTTTAGCGACAACACCACCTCCCGTCCCAGAGGCCACCCAGCTTTTGACCGGCTCCATAAAATTCGGCCCCTCATAGACCATTTCAACCAGAAATTTGCAGATTTGTATACCCCTGCACAAAACATCTGCGTAGACGAGTCCCTTGTACATTTTACCGGGCGCCTTGGCTTCAAACAGTCCAAGCAAGCGCGCCCGGTATGGGGTCAAATTGTATAAGCTCTGTGAAAGGGCCACAGGCTATACGCACAAATTTCAGATCTATGAGGGAAAAGATCAGACCCTGGAGCCGGTCGGTTGCCCTGACTACCTGGGGAGCAGTGGGAAGATAGTCTGGGACTTGGTGTCACCCTTATTCGGCAAGGGGTACCATCTTTATGTGGACAACTTTTACACAAGTGTGGCCGTCTTCAAGCATTTGTTCCTAGAACAGATTGGCTGCTGTGGCACCGCGCGAACTAGTCGCCGGGGCTTCCCCCAATGGCTCCTTACCACCCGACTTGCAAGGTGGGAGAGGGCTGCACTGTGTAACGACGAACTGCTCGCGGTGAAATGGAGAGACAAGTGTGACGTTTACATGCTCTCCTCCATTCACGCAAACACGACAGTCCAAATTGAACGGGCAACCAGTGTCGTTGAAAAGCCCCTCTCAGTCCACGACTATAACCTCCACATGGGAGGGGTGGACTTCAACGACCAGATGTTGGCCCCTTATTTGCTTTCCCGATGAACCAGACGCTGGTATAAGAAGGTGTCTGTATATTTGATTCAATTGGCTGCCTATAATAGTTACGTTCTCTACAGTAAGGCTGGGAGAACGGGATCCTTCCTTAAATTCCAGGAAGAGATCATTTCGGAACTCCTGTATCCAGGAGGTTCCGTGGCCCCATCCACCAGTGTAGTTAGCCGTCTACACGAGCAACACTTCCCCAGTGTCTTTCCTGGTACCTCAACCCAACCGTCACCCCGAAAAAGATGTCGTGTCTGTGGCAGGAGTGGAATAAGGCGTGACACCCGTTATTTCTGTCCTGACTGTCCTGACCACCCTGCCCTATGCCTTGGAGAGTGTTTCCGGAAGTACCACACTCAGGTACACTTAGGGACATAGGGACAGCACAACACAGGTAGTTTTTTTCACTCAGGCTCTAGGGTCTCCCAGGACACTAGGTTTTGAGAGACCCTAACACATAGGGGACGGTGCTGCTGTGCTGGTGTGCTACAGCAGAAGTGTGAAACGGTAGAAACGTCTCCTTTCACTTGGGATAATGTGTATAGTGTACTTCGCACCATCTCTGTGTGATTTACACTTTACACATTGTCCCATGGGAAAGGAGAGGTTTCTGCTAGGAAAATAAAGAGTGAAATGGTTAAAAAAAAAAAATTAAACAGGTAGAAAGAAAAAAAAATCTTGAGTTAGTTCAGGTTTTTATGTTCATGTTTTATAAAAGTTTTACAATGTTCCGGTTTTATAAAGTTTGCAACGTTCAAGTTATGTGCCTGCTGCCTGTTTTTTTCTTCTTTTTTTTTTTTCCCCTAACCACCCTTTATTTTCCAGGAAGACCAACGGACCAACCGACGAAAACGCCGCAGCACTGATGTGAATTCTGAGAGAAGCATTGCGCTGCTGTCAGAAGACACGTGAAGTCGGTGTATGCGGCGCTGCAAGACGAGATTTCTCCTCTGCAGGACAGGCACGCTTGCCCAGGCATATGAGCTGAGGAGAGGTGTTGGAGTTCATATTCTTTGGCAAACACTTTGTATAAAAATCTGGCAAAGATGTCTTCCTCCACACCGATCGATTGATCGATGTGAATGGAGAAATCACGCTTGCCAGGACATAGGAGCTAAGTGGGTATGGATGTTTGGGCGGAGCTCCTATGTCCTGGCAATCGCCAGGCCCCTCTTTTTTTTCTTGCATATTTTTGGCAGAGATTTTTTCATCCACATCGATCGATGCGAATGAGGAAATCTGTGCCGTTCATTTTTTCTTTTCAGCCCAGAGGCTGAACGGAAAAATCTCATTACCTGTATGCTCCATATAAGGAGAATCGCAGAAACTCCTAATGCTGGCCATACATGTAATGATTATGGAGACCCTCAAATGCCATGGCGGTGGAAAACCTCACATGTGACCCCATTTCGAAAGAAGACACCCCAAGGTATTCGCTGAGGGGCATATTGAGTCCATGAAAGATTAAACTTCTTGTCACAAGTTAGCGAAAAGGGAGACTTTGTGAGAAAAAAAAAAAAATTCTAACTTGTGGCAAAAAAATCTTCTATGAACTCGCCATGCCCCTCACAGAATACCTTGGGTGTCTTCTTCTAAAATAGGGTCACATTTGGGGTATTTTTACTGCCCTGGCATTTTAGGGGCCCAGAAGCGTGAGAAGAAAAGGCGTAAAAATGCCATCCTGAAAGGTCCTCATTGATTTGGGCCCTTTGCGATCTTGGCTGCGAAAAGGGTAACACATGTGGTATCGCCGTACTCAGGAGAGTAGGGCAATGTGTTTGGGGTGTATTTTTACATATACCCATGCTGGGTGAGAGAAATATCTCTGTAAATGGACAACTTTGTATAAAAAAGTGGAAAAAGTTGTCATTTACAGAGATATTTTTCACACCCAGTAGGGGTATATGTAAAATACACCCCAAAACACATTGCCCTACTTCTCCTGAGTATGGCGATACCCCATTTGTGCCACTTTTTGCAGCCAAGATGCTAAAGGGCCCTAAATCCAATGAGTACCTTTAGGATTTCACAGGGCATTTTTACGCATTTGGATTCCAAACTACTTCTCTCGCTTTAGGGGCCCCTAAAATGCCAGGGCAGTAAAAATACCACACAAGTGACCCCATTTTAGAAAGAAGACACCCTAAGGTATTCTGTGAGGGGTATGGTGAGTTCATGTAAAAGTTTATTTTTTTGTCACAAGTTAGTGGAATATCAGACTTTGTAAAAAAATAAAAAAATAAAACATTTCATTTCCGCTAACTTGTGCCAAAAATAAAAACTTCCATGAACTCACTATGCCCATCAGCGAATACCTTGGGGTGTCTACTTTCGAAATGGGGTCACTTGTGTGGTATTTTTACTATCCTGGCATTTTAGGGGCCCCTAAGCGAGAGAAAGCAGTTTGGAATCCAAATGCGTCAAATGTCCTGTAAATTTAAAGGTACCATTGGACTTAGCCCCTTTGCATCTTGGCTGCAAAAGTGGCACACATGGGGTATCGCTGATCAGGAGAAGTAGGGCAATGTGTTTTGAGGTGTATTTTTACATATACCCATGCTGGGTGAGAGAATATCTCTGTAAATGACAACTTTTAAAAAATTTTATACAAAGTTGTCATTTACAGAGATATTTTTCACACCCAGTAGGGGTATATGTAAAAAGACACCCCAAAACTCATTGCCCTACTTCTCCTGAGTACGGCGATACCCCATGTGTGCCACTTTTTGCAGCCAAGATGCGCAAGGGGCCCTAAATCCAATGAGTACCTTTAGGATTTCACAGGACATTTTTTACGCATTTGGATTCCAAACTGCTTCTGACGTTTAGGGGCCCCTAAAATGCCAGGGCAGTAAAAATACCACACAAGTGACCCCATATTAGAAAGAAGACACCCCAAGGTATTCCGTGAGGGGTATGGTGAGTTCATGTAAAATTGTATTTTTGGCACAAGTTAGTGGAATATGAGACTTTGTAAAAAAAAAAAAAAAACTATTTCCGCTATCTTGTGCCAAAAATAAAACTTCCATGAACTCACTATGCCCATCAGAGAATACCTTGGGGTGTCTACTTTCTGAAATGGGGTCACTTGTGTGGTATTTTACTGTCCTGGCATTTTAGGGGCCCCAGTCAGAAGCAGTTGGAACCAAATGCGTAAATGTCCTGTAACTCTAAAGGTACTCATTGATTAGGTCTTTACGCATCTTGGCTGCAAAGTGGCACACATGGGGTATCGCCGACTCAGGAGAAGTAGGCAATGTGTTTTGGGGTGTATTTTACATATACCCATGCTGGGTGAGAATATCTCTGTAAATGACAACTTTTTAAAAAAATTTATACAAAGTTGTCATTTACAGAGATATTTTTCACACCCAGTAGGGGTATATGTAAAAAGACACCCCAAAACACATTGCCCTACTTCTCCCGAGTACGGCGATACCCCATGTGTGCCACTTTTGCAGCCAAGATGCGCAAATGGGCCCTAAATCCAATGAGTACCTTTAGGATTTCACAGGACATTTTTACGCATTTGGATTCCAAACTGCTTTTGACGCTTAGGGGCCCCTAAAATGCCAGGGCAGTAAAAATACCACACAAGTGACCCCATTTCGAAAGAAGACACCCCAAGGTATTCTGTGAGGGGTATGGTGAGTCCATGAAAGATTATATTTTTGTCACAAGTTAGTGGAATATGAGACTTTGTAAAAAAAAAAAAAATCAATTTCCGCTAACTTGTGGCAAAAATAAAATCTTCCATGAACTCGCCATGCCCATCACAGAATACCTTGGGGTGTCTTCTTTCTAAAATAGGGTCACATTTGGGGTATTTTACTGCCCTGGCATTTTAGGGGCCCAGAAGCGTGAGAAGCAAAAGGCGTAAAATGCCATCCTGAAAGGTCCTCATTGGATTTAGGGTCCCTTTGCATCTTGGCTGCGAAAAGGGTAACACATGGGTAGTCGCCGTACTCAGGAGAAGTGAGGCAATGTGTTTTGGGGTGTATTTTTACATATACCCATGCTGGGTGAGAGAAATATCTCTGTAAATGGACAACTTTGTATAAAAAAAGTGGAAAAAGTTGTCATTTACAGAGATATTTTTCACACCCAGTAGGGGTATATGTAAAAATACACCCCAAAACACATTGCCCTACTTCTCCTGAGTATGGCGATACCCCATTTGTGCCACTTTTTTGCAGCCAAGATGCGCAAAGGGGCCCTAAATCCAATGAGTACCTTTAGGATTTCACAGGGCATTTTTACGCATTTGGATTCCAAACTACTTCTCTCGCTTTAGGGGCCCCTAAAATGCCAGGGCAGTAAAAATACCACACAAGTGACCCCATTTTAGAAAGAAGACACCCCAAGGTATTCTGTGAGGGGTATGGTGAGTTCATTTAAAAGTTTATTTTTTTGTCACAAGTTAGTGGAATATCAGACTTTGTAAAAAAAAATAAAAAAAATAAAACATTTCAATTTCCGCTAACTTGTGCCAAAAAATAAAAACTTCCATGAACTCACTATGCCCATCAGCGAATACCTTGGGGTGTCTACTTTCGAAATGGGGTCACTTGTGTGGTATTTTACTATCCTGGCATTTTAGGGCCCCTAAGCAGAGAAGCAGTTTGGAATCCAAATGCGTAAAAATGTCCTGTAAATCCTAAAGGTACTCATTGGAATTTGGGCCCCTTTGCGCATCTTGGCTGCAAAAAGTGGCACACATGGGGTATCGCCGTACTCAGGAGAAGTAGGGCAATGTGTTTTGAGGTGTATTTTTACATATACCCATGCTGGGTGAGAGAAATATCTCTGTAAATGACAACTTTTAAAAAATTTTATACAAAGTTGTCATTTACAGAGATATTTTTCACACCCAGTAGGGGTATATGTAAAAAGACACCCCAAAACTCATTGCCCTACTTCTCCCGAGTACGGCGATACCCCATGTGTGCCACTTTTTGCAGCCAAAATGCGCAAAGGGGCCCTAAATCCAATGAGTACCTTTAGGATTTCACAGGACATTTTTTACGCATTTGGATTCCAAACTGCTTCTGACGTTTAGGGGCCCCTAAAATGCCAGGGCAGTAAAAATACCACACAAGTGACCCCATATTAGAAAGAAGACACCCCAAGGTATTCCGTGAGGGGTATGGTGAGTTCATGTAAAATTGTATTTTTGGCACAAGTTAGTGGAATATGAGACTTTGTAAAAAAAAAAAAAATCCATTTCCGCTAACTTGTGCCAAAAATAAAAACTTCCATGAACTCACTATGCCCATCAGCGAATACCTTGGGTGTCTACTTTCCGAAATGGGGTCACTTGTGTGGTATTTACTGCCCTGGCATTTTAGGGGCCTAAACGTCAAGCAGTTTGGAATCCAAATGCGTAAAATGTCCTGTAAAATCCTAAAGGTACTCATTGGATTTAGGCCCATTTGCGCATCTTGGCTGCAAAAGTGGCACACATGGGGTATCGCCGTACTCAGGAGAAGTAGGGCAATGTGTTTTGGGGTGTATTTTTACATATACCCATGCTGGGTGAGAGAAATATCTCTGTAAATGACAACTTTTTAAAAAATTTATACAAAGTTGTCATTTACAGAGATATTTTTCACACCCAGTAGGGTATATGTAAAAGACACCCCAAAACACATTGCCCTACTTCTCCCGAGTACAGCGATACCCCATGTGTGCCAGTTTTTTGCAGCCAAGATGCGCAAATGGGCCCTAAATACAATGAGTACCTTTAGGATTTTACAGGACATTTTTACGCATTTGGATTCCAAACTGCTTTTGACGTTTAGGGGCCCCTAAAATGCCAGGGCAGTAAAAATACCACACAAGTGACCCCATTTCGGAAAGAAGACACCCCAAGGTATTCTGTGAGGGTATGGTGAGTTCATGTAAATTGTATTTTTGGCACAAGTTAGTGGAATATGAGACTTTGTAAAAAAAAATAAAAAAAATCAATTTCCGCTAACTTGTGACAAAAAATAAAAACTTCCATGAACTCACTATGCCCCTCAGTGAATATCTTAGGGTGTCTTCTTTCGGAAATGGGGTCATTTATGGGGTATTTCTACTGTCTGGGCATTGTAGTACCTCAGGAAACAGGACAGGTGCTCAGAAAGTCAAAGTGCGGAAATTCACTTTTTTGCACCATAGTTTGTAAATGCTATAACTTTTACCCAAACCAATAAATATACACTTATTGCTTTTTTTTATCAAAGACATGTAGAACAATAAATTTTGAGAAAAGTGAAAAATATCATTTTTTTGCAAAAAGTTCATCAAAAAAAGTAAAATATCAAAAAATGTAAAAATGTCAGCAAGAAAGAAATAGCACCAAATGAAAGCTCTATTAGTGAGAAGAAAAGGAGGTAAAATTCATTTGGGTGGTAAGTTGTATGACGGAGCAATAAACGGGTAAAGTAGTGTAGTGCAGAATTGTAAAAAGTGGCCTGGTCATTAAGGGTGTTTAAGCTAGGGGGGCTGAAGTGGTTAAGGAGACAAGGTGGTATATATCACCCGGACATGCCAATAGCTGTGTGCAATTGGAAGCCCTATCCTGTGGTCAGGTCACTATTCAGAGCCAAAATCGAGGCTGGTATATCTCATTAGGAGACTCAGAGGGCCACCGTGTGTCGGTGCGAGCCCCGGGCTGCCGTGTGTCGGCAAGAGCCCCATTCCTCACGCTGCTAGTCCTTTTCCTGAGGTCTAACTAGGGTGAACGGAGTCCGTGTGTCGGTGCCAGAAATCCTAGGGCAACTCAGAGGCGAACGAAGGGGGATAGCAGTCGTCCAGGCGTGTGTCGCGGGACACTGTAGGTGGACGCACCTACTTTTAGAAGGCTCGAGCATTGGGTATAGGGAAAATTAGGGAACAGAAGGGTACCACTTCTGAGTATAGGACAGCCAAGCAGCACATGAAATCCATCTATGGAGGAGGAGTTGTTAAGCCCCTCAAAGATTGGCACCAATGGACTGTAGGTTCAGAGTGGACCAACCCCAAGTAATGGGGACTTTTTGAGGTCTGGATTTGGGGAAAAGTTCGTCCGAGAATTCCCCACTAGACCCCAAAGCCATGGTTCCCTCCAGAAGGCAGAACTGTGGCTGCACAAATTCATCGAGCTCCGGCAACAGGGCATTCAAAAGTCCCAGACAGTGTGAACTAACACTATCATGTACTCCCGTCCAACTAAAAGTATGGACTCCAATACTCTCTCTCATCTCTCTTTCTCTCTCTCATCCCTCCCTCATCTCTCCATCTAACCTTGAGATGATGCACCATGTTGAACCCAGCTTCTCTTCGTCCTGGTTTAGAGGACGATGAGAAGGGGGGGGGGGGGAAGTGGTGTAGAAAACACCCATTTTCAAACTTTTTACTAACCATTCTAACCTATTAACTGTCAATTTTCTCACATCAAGAACCATCACGACTGCCTTTTCTTTGACAGTAGTTGGGTCAGATTTTTGCAAGGAGAAATCACAGCTGACCCATGGCCTGAATGTTCTGCTGTAGCCCTTTCAATGTCCACCACCGGGTTCGGGAGTCTCTCCCAGACCCAGACTCAATAACCAGTGTTCTTTCTAGTAGTTATACAGGTGATTGGGTCGTGCTAAAGAAACATCCAAAGACAGGACTAGAGCCGGGATATCTTGGGCCATTCCAGGTGCTGCTGAGGATGCCAACCTCTCTAAAGTTCGAGGGACGAGACAACTGGATCCACACCAGTCACTGCAAGAAGCTGCTTAACTACGTCAAAGGATGAGGAGTATCACTTCTGTTTACTTGTTTACTTTCATTCTTAGGAAGGGAAGGCACCTCAAATTGGCAAGGGCCACAAGAAGACATTTGTTAGTAGCACATCCTTGAGGGTAATATCAGATATAGGTTTAATAGTAGCTCCGGCTCCTTGTTTGTTAATCCTGTATGGGTGTCCGGCAGCTAGGCGGCCCGCAGATGAGGTAAAGGAGATAGGTTGGTGGGGTCCTCCAGTTGTGAGGCCCGTGACTGTGAGAAGTTCTTGTTTGGAGTTGACAGGTCTGTACTATTTCCTATGCGGGTTAGCCATTTATAAGGTAGTTTCCCCTAATGTCAGAGGGTCATGTGTCCTGGTAAAGCTTGTCCCGGAATCTTACGTTGCAGCTGATTGGGAGGTTTTAGGGCTCCTTGGTTTTCCATTGGATACGGGCATGTACTTATGTTTTTTTGTTTCCAATAATTCTATATGCCTGATGTATAACCAACCGAGTACGAGATGCCCTGAAGACCAAACCATCAACCAGATGCTGAGGAATAATCATCGAGGGACACTGAGCAGCATATGACAAAGAGGAGGGACTGTTGTGGAAATTATTATGATGTGTTTTCTAATATTGTCATCGTGTCTCTCAGTGTGTAAACCACTGGAAGTGGATATCTTGCTGCAGATATAGAGACACAGCAAGCAGTGTTTTCTTGCCGAATGGATAGATGCCGGCTGGGGCCCTCCGCCCAAAAGGCGGACTTATTGGCTTGGCGTGTATGCATTTATTAAGAGAACAATATACGGAAAGGAACGTGCATTCGTTATTTCCAGTGTGCCTGATCAACCGCTGGAGATGGTGACGCTGTTCCTATAAGTAGGCCCACATAAGAATCCTGGTGAGCCTTGTTGAGCATTGATCACTGATCGATGCTGAACAAGATTCCCCCCTAGTGGTGACTCCGTGACTAAGAGACATGTTGTGGTATTCTTTCTGTGGGTGTGTGTCATCACTTCCTGTATGACTGTATTGTACTTGAAGGGAGTGGTCAGGTGTTGGGCCCGCCCACTTCCTATTTGTTATCCCTTGGTCTATGTAAATAAAGAAAGGTTCTGAGAGGGCAGTCTCTCACCAGATCTCAACCATGAAGCATCTTAACTCATTACTGGAATAGTGCGGCCTTTCCTTACACAAAAGGAGCTGATACACGTGCTTGTGAGCACGGGGTAAGGAAATTACTACAACAGGCGATACCACATGTGTGCCACTTTTTTGCAGCCTAGGTGCGTAAATGGGCGTAAAGTCCAACGAGTACATTTAGGCTTTACAGGGTTGCTCACAAATTAGCCCCGCCCAAAATGCCAGAACAGTAAACACACCCCACAAATGACCCCATTTCGGAAAGTAAACACCCCAAGGTATTCACTGAGGGGCATAGTGAGTCCGTGGGAGATTTTTTTTTTTTTTGCCAGAAGTTAGCAGAAATGGAAACTTTATTATTATTTTTTTTCTCAGAAAGTGTCATTTTCCGCTAACTTGTGGAAAAAAATGAAATCATACATGAACTCACCATGCCCCTGGAATACTTTGGGGTGTCTTCTTTCTAAAATGGTGTCATTTGGGGGGTATTTATACTATCCTGGCATTCTAGCACCTGAAGAAAGATGACAGGTGCTCAGAAAGTCAGAGCTGCTTCAAAATGCAGAAATTCACTTTTTTGCACCATAGTTTGTAAACGCTATAACTTTTACCCAAACCAATAAATATACACTTATTGCATTTTTTTTATCAAAGACATGTAAAACAATAAATTTAGAGAAAAATTTATATAGAAATGTAGTTTTTAAAAAAAAAAAAATTACAACAGAAAGCGAAAAATGTCATGTTTTTGCAAAAATTTCAGTCATTTTTTATTAATATAAAAAAAAGTCAAAATGTCAGCAACAATGAAATACCACCAAATGAAATCTCTATTAGTGAGAAGAAAAACAGATAAAATTCATTTGGGTAGTAAGTTGTATTACCGAGCAATAAACCGTGAAAGTAGTGTAGTGCAGAATTGTAAAAAGTGGTCTGGTCATTAAGGGTCTTTAAAGGGTTTCTGTCATCAAGTTTTGACATTATAAGCTGTCTGACATTAGCTATGTGCTAATGTCAGAGCAGCTTGATAATGTATTTTTTATAAAAATCCGATTTATATTTAGGTTGAAAAATGTACTTTTATAATATGTAAATTAGCCTCTAGGAGCAGGGGGGGGCGTTGCCCTGCTCCTAGAGGCTCGTCTGGCTAACCTGCTGGCACGCCCTTCTTACTTTGAGTGACAGTGCCGGGCAGCGATCCTCCACCACTGTCTCCTTCTGAAATCCCGCGCCTGCGCCGCCGCTCTGTATTCGGCGCAGGCGCGGTGAGCAGAGGACTCTGGTGCCTGCTGTCCTCAGCTCACCGCGCCTGCGCTGAATACCTCTGAGTACACCTGGAAGCAAGGACAGCGCGGGATTTCAGAAGGAGACAGTGCCGGAGGATCGCTGCCCGGCACTGTCACTCAAAGTAAGAAGGGGCGTGCCAGCAGGTTGCCGCACGGAGCCTCTAGGAGCAGGGCAACGCCCCCCTGCTCCTAGAGGCTAATTTACATATTATAAAAGTACGTTTTTCAGCCTAAATATAAATCGGATTTTTATAAAAAAGACATTATCAAGCTGCTCTGACATTAGCACATAGCTAATGTCAGACAGCTTATAATGTCAAAACTTGATGACAGAAACCCTTTAAGCTAGGGGGGCTGAGGTGGTTAAACAGGCTTCCCACAAAAGCAACACCCTAGGAAATAGACAATTAATGACAAAAGCAATCATATATAGCTGACAAACACAATTAAAAGCAAATTGAAATCTTATTACTGTACACGTATAGGGGTTATTAAAGTGTAAGTCTCTTGAAAATAGAATACGTCTGAAAATTTCAAGACTGCAAAAAGGTTTGAATTTGTATTTTAAGTTGTATTGTTAGCACAATTTCAGCTATAAACAGCTTCTTTTCTCACCGTCTTGCCATCTTTAATATTCACCACTCCCTCATTTTTTCTTCTCTTTAAGGTGTCTCTTTGTTATCATATATAAAACGGCAATAAAGAAAAATCTGCAAATAATGCCTTTCTGGATCACAAAAGGTTCAGCAAAATTCATTAAAAGAAACCATTAAGCTCCATGAACTCCTGACAGTTTACACTAATATGCAACCCAGATTTCAATGATGGCTGCCCGACTCATCTTGTTCAAACATAGGGCTAGATTTATCATTACACTTACATCTTACTCCACTTTTACATATGCCCAAAGTTACTTTTGGCTAGTCAGATTTATTAACGGTCCTTTAATACTGTGATAAATGTGGTTTGGCGGTAGCAGTTTATCCTTCAGTAAGCGGCTTTACAAAAGTCGCACGTCTTTACAAAAAAGTTGCATGTTCTATTAAAAAGTCGCATAAGATAAGCATAGTCCTCCCTGGAGTGAAATTGCTGATTTTTTTGTGACTTTTTTGCGACTTTTTAAATGGTCGCAATAGTAAATCTGTCTAGAGATTCATTTACATAAGAAAACACGCCAACTTTCACCAAACTGGAGAGCTTAGTGCAGAGCTTGAAAAAGTCCCAAAAAAATTCGCAATTTCACACCATTAAATTGATTTTAGCTAATGATAAATCTGGCCCATAGTGTCTGTTCAACTGTATATAAACCATCAAAAAGTGTGGTGATAAGGAAGCAGGATGTGCTCATACCCATATGCAGTTGTGCATTTCTGTAGGGGAGCACATCCTGCACTTGTAGTCCGTTGCTAATGGCAATCACCAGCAAAAAATGCATACAATGGATGATGCCAGCAACGGACTACAAGTACCACAATGGACATCCTACATAAGATGAAATTTATGTGGATGTGGCAAGAATTCAAAACAAACACATAACCAGAGATAGGTGCACACTGCCGTGACACTAAACCCTCACACTGATGTTAAAAATTGAGAGTTAGTTCGACATATCCTACTAGGAGGACGTGTCTTAAGCCTCGGGCACCAGCGTCAAGGTCTCTCAAGTAGCCCGTGGGCCCTAACACTCACCTACCTGCGCCATATGGGCGATATCAGGGGCCAGTGGGCAATTACAGGAGCATTAGGATGACTCACAAACATCTCCTCTGTTACCTCCAGCATGTGGCCATGCTTGCAATGGGAGGTGGGAGGTGTCTATGAGCCCTACCCAAGACTGACTGATATAGCCAAAGGCCAAGCAGGTGCACCCAAATGTGACCTGAAGATGAAAGACAGGCACATTTAAATTGGAGTTTTATACACCTCCATACATATATATATAAACCATCAAAAAGTGTGGTGATAAGGAAGCAGGATGTGCTCATACCCATATGCAGTTGTGCATTTCTGTAGGGAGCACATCCTGCACTTGTAGTCCGTTGCTAATGGCAATCACCAGCAAAAATTGCATACAATGGATGATGCCAGCAACGGACTACAAGTACCACAATGGACATCCTACATAAGATGAAATTTATGTGGATGTGGCAAGAATTCAAAACAAACACATAACCAGAGATAGGTGCACACTGCCGTGACACTAAACCCTCACACTGATGTTAAAAATTGAGAGTTAGTTCGACATATCCTACTAGGAGGACGTGTCTTAAGCCTCGGGCACCAGCGTCAAGGTCTCTCAAGTAGCCCGTGGGCCCTAACACTCACCTACCTGCGCCATATGGGCGATATCAGAGGCCAGTGGGCAATTACAGGAGCATTAGGACGACTCACAAACATCTCCTCTGTTACCTCCAGCATGTGGCCATGCTTGCAATGGGAGGTGGGAGGTGTCTATGAGCCCTACCCAAGACTGACTGATATAGCCAAAGGCCAAGCAGGTGCACCCAAATGTGACCTGAAGATGAAAGACAGGCACATTTAAATTGGAGTTTTATACACCTCCATACATATATATATAAACCATCAAAAAGTGTGGTGATAAGGAAGCAGGATGTGCTCATACCCATATGCAGTTGTGCATTTCTGTAGGGGAGCACATCCTGCACTTGTAGTCCGTTGCTAATGGCAATCACCAGCAAAAATTGCATACAATGGATGATGCCAGCAACGGACTACAAGTACCACAATGGACATCCTACATAAGATGAAATTTATGTGGATGTGGCAAGAATTCAAAACAAACACATAACCAGAGATAGGTGCACACTGCCGTGACACTAAACCCTCACACTGATGTTAAAAATTGAGAGTTAGTTCGACATATCCTACTAGGAGGACGTGTCTTAAGCCTCGGGCACCAGCGTCAAGGTCTCTCAAGTAGCCCGTGGGCCCTAACACTCACCTACCTGCGCCATATGGGCGATATCAGAGGCCAGTGGGCAATTACAGGAGCATTAGGACGACTCACAAACATCTCCTCTGTTACCTCCAGCATGTGGCCATGCTTGCAATGGGAGGTGGGAGGTGTCTATGAGCCCTACCCAAGACTGACTGATATAGCCAAAGGCCAAGCAGGTGCACCCAAATGTGACCTGAAGATGAAAGACAGGCACATTTAAATTGGAGTTTTATACACCTCCATACATATATATATAAACCATCAAAAAGTGTGGTGATAAGGAAGCAGGATGTGCTCATACCCATATGCAGTTGTGCATTTCTGTAGGGGAGCACATCCTGCACTTGTAGTCCGTTGCTAATGGCAATCACCAGCAAAAAATGCATACAATGGATGATGCCAGCAACGGACTACAAGTACCACAATGGACATCCTACATAAGATGAAATTTATGTGGATGTGGCAAGAATTCAAAACAAACACATAACCAGAGATAGGTGCACACTGCCGTGACACTAAACCCTCACACTGATGTTAAAAATTGAGAGTTAGTTCGACATATCCTACTAGGAGGACGTGTCTTAAGCATAGTGTCTGTTCAACTGTGCATTTTGTGAATCTGAGCATGATATATGTATATATTCTCCAGCCCATTGCAGTAGTACCCTCATTTTATAATTTCCCTCTCTGATGTTGAATAAGACTTAGCATTTCACTAGGTTCTCAGTCTTCAGAGCTCTAATGGTCAAATCACTGCCTTATACAGCATATATATTTACACTCTATGTTAAAATCTTGTGCCTGTTTCACTGGATTGGTGATTTATTTAAGCAGGATTTACATAATAGCTATTTTTCTACTGTACAATGTTCCATGTTTTCTCAACTATAATTACCATTCATTACATGCAAATAAATTTATTTTCAGCAACACCTGCAAGTAAACATAAAACTACACTTAATAAACACAAACAGGAAATATATACAAAGGTACATAATGTTTTTAACGCAGTAACTGTTTAAACAGCAAGTGTTCAATCTCAAAGTACAAAAATACAATTACATCAATCATTTTCCACTCATTAATTTCCTGTAATACTTTGTATTTAAAGTTCTTTCGTCATCCACATGCCAATCTAGCCAACCCATAACCAATACAAACAGACATCAGTTAGTGTAGTCACTAGATAGACCAGAACAGAAATACTAGTACATGAAGGTACTGAGGCAATAATTGGTTCCCTTACGTCCTACCAGCAGCACAGATGGGGGGTTAACCACCCCCCGTGGACTGGTAGGGCAGGCAAAATGTTTAATAAGCCCAAGACTAATAACTCAATTTAACAATTAAGTATCTCCTTAAAAGGAGGAAGTCAACCCCCAGCCCACTGTGTTTTTTTCTGTCCTCCTGGACAGATGCACCTGGCTGGGGTATTTTGGCGGCGTCCTCGGTCCAGGATTCTCGGTCCCTGGGCGCCGACATCTTCCGGAGGTAATCCGGCCGTGATTTTTTCACAGGCACTATTTTTTTCACAGATGTGATTTTTTATTGCGAATGCGATTTTTTTTCGCGTTTTCATGCGAAAATTTTAAGTATTTTTTTCTTATGGTGTCTATTCACCAGTTTTTCTGGTTCCCAAGGCTTCAGGAGATCTCCGGATGATTATCGATCTGAGGTATTTCCATCGGTTTATAAGGAAGGTGAAGTTTTGTATAGAAACCATCAGGTCAGTAGTTCACGTCCTCAATCCTGGAGACGTGATGGCAACCCTGGACCTCAAGGATGCATATCTGCACATCCCGATCCATCCTGCTTCCAGGAAGTATATAAGGATCGCGGTCCAGGTGTCCGGTGTCGTCAGGCATCTTCTGTTTGTTGCCCTTCCCTTTGGCATTTCTTCTGCCCCTCACACTTTTACCAAGGTGGTGTTTTCTGTGGTGGCGGTTTTGAGACTTCAGGGACTGACCATCATTCCTTATCTAGACGAGTGGCTTTTGAAAGCCTCTGCTCTAGCGGTCCTAACCCAACTTTTCAGGTAACAA
This sequence comes from Bufotes viridis, assembly GCA_033119425.1. Taxonomy (NCBI): domain Eukaryota; kingdom Metazoa; phylum Chordata; class Amphibia; order Anura; family Bufonidae; genus Bufotes; species Bufotes viridis. The sequence continues at coordinate 195,434,766 of CM065592.1, forward strand.
TCTCCTTTCTGTTCTGCCTAGGTTGGATCATCAGCTGGCAGAAGTTGAACGTGAGCCCGTCGACTTCAGTAAGATTTCTAGGCTTCATAATCGACTCCACTGGGATGTTGCTCCAGTTGACTCCAGAAAGAAGATCCCGGGTTCAGAACACGGCAAGTTCCTTTCCGTTTCCCGGCGAGTTCCAATCCGGACTCTCATGAAGATGTTGGGGCTCATGTCAGCGTCTGTGGAAGCAGTCCCTTGGGCTCTATGGCACCTCCGCCCTCTACAGTCGGAGGTCCTCTCCAAATAGAATAACAGCCCTGCCGGGCTAAACTCCCTGTGCTCCCCGTCTTGGCGAACTCGGTATTCCCTCAGATGGTGGTGCCATCTTTTAGACGGGAAGTCTATGACCCAGCCAACCTGGGTCATATTGACTACGGATGCGTCCCAAGTAGGCTGGGGCGCTCACCTAGAAGACACTCCAGTTCACGGGACCTGGTTTCCTCAGGCCTATTTCAGTACAAAAAGAAAAATATATACGCACTTCACTGTTGCAGTTATTTGTGGTGAAAGCGTTTAGTGGCCTATTTCAGTACAAAAAGAAAAATATATTCATCGCTTTTAGGGGTGTTTTAATTTGCTTTTAATTTATTTAGTTCAGCTAAAAGTATGTCAGACAGAGAATTGCTAGGCCATGCACAGAGGAGTGGCGGAGGCCTAAATGTTTCTGGCGCAGGCAGAGGTCGCAGCAGAGTAAGGGGGTGTGGCAGCATGAGTCGCAGTGAGAGGCCTGAGCTCCTGGTGTCATCTAGCGGTCGTGTCTTGACCAGCAATCCAGCTGTTCTTGATTGGTTTACTTGGTCATCCACTTCATCCCAAGTGACATCAGACACCCCCAGCCAACAGTCGGTGGGTTCGTCAGACACAACCCTTAGTTGGCATGGCCCGGGAGCAGGCCCTGTGCCCTCACCTGTCCTCAACCTGCCTCTGTCCTTTCCTCCACTAGGCGGGCAAGTAGTGATGAGGAGAGTGGCGTGGGAGCTGGTTTTGTGAGCAGTACTCGATGATGATGATGTAGCTGATCGCACTTGGGAGCCGGCTGATGAAGGGGCTTCATTTTTCATTTTTTTCTTTATATAATAATATAATATTATAAAATCCATTGTCTCCATGATAAATCTGCAGCGTGGGGGCCACACACTTTCAAAATAATCCTTCAGCCGGGCGAATAGATGCTGGATGACCTGGACGCTGACCTTCCCAGGAGTTGCTGTCGGGAACAGCGGTTCATTTCTGAGATGTCCATATAGTGCGGGGGAATCCGAAGACCCTCTCCATCTTCGTGCTCCACAGGATGTCCTCCTTCCCATCCATGACGACTGGGAGCTTGTGATGTTTTCCCTGATGTAGAGACCAGTGGCTGGTAGTTATGGATTGAAACTTGATGAACTTCGCAGCTCTTCCGGGCTCCAAACAATCTTGAAGCTTTGTCTTCTCATTGTCTGTAGCAAATAGAGGCCTGTTCATGCCAGGCAGGTTCCCCCAGAAGCATCTGGCTCAATGAGCAGCCGATAACGCACTTGCATCAATCTTTACAGGATTTATGTCCCGGTGGAGATAAATAGTTTTTTGGAATGCTTTCTCCATCGCAACCACGTCATCGAATAACCAAACGACTGGCCAATTCTCTCCTGTTTTAGGCAACACTTTACTGAGTAATTGCGGAAAGTCAAAAAACAGTTGTTCACTGCCCCATAAAGGCCTTTCCGGTGCAGGTTAACTACAAATAACTCATTACAAGGACTGCTGCCAATTATCAAATGGAATTCCTCAATCTGTTTCCTGGTTATATTCTGTATGTCGCCAACATATACAATCTGCCCTGGATGGCGTACCCGTCCTATCGTGATGGCGTCCTCACACACCTTTGATGCCATATATTTTTCAACATTGATTCTAAGTTTTTTCCATGATGAGAGGGTACTCGTGATGGTTTCCCTGACGTAGAAACCAGGGGCTGGTAGTTATGGTTTGAATCTTGATGAACTTCGCAACTCTTCCGGGCTCCAAGCAATCTTGAAACTTTGTCTTTTTATTGTCTGTAGCTGCTAGAGGCCTGTTCATGCCAGACAGGTTCCCCCAGAAGTATCTGGCTTGATGAGCAACCAATACCGCACTTGCATCAATCTTGACAGGATTTGTCTCCAGGTGGAGAGAAATCGTTTTTTAGAATGCTTTCTCCATCGCAACCACATTGTCGAATAAACAGAAGACTGGCCGATTCTCTCATGTCTTAGGCAACGGTTAATTTTTTAAATTAAATATATTAAATATTAAATTGAACCAAAACTTGATTAAAAGTATTAAATTCACCAATATATTATCCAAATCTTTGATGGAAATTCCCGGACATTCAATTTGACAAGCCTTTTGTGCTGGAGAACGTGTATTATTAAATCGTGTTTTAAGCAGCACTTTATAAAGTTGAGAAAATGTAACCTTTGGTTTTGTCCCATAATCCCTATAAATGAATAGACGAAGCGGCCACTCTGTGGCCTCCTCATGCTGCTGCCACCTCCTCAATCTCTCGTCGTCATGCCACTCTGTGGTTTCCTCATGCTACTGCCACCTTCGCAATCTCTCGTTGTCGTGCCATTCTGTAGCCTCCTCATGCTGCTGACACCTCTACAATCTCTCGTCGCCATGCCACTCTGTGGCCTTCTGATGCTACTGACACCTCCGCAATCTCTCGTCGTTGTGCCACTCTGTGGCCTCCTAATGCTGCTGCCACCTCCGCAAGCTCTCATTGTCATGCCAATCTGTGGCCTCCTCATGCGGCTGCCACCTCCCCAATATTTTGTCGTTGTGCCACTCCGTGGCCTCCTCATCCTACTGCCACTTCTGCAATCTCTAATCTTCATGTCACTCTGTGGCCTCCTCATGCTGTTGCCACCTCCACAATCTCTCGTCATCATCCCACTCTGTGGCCTCCTCATATTGCTGCCACCTCTGCAATCTCTCATTCTTGTGCCACTCTGTGGCCTCCTCATGCTGCTGCCTCCTCCACAATCTTTCGTCATCGTGCCACTCTTTGGCCTTCTCATGCTGCTGCCACCTCCACAATCTCTCATCATCGTGACACTCTTTGGCCTCCTCATGCTGCTGCCACCTCTGCAACCTCTCATTGTCTTGCCACTCTGTGGCCTCCTCATGCTGCTGCCACCTCCGCAATCTCTCGTCGTCGTGTCACTCTGTGGCCTCCTCATGCTGTTGCCACCTCCACAATCTCTTGTCATCGTGCCACTCTGTGGCCTCCTCATGCTGCTGCCACCTCCGCAATCTCTCGTCATCGTACCACTCTTTGGCCTCCACATGCTGCTGCCACCTCTAAAATCTCTCGTCGTCTTGCCACTCTGTGGCCGTCTCATGCTGCTGCCACCTCAACAATCTGTCATTGTGCCACTCTGTAGCCTCCTCATGCTGCTGCCATCTTAACAATCTGTCATTGGGCCACTCTGTGGTCTCCTCATGCTGCTTCCACCTCACCACTATGTCATAGGGCCACTCTGTGGACATCTCATGTTGTTCTCACCCTCCCCAATTCATGACTGGGCCACTATTTTGCCTTTTTGGCTTGGCTGACATAATTATATTTGACCCTTTTTCAGATCTGTCAGAAGGAAGGAAAAATAAGACGCACAACTGATCCTCTCTGTGTAGCATCTGTAAGGCCTGTATGGTCCCATCAGAATTAGCTTGTGATTTGGTAGCCAACAGCAGGAATGGGTACAAAACACAGAAGACATGGAAATATTCGGTTCACGTATTATCTATGTTTTGGATTCACTCCTGTTTTTATTTTTATTTTTTTGCATTAGCAATACTGATGGATTACTGACCAAATGCTGACCTAGTGAAGGCAAATGCTCAACAGACAGTATCCTTTTTTGGGGGGGGGGGGTTATTGTTCTGACAAAATACACAGTGACGTCAACACAAACTTACTGCTAACACCCTCTCCACTCTGTCAGGGGGGTGGAGGGCTCTACTTTTATAAGCGTTTAATAGAACAGGTTCTGTTTACATCTAAGTGGAATCATCTGACAACGGTGTGAAAGGAGTATGCTTCTTCTTGACACTAACATTGACCTGTAAGGAAGAGTTCATACTTGAGTTATTTGGTTAGTTTTGGCCCCGGGACTGCCCAAATAAGTGAAGTGTGAGGTCATTCTAAGAGCGACCCCTGTCATCTGCAGGTCATACTAACTCACTGTATTACTTCACTACCAAAGCAGAGTCCTTATGCGTGTTACTGCAAGGCACAGTGTTCTACACCACTATAAAGGCTTTTAGCTGCCAGGAAATAGATGTTTATTAACCTAATTCGCCACAAATATATTCGAATCGAACCAAATTTTTCCCAAAAAAATATATACTTTTTTTACCATTGGAAAAAAATTATACTTTTTTTACTGGACTTTGCTGGATACAAGAATGTGTTTTTGCATCTTTTTTTTTTCCAAGGCATAAAACTTGATGTGAACCCACCCTAAAAGGTGAGCAAGTAAGAGAGTCAAGCCTTTCACCTCACATGTGATAAGAAAAGTATTTAAGTAAGATCGTAAAAAAAAATTATATCAGAAAGTCAGGAGGCTCTCAAGTTAGTGCTTTGGCATTGGGTGGTCCATTGGATAGTGAACCCTCCAATATCCAGTGTGTAATAGTATTAAATATGTCTAGTATATGATAGGCACTCCTCTCTCTGGATTGTATGTAAATCAACAGTTATTTATTAAAATCCTATTATATAAATATAACATAAAATAATAAAGTGCATATGGAATTGATAAACCATAATTGAATACTATGTAAATCAATATTGCATAATAAAAAATGATCAAACATGTATATCACACTTATTTCATAATTTTCTGATGTACTGCTATATCCAATGCTGGTATTTCAGCAGCCCATCAAGCATTATATACAATTACGGTATATAAATCAAATTAATAATAGTAATTTATATACATAAATCTCATATTAAACAAAAAACCTCTAAAAATCCTATATAAAAAGGCATTTCCTTGTATTATATTGGTGACATATATATCATACATATATGCAATTTTCCAAAGTTCTTCCTTATGATGGTAACACGTTGGTCATGCGTATAAATGCTGCGGTATTCATTTGTTGGTCATAGGTTATCCAGTAGTTTGTTGTGTCGATATTTCTTTATAACTTGCATACAAGAGATGTCATAAAACTGCCAGACTCGTTTCGGAGTACCGTACTCCTTCCTCAGATTCCCATATTTATTTTATATAACTATCCTCTTTTTTATGGTGCAGCCTTGACCAAATCATGAAATGGATTTCTCCACAGTTTCCTTTTGGTTATGTATAAAACCATTCCTGGATCAATGAATTGCAGCATTTTTCAGCCTTTTCTTTTATATTTATACATATTTAAATATGTAACAAAAATATGTATAAATATAAAAGAAAAAGCTGAAAAATGCTGTAATTCATAGATCCAAGAATAGGTGTGATATACATTTTTTATCATTTTTATTATCCAATATTGATTTACATAGTAGTCAATCATGTTTTATTGATTCTATATAACAATGGCAGTTGGCAGCCGCCAGCGTGCAGTGCGTCCGACTACGTACCTCAGTCGAGCTGCACGCGGGGCTCCTCCTCTTCGCTGCAGGCTCCGGACCCGCTTTCCTGCGCTGTCGCAGGCTACGACAGCTTCTGTTGTATCTTGTAGGAGCCGCAGGCGTCTTGGTACCTTAAGGGTTAATGCACGCCCCTGATTCCGCCCTCTCTCCAATCCTGGCCAGGCACCACCTTTATAAGGGTGCTTCCCCCTTCCTGCAATGCCTGAGCAATATTGTACTTCCTACAGCTAAGGCTCCTGTTGTTCCTGCATTCGATATCCTGCTTATGACCTCTGCCTGTATCCTGACCTCGTCTCTGCTTGATCCTCTTGTACCTCGCTGCTCTCAAGTTAAAGACCTGGACTGTCGACCACGCCTCTGTCTGCTGTGCAGATCGTTACACCAGCTCCATCTGGACTAACTCAGCTCTGCTGTTCTCACAGCACTAGCTCTGCTATACCACTTGCTCAGCTCAGCATTATCCCGTGGCTGTCTGCTATATTGTCTGTTTCCCCGGTGCTAGCATCAGGGCTTTCTGGCCTGCCTGGTCAGCTGCCACTTAACCGGGACCACTCTTGCGGTAGCGACCTGGTGTCTCCCCTGCAGCTGAGTCCAGCTTCCGCATCCTGGAGCGGGATAAAGGGTGAAAACCAGGGGGACACTTAGACTCCGCTCCCAAGTTTGGCCCAAAGCCAAACCGGTAAGTGACACAGCGGGTCCACACCCGTTAATCCGTTACATTCTATATGCACTTTATTATTTTATGTTATATTGATATCATTGTATTTTAATAAATATCTGTTAGTTTACATGCAATCCAGAGAGAGGAGTGCATATACTAGACATAAAAAGAAAAAAAAAAGAGTTTAAAATTAGGGAGAAGACATGTCACATACAAAAATTACAGACTGACATAAAACAATAAGCAGCTAAACTCAATGGAAATCTTCAACCTCTTCTACCCTGGGACAGTTTACGCCCTCCTGCCCATGACATTTTTTTTAAATCTGACATGTGTCACTTTATGTGGTAATAACTTTGGAACGCTTTTATTTAACCAAGTCATTCTGAGAGTGTTTTCTCGTGACACATTGTACTTTATGATAGTCATAAATTTGAGTCAATATATTTCACCTTTATTTATGAAAGAATCCCAAATTTACCAAAAATGTTGAAAAATTCGCAATTTTCTAAATTTCTATTTCTCTGCTTTTAAAACAGAAAGTGATAACTCATAACATTTTTATTACTTAACACTCCCCATATGTCTACTTTATGTTGGCATCATTTTGTAAATGTAATTTTGTTTTTTAAGGAATTTAGAAGGCTTAGAATTTTAGAAGCAATTCTTAAAAATTTTAAGAAAATTTCCAAAACCCACTTTTTAATGACCAATTAAGGTTTGAAGTTACTTTGTGGGCTTACATAGTGGAAACGCCCCATAAATGTTATAAGTTACTAAAAACTGATTTTAAAAACTTTGTTAACCCTTTTCACCAGAATGAAAGGAAAATGGAGATTAAATTTTGGTAGATTTTCATTTTAATCCATTTTTTTCTTTAATACATCAAGGGTTAAGGGATTGTCTTAGTTAGGTTCTCATTTTTTGGGGGATGAGGTGACGGTTTGATTGGTACTATTTTGGGGGGCATACACCTTTTTGATCACTTGGTGTTGCACTTTTTGTGATGTAACTTGACAGAAAATAGCTTTTTTTGGCACTGTTTTTTCCTTTTTTTATGGTGTTCAGCTGAGGGGTTAGGTCATGTAATATTTTTATAGAGCTGGTTGTTACAGATGCGGTCATACCTAATATGTATACTTTTTTATTTATTTCACTTTAACACAATAATAGCATTTTTGAAACAAAAAAATGATGTTTTAAAGAGCTATGTTTTTGTTTTGTTTTTAAGCGATTTTCTTATGTAGAGGCTCATTTTTTTGTTGGATGAAGTTACAGTTTTATTGCTACCATTTTGTGGGACATACGCCTTTTTGATCACTTGGTGTTGCACTTTTGGTGATGTAAGGTGACAAAAATAGCTTTTTTTTACACAGTTTTTATTCATTTTTTAAAATGTTTATTGGACGGGGTGGTTCATGTGTATTTATAGAGCTGGTCGTTGCGGATGCGGTGATACCTAAAATATGTGCTTTTTCTTTTTTTTTCTATTTTTGTTAATAAAATCAGAGAAAAGTTTTTTTTTTCTTTTTTTACTTGAAACTTTATTTTTTTCATTAAAAAATAATTTTTTTGCCTATTTTTTAACCTTTATTTCTGTCCCACTCTGGGACTTCAACTTTTGGGGTCTGATTCCCTCTGCAATGCATTAGATCTGTATTGTAATGCATTGCCTCAGTAATACACTAACAGGTTGCTAGGAGACCCAGCCTAAGACTGGATCTCCTCGGCCCCGGTAAAAGGCAGGTCCCAATGCCATGCAAGGCATTGGGCAGCCTGTGCATGGCATCAGGCTGCCTTCTCACCTATCGGGTCCCCACCACAGCAGCACGGGGACCCAATGGGTTCCCTCACGCGCCGCATCCTTTCTGTAGTTAGCCCCTCTTCACTGCTTTGATTTACAGGGCAAGAAAGTAGCGATGTGATCTTGCATCGCTCATTCGCATATTGACACATATGCAGTTACTGCTCTGGAAAGGCCTCGATGTGTTGGATTGAAACGTAAAGGTTTTGGTGAATAAAGGAAGTCCACTACTTTTGTTACTTGTATTGGAGTGTTGCCTCTATTTTGCATATATTTATATTGAAGACTCTTGTTCAGAGGTCTGTTGAGGAGTTTCCTCTTTTTTCTTTCTTTAAATGGTGCTGCTCGTTTTCTCTTTTTACTTAAATGTGTTAATGTTCATTTTCTCTAAGAAACGATCTACCGTTCTTGCTGTGACCACCTCCTGAGACATCTATTTCACAGATTCACAGTTCTGATGGTGAAGAAGCCTTGTCACCTTTGGAGACTGAACCTTTTTACTCCCGACAGGAGGGAGTGCCCCTTCATCTCTTGAGAGGATTTTACAGCTTTTCACTATATTTTTTATACAAGCCATTTATACAAGCCATTTTATACAAGCCATTTATACATTTCTAATTGCTAATGTACAGATGTAGCAAATATTAACCTGACTATTAGCACATCACACACATATCAAGTTAAAATTATGTGTAGGGGGGCACTCAAATTTCCGGGCCACACAGACCATCAGTCATCGATCTGGTAAAAATATATATTTAATGTAGTATACACGTAAAAAGAGCCATATAAAAAAATTAAGAATATTCAAAGGTCGGGCACACCTCATTAAAAAGGACCTATACAGTAGGCTATATAACCACAATAGTTTATTAGTGATGTATAGTCTTTAAACAATAAAGGTATAAGATAAATAAACTAGGTAATATAAAAATAGGATATATAAAAAATAAAGATAAAAATAAAATGTCAATAAAAACAGATGGTATCAAAGTATTCAAAGTTCTCCTAGTAAAGTCCCAAATAGTTCATCTAACTGTTTCCATATATATTATATGCATTGTTGGTGATTCCAATTGGTGTCAGGAAAGTTCATATATGGTTGTGAGTAATTAGATGTTACATAAGGTGAGTGATATATAGTTCTCCAATAGTGTTGAGCGCGAATATTCGAATTTCAAATTTTTATCGCGAATATCGGCACTTCGAAAGTTTGAGAATATTTTGAATATAGTGATATATATTCGTAAAAACAAATATAATTTTTTTCATCTGAACCCATTACCTAGTATAACTACCTGCTTCTTGTTTGTGGGCCAATGTGAGGGTTGCAATATTGTAGTCTGTAGTGAATTAGAATATTCTTCATTATTGAATTTTTTTTCCTCTTATGCGAAAAACCGGCAATGTAATATTCGCATAATGCGAATGATCTAACACCCGAATATATAACACTAGAATATAGTGCTATATTTTCGCTTTTTAGAATATTTGTTATTTTTTTCCATCTGAAGTCATGATTCCTTCCTGCGTAAGTTGCTTTTGGGCCAATGACTGTTCACATTAAATTGGAAAAAATGATGAATATTCTAAAAAAAATATATAGCACTATATTCTATAGTGCTATATATTCGTGTTTCGCATTATGTGAATATTTCATTGCCGATTTTTCTCAATCAATAGAATAAACTCAAATACGAATATTCGCGAATATATGACGAATATTCTAAAGAATATTGCTAATTCGAATATTGCCCCTGCCGCTCATCACTATTCTCCAATATTACATATATGGTGGCTGTATTGTACAAAATCTAGAGCCGCAGTAGAGTAATTGATTCTGTACAATAATTTAGTTATTTTCTATATATTGTAATTGGTGAGTGTTACACCAGTTAAGGCAGGTTGTCACGCCTGTATGTAGACAGTTAAAAACCGATTGCAGGTTTAATGTGGGTATATTACTCACAGTTAGCTGTCTCCTCTATTTGGTTGGAGAAGATTATACTCCAGGTGATATTGCAGGAGTCAAGTGGCTTTCTTTCTGTTTGTAGCGGACGTGTATGGTGTACGTGGGATGGCGGAGTCTGTGGCCGCGGCGTCCCACGTGCTCACAGTGGCGTAGTGCTCCCGCCTCGCTGCGTCTCGCTCCGGCTTAGGTAGGTATTCTTGTAATGTCCAAGTACCAGCTTGTAGTATGTTTATCACGGCTAGTCCCAGGTGTCGTGTGTGAGGTTCAAAGTAGCAAAAGTAGACCGCTCTCAAAATTCTTATAGATAAGTCCTTCCTGCCAGTGTCATCTGGCTTGGGGTCCTGCTGTACCAGACGCGTTTCTGAGAAAGCAACTGTCTCCTACTTCAGTGGCTAGAAGACCCCCGCATGTAGTGAGTTTTTTATAGATATCCAGAGTTCTCCCTTCTGGCTATATTGAAAATCCGGCCTGGAATCAACACTCATAGGGACATGGTATATATCAAAACCCAAGTGGTCCCATACAGCGTCAGCATATATGGAACATAATAATGGAGTGCGATAAAACATAGTAATATATTATGGGTATTGTAGTACATATAGTAAATAATGATAAAATATAATGTAATTAAGTATACATAATAATAAAAACATAAAATATCCAAAAAATGCGGTTTTGGTCCCCCATTGCTTTTTTATGCGTTTTTATATATTTCTTGGTTTTTTGATAATCATATAGGGATTCAGTGATTATGGGACATTCAGTAAATGGTATCTGGAATTTAGCCTCTGAAATTATACATTAATATAATGTCATTCTTTACCAAACAAATAGTTCTTGTGCAGTCGAGTGTTTGATAGATGGAAGTTCATTGTTGGATGAAGGGATGGGGGTCGCTCAACGTCAAGGAGAGATAGCAGTGCTGATAAACAGCAAGATCCTTCTGGATTCCAGCCTGGACATTCTGAGTATGTGATTACCTCTTCTCCAGTGTATCAGAACCTTTTCAAGTGCAGCAAATAGTGAACCGGTTGGGTCTTGATTGTGTGATGTTTTGAAATGTTTAGATAGGGAGCAATTTTTATAACTCTTCTTGATATTATTAATATGTGCTGCCACTCGTTTTTTGAGGGGCCTCTTGGTTCTCCCTATATATTGTCTTTTGCAGGGACATTGGAACATATATATGACACTGCTCGTATCACATGTCAAAAAAATCTTTTATTTGGTGTACATGACCGTTGGTCGATAAAATTGAGTGTCGTCTTAGGGAATGTCATATACCTACATCCCACACATCTACCACAGTGTCGAAAGCCTGACAGGCCCATCAATCTAAGGTGGGTGTCCCTTTCTTTATGTTTTTTTTGGTTAATTTTAACTGTAGGGGCTACTATTAGGCCTAAATTAGTGGCTTTCGTGAATGTGATGTTTGGTATATTGGGTATCAAGTGTCTTATAGTTTTATCCTCCTGGACATAATGCCAATGTTTTTGGATAATAGATTTGATCTTTTTATATTGTTAGGACCTACGCGGCATCCCACGTGATCCTTCACGTGGGACGCCATGTAGATCCAAGCAGGTCAAAGAGGAGGAGATACCCTGGAGAAGCCGCAAACAGCGTGGAGTGGTAAAGTACTTTTATACAAATTGTGCAACATTCCCAAATGCTAAATAGAAATATATAGCGAGTTATTATAAGAGCAGATGAACACGGCTTGAACATAGGTGGATATTTTATCCTAGCCATTGCTGGACATTCACCTTTAAGACGTTACTGCTATACTGCTGATCTCGCTATATATAGGATTGCCACTGGTCTATTTTTATATACATTTCTGCTAATATAATACTTTTGTTACTGCTGACTCACATTTTTATTGCTGTTGAATTATTGCTGCTATTTTTATTGCTGCTGAATTATTGCTGCTGATTTATATCCATTGCTGAATTGTTGCTGCCAATTTGTGTCTATTGTGGGCTCTATTTTTAGGACTTTTATTCTAATTTTATTATATGGCTCTTTTTACGTGTATACTACATTAAATATATATATTTACCAGATCGATGGCTAATGGTCCATGTGGCCCAGATATTTGAGTGCCCCCGTACACATAATTTTAACTTGATATTGACACGGGCTGTGGGTGAGCCAGAGGGTGTACACCTATCTCATTTCTACTTTGGTGGATGAGCCGCTTGCAACTCTATTTTGTTATACATCACACACATAGTTGCTGCAAACCTTAAATTGACACCAATAAAAGCTTTTAAAACATCAAGTTAACGTTTGCTGTAACTGTCTATTTAACACATTATGTTTCAAGTTTAAGGAGATGTCCATTTTTTTTTTATGTTTCTAACTTATCCTCAGTAAAGATCATCAAAATCAGATCGGCAGGGATGTTTGAAGAGAAAGCAGTGCTGAATAACAAGTGAACAGGATGTAGCCATCCCATTAAATTGAATGGGGATGGCAGAGTTGTACTTACACCTGCTCACCACTGCAGTTTCAACGTAGTGCAGGTAAACAGCGAAGAGAAGGCAGCATTTATACAAGCGCTGATTTCTCTTCAAACAGCTGATCTGTGGAGATGCTGGGAGATGGCAGCCCCTCCTCCCCCACGATGATCTGATTTTGATGACTGATCCTGAGGATAAGTCATTAATATAAAAAAAAACTGTAATGTTTAATGTTTGATATATCTATAAATAGAATTTCATGAATTTTCCCTCATTGCTACATCTGCAAATGTTTTTTTTTCCTCATAACTATGATCATCCATGCTCCTTATTTTATCTTTATTCAGCACTCCGTTTAAAATTATTGCAATTTATTGAACAGGATGGAAATAATGCTTTTTGTAGAGTTTGATTTATAACCAACAAAGTGCCTTTCAAGACAGCAATCACATATGCACATGAATAATTGTAACTTGACATTTACTTTGGAGTGGACAGAAGCACAAATCACTTCACAAGGTGTTCAGTCACCAATCCACTCTGCAAGCAAACCTGCAGAATCAGACACTGTACAGCAAATTTTAATTTCTACATTTCTTTCTGTAAGTACTGAATATTGTTCTGGATCTGGAATGTTGAAGGACATGCCAAAAGTATAGTGCAAAATTTATTTTAGTTTGCTTACTCCCACTACTCCTTTCATTTGACACCTAAGAATAATGAGCACTTTGATCAATCATACTGGCGGACTGACTGACAAATGGACTGACTGATGAATGTTTTGAGCCTAACAATGAGCAGGATAATGATACTGTATTACAATGTAGGAAATGACTTACCTAGATTTTGTATTTTTCACACATTCACAATTTCTGATTAATCAACCCCATACAATCAAGTGTCCAGTATTCAATAAGGGTCTGGCTTCTTGGATTGTCCTAGAATGTCATACATCTGACAGAAGAGATCTATTGGTCCACATTTACTAATATGAGTGACTTAGATTCTAGCATAACTTGTGTGAAAATGTGGTGCATGTAGGTTTTTAGAAATTGTCTGTGCGTAGTCTGGCAATGGAGCGTAGCTTTGAGGTAAAGGGAGTGTGGCCTAACATGCAACATGTATATTATGCTACAATTCAGGTATTAACGGTCATCTATCAACAGATTTGAACCTATGAAACTGGTTGATTCGTTGCAGTGAAAACGTCATCATGTCTTGCTCTGTCAGTCAAAGTGGAGCGAGTGCGGCAGTTGCAGAGAAAACGCTCCCATTGCTCCTAGAGGTCCTTTTGCATATGTTAAAACTACACCGCATGTGCTCGAGCGCGATCCTCGAGTCTCCTGCCCGCACGTTTGTTGGCTGCTATGCAGCCAATAAATGTGCGGGTAAGTACTGCCACTAACTGAAACACCATAGCCATGTTGGTTACTGGAATTACAGTGATTGGATGGCCGGAACGGATAATCGGGTGCTATAAAGCACCCGATTACACGTGTTCGGCTCAGTCTTAGTCAGGGAGAGCTGTGCTCAAGAAGTGACAGATAGCATAGAGAGTATAATAGTAATATTTTAGGGAAAAACCTGTTAGAGACCCAAAAGTCCTTTTCAGGACTATTGTTGTATCTGGCAGCAATATAATTATTAGTGCAACCTGTGCTAAATTGTGTGGAATTGTTAGAGATCCAAAAGTCCTTTTAAGGACTATAGATGTATCTGGCTGCAATACATATAATTAGCGGAACCTGCGCTAAATTGCGTGCAATTGTTAGTGCCACCTCTGATAGCGACACAACCTTTGCTACATCTTTCATTTTACATTTGTGCAGCCTTAATATCTGTGACATTCAGCTCAATAGTTTGGCCGCTGGTGACAGTGACATTACCAGCACAACATCTCCTGTATAACGTTTGTGCATCCTAAATATCAGTGACATTCATTCAGTGTAATTTTTTATTGGCCGGTAGTGACAGCGACATTACTTGCGCTATACCTCCTGTATAATGTTTGTGCATTCAAATTATCAGTGACATTCATTCAGTGTAATATTTTATTAGCCGGTGGTGACAGCGACATTACTTGTGCTATACCTCCTGTATAACGTTTGTGCATCCTAAAATTATCTGTGACATTCAGTGTACTTTTTTCATAGACGCTGCGGACAGTGACGTTATCTGTGCTACATCTCCTGTTTAATGTGTGCACATCCTAAAAATATCTGTGACATTCTGTGTACTTTATTTGCGCATACACTTACAAAACCTGCGCTACTGTACGTGTGACATACTTGCAAGCATATGTACCATTTATTTTGCGCAAGGCGAACAGTAAGGGACGGGGAAGTGGCCGTGCTGCTGTTGGTGCATGCAGAGGCCGTGGCCTTGGGCGTGGTGAAACTGTGCCTGCTGCCAAAGCACAAGAAACACACCTATCCACGACACCTAGCTTCATATCCCAGTTTGCAGGGCGGTGCAGGACACCACTCTCGAAGTCAGACCAGTGCGACCAGTTAGTTGGTTGGATTGCAACAGATAATGCTTCCAGTCGGTCAAGCACCACCCTGTGTTCCACAAAGTCCAGTCTCAGTAGCCAAGAGTCTGGTCAACAGAATCCTCACCCTGATACTCCTTCCACTCATCTTGGAGAGTCTTGGCAAACTAGTGATCCCACACTCGGATATTCCGAGGAGCTCTTTTCATCGCCATTCCTTAATTTGGGCCTCTCGACAAGCCCGCTTGAAGAGGTATATGAGGAGATCTTGTGCTTCGATTACTAAACTTTTGAGCATCCACAGCCATACGAGAATGACGGTTGGGAATGGCAATTAGTGTTTCACGAGGTGGATGATGATGATGAGACACCGTTGCCAATAAGTCAAGAGTGAGGAAGTAGAAGAGGAAGTGGTGGACGATGAATTCACTGACCCAATAAGGGAAAGTTGTAGACCAAGCGAGGACAGCAGTACAGAGGGGAAGAGATCTGCAGCACCGCAACAGGTTGGAAGAGGCAGTGGGGTGGCAAAAGGGAGAAGGCGGCCACACCAAACAGTCTGACGATTTTTTGAGGAAAGTGCGGACGATAAAAGAATTGTCATTTGCAACCGGTGCCGTATCAAAGTGAGCAGGGACGTAAACACTAGCAAACCTCACCACCACAAGCATGATCCGCAACATGACATTAAAGCACCCTAATATTTGTGCCGAACGCCTGGGTCCACAATCAGTGTCTGCGGGTTACAAAACTGCCTCCACTTCCCCTGTGTTACGTGCTGGCCAATCCCCTGTTCAAGACGCAGGCCCGGATGCCTCCCGCCATGCTCCTGGACCTTCGCAAGCACCATCAGCTAGCACATACACTTCTATGTCCCAGCGCAGTGAACAGATATCTATACCCCAGGCCTTTGAACGAAAGCACAAATACCCAGCCACCCACCCATAGGCCATCGCACTAAATGTGCACCTTTCAAAATTGCTGGCCCTGAAAATGTTGCCATTTAGGCTTGTGTACACTGAGGCTTTCCGCAGCCTGATGGTGACGACCTCCCCGCGTTACTCTGTCCCCAACCGCCAATATTTTTCATGTTGTGCAGTCCCAGCCTTACACCAGCATGTGTCCCGTGGAGGCCGGGAGAGAGTCGTACCCTGTGAGAGCACAGGTGCTACCGACGCTAAGGATTGCGGGCCCTAGTTCCATCAGGGTTTCCACCGCCACCTATGTTAGTGGCTGCAACCCCCTCTTCGCCTCCTCCGCCTCCTCCTCCACTTCCACTTCTGAACTATCATCTTGCAGCTCCATTCAGCCATCAGTCAGTAACTGGAAGCAGTGTAGCACTGCAGTGGGAAAGCAGCAACAGGCCATGCTTAAACTGATCTGCTTAGGTGACAAACAGCACACCGCCGCAGAGCTGTGGCAGGGGATAAGGGATCAGACTGAGATGTGGCTCTCGCCACTCAACCTACAACCAGGCATGGTTGTGTCTGATAATGGCCGTAACTTTGTGGCGGCTTTGGAGCCCACATGTTCAACCTAGTGGTTCAGCGGTTTCTCAAAACCTTCCCCAATTTTCCTAAGTCACTGGCAGCTTCCACCAGTCTGGCAACGCTGCAGCAACGCTTGCAATTGCCAGCTCAACGACTGTTATGGGACGTGAGCACGTGCTGGAACTCAACATTCCACATGTTGGCCAGGCTTTGTGAGCAACAGAGAGCAGAATTGGAATACCAGCTGCAACATGGTCCTTGCCTTTCCACTCAGTTTCCGCTCTTCACAAGTGACGAATGGGCATTGATGTCTTACCTCTGTGAGGTTTTAAGCAACTTTGAGGAATCAACATAGATGGTGAGAGGTGATCCCACTTCTGTGTCTACTCAAACGCTCGTGCTCACAATTAAGGCGGACACTTTGCATGGGCAAGAGGTGGAAATAGGGGAAGAAAGTACACAGGATAATAGCCAGACCACCCTCAGTTCGTCTTCTGAGCAAAAATTGGATGAGGAGGAGGAGCAGTAGATGGTTGCCACGGCTACAGAGGGTAGTACCAATGGAAGTTTTATTCCATCTGTTCAGCGTGGAGGGCTAGAAGAGGAGGAAGAGGATGAGGAGATTGAGAGTCATCCTCCTGATGAGGACAGCGAAAGTCTTGTCTGTTGGGACTCTGGCACACATGGCTGACTTTATGTTGTACGCATTTTGGCCAAGACCGATTAATGGTTGTTCGACCCCCACTACAAAGAGAACTTCTCATCTCTTATTCCTTTGGAGGAGAGGATGAGAAAAATGGTGCAATACCAGAAGGTCCTTATGAAAAAATTGCTCCAAAAATTTCCAGCTGACAACGCTGGCTGCAGAGTACGTAGTTCCTTGGCCAACCGATTAGGGGAGATGAGGGTAACAGACAGCAGTTCCAACAGATGCAGTGCAACACTCTCCAAGGCCTGGGACAGTTTTACAACACCCCACCAGCACCCTCAACCTGAGGCCTAGTGTGACAAGGAAGAATTTTGGAAGATGGTGAAAGAGTACATAGCAGACTGTGTCAGCATCCTCAGTGATCCCTCTGTGCCTTACAACTATTGGTTGTCCAAGCTGGACACGTGGCATGAACTGGCGCTCTACGCCTTGGAAGTGCTGACCTGCCCCACCGCCAACGTTTTGTCAGACCGTGTATTTAGTGCTGCTGGGGGCACAATAACTGATAAGCACATCCGCCTGTCAACTGACTGGTTGACTCTTATAAAAATGAACAAGGCCTAGATTGTTCCTGACTTCTCTACTCCACCAGAGGAAAGCGGCTGAACATAAAGGCACTCTAAATGTGGCTTTTATGGTGTATCTAATACACTGTATTCCCATGCACCCCTTCCACCACTAAATGGGGTATATGGTTCAATCTACCTTTTCTCATCGTCCTCCTCCTCCTCCTAATGTTTTAGAGGTTCAGTTCAGCAGCGGGCCCTCACCCATAATGTTTTTGAGGGTCACCAGCAGGCCCTCACCCATAATGTTTTTGAGGGTCACCAGCAGGCACTCAACTATAATGTTTTTGAGGGTCAATAGCAGGCCCTCGGCCATAATGTTTTTGAGGGTCACCAGCAGGCCCTTGTTCATAATGTTTTAGAGGGTCAGCTCAGCAGCAGACCATCCCCCTAATTTTCTAGATGGTCAGCTCAGCAGCAGGCCCTCACCCATAATGTTTTAGATGGTCAGCTCAGCAGCATGCCCTCGCCCCTAATGTTTTAGATGGTCAGATCAGCAGCAGGCACTCGCCCCTAATGTTTTAGAGGGTCAGCTCTGCAGCATGCCCTCGCCCCTAATGTTTTAGATGGTCAGATCAGCAGCAGGCACTCGCCCCTAATATTTTAGAGGGTCAGCTCTGCAGCAGGCCCTCGCCCATAATGTTTTAGATGGTCAGCTTCGCAGCATGCCCTCGCCCCTAATGTTTTAGATGGTCAGATCAGCAGCAGGCACTCGCCCCTAATATTTTAGAGGGTCAGCTCTGCAGCAGGCCCTCGCCCATAATGTTTTAGGTGGTCAGCTCGGCAGCAGGCCCTCACCCCAAATGTTTTAGATGGTAAGATCAGCAGCAGGCACTCGCCCATGATGTTTTAGATGGTCAGCTCGGCATCAGGCCCTCGCCGATAATGTTTTAGATGGTCAACTCAGCAGCAGGCCCTTTCCCCTAATGTTTTAGAGGGTGAGTTCAGCAGCAGACCTTCACCCTGAATTTTTTAGATGGTCAACTCAGCAGCAGGCCCTCACCCTTAATGTTTTAGAGGGTCAGTTCGGCAGCAGACCCTCACTCCTAATTTTTTAGAGGGTCAGCTCTGCAGCAGGCTCCCACCCATAATGTTTTAGATGGTCAGCTCAGCAGAAGGCCCTCGCCCATAATGGTTTAGATGGTGAGATCAGCAGCAGGCACTCGTCCCTAATGTTTTAGAGGGTCAGCTCAGCAGCAGACCCTCACTCCGAATCAAATTTTTCAAAACTTCGCTCATCACTACTAAAAACGTTGGTAGGAACACTCTTTATCAATGATCTGCCTGTCTAATACTGCCGCCAATTACCCAGTAAACAAACAAATGCTCGTTCATCGGGCAATTGTGATTTTTAAGCATGCTTGCATGCAGTTTGCTTGTTCATCGGGTAATTGGCGGCAGATCATGCTGTCTAATCATGATCTGCTGCTGACACTGGCATACATACAGGGGTCGCAGGGATCGGACTTGCGACCGGACCCGAAACTCCAGGGGGCCCGGCCGCCTGTGGACTCCCCTGGCCCCTGCAGTAGTGGCAGCTCCGTCTTCTCCTCTGTGTGTATCAGCGCAGCAGGGTCACTATCAGTACAGTTCTACTGGTACTGAGCACTGTCAGGGGCCCTGCTGCAAAGAGGCAAAATAGGGGCCACTCACAGCTCCCCTCACCAAGTTTAGTAACCCCAAGAGAAGGCAGCTCCCCCTCCTCTCTGCAGTGTGATGGTCCGTGTGAGGGGGCGGGGAATCCTCCCAGTCCGACAGTGGGTGCACGAGAAGATGAGAACTGGCAGCAGAGACTCTGAGCCTTCACCTCAGGTAATTTACTGTGCCTCATGTGTGGTGCTGGAAGCCTGAAGTCCCCTTACTGGTCCCTGAATCCCTCCTACACACAGCAGCAGGGTGGTAAGTTAAGTCAGTCCTGTAAGTGCTGCCTATTACCTGTGTTCAAGTGTAATTCTGTGCCCCCTGACCTCACAGAGCCCCCCTGCAACTCTTATGTCTCCCTGCCCACCAACCATGTCATCTTCTGACATCTCCCCCTGCCCTCTGAAGGTTACATCAGTACTGGAGCGTTATAAGAAGAGAGAACGATATCAGTTACATAGGATGAAAATGTCTCTGGAGGTTATATCAGTGCTGGAGCGTTATAATAGGTAGCGGCTGATATCAGTCACATATGATGTAATCTCTCTGGAGGTTATATCAGTGCTGGAGCGTTATACGAGGAGAGGCTGATATCAGTCACATAGAATGTAATGTCTCTGGAGGTTATATCAGTACTGGAGCATTACCAATGGAGCGGCTGATATCAGTCACATGATGTAATGTCTCCGGAGGTTATATCAGGGCTGGAGCGTTATAAGAGGCGCGGCTAATATCAATCACATAATTGGAACCATATATACAGTACTACATACAATATCTAGGAACCATTTACTGTATACTATATACAGGCTCGGACGGGGGGGGGGGGGGGCTGGGCATGGATCAGTTTTGCACCGGGGTCCCATGGATTGTGTGTACGCCACTGGCTGCTGACAAAAAATGATTCTGTATGGGGATGAGCGATGACATTAGTGACTGAGGTGGAGATCGCTGCATGTGAGGTGGAGATCGCTGAGGTGGAGATCGCTGCATGTGATAGCAGTGGTCTCCTCCGCTAGTGAGCAGGCGATTGCTGAAAAGGAACACTTTCCTCCTGACAATCGCCTCCTGTATCTGCTAGTGAATAACACTATATCTGGCCATAATATGATTTGTATTCTGGATTTTTCACCCCTTTGCACGCAGTATCTTTACTTGACAGTTTTTCCTGAGTTTCCTATCACTGAAAGAAGAGGAGATCCTAGACCCTTATGTTTCTGTAGCCCTTGGATAATATTATACAGCAGTAATGAGTAGTGTACGTGTGAAAACAGCACTCTGGTCAAATAGAAAACTAACTTTCAACAGCGTCCTTGTTTGTCGCTCTGTCACTATATCCCTCCACAGCTCATTCTTTATCCTCTTCCCTTCCAGCTCAAATCATTTCTACAGGCAGCATGTAACCTGATGCCTCAGGCAGTTGATAGGCCATCCCATATATATTTTAGCTGTGAATTGAAGGCTAATGATCCGACTAAGGGGAGAAGAGGGGTCCCATAAGTGGAGAAAGAGGCATTTTTCTCTAAGAAGATATAATACAAATATTATATGTGCCTGAACTATTAATCTATGCATCTTTGACTTTTTGAACATTACTCAAATTATCTTCTATAGGCAACTATTCAAAGAGTTTAAAACACTTCTAAAATATTGAAATGGCTTATTTTTGTGTTAGAGCACTCTAGAGACTGTGGTTTCCCACCATTCCTGACGAGCCAATAATTCCATGACCTCTTGTTCATTTTCTGGGATTGCCGTTTAAAAATTATCTGCTGATCTGATTCGGGTTGGGGGGGGGGGCAATTATTTTCTATAATGCTTTAGTACAATCCATAATAAAATGTATTTTTCTGAATGATTTCAACAGTGTCAAATCATCCCAAACCACTGTAAACGTTAGCCCTAGATTCTATCATCTCTACTGGTAACCATTACCATGGTACAGTGTGTGACAGAGAGGAGCATCCAATAGAGCTGAAATATAGAATTAATCATGTCCTTTTCTACATAATGCACAAACAATTATGGGTGATTGGCCTTGCTTCTCATACAGGCCACTAAGCACAATCACATCAAAAATGTAAGGCCATTTAAACAGCTTGACATCCATTCATTTTCAGAACAGGCTATTTTAGAACATGAGTTTACAGGTCTCTTCCTGTTTAAGACAAATGTATAAGAACAAATGTATAAGAAAATGTGTCTGCATTTCAATGTCCATATTAGTGAAATGGATGTTATTAGGGACTTGTACATAGTCTTTCCATTTGCCAAGCAATAAATTTGGCATCAATTTCAGCAAAAATTATTGACAGTTATGATCAATCACATTAGCAAGGTATATTCAATTTAAGTGCACTGTGCATTAATTTACCTTGCTTGTCACAATCAAAGACAAAATATGATTTGCTTGTCAAGAAACACTCAAGGTAGACTGTTTCCTGAGACACTACACTAGCTAAATATTCATGGCATATTACTTGTCAACAACTGATGAGGCACCTATGCATATCATATGAATCTGCCACACAGAGCCATAAGAGGAAGAGTACCCTGAGTGAAGATGGTATTGCTTCAATTTTCACGGAAACATTTAATAAAAAATGAAAAGGGAAATTGTCAAAAAAACAAAGATCAGACTCTTTCCTATGATAAAGTATGTTTTTATTAAACTGTCATTTATAATCTAAGAGCATAATTAGCTCTGACCATTCCTGCATCTGCTGTTAGGGGGGATTTGGGAGGTCAATATACATATTAGACAGTCAGTCCTAGTCCCTCCTAAATTGGAAGGTTCACCTGACATGTATCTAATGTGTATGGTCACCTTTAGGCCATATTTAGACAGTATATAGTGCGAGGACACATCAGGACGAGACCTTTCAAAAGTTTTTGTTTGGGAAGGGTTTTTCCAGCTCTTCCTGATCTATTTTACTGGCATATGAATGTAGTAAGATGGTGCCTGTACATAGTTTTCCTGGTATTAATTTACAAGGTAATAATTACCACCTTATCTACCAACCCTATTTAGGCATTAAAGGAATTGTGTCATCAGGAAAAAATCTTGTTTTGATGTGAAACATATTTTTTTTACAAATTTTGGAGATTTTCTTTTTCCATGCTATAATCTATATTTAATAACAAAAATGTATATAATGCTGCAATGCTCACAATGGCTACTATGTTTAATAATAGGTCATGATTTCCTGTTCTGTACAGGGAACTTTCTAGTAGCTGTTCTCATTATAAGTACAGGAAGAATCACAATGACAAGTAACACCTCTATATGTTATCACAGGATCCACCATTCACAATAGGTGATATCACAGCATATAAGCTCTCTCCTGGCCGCTGCACAGAGTGTGCCTAGAAAACTCTGTCATGTACAGTAAGTCAATGGCTCGGGTCCTGTGGTTTTGATTGACATATAAATTTATATTTATTTATTTTTATAGATAGACATTTTTAATTTTGCATTCCCACATTCTTAGCACCATAACTTTTATATTTTTCTGTTGCTACAGTTTGAGTTGTATTTTTCAATAGTATGATTTGGGGGCATATGTAACTTATTAATGAACTTTTATTAAATGAGATCGAATTAAAACAAAAGACACACCATCATTCATTTTTCAATTGAAAGAAAACAATTCCACCAAGGTTTTTTGGGTTCACTGTATTCTAAAAATGATATGGCGTCCTTATTCTGTCGCTCAATAAAATTACGGCAATAACAACAGAAAAAATATATATTTTCTTTGCATTGCCATTTTCTGACAGTCATAACTTTTTAATATTTCAGTCTACAGACTGTATGAAGGCTTGTTTTTTGCTTTTTGGGGGGAATAAGGCGACAAAAAAAATGGCGAATTGCATATTTTTGTTGTTTTTTCCATTACAGCATTCACCAAGCAGGAAATGTTTCAAAATATTTTAATAGTTCAGACGTTTTTGAACGCTACAATACTTAATATGTTAATTTTTTATTATTTTTAAATTTTTATATATACAATTGTTAAAGGGGGGGGGGGTGATTTATACTTTTAAGGCTAGTTTCACACCTTTGGTGTGAACTCCTTCTGGCGGTTCCATCAGACAACGCCAAGAATTGACTGAACACAAACTGCAGCATGCAGCAGTTTGTGTATAGCCAATCCTCAGCATTGTCTGCTGGAATGCAGTCAGATCTCTGCCCGACCCCAGTATACTTAATGGGGCCAGTAGGCATTCCTTCAGGATCCAGCAGTGCTGGATTTAGTGAATTCCAGCAGGCTATACTCTGCCAGAAATGCCTGCCGGAATTCACACCGCAGGTGTGAAACTAGCTTAATATTTTTGTGTTTTTATTATTATGTTTTTTTTAAACTTTTTTCACAGTAACTTTTAGCCCCCATGGGGGCTAGAACTTGTGATGTTTTGATCCCTTGTCCTATTGACTTCATGCACAGCTTAGCAGGCAGATTATCATGATAGACCTGGGAAGCTCCAGCAGCACCTAGGCTGTCATGGTAACTGATCCCTGCAATTTCACTGCTGAACAAGGCATCTTAGGGGTTAAATGATGGGTTCATCGCGATCGCCAGTCCCAGTCATTGCAGCCGGGTGTCTTATACAGCCAGCCGTGTATTATATAGCCTACACCTTGTTGCAGAAATTTCCTTGCGTCCGATGCACATATCCAAGCTTCGTTAAAAGTGCACCAAAGTACGCCAGCCAAAAACAATTTCTCCCGTGCTTACAAGCACGTGTATCAAGCTCCTTTTGTGTAAGGAAAGGCCACACTCTTCTAGGAGTCAGGCAAGATGTTCCATGCTTAGAGATCTGGTGCGCACTGTCCCAGTCCCGACCCTTTTCTTTTTTTGAACAGACAAAAGGGGTAACAAGAGGAAGGGGCAGGCCCAACACCTGATCACTTCCTTCATGTACAGTACAATCATACAGGAAGTGATGACACACAGGAAGTAACCACCACATGTCTCCAATTACCACTGGAGTGAACCTTAGTTCACTAGGATTCTCATGTGTGCTTATGTACAGGAATTGCGCCATTATCTCCAGCGGTTGATCAGGCACACTGAAAACAACAAACGCACGTACCATTTTGTATATTGTTCTCTTAATAAATGCATCCACGCCAAGCAAATAAATCCGCTCTTTGGGCGGGGGCCCTAGCTGGCGCACATACATTTCCCAAGAAAACACTGCTCTGCAGCACATCCGTCTCCCCCGGCCTACAACCCAGTGCATAGCACATAGACTTTTTGCCAGCGGAGACCTCTGATTGTTCTCTACATCCACAGTAAGATATCCACTCCAATGGTTTACACACTGAGAGACATGATGACAATACATGACATATTAAAAACACATCCTAATAAAATTTCCACAACAACCTGTTGCATATGGAGCATGCTTAGCGCAGCAGCCCTCTCCATACAATTCCCAACGTATAATGCCTTCCATGTACGGCATAATGCATTAAGTTTGAAACTTTGCAACTAATGGGCTAAATTTATTCTATGGGTTGGTATGATTATGTTGCATAGTTTTTTTATTTATGTTTATTATTATTACTTTTGCACAATACCATATCATTACGATTATAATTATCCTTGGGTGTAATTCACATACCTGTGACTGCAATAATTAGTCACCAAATAAACTATAACTTAATGGATAATGGAACAACCAATAATACCAGGTGCAGAATGTAAATTAACCACCCGCCAATTACAATTGTGTCAATCACTCCCACAATGGTGTATAATCAGTGTGCATAGAGGAATAGCTTTTAGGGGTGCCAGTGGCTTGTACATGCTCCACTTGGTATACTCAGAAAGATTTAAATAGCAATACATACAATGGAGTGCTCAATCTGCTAATCCACCTAGCAAATATGCAATCTCCTGCTTATATACACGGGAATAACAGGTTCTTACCGCACCTCAAGTTCTCCAGTTACACTGTTGTGTGTGTACATGCAATGCGGCTTGTAGTACCTGGTATTCACACCCTCAGGTGTTTACACTTTCGCTGATGCCACTATTCAATCCTGCACAAGTGCAGGCACTCTGTGTCTAGCGCTAGTGGGCTTTTGTTGTTAGCTGGAGATATTATCATAGTCCATCACCGTAAATAATGTGCTCGAAATACTTTTTTCTGAATAAATCAGTTGGTATCGCCAGGCTCTATTAACCATACACGTTTTGAAACCTGAAGACAGTTTCTTCCTCAGTGGTACAAGTAACGATCATGGAGAAGGACAGAACCAGCTTTTATGCCCTGGGGATTCTCAAAGGTGGACCGGATTGGATTTCACCGATTTACTTACAAAGATATGGAACCGGACTATGTAGAAATTATACGTCTTTCAGATGTTGCGTTTTTATATATATATTTATATATATATATATAACCAAGATACCTTATATAAAATATCTTCAAAATCAACCATACATTACACATCTAGTTAACTGAATGTAAGACACACTTTTTATATCGCACCTGTCTGTTAAAAGTTACCGTATTTTTTGCCCTATAAGACGCACTTTTTTCTCCCCAAAACAGGGGGGGAAAGTCAGTGCGTCTTATGGGGTCAATATAGACAGTAAAATCATGGCTGGGCTTGTGAATTAGCGTTAATCCTATGGTACCTGCACTGTGATTGTGGTGGCTGCGCTTGTTGGGCGGCGGCTGCGCTTGTGGAGCGGCGGCTACGCTTGTGGAGTTCCGACACTGAGAACGGGCTGTAAGCGCTGTAAGTACTCTGTGCTTGACGCGCTGGAACCAGGCAGTCAAAGGACACTGTCGGAGGTCCGAAGCACTGCAGAGGAGAGAGGAGGGAGGAATAATGTTTGCGCGCTCAAGCAGGCAGGAAGAGAGGCGGAGCGGACACTCTATGTCACATATGCCTGCTCCACCTCTCCTCTCCATCACACTGCTGTTGCCTGCGCCTACAGTGTTTAGGTAGGGTGACATTATACTCCTCAATATTGTGTTTTAGGTACTGGTAAGCCGATACCGGTACTTCAGATGTGAAGCAGAATGTCCTTGATCCCTAGTTTGCTGCTTGTCAGGGCAAACTTGGTAAATGCTCCTGGGTACCTGCAAGAACGACATCCCTAAGGCCCACTGCTAATAAAGTGTCCCCCCAGTAAAGTGTCCCCATCCCAATAAAGTGTCCCCCCCAGTAAAGTGTCCCCACCTCAAAAAAGTGAACCCCCAGTAAAGTGCTCCCCCAGTAAAGTGCCCCCCAATATAGTCAATCTTTGTTGGACGGCACTCCTCTATGCGGATGGTGCTCAGTGGTAGTGAAATATCACGGATTCAATAGAAGAGACCACAGCACTCAAATTAATTGTGAGTTTAGGTTTTGAATTTATTCATATATATAGATCCATCCAGGTTTTTTTATATATAGTAGGTGGCCAACGTTTCGGTCCTATTTCCGGACCTTGATCACGGCCATAGTTAAACTGGCAGGTCAGAGAGGTCACGCCATCCAGGACCTCTCTGACCTGCCAGTTTAATTATGGCCGTGATCAAGGTCCGGAAATAGGACCGAAACGTTGGCCACCTACTATATATAAAAAAACCTGGATGGATCTATATATATGAATAAATTCAAAACCTAAACTCACAATTAATTTGAGTGCCGTGGTCCCCCCCCCCCAATATAGTGACGTCACTCCTAATAAAGTGACGAGACATCACTCCTAATAAAGTGACGTCATTCCTGATAAAGTGACGTCGCTCCTAATAAAGTGACGTCGCTCCTGATAAAGTGACGTCGTTCCTGATAAAGTGACGTCGCTCCTCATAAAGTGACGTCGCTCCTAAAAAAGTGACGTCGCTCCTAATAAAGTGACCCCCTTATGCAGACATCCGTGGAGCGTGGTCCGTGATATCCCAGCCTGCCATCATGCTGAGTGCATGAAGCGCATGGCGTCATTGGTTGCTATGACACCGTGCGCTCAGCAGGATGGCAGGCTGGGATATCACGGACCGCACTCCACGGATGTCTGCATGACGCCTTAAAGTGTAAACAGCAGCAGATTCCCCCTCATAAAGCTGTTTCAGAAGCAGATCCCCCCATTTGTGTGTGAGCAGCAGATTCTCCCCTTAACATTGTGTCAGCAGCAGATTACCGTACCCCCGATAACATTGTCTTAGTGGCAGATTCCCCCCATAACAATGTCATCCACTGATGTTCTTAGCTACAGTACCCCCATAATTGTAGTTCTTCCATTACTGTATTCTATTGCAGACAATTACGGTATCGTCTCCTGCTGTATACTGTACATTTCTGAAGGATGTCAAAGCAGAAAAGGCTTTCTTATAAAATTCCTTTTAAACTGGAGGTGATAAAATACGCCAAAGAGCATGGAAACAGGGCAGCGGAGAAACATTTTGGGCCGCCTCCAACTGAAAAGATGATTTGTGAATGGAGGAAACAAAAGGATCAGTTGGAAAAAGCGGATAAAAGTAAACACACTTTTCGTGGGTGTGCTGCAAAGTGGCCACAGCTAGATGTGGACATGAAAGAGTGGATCACACGTCACAGGAACAACGGCATCTGTGTATTTACAAAAATGATCATCTATGAAGCCAAGCGTTTTGCTGCAGAGAAAGGCATTGACGACTTCACTGGATCGGCATCATGGTGCTACAGGTTCATGAAAAGGTGTGGCCTTGCTATACGCACCAAAACAAGAATTACACAAAAAATGCCCAAAGAAAATGAGTCCAAGATTCTCTCTTTTCATAAATTTGTGCTGTATTCAAGAAATAAAAATGGCTATGACGTAGGCTAGATTAGGAAACATGGATGAAGTCCCATTAACCTTCGATGTTCCATCGAATAGGACCGTTGATGTGAGAGGCGCAAAAACCGTGAAGACCTCAGGACTTGAAAAAAACCATTACACGGTTGTCTTGTCCTGCTGCGCAGATGGCACCAAGCTGCCACCAATGCTCATTTTTAAAAGGAAGAACATGCCTAAAGAGGTGATCCCACGAGGAGTGATTGTCCATGTTCACGACAAAGGCTGGATGGACAAAAATGGCATGAAAGTATGGATCGTAAAGGTGTGGTCCAAACGTCCTGGAGGACTTCTGAAGAACCGGCCATACTAGTGCTAGACCAGTTTAGGGCACATATCAGCGAAACAACAAAAACAAGATTTAAGGATGTGAACACCCATCTAGCTTTGATTCCTGGGGGGCTTACCAGCCAGCTACAACCGTTAGACGTTGCCCTAAATAAGCCATTTAAAGTGTTCATGAGGGAAGAATTGAACAAGTGGATGGCAGCTGGGAACCATGACCTGACTCCTACTGGACGGATGAAGAGGCACACCATCACCCAAATACAGAGTGGGTAAAAACATTGTGGCGGGCAGTCAACGATGAAATCGTCATCAGATCATTTGGTATCAGAAATGCCTTGGATGGCTCTGAGGACAATCTGAAGAATCTGAAGACAGCGATGCCAGTGATAATGAGCCACAGAGCATGGACAGTAGTGATGAGGAGTTTTTTGGGTTCCCTGATGAATAGTGTACGTGGCACAGTTTATGTGGACATGTAAGTCAGTAATGATGGTTCTTAAAGCTGCTGGCTACTACATTTAATGTTTACATTGTTAAATTATTGGTCTGTTATTATATTAAAAGTTTTAACACTTTTTTGTTCAAAATAATTTTTTTCCTATTTTCACCCTCTAAAACCTAGGTGCGTCTTATGGGCTGGTGCGTCTTATAGGGCGAAAAATATGGCACATAAATATGCTATTTAAATACAAACTAATGTCATAGACTGTTAAATAGTTAATCCCCTTTTCAGCTAGTGTGGGAATAGTTTCTATTCAAAATTCCTTACTTCATATCTTACATTCAGATGTGTTTTTTATTGCTGAATATGACATGGGATTTAATAATACAATAGACATCCCTGTCATCATAAAATATTAACACCCACAATAAGCTGATCCAGGTGCCAATTATGCCAATCAAGCCCGTTTAACAAAGCCCCCATTAATTTCCATCCACTGCCCTAACTTAGATAGCTAATTGACTAATGAACCTGTCCTCCAAAAGTCAAAAGTTTGATAAGTACAAAGTGATATGACCACAATCTATTCTGAATAGGCAGGAATGCCTGAGCGAACTCCACTTCCGCTGATATGAAGTTTGCCAACCTCAGCATCCATTCGATGTCAGGGCACATGCACCGCCACAGATATCACTAGAGGCTAGTTTAAGTGCAGCTGAATCGGTCTCCATACCCCTATTGCATACACTGGCATGGTAGCAATGGTACCAACAGTATTGAACAAACATTTGTTGCTAGTATTGATCACATACCTATTCTTAAAACAGTTCTCTATAATGCATTCATGGAATAATTGAAGTCTTGGTGGGAAATAGAGATGAGAAAATTTTTCAAAAATTTGATTCGGCCTGTTTGCCGAATTGTTAGAAAAAATTTGGTTTGATTCGAATTTATTTGCGGTGAATCGCGTAAAAAAATTGCTATTTCCTGGATGCAGAGAGCCTTTATAGTGGTGTAGAACACTGTGCCTTGCAGTAACAGGCATAGGGAGTCTACTGTGGTAGTAAAAAAATACTGTGACTCAGTATGACATGCAGATGACAGGCGTCGCTCTTAGAATCACTGCACACTTCACTTATTTGGGCAGTCACTGGGCCAAAACTGACCAAATAACTCAAGTATTAACTCTGCCTTACAAGTCGATGTTAGCGCCAAGAAGAAGCGCACTCCTTTTACACCGTCGTCAGCTGATTCCACATACACTCACCTAAAGAATTATTAGGAATACCATACTAACACGGTGTTGGACGCCCTTTTGCCTTCAGAACTGCCTTAATTCTACATGGCATTGATTCAACAAGGTGCTGATAGCATTCATTAGAAATGTTGGCCCATATTGATAGGATAGCATCTTGCAGTTGATGGAGATTTGAGGGATGCACATCCAGGGCACGAAGCTCCCATTCCACCACATCCCAAAGATGCTCTATTGGGTTGAGATCTGTTGACTGTGGGGGCCATTTTAGTACAGTGAACTCATTGTCATGTTCAAGAAACCAATTTGAAATGATTCGAGCTTTGTGACATGGTGCATTATGCTGCTGGAAGTAGCCATCAGAGGATGGGTACATGGTGGTCATGAAGGGATGGACATGGTCAGAAACAATGCTCAGGTAGCCCGTGGCATTTAAACGATGGCCAATTAGCACTAAGGGGCCTTAAGTGAGCCCAGAATACATCCGCCACACCATTACACCACCACCACCAGCCTGCAAAGTGGTAACAAGGCATGATGGATACATGTTCTCATTCTGTTTACGCCAAATTCGGACTCTACCATTTGAATGTCTCAACAGAAATCAAGACTCATCAGACCAGGCAACATTTTTCCAGTCTTCAACAGTCCAATTTTGGTGAGCTGGTGCAAATTGTAGCCTCTTTTTTCTATTTGTAGTGGAGATGAGTGATACCCGGTGGGGTCTTCGGCTGTTGTAGCCCATCCGCCTCAAGGTTGTGCGTGTTGTGGCTTAACAAATGCATACCTCGGTTGTAACGAGTGGTTATTTCAGTCAACGTTGCTCTTCTATCAGCTTGAATCAGTCGGCCCATTCTCCTCTGACCTCTAGCATCAACAAGGCATTTTCGCCCACAGGACTGCCGCATACTGGATGTTTTTCCCTTTTCACACCATTCTTTGTAAACCCTAGAAATGGTTGTGCATGAAAATCCCAGTAACTGAGCAGATTGTGAAATACTCAGACCGTCCCGTCTGGCACCAACAACCATGCCACGCTCAAAATTGCTTAAATCACCTTTCTTTCCCATTCTGGCATTCACTTTGGAGTTCAGGAGATTGTCTTAACCAGGACCACACCCCTAAATGCATTGAAGCAACTGCCATGTGATTGGTTGACTAGATAATTGCATTAATGAGAAATAGAACAGATGTTCCTAATAATCCTTTAGGTGAGTATAGATGTCTACAGAGCCTGTTCTATTAAACGCTTATACAAGTAGAGCTCCCCGACAGAGTGAAGAGGGTGTCAGCAGTAAGTTTGTGTTGACTTCACTGATTTTTATTGCCCTTCCTCTGATCCGTCAGAACAATTACCCCCATAAAACGGATCCTGTTTGTTTAGCATCCGCCTTCACTCGGTAAGCATTTGGTCAGTAATCCATCAGTATTGCTAATGCAAAAAAAACAGAAGTAGATCAAAAACAGAGATGACACGTAAATGGAATATTTGCATGTCTTCTGTGTTTTGTACCCACTCCTGCTTTTGGCTACCAAATCATAAGCCAATTCTGATGGGACCATACAGGCCTTACAGCTGCTACACAGACAGGATCCGTTGTGCGTCTCATTTTTCCTTCCTTCTGAACAAAAAAGTCTAGGAAGGGGGCACACCTAAATTGGAACAAGAGTGCCTGCACTCGGTATAAAACAAACAATGGACGCCAGAAGAAAAAGAATAACGAGATAAGAGCCGCACATCTAAAAATATATTAAATTTATTGAAAACAACAGACACAACAGAGACGGATTGAAATCATTGTATACAATAAATCATGGCTGTGTGGACCAAATAAGTACCGCACGCCACCCTAACTCTACTACATATAGACATAAGCATAACCCCACATAAGTAAACAAGTAATAAAGATCATTTAAAGTGCATGAAATCCATCAACATGAATGAAACAAGTATTAAACTTATCATAGAAGTAACAAAATGGGGATATGCGTGGTAGATAGGGAAAGGAAAAGCCCAATGTGTATCGCCAGGCCTTGCTGGCTTCCCTCAGGGGTGCCTGTTTGTATATTGAATGGGAACTCATATAAATACATAGATTATAATGCAATAGCAATGATCACCTGTGGTATGGGCGTATATGCAGATTATTAATGACTCATATGGGCGAGAGGACAAAGGGGAAAACAAAACTCAAAATCAAAACTAAACAAGTATAAACAATATATAAAAGAACAATTCATATAATGCAAAACTGTGTTTATAAAAAGGTATTTATAATCCCCCAAATCAGGAAAACAGTATCCACCAATGAATAAGAATATATAAGATATATGACCGCAATGTATACATGATCCAAATATATAAAGTGCAATAAACATAATTACGTGTGAAATAACAATCAAAAAATAATAAGTCTATGGATAATACCACAAAACCCCATTCAATATATTAAATAAAAAACCATGCTCACGTAAATATTATCATAATCTCCATTCCATAATAGATAATCAAATTTCTTTTTTTTTCATACCTTATATTTTATATTTTTTATATATATTTTTTTATATTTTTTTTTATATATTATTTTCTATTCTTTATTTTTTTTAAATATTTATATCTGCGAGAGGATGGATGATGGTGCAGATAGGCAGCGGTAAACTGACTACATAGGATGTCTCTATAGTAGTTCAGTTTGTCCTCCCTATCAGCGGGTGTAAAAAAGGCCCCATTTTGGACCGGTAGCGACGGTCCAACAAGGTGGAGAGCCAGAAGTCATCCCTCATTTGTGCAAGTGACTCTCATTTGTGCAAGTGACTCTGAGGGACTCCCTGCCTTCTTGTCCACTGCATATTGCCACAATGTGTCTTGGTCCTCTGCCTCGTCTTCCATATCACCCTGTAGCTCCTCTGGCTACTCCTCCTCTCCAGTCACTACTCCTCCTCTCCAGATAGGGATTAGTGTCTAGCAGCTTTAAAAATGTAGCAAAAATCAGCCATGCCTGTATTGCGCGGGCAATACGCGCATATTACATTGCCCATGCAGAACCTTCGAGTCATGTGGCTTAATATCATGTGATTCAGTCCAGGAAGATGTGGTCCGATCACCTGATTTTAACAGATCACGCGACCGGATGCTCTTTGCATTTCAACAAGCGTTCCAAGTGGCAGAAGTGCAGCTTGGGGAGCGCTTCATACTGGCCTCTGAAGGGCGGAAGTTACGAGCAGTCCGCAGCTGCGCTTTGATGTTTACAGCACGCCAGGCACCTCATGCGTACCTTCGATTCCGGTCAGGTCGGCAATGTTCATTTTAATTGTGTTTTTAATCTGCACCTGGGTATCACTTATTTGTATAATTAATTCAGCACATGGAATTGTCTGTTTTTCATACTTTTATATTTTTTTATTCATATGAATTGTACACATGTAATCATGTATTGGAATCTATCAATCGTCTCATTTTTTTTGATAATGTTTTGTCCACATTTTTATACAATTTTACTGTTTTTTATAATTATGGAATTAATTGAATAATTAAATTCACAACACTTAATCGATTCAAGGGGCACACTCCACCATCAGGATCATACGTTTTATTGAATTCAATATAAAACCACAATATAGGACACTATTAAAATCGCAGCTCACTTGAAAAAAACACACTTAAAATAGCTAGCTACCATATAAGTGCAAATATGCGTGAACCTGTGCACAAATGTTAGGTCAGTAATTGAATTGTGCAAAATGAGCAAAAAGTGCAAATTGTGCAAATTACAAACTTGATAAAACCTTGATAAAAACTTGCCAAAGGAGGATTAATAGTTCAAAGTCTCTTGGTAGGGATAACTTATATTGTCTGGCCAAGTTATAGCTGCCGGATAATAACAAGTGCACCAGGTAGTAAAGTAAAGTTCCAATAATAGTCCGATAATTCGTGCTGTTACGGGCACTTGCTTACCTCCCTCTAGGAGAAGGAATTCGTGCAGCCTTCCCCGCGCGTACGTTATCCCCAACACCACTGGCGTCCCACGTGGTGTAGGTCTTCCCGTGGCGTCCCACGTGACCGGAAGGGGAGCGGGTTAGAGCGCTTCAGGGAGGATCGCTGCTTCCAGGTCCTAGCGCCCTCGGCTTCTATGTTGTCTGTAGACACCGGTCGCTGTAGTGGAGGGAGGCTTTATAAATGACCAAAGTTCTTCAATGATTTCACATCACAGCTCAGTAATCCCAAAAAATATATATATTGTGCATATTAAAATTAAAATCACATATATAATCACCATTATTCCATTCCATACGGGTCCAGATGTAAAGATAGGTGGCTAAAAACTCAACCACACAGGAAATTGAAACGAAGGAGAACACTAAGAAATATTGTTATACAAATTTAAAAATGAAATCTAAAAAATATCCGAGGCAGGAAACAAGTGATGAGATGACAGTATTTAAGAAAAATATAGAAAATTATTTAAGACACATTAGGAGTCGGCGGGTAAATAATAATGTCTCAAGAACAGAGATGGAAGCGTTAGAAAAATTACGGACAATGGAAGAAATTACAATTAGGCCGGCGGATAAAGGGGGGGCAGTTGTAATCTGGAACACTAAAGACTATAAAAAGGAATGCTTGAGACTATTAAACGATCATGACACATATGAAACACTTAAAGGGGACCCCACAAACGAGTTTATGAATACTTTGAATCAATACTGCCAGAGAGGAGTGAAGGAAGAGTTCTTACTAGATAGAGAAGCGAAATTTATTTTGGGGACTGACAAGAGAATACCAATGTTCTACTGTATTCCCAAAATACATAAAGATATACATTCACCCCCCGGTCGCCCTATTGTTTCTGGAATTGGTTCCATTTCCAGTAATCTTTCCCTCTATATTGACAAGTTGTTACAGCCCTATGTAAAAGAGGTCCCATCATATATACGGGATACTACGGATATAGTTAAAGTTCTGGAAATGATCGATTGGAATGAAAATTGGTTTTTAGGGACCCTGGATGTGGGGTCGCTTTATACAATTATTGACCACAACGCAGGAATTGAGGCCCTACAAAAACAACTTAGTGAAAGAAAAAGGATGGATGAGGAACAACTACTTTTTATTTTGGAGGGAGTTAGGTATATCCTAACGCATAATTATTTTTCGTTTGATGATGTCTTCTATCTGCAGAAGACTGGCACCGCCATGGGCACCAGATTCGCCCCCAGTTATGCAAATTTATTTTTGGCACAATGGGAATGTGAAACCATCCTACCCAGGATGGGGGCGAGTCTGGTGCTATGGCGGCGCTATATTGATGACATTGTTTTTATTTGGCAAGACTCTCTAGCTGCGTTAAACATTTTTCTAGCTGAAATCAATAGTAACAATAAAAATTTCGTTTTTACCCCTACTATAAGTCAGCAAAACATAGAATTTTTAGATCTGGATATAAAAGTGAAAGGAGCAAAATTAATTTGCAGTACACACTTTAAAGAAGTGGCTAAAAACAGCTATATAAAATTTGACAGCTGCCATCTTCCAAGATGGCTAACAAACGTCCCAGTTAGCCAATTCAGTCGTATTAAGCGAAACTGTACGTTAGAGGAAAACTTTGAAACAGAGGCGACATTGATGAAGGAACAATTCCTGGAAAAGGAATATCCACAAAAATTTTGGACTCTGCCTTAGATAAAGTAAGGAAAATGGACAGGAAGGATTTCTTTCTAAAGAAAAAAGAAAAGGAAAATGCTATAAATACAGATAGCCCTCGAATAATTATCCCCTTTTGCTCACAGTTCAAACAAATTGAAAAAATAATAAACAAACACTGGGGCATCCTTCGAAAGGACAAATGGATTGGGGAACTACTAGATGAGAAACCCAATGTAGTATTCACTAAGGCGGACAATTTAGCCAATATAGTAGCCCCCACAGTCCAGAGAGGTACAAAAAAGAAAGGGAATAACTGGCTAGCCCCTAATGGCTTTTATAGATGTGGACGATGCTCTAATTGCAGAGTTACATCGTTTCCGAGAAAGACGGAATCAGTCCAGTCGTCCACAAACTCATTTAGTATGAAAATTAAGGATTGCTTGACATGCAATTCTACCAATGTCATCTACATTATTCAATGTAGTTGCAAGAAACAATACATTGGCAGAACTAAGCGCACTTTAAAAAAGAGGGTATCAGAACACATTTCAAACATTAAAAAAGGGCACGAGGCACATCCTCTGTCTAAACATTTTAAATTGAAACATAATAGCAATCCTGCAGGACTGACATTTGCAGCAATAGAAAAAGTGAAGAAACCATGGAGAGGAGGTAACCACATTTTAAACATGTCCAGACATGAATCCAGAAAAATTTTTGAATTTGAAACCATAATGCCCAAGGGTCTCAATGCGGAGATGGAAGTTTTTGGCTTTTTGTGAAGGGAGGTGGTCTGATGGGGACGGGACTTCGTGGTCTGGTCGTGTATCGACACCACGATCTCCCTTCCCTGCAGCCCCCCTCCCTTAGCTCATCGTTATATCCACTCTAGCCACCTATCTTCACATCTGGACCCGTATGGAATGGAATAATGGTGATTATATATGTGATTTTAATTTTAATTTTAATATGCACAATATATATATTTTTTGGGATTACTGAGCTGTGATGTGAAATCATTGAAGAACTTTGGTCATTTATAAAGCCTCCCTCCACTACAGCGACCGGTGTCTACAGACAACATAGAAGCCGAGGGCGCTAGGACCTGGAAGCAGCGATCCTCCCTGAAGCGCTCTAACCCGCTCCCCTTCCGGTCACGTGGGACGCCACGGGAAGACCTACACCACGTGGGACGCCAGTGGTGTTGGGGATAACGTACGCGCGGGGAAGGCTGCACGAATTCCTTCTCCTAGAGGGAGGTAAGCAAGTGCCCGTAACAGCACGAATTATCGGACTATTATTGGAACTTTACTTTACTACCTGGTGCACTTGTTATTATCCGGCAGCTATAACTTGGCCAGACAATATAAGTTATCCCTACCAAGAGACTTTGAACTATTAATCCTCCTTTGGCAAGTTTTTATCAAGGTTTTATCAAGTTTGTAATTTGCACAATTTGCACTTTTTGCTCATTTTGCACAATTCAATTACTGACCTAACATTTGTGCACAGGTTCACGCATATTTGCACTTATATGGTAGCTAGCTATTTTAAGTGTGTTTTTTTCAAGTGAGCTGCGATTTTAATAGTGTCCTATATTGTGGTTTTATATTGAATTCAATAAAACGTATGATCCTGATGGTGGAGTGTGCCCCTTGAATCGATTAAGTGTTGTGAATTTCTTTTTGTACGCCTTGGGGTGAAGGCAACTAGGTGAGCACCTCCATTCCATTTGTCCTCTGCTGGGTGAAGCCGCTTCTCCAAATATAATT
Source organism: Bufotes viridis (assembly GCA_033119425.1). NCBI lineage: Eukaryota > Metazoa > Chordata > Amphibia > Anura > Bufonidae > Bufotes > Bufotes viridis. The sequence goes on from CM065592.1 coordinate 195,472,459, forward strand.
GAATAATTAATTGCACACTCTATTTATCAGGCAAGAAGAAAAATCCAGCTCAGCTCGGGTGACTCATATTCTTAGACTTTATTCCAGCGGTAAAAACTTCATACAAGATGCGAAAAAACTGTTACGCGTTTCAGACCTCTCTAGTATCTGGGTGCTTCCTCATGACAAAACAATGTTTATGTTTTGTTATGAGGAAGGACCCAGATACTAGAGAGGTCTGAAACGCGTAACAGTTTTTTCGCATCTTGTATGAAGTTTTTACCGCTGGAATAAAGTCTAAGAATATGAGTCACCCGAGCTGAACTGTATTTTTCTTCTTGCCTGATTGTATACTCCCGCATCCAGGTGCCGCATCTAAGCTGGTGAGAGCTGCCTTACTTTGTCTTCACACTCTATTTATATACTACTTGCACCCCATGTCTGTATCACTTGCTTGAGAAAGGTTTCAGTGTGTAAGCCGAAACGTTGCATCTGGTGAATAAAATAACACGCTTTTACTGAAGGAAGTGCCGTGGATACTTTGTCGCTAGTTGTCTTGGAGGATTGGATCCCCCATCAGCCGTTGGCACCCGACTACCTTTTTTTCGGCAGTGCGGTTCACAACATATTGTTTTTGCTCTGCTGCCACTAATACATGACAAAAAGGGCTTTAGAACATATAACTACACCGCTGAACGGCAAATATATTTATCTTTTTTCCACTTATACAATCCACAAAAGGCTTTAGAACAAATAACTGCACCACTGAACGGCAAATATATATATATTTTTCAACGTATCCACTCCACAAAAGGGCTTTAGAACATATAACTGCACTGCTGAATGGCATATAGGCCCTTATTTTTTTTCCACTTATACACAACACAAAAGGCTTTAGAACATATAACTACACCGCTGAACGGCAAATATATTTTTCTTCTGCCACTAATACACAACAAAAAGGGCATTAGAACATATAACTGCACCGCTGAAAAGCAAATATATTTTCCTTTTTTTTACTCATACACTCCACAAAAGGGCTTTAGAACATATAACTGCACAACTGAACGGCAAATAGGCACTTATTTTTTCCACTTATACACAACACACAAGGCTTTAGAACATATAACTGCACCGCTGAACTGCAAATATCTTTTTCTTTTTTCCACTTATACACTCCACAAAAGGGCTTTAGAACATAGAACTGTACTGCTGAATGGCAAATAGGCCCTTATTTTTTAACACTTATACACAACACAAAAGGCTTTAGAACATATAACTGCACTGCTGAACAGTAAATATATCTTTCTTCTGCCACTAATACATGACAAAAAGTGCTTTAGAAGATATAACTGCACTGCTGAATGGCAAATATATATATATTTTTCCACTTATACACTCCACAAAAGGGCTTTAGAACATATAACTGCACGGCTGAATGGCAAATAGGCCCTTATTTTTTTCCACGTATACACGACACAAAAGGCTTTAGAACATATAACTGCACCGCTGAGCGGCAAATAGGCCCTCTTTTTCCTCTTATACATGACACAAAAGGCTTTAGAACATATAACTACACTGCTGAAAGGCAAATAGGCCCTTATTTCTTTCGACTTATACACGACACAAAAAGCTTTATTACATATAACTGCACCGCTGAATGGCAAATATGTTTTTCTTTTTTTCTACTTATACACTCCACAAAAGGCTTTAGAACATATAACTGCACTGCTGAACAGCAAATATAGTTTTGTTTTGCCACTAATACACGACAAAAAGGGCTTTAGAACATATAACTGTACTGCTGAACGGCAAATACATTTTTTTTTGTGCCACTAATACACGCCAAAAAGGGCTGTAATTTTTGCACTTTACCACACAACAGCTAATAAGCGCTTTTTTCCCACTATGAACATATAACTGCACCGCACAAGGGCAAATAAGACATAGAAATATTTCCTTGTAATAAACCCTGTTAATGGCTGTATCAAGAACAAGAACGGTTTGCTAGGATTACAGAGCTATATAATGGCAATTTGGATCCCCAGTCAGTGCAGCAAGGTGTAATAGGATTGTTTGTATTACCCAGGCTGTAACCTCCCCTACTGAAACCTGTTCTTCATAAATGCTGTGAAATGATTCCTCCGTATTCTTTCCGTACACCTTGGATTTTCCCTGAACTTGCAAATCGTTTTTTTTTTAGCACAATGAAGTCTCTCCTAGCACTGTCCCTAGCGCCTGCTGACGTCTCTCCTACACTGGAAAATGGCAGAATCCAAGATGACTATTTATAGGGCTGTGACATCACAGGGCTGGCTGGCTGCTGATTGGCTGCATGCATGGCATTATGGGTGATCCCACTTTCCTAGAGTTACTTGCTCCATGTCCTCACGGGTGCTGCAGCTGTTATTTTGGTCCTGAAATTTGGATCGAATTCCACTTTGTTAACTTCGATTTGCTCATCTCTAGTGGGAAACCTTGTCCATGGAGAACTACTGTATAGTAAAGCAAAAATTGTTCCAAAGGGACTGAAGGTGAAGGTGACACTTGCAGCAAGATCTAAAATCACTAGAGCTGTAAGCCATTTTGACTTATAAGAGGGAGAAAATTTTACAAATCTTTGTGGGAAGACTTTAGGCCTCCTTCAGGGAGAAAATATATTTTCTGAGGGAGTGTATTAAGAAGGTCACTGACACCAACTGAATTTTTAGATCTTAAATAGAAGAAAAGTTATTAAGGCAAATCAAAGGGCAAGATGAGGGGATTTATTAGGACTAGGTTTAAGACAATGGGGCACCACTACCCATAGCAGGGGGTGGGGGGAGGGGGGGAGAACAGGAAAGACAATACACTTCTCCCTAGCCCTATCACTCATTCTTGTCTTCATCCTCTTTTTTAGAGACTTGTGTTATTGTCCATTATCATTTCAGGGAACAGGTAATTCATTAGTCATCCAGGAATTTTGGTAAGAAGGAACTACAATAAGTGTTTTCTCTAGAGGTCACTAGTTATTCCAGACAAATCATTTTAAAGTATTCTCATGGATTAGGGATAGTATTTTTTTACAAGAAAGTTAGTGGTATAAATTCTAAATATATAAACCGTCTTGTGAGCAGTATGTGACATCTTTGCAGCACTGCCAACTGTTAAATTAGTAGCACCAGTGAGACTATTTTGTATTTTTATGGTATAAATTCTATCAACACAATGCTGCTATGGACTGTAACAAATTGGGTATTTCTAAGGAAGAATTAGTGGGGGTTGATGTTCTGGCAGAATTAGTTGAGGTAGGTGAAAGGGAACAGGTTGTTGGTCCATTTACAAATGTAAAACAAATGTAAAAGTACTAAAATGCCTCCCCACCATGGATACACCAGCCAGAGACATCTTCTTTAAATTAGTAACAGATAAACTGGAGGCCTTCGATAGGAAACACCACACTGCTGAAGTGGAAGCTTTCCTTAAACTACAATCAGATCCTTCCATAGCATAAAACCTAAGCTAAGGGGGAAAATATTGTGGTACTTGATCACAGTACACATCGGACAATGAGTTTGCTTGAAGATTATGGTAGTTATGGTAATGTACCCAGAGTTGAGCAAAGTTCTCCATACTGTAACACTCCATTGGTTACTTTCTGTAAAGGGAGTTACTAAAGGTTAGTTCATAGCCCCAATCAACAACCTAAACTCCAGGGTACATGGCAAGATAGGAAACCTCTTGGTATGTTTAGGTGTTGGACATGTGTAGCCTGCCCTTACATTAAATATGGCAAAATGTTAGTGAATCATGCTACTAGAATTCAATACTCATTACGAGATTTTACCATTTGAAACAGGGTGTTGTCTACGTCTGCAGCTGCCAATACCCATGGGCAAAACAAAGTGACAATTTAGAAGAAAAGGTTACCACATAAGAAATATTAACAGTAATAGAGACACTACCCTAGCAGGGCATGTTAAATAGCAACATGAAAGAGTGGTAACGCCACTAAAATCCTCAGTTGTTGAGGTTGTATATACCTCCTGAAGTTTTGGAGACTTGGCCAAGAGGATACTTTACAGAAAGGCCAAATGGATCTATCACGTGCGGTCCATGGCCCATAGGGTCTAAATGAGACTCTTTCATTTGGTGTGTACAGTGGATCAATTGGTCTTTAATAAACCCAGATTAGTGACACCTAACCCCCTATACTAACCATTGTTACCCTCTTTTGTTTACATTGTGATTGTAATTAGTTGATTATTTACTCATTTTAGGCTTGAATTGATTGTGTTATCATCCTAATTATGGAGACACAATTAGCTTATACAGGAGCTGAGAGTATATCCTAGCAATGGGTAAACAGATGGCTCCCACATTGCTAAGCGCAAACGCTGCCATCTGGCACACGCACTGTTAGAATATGAGGACCGACACCCCTGAATGTAAACTAGCATATAGTAATATTTCTGGCTGGGCTCACGTCCTGATATCCAAGTGACTTTGAGCACAGCAATCGTTATTGCAGCAGAAGTGAAGAGTGCATAGGTGATACTGCCTATTGAGAACGGATCGTGGTGGTATTGTGTATTTATGTATGAAAACTGTTGGTATTTGAAGGCCTTAACCAATGGGGGCCCTTTTGAATGGGTTTTCTCACATCAGCAAATGGCATTTTTCATGTAGACAATACAAAGCACTAATGTATTGTGATTGTTCATATTGCCTCCTTTCCTTGCTTGATTCACTTTTCCATTACATTACACACTGCTCATTTCCATGGTTATGATCACCTTGCAATCCAGCAGTGGTGGCCGTGCTTGCACACTATAGGAAAAAGTGACAGCCTATCTGGTGTCCGGGACCGCGGGAGTGTGCATAGGCACGCATGCACATCAGCTTCCATCCTGCACACCTTGTATCTCTCCTGCAATGGTGGCCGTAACCCTGAATACGAGCAGTGTATAATGTGATGGAGAAATTCCACATCTTTGAGCTATTCAGCAATATTTTGTGTCCCCTGAAGAACCCTATGTCTCTCTCTGGGGGGAAAACTAGTAATTAGGGTCATCTAGTAACATAATAGGTGCTAGCCTCCATAGAGTGGGATCCTTCTTCTAAGGGCATTTACTCCACAGTTAGTACACAGGGTGCATTAGGAGAAGAGTAGTAGTGTGGCCCCAAATCACGCTTCTTCCTCTTTAACCTGCAGAAGTCTGCTTAGAAGGTATTAAGATTATTTTATTGCTCTTTTGTTCTGATCTATAAGTGGGACCAGGCATTTTCCTGAATGTGCCCTGTGAACAAGCAAGGGACACCCATAAAACCGGGACTATACTTCTATGTACACTGATCATACATCTTTGTGTAAGTAATTAATATTTATTGTTACTTAATATTGTAATTGGTTGATGGTTAATTCACATCCTGCATCAGGTATTATGGGTTTTTAAATTATCCACTAAAAGTTATATTTTGTTTGGGGGTTAATTATTGCAGGGATAGATTTTTGCACAATAACAGCACTTTATGCAGAAAAAAATGGATTTTTATGTTGTTGCATTTCAAGAGCCATAACATTTTTATGTTTCCATCTATGTAGCCATACGAGAGCTTCTTTTTTGCAGAATGAGATGTAGCTTTTATTGGTACCATTTGAGGGTACATGGAACTTACTGATTAACATTTATTATCTTTTTTGGTGTAGGGGAAAGTAAAAAAGCTATTTAGCCATTGTTTGTTTTTTAATTGTTCACCATGTGGTATAACTAATGGAATAACTTTATTATGTAAGGCTGTGACGATTGTGATGATACTATCTATGTGTGTATTTTTTATTATGACTTTTTTTTTTGGGGGGGGGGGATTTATTTTCTGTGTACAGTTTAGTTTTTTTCCTTTTCTTAAACATATTGTATATTTTTTAGTCCCCACTTGGGTAATTCACAATGCAATTGTTTGCTTTCATAATGCATTGTTATAATTAACCCCTTCCGGACACAGCCATTTTTTCACATTCCTGACAGAGGTACTAGTTGGAACTGAAGCCGAGTTCGGTTTCAAGTTTTAAAGTGGTTTTTGACTTAAAAAATCAACTACCGAAGGTATTTAATGAAGTCATGTGTTACTTAGCAAATAACTTACTTCGACTTATCGGAGCCCATACATTCTAATACTGTATGGAGACGCATCTCTGCACAGTATTATTCAGAAGCTTTGAATGAAGCGACTTCGAATGAAGCATCCGAAGCTCGATTCGCTTAACACTACTCATAGCACAATGTACTTTATGTTAAAGGTAAATTTGAGCCGATATGTTTTACCTTTATTTATTTAAAAAAATCCCCCAAAATTCGGAAAAATTCTAAATTTTAATTTCTCTGCTTTTAAGATGGATAGTGATACCTCAAAAAGTAGTTATTAAGTAACATTTACTATCTGTTACTTTATGTTTGCATAATTTTGTGAATGTCACTTTAGTCATTTTAAATTTTTAGGACATTAGAAGGCTTACATTTTTAGTATTTTCAAATGTTTAAGGAAATTTTCAAAATCCATTTTTCTAAAGAACAATTGAGCTTTGAAGTCACTTTGTGGGTCTTAAGTAGTAGAAACCACCCATAAATTATCCAATTTTAGAAATGACATCCCTCAAGATATTCAAAACTGTTTTTAAAAACCATGGTTAAACATTTAAATGTTTCACAAGAGTTAAAAGAAAACGGAGGCAAAATTTCAAAATTTCACTTTTTTTTGCAGATTTTACATTTTAATGATTTTTTTCCTGTAAGGCAGAAAGGGATAACAGCCAAACAAACCACAATATTTATTACCCTGATTCTGCAGTTTACAGAAACACCCCATGTGTTGTCATAAACTGCTATATGGGTACATGGCAGGGCTAAGAAGAAAAGGAGTGCCATATGGTTTATGGAGGGCAGATTTTGCTGAAATGGGTTTTGGGCACCATGTTACATTTGAAGGCATCGCCATAGTAGAATCCCCCAAAAGTGACCCCATTTTGTAAACTACACCCCTCAAAGAATGTATTGAAGGGTGTACTGAGGACTTTGACCCCATAGGACACCTGCTGCTCAGCTGCCGATCACGGACATTTAACCCCTCAGATGCCGTGGTAAATCCTGACACAGCATCTGAGCACGCACAAACCGAAAGTTTCACTTGTGCTCTGGCTCCCCCGTGTGGCCATTGGAGGATCCAGAGCATGCCTGCAGCAGCCTGGGTCTCTATGAATGAAACCCAGGCTGCTGCATAGTATTTCCTATGGAGGATATTACAGGTTAGGCTCCATAGGAAATACTATGCAGCAGCCTGGGTTTCATTCATAGAGACCCAGGCTGCTGCAGGCATGCTCCGGATCCTCCAATGGCCATACGGGGGAGCCAGAGCACAAACCGAAAGTGAAACTATTGCATTGGAATGTATGAGAATAGCAATCTAATGATTGCATGTTATAGTTCCCTATAATACTATACAACTACTATAGAACTATACAAAAGTGTAAAAAAAAGTTTAAAAAAATAAAAAAATAACAAAAAGTTCTTAATGAAGTTCAAAAGTTTTGCCAAAATGAAAAAAAAAATAAAAAAATAAACATCATGGGTGTCGCAATGTGCAAAAACACCCATACTATAAAAATATCAAAAAATATTCCCCATACGGTGAACTGAAAAATGGAAAAAAGCGTCCAAATGGCCGATTCGCCATTTTAGGACTCTTCATTTCCTAAAAAAAAATTAAAAAATCATATACACCACAGAACGGTATCAATGAAAATATCAGATTGCGCCCCAAAAAAATTAGCCCCCATACAAGCTCTGTACACATAACTACAAAAAAGTTATAGGGGTCAGAATATGGCGACAAAAAAGTAAAACTGTTTTTTTTCCCACTTTTGAAATTTTTTTTCCCTTTCAAAATGCAAGAAAACCTATACATAAAGGGTATCACCGGATTCGTACTGACCTGTAGAATAAAAGTAACTGGTCAGTTTTATTGTACATCGAATTTCGGATTTTAAAAACCCGCAAAACTGTGGTGGAATAGCTTTTTATTTTCAATTTCACCCCATTTGGAATTTTTTTCCTGATTCCAACTACATCATATGCCATATTAAATGGTGGCGTTGGAAAGTACAACTTGTCCCACAAAAAACAAGCCCTCATATGGCTATGTGAATTGATAAATAAAAAGTTATGGCTATGGGAAGGAAGGGAGCGCAAAGTGAAAACGCAAAAAAAAAAACTACGGTCCTTAAGGGGTTAATAGAATTTAGAAACACTTTGGCGTGGAAATTAAAATGTATTTTCTACCTATAAAATGTTGCATAAGCTCCCCATTTTTTTTTTTTACAAGGGGTAAAAGGAGAAAAAGCACCCCAAATTTTGTTAACCTTTTTTCTTCTGAACACCACATATGTAGTCATAAATTACTGTTTGGGCACATGGCAGGAATCATAAGAGAAGGGGTGCCATATGGTTTTTGGAGGGCATATTTTGGTGGAATCGTTTATGGGGGCCATGTTGCTGTTGATCACCTTCTGGACACTAGTACAGCCATTTTCTTACAATCATACATTTTATTTTTCTCTCAAAGGAGCGTTATCATTAGTTCTAATGTATTATGGCATACATACAACTTTTTGATTGCTTTTTATTTAGCTTTTTGGGAAGCAGAATAAAAATAAAGTGGCGATTGCTTTTGGGGATTTGCTATTGGGGCAAATACAGTGCAGGAAAAGGACCCATCTTTATTCTGCTGGTCAGTACAATTACAGAGATACCAATTTCATATAGTTTATTTTACCACTTTTGCACAAAGCATTTTTTTTTAAAGAAATCCTGTTTTTCTGTCACCATTTTCTGAGAGCCATATTTTTTTTCTGCCAATTGTTTTGTGTGGGTGCTCATTTTTTTCAGGATGAGGTGAAGTTTTTAGTAGTATCATTGTGGGGTACATTGAACTTTTTGATCGCTTGCTACTACACTTTTTGTAAGGGAAAGTGACCAAAAATGGCTATTTTGGAGCGGTTTTTATTTATTTACTTTTTACAGCATTCATCTGACAGGGTAGATCATGTTATATTTTTATGGAGCTCGTCATTACAGATGCAGTAATACCAAATATGTCTGTTTTTCTTTCTATTTTTTTACAATTATATATGTGTTTATTTTGGGATGGGTGTTTTGGGTTTTTTTTTGTCACCGCAGAGCAGGGTCCCGATGGGGACATGGAGGAAGCCCCCTCCACAAACCCCATACATGCCGCAGTTTATTCACCAATGCCAGGAACAGCCGGACTCCTGCCACTGATCATGTGGGCGCAGCTCCTGCATCCATTTGATCATCGTCGCCGTACCTGTACGGCAGCTGTCGGGAAGTCATTTCCAGATGTACCATACATGTACTGAAGATGTCGGGAAGGGGTTAATAAACCAAAGCATTATCATCTGTTAGTCTAAAACTGACAGGGAAGTTAGGCTGTGCCCTCAGCAAGCAGCCATGCCTGGTCTGGTGATTTTTATGCCCCTGATTTTCAACAGTACCAGGTAATCACATTTGCATGTTCCCTATGGGGTCAGGGGAAGCAGTATTCCTCTGTCTAATCATCTAAATGGTGGAGATGCTATGAACTGCAGCAAGTAGGGAAAAAAGTTTTCGCTGATCCTGGCTGTTACAGATGAGGTCTGACTGTCAAGTGCCCCTGCTATCACCAGAGTGGCTAAGTGGTTAGCGCTGATTCCTTGCAGTGCTGGAGTCCTGGGTTTGAATCTAGCCAAGGAAATCTGCATGTTATGTTCTCCCTGGGTTTGCATTGATTTCCTTTGGGTACTCTGGTTTTCTCCCACACTCCAAATACTGATAGGGAACAGCAAGCAATGATAATGTTGGTAAGGAGCTGTGAGTGTGACATATGTCAGAGATATATGTGAGTCAAATAATAATAAAACTGAACATTATGGAATCATAATGCAAGCCTTAATGCAAGCCTTATGTCTTGAAGGCGTAAAGGGATTCCTACCAATGGGAACACTACCAATCACTAAACCTAAACCATGGAGACTAACTTGAAATGAACAGAGCTCCATTCATTTCTAGGGGAGTTCCGGAAATAGCTGGGCTCTTTCCGGAACTTCCATAGAAATGTATGATCTGCAGTATCAGACACAATCAATGAATTGGAATGACATTGCTTCCTTATACATTAGAGCAGGCATGCTCAACCTGCGGCCATCCAGCTGTTGTAAAACTACAACTCCCACAATGCCCTGCTGTAGGCTGATAGCTGTAGGCTGTTCGGGCATGCTGGGAGTTGTAGTTTTGCAACAGCTGGAGGGCCGCAGGTTGAGCATGCCTGCATTAGAGCAATGCAGATTATTCATTCTAGGTCCTCAAAAATCTTTTTTTCTTAAATTGTATATCTATTAAAAAAATTCCATCATATAAATGTACAGTGTATCTGCCTTCAGATGACCCCAAGGATAAGGGGGTCAGATCGGGAGACCTTGGGGGCCATTCAACTGACCCACGACGACCAATCCACTTTCCAGAAAACTTTTCATCTAGGAATGCTCGGACCTGACACCCATAATGTGGTGGTGCACCATCTTGCTGGAAAAACTCAGGGAACGTGCCAGCTTCAGTGCATAAAGAGGGAAACACATCATCTTGTAGCAATTTCGCATATCCAGTGGCCTTTAGGTTTCTATCGATGAAGAATGGCCCCACTATCTTTGTACCCCATATACCACACCATACCATCAATTTATTTCTTCCAACAGTCTTGGGGGGATCTATCCAATGTGGGTTAGTGTCAGACCAATAGTGGTGGTTTTGTTTGTTAACTTCACCATTCACATAAAAGTTTGCCTCATCACTGAACAAAATCTTCTGCGTAAACTGAGGGTCCTGTTCCAATTTTTGTTTTGCCCATTCTGCAAATTCAGTGCGCCGATCTGGGTCATCCTCGTTGAGATGCTGCAGTAGCTGGAGTTTGTAAGGGTGCCATTTGTGAGTAGCTAATATCCGCCGAAGGGATGTTCGACTAATGCCACTCTCCAGTGACATGTGGTTAGTGCTATGCTGTGGGCTCTTGCTGAATGAAGCTAGGACAGCCACTTATGTTTCTTCATTAGTGACAGATTTCATGCATCCACATTTTGGAAAATCCAACACTGAACCAGTTTCACGAAACTTAGCAAGCAGTTTGCTAACTGTAGCATGGGAGATGGGTGGTCTCGTAGGGTGTCTTGCATTGAAATCTGCTGCAATGACCCGGTTACTGCATTCACCAGACATCAACACAATTTCTATCCGCTCCTCACTTGTTAACCTCGGCGACATGTCAATGGCTGCAAACAAAGAGAAACTTGTAAATAACTCATGAAAGAATAAAGTATATAATATGTTAAAACCAAGCACACCATTGTTTTTCTTGTGAAATTCCCAATAAGTTTGATGTGTCACATGACCCTCTTCCTATTGAAAAAACAAAAGTTGGATTCAAAATGGCCGCCATGTTCACCACCCATCTTGAAAAGTTTCCCCCCTCACATATACTAATGTGCCACAAACAGGAAGTTAATATCACCAACCATTCCCATTTTATTAAGGTGTATCCATATAAATGGCCCACCCTGTATATCAATACAAACAGAAGGAGAAAAGAAATGAATAAAATAAAAGAATGATTAAAAAAAACTCTAAAGCTTTAGAGAGATTTTCTGATGATAATGTTTTTTTTAAATCAAATTCTTGCATCATGCGTCCTGAAACAGAAGATTCATACTCCATGGCATTTCGGTCCTCAGTGCTTCCCCCGCTGTCCTCATTTTCTGGTCACTGCACTGTTTATGTCTACTTCAGCCCTTTACAGAGTGATGAGGGAGGAGTTGCAGACAGCAAAGAGGAGAAAGCAAAGCTATTAAATATTTTTTTTCTCCACTGTGTTCCCTGAGGAAAATAAACTGTCAGATGAAATGCAGAATGTAAAAGTAAATTCCCTATTACAAGTGCCCTGTCTGACCCAGGAAGATTAAAATAGACAAATTACCGGAACCATATGGCATACTCCAACGTATCCTAAGAGAATTAAGTAATGTCATAGCCAGACACTTATTTCTGATATTTATGGACTCTATATTGACAGGGAGTATTCCACATGATTGGCACTTAGCAAATGTGGTGCCAATATTCAAAAAGGTTCCAAAAACAGAGTCTGGAAACTATAGGCCGGTAAGTTTAACATCTGTCATGGGTAAACTATTTGAAGGTTTTCCAAGAGATGCTGTCTTGAAAATAAGCAAATAACGCCATATCAGCATGGCTTCATGAGGGATCGGTCATGTCAAACTAATTGAATCAGTTTCTATGAGGTAAGTTCTAGACTTGACTGTGACAAATCAATGTATGTCGTATATCTTGACTTTTCCAAAGCATTTGATACTGTACCACATAAAAGGTTAGTATATAAAATGAGAATATCCAAAATAAAGAGTGAACCTGGATCACATATCCTAATGCTATGCTTTGATCTAATAACTGCTTATCAGCATAATTAACATTGCTTCTCAGCATCATAAATAGTATACTGCCCCCTATGTTGCAAGCCCACTCACCACGACAAGGTTGCCTCCTCGAGTGGGAATCTATTCTAAATTTGGCGCCGTACTGCGTGGAGACCATGGGCACCACAGCACCACATCAGCAGGTGGAGGGACCCAGCAGCCAAACAGCACCCCTGCTGCTGGGCAATGCCACCCTGATAGTGCTGTGCCAAATTTAGAGTATGTATAGCATGCAATATAGGGGCCTGTATACTATTTATGAAGCTGAGAGGCGATGTTAATTGTGCTGAGAAGCAGTTATTAGACCAAAGCACAGCATGAGGATGTGTGATCCAGGTTCATTCTTTTTTTTTATGTTTTAATAGATTCTTTTCTTTTTTTGCACTCTGGAATTAGCACTTCTCCCATTCGACCCAGATGATTTTAATTAGCAGGAGACTGCATAAGGGCTCAAGCACACGACCGTGTGCTGGCCAGGCCCGTGCTGCAGACCAAAAATTGTGGCCCACAATGCACAGGCATACACCATGGAGCAGCCGCATGTCGATCGTTGACCCATTCAGTTGAATGAGGTCCGCAATCCATCCGTTCCGCAAAAAGATAGAACAAGTTCTATTTTTTTGTGAAATGGAAGCGCGGAACGGAACCCCACAGAAGCACTCCGTAGTGCTTCCGTGGGGTTCCATTCCATGCTTACATTCCGTACCGCATCTCTGGATTTACGGACCCATTCAAGTGAATGGGTCTGCATCTGTGATGCGGAATGCATGAGCCCTAAGGGTTCACAAATATCTACCGCACCAGTTGGAGTTTCTGAGAGCATATGATAAGGAGAACTTTGACAACTGTTCACATGGTGCGGTGTTGCGTGGCGGCCATTGTTGTTGCCAGTGGTGCTGTGCTGGTGGGGCCCAGTGCCAGGGTGGCATTGCCAAGCAACAGGGGTGCTGTTTGGCTGCTGGGTCCCGCCACCTTTTGGTGCTGGGCTGCGGCACTGGTGGTCATCGCGCAGTGCCATGACAAATTTGGAGTAGGTTCCCACTCGAGGAGGCAACCTTGTCATGGTGAGTGGGCTTATGCTTTTTTATCAAAATTTATACTAATGCCACATGTATAGCATGCAAAATATGGTCCTGTATACTATTTATGATGCTGAGAATTGATGTTAATTATGCTAAGAAGCAGTTATTACATCAAAGCATAGCATGAGGAGGTGTGATCTAGGTTCATTCCTTTTCTTTGGATATAATATGAGAATGCTTGCACTGGGAGAAAATGTCTGTATGTGGGTAAGTAACTGGTTCATTGAAAGAAAACAGAGGGCGGTTATTAACGGTACACACTCAGATTGGGTCACTGTCAATAGTGTGGTACCATAGGGGCCCTATCGCTTCAATAAATTTATTAATGATCTTGTAGAAGGCTTGCAGAGTATAATAGCAATTTTTGCAGATGACACTAAACTGTGTAAAGTAGTTTAGTGAAGAGGATAGTATATTGCTACAGATGGACCTGGATAGATTGGAGGTGTCAGGAATATGTGGAGTTATGATTTAATGCCTGCCCATTTGCTCCGGGTGAGGGGTAGTTTGCAGAGGAAACAGGCTCCACAGGTGGCCCTGCCTTAAAGCAGAAGAAGTGTTTGCATTTCATACTCCTATCAGCGAAGCTGGAAGCAAGCTCCACTGAAAGGGTGACTGCCTGCTGGGGGGCCGAGCTGCTCTTCTAGAACAAAAGAACTCCTCTGACATCAAGAACTGGGAGTTCATAAGAAATTATGAACTGACTGTGTATCTCAGAAATACACCGTTCGTGTCTTTGAGACCCTGGGACCGAGATGGACGTTCTCCTGTTCATCGTTTGCTTATTGGACATAGGGAAGGGGGGGGGTACAGAGAACTAGTAGGAACCAAATTGCAGCACCGTGTTTGGTCTCCAAATGCACCAGCGATCCAGACGTCACCGACTAATGGTTAAAGTGCCCGTACAGGGCAGTGGTTATTGTCTTTCTCTGAAGGGAGGTCACGCCGGATATCGTGTTTGGGGGACCTGGAAATCCTGTTTACGACATCTCCTCCCATCTGACTATAGCATCCCAGATTATAGCATATCCAGCAACTTTTATCTGTTGACTCTGATACCATCATGTGTAGTTGCATATCGGACCATTGTATATAATCTGTGTGTATATAGTGTTGTGTCTAGTGCGCCCTAAGGCGATTGAATATATAACTTAAACTTGCGCTGTTCTTTTGTCTCGATCCATGAATCCATAATTCCGTGTCTCGGTATTACATTATATGCTACCTGGGTTGGTTTCTGACCTGATATAACCCCGTTAATGGACCAGGCTTATATCTAATGAGGAATTGGTTGCAGTCTACCAGGCTTGCAGTGCTCTGTTTCACTTGGGCAGTTATTGGGCTTTCCCAGCTTGTCAGAGTTGTGAACAAATGTTGTGCCATGCCAGGGTCGCGTGGGCCTCCCTCTCTCATACACCGAGCCTCTCTGTGCCTGTGTGGACAGGGGGTGTCAGTGTACAACTGTGCCAAGCTGACGTTACGTACTCCCAGGGAGGGCATAACATTGCGTCTTGTAACCAGTGACAAAACCATACTGCGCGATCCCGGCATACAGTGACATCAGGTGGGGCTGCGAGGTGTGGTTTGTCACTGGAGGCTTTGGCAGAAAAGTGGCAGAGGAGGTTTAACACTGACAAATGTAAGGTTATGCACATGGGAAGTCAAAATACATGTTAGTACATACTAAATTATAAAACACTGGGTAACACTGACATGGAAAGGACTTTTTAGTGAACAGCAAACTAAGCTGTATGAACCAGTGTCAGGCAGCTGTTGCCAAGATCAGTAAAATAATGGGTTGCATCAAAAGGGGCCTAGATGCTCGTGATGAGAATATAGTTCTGCCACTTTACAAATCACTAGTCAGACCACACATGGAGTACTGTGAACAGTTCCGGGCTCCTGTGAACAAGGCAGACATAGCAGAACTGGAGAGGGTTCAGAGAAGGGCAACTAAAGTAATAACTGGAATGGATGGACTACAATACCCAGAAAGATTATCAAAATTAGGCTTATTCATCATCTACAGTATTTATCTCCAGGACATCCTCTGCGTCTGGAGGAAAGAAGGTTTGTACACAAACATAGAAGAAAATTCTTAACGGTAAGAGTAGTGAGACTATGGTACTCTCTGCCTGAGGAGGTGGTGATGGTGAGTTCACGAAAAGAGTTCAAGAGGGGCCTGGATGTATCTGGAGGGTAATAATATTACAAGCTATAGCTACTAGAGAGGGGTCATTGTTCCAGGGAGTTATTCTGATTGCCTGATTGGACTTGGGAAGGAATTTTTCCCCTAAAATGAGGAAAATTGGCTTCTGTCTCCCAGGGTTTTTTTTTCCTTCCTCTGGAACAACCTGCAGGATACCAGGCTGAACTGGATGGACAGATGTCTTTTTTCAGCCTTATAAACTATGTTACTTGGCCAGTGGCAAGGTCACATGCACCACTCTATCCAATGACTGACTTGTGCAGTGATGTGGCCAATAGTGTTGGACGCGAATAGTTATCACCAATATCGGCACTTTGAGAATTTGCAAATTTTTTGAATATAGTACTATATATTCATAATTTTGAATACTCTACATTTTTTTCATCAGTAATCTCCCTCTTGCTTGTGGGGTCAATGAGAAGACTGCAATGTCTTTGTCTGAGCTTAGCAATATCTCTAGCAACCAATAGGAAAGTTGCCTAACCCTTACTATATAAGAACCTCCCCAGCAGCCATTTTCTGTAGTGTAATGGAGTTCTGAGAGAGACAGGAGTGTGATTGCTGTGCTCTGTGTTTGCTGTATATACATTATATAGTTAACTTATATATAACATTTAGATAGTTGGAGATAGTCAGTGTAGGTTACATTGATTTATAGTGTGGCTCATACAAAGAAACAGTTCATTTACTGCAGTACTCACCTCCAGTTTTTTAAAGAAGACACAGACTATACTGGTCTAGACGTGGCCAGGTGAACAATACAGAGATAGCAAACAAAACGTCTTTCACATATTCATTTAAAATCCATGTGTACAAATAGAGAAACTATAGTAGAATGTGGGGCGTTTCGTGCCACTTGCATATGAGCCCTTTATCCAGACATGTACAACTGACTAAAAACAACATTTTTATAGACTCAGAGTACACCCTCTCCTGATTTGATGATTCACATCTCCCTCAGTGCAGCCACTGACGTGGATGCAGTGTGGGGGAGGGTAAATCACCAAACCAGGCAACAGGTGACTGTTTCTCTGAATAAACATAGTGATGTATGGTTTACTTAAGGTGCACGATACTATACTATACAATTGAATCAATGATCATGAATTCTCTCTCAAAACAAGCCTACCAAAAACTTATATTGTAAGGTGAGGTCGTGTTTATTGTTTAAACCTTTTTCAGCGAATGCTGAAGTGTCCTCACTGTGGACTGTTGCAAAATGCAAAGACGCAGCGGATACATTTTGTGTCAAAGCATGTGGAATATCACTGCATTCCTAACTGAAAACATATTGGAGACAGAATGAAGGTATATGTCAACATGTATCTTAAATTTGGATTCTAAGAGATATTTACAGTATATTTCTGTATGTGATAATAATGTGCATTCATTAAGCTTCCAGGTAAAGGAGGGAGGATGAGATATCTATTCTGAGAAAATTGAAATGTGGATGGAGGGTCTTATGGTCCAACTATATTGTGCCAATCTGGGAATTTAAAACACTCTGCAATGTCTGATGATCTTTAAAAAAAAAAGTGACCTAGAGTAAGAATAATCTGATGGAAGAGAAAAGCATGAACCTTTTTGGAGACATGACAGTGTTGCCAAGCGTCAAACAGTTATCTGCTATACGATAATGGAACCATGTCAGAAGGAGATCTCAGAGCAGAAAATAAATGCAAGAATAAATATATTTCAAAATTGAAATCACTACTGATAATTTTTAATACTGCTTCTGTTTACAATGCTGATTTTTCAGGGTGGAAAAAAAACAACTCTCATTGAAATGAATGGGAGACTTTCTAGAGGTGTTTTTTGGCCTGAAAAATGGCGCAAAAAATGTTGTGTGAACGGTACCTTAGGGACACATCAACTCTATCTTGGGAGACTCTCGCATCTGGCAGAAAAAGTCTGTAAGCCTCCTGGGCACTGCAGACTTAGCTGTTTCCTCACCATCATGATTGCTAATAGGGACCTCACAGGACAGGTAAGCAGGAATTGGTTATTCAGTATAAATGCTGTGGGCAGCTGAGCAGCCCTTAGTTTAGTGGAAGTTCAACACTATGCAGCCATATATCTGCAGCCAAACTCCACCCCCCAACAAAATTTTTTTTTGAAATTCTGCATATAGACTCTATAATTGACCACTACATATTAATTAAAAATTAACAGAACAAAGATTTCCACATTGGTAAAGCAGGTTCTGTATGAGTCATCTAAATATCTGTCTCTGAAAAATAACTCAATTTCTACTGGAAGCACTACATAGATATGTTTTATCTTCTATGTCATCCACTGCATCCAATTTGTTGTTTTTGTTATGTTAATCACTCCACGTCATATTTTTCTTTGATATAGTACTTATGAATACAGTTGTAAAATAGCCTTCTCCATTGAACAAGCTGTTCTTTCTCTTAGAACCGAGCAACGCTGAAAAACCCTTAAAAGAAAATAATCAAAAAACTAAACAGAAAACTATACTGGGAAATGAAATAATAAAAGGCAACAGATGAACACCAATGAATTTAATATGTAGAGACCATAACAAATCAGAAAGTAATTCACAAGCACAGCTGAGGCCTGAAAAATAGATAGATTATGTTGTACAAGTGCACAGTGGAGATAACAGGACTCCACTACATCTGTTCTTTCTGTAGTACAGGGAACTACTGTACAAATATTCTTCAATCCATGACCTAAGAGGATGCTAAGAAAAAGCATACAGTTAAGCATACAGTATTCATCATATTTATATGGTGATTAAGATCATCCTGCCTGCATCACGGCCATGCAGTTTAAGTGTACCCTGTTAACAACGGACTATTAACCAATATGTCACATAGTTAAGCTTTATTCACACATCAGCGACTGTGAGCCAAAACCAGGAGTAAAGCCTACACAGTCATAAGGTATTTGGAAAAGATCTGCAAGTGTTCTGTATTTAGACCTGCATCTGGTTTTGGCTCACAATCACTGATGGAAATCACTGACTGAAAACAGTGTAAATAAAGCTGGATTTTGACTGCCCAATATGTGGGCTGATTATCAGGAACAAATGTTCCTATGAACGCTCATTCCTGACAATTTCCCTGTCTAAAGGTGCTGCCGATAACCCGATGACAGATCGAAATGCTCATTCATCGAGTGAAATGATCTGAGGTGTGGACACCTCAAATCATTGTTCCTAGACAGCAGATTGTGCTCTCTAAACAGCCCAGGAGCAATGATTTCTATGGGGACGAACAATAGCAGAAGAGACTGCTCGTCCTTACACTGTGCAGGTGATCGCTGCATGTAAATGCAATGCTTCACCTCTACTTAAAGAGCAGCGACTGTCCAAACAATCTGCTGCTCAACAGTCTAAATGCGTCTTAAGCCCTTATACAAATATTGTTCGAAAAGATTATAATGAATAAAAGCTGGACAATGCATTAGCTAATATGATGATCTTAATATAGATTTAACATTAATCAGTGAGACAATACAAATAAAAATTTGTTAAAAATGACATGCTTCTTTAACTAGGCTCCTTCTCCACCTTACCTCTACAATTTAAAATTACACTCAATGGACCAGATTTAGAATGTATCTGGGCCTACAATCTGTCTACAAAGTGGTGCAAATTGGTGCACTTTAGCATAACTAGAGTCTCCACACTTCTTTCGGACTTGCTTAATAAGTGGGTGGGCTTTTTATGACAGGACATGACCCAGAACACAAAATTATTTTTGGGGTCACTTGAGCAAAAATGTGGATGCGGGATTAAAATTTGGCTAGGATTTCTGAGTAGATCACTTTCGTGCCACATTTATGAAGTGAGACTTTTATAAAAGGTTGCAAAAAAAGTTGTAATTTATTGACAGGTATCCCCCAGGTGTACTTTAACTGAAACAGCTGCAACTAAATTGCATTTGTGCCAAATGTCATGGGATAACCCCTTTAAATGAAATTTCCATCTAAAGACTAGCCACAAACTGCATAAAATTCTGTCTTAAACTAAGCCAACCAATAGATGGTATAGAGTTAGACAAAAGTGTTCAGCCAAGCACCATCCTAAACCCCTGTGATAAATCTGATGCAGGTCTAGACAGCTCATCTGAACTTATGTCCAAAAGGGGCATTTTGGTTATTTGCCATCTACCGTGATGACCTGGGATTCTCTTCAGTGCACTGCTTGGTCTGGTTTTGGTGAGCTTACTTTTTTCTTGCATCTAAGCATACGCCATCAACAGAATTAATAAATCGGGGCCAAAATAATCACATAGTAAATTGATACATTTTTCTGCCCTGGAATTTATTAATCACTGTCTGCTTTTCTATATGCTACATAAGAATGCAATAAAAATAAGTTATCTACTGTAGATTGAAACATCTTAGTTCTATGACAGCTGTTATCAACATCTAACTCCTCTTTAGTCCACATTTTTTATACTATGCAGATGTAGCCAGCATTATGTGGCTACCTTCAGACAAGGATGGTCACATTAACACAATTTGTTGTTTTACTGTAATGTGTTGCATTACAGCATTTGTTGCATTAAACCAGTGAAAATAATGGTGGCTGCATCTGTATATTCATTACATTCTTCAGAATTTCCCAGGATAAAGCCTAACAGAAATGGATGTATTACAGCTCATAGAACCTGCAGGTTATACACAGCAATAATAGGGCATTCACATAGGCTTCTGTGGGGCTCTATTGTAACTCTTTATACCACAGCATAGTAGGTAGACATATATCTGACTCTCATTGAATTTTATAGGAGAGTCATTTTCAATAAAAAGGTCTATTATCATACACTAGATAAACTTATGTCGTTTGTGAAAAAGAAAATCTTTGGATATAAATTCAAACAAAAACCCCCTTTTTTTTAAATAGGATTTTGAATATTTTTTATAGGTATAATTTTCTATAAGTGTTTTTCTAATTGTTTTTGTTTTTTTCAGTTCTATTGAAAAGCCTGCAGAGAAAAATACCATATCTAGAGATGCTGAACTTTGATAAAAACATCACAAATATACCACAAAAAGCTACAAAAACACTAGAAATCTACATGCTGAGTATGTGTAGACATGCACACTCATCCAAGACGTGTATGGGAGTCAGGGGTGATAGCCAAATAAGCATATGACTACGGCTAACTTTACAGCAGTGCTAATGACCTGGCAGGCTGTTCCAGCAGGGAACAGCCTGTTGGATCTCTCAGTATTCCGGCATTTCCAGAAGCATAAAATTCTCCATCCAGCCTCATTAATTATAATTAATGGGCCTGATGAAAACTGTGACATGAAGTGTTTTTCTTCTGCACAATTCTTAAAATATTTGGCGGCTCGTGGCTGGATCTCCACCAGTCTCTAGTTAATGGGGCTGGACGGAGGCTTTCATGCTTCCAGCAATGCTGGAATGCAAAGAGAACCAGTAGGCTGCTTCCTGCCAGAACAGCCTGCTGGATCGCTTGCTCTAGTCTGAAACTAGCCTAACAGATTTCCAAAGTGTATGGACAGCTTTAGACATAGCGCAGAACCACATTGTTATTTTAGGGGGTTGAGAATTAGCCCAAGGGTGATAGGGGGGTAAACAAACACTAGGCTTTCTCATCTTGGTGACACAACTTAGCAGTACCATAACGGCAGCCAACAGTGATCTTTATCATCGTACCCCATGACTTCTACATACAATGCTAAGTCTAGACATAGACATAGTTTGAGCTACTACATAAAGCTGATTTTGGAACTACGGACTAAAACCCTTACAGAATTAGCAAACATAATATAATCTGTAAAATAACTGTGCTACTCATTTTGCTTTCTGCCAGTTCATTTAAATTAACATAAAGAAGTTTAGAAAATATATACATTTATAGTAAATTTGTAATTGGTTTGGAAAAAAAATATTTAATACTATCCAAAATCAAGTATACAACTGCAGTGTCTTCTTTAACAAATTGTGCATTTTCTACATCAATATAAAAGTGCAAATTACTGTGATAATAGCTATTATGGAAAAACACTTAGCATAATGTGAGCTGGTGTAAGGCTGAAAATAAACTGCATTGTGTGTAATGTTGATAGTAATTGGGAAATAAATGTAGAAATGATTTCTCTTTGCCCGGAGCATAGCATTAGCTTTTAAGTATTCAATCGCATTAATAATTTCTCTATCAATCCAGAGGAAAACTTTAATCAACAGTGCTTCTTTCTGCAGCTAGCCTACAATTTTTTCCTAGTAAAGACCTACAAGACAGCAAGGCCAGGGCTCAGAATGAGATCACTCTATAATGTCTTTTTTTTGTTTTTCCCATCAGAGATATTTGGAGTGCCGAGAGAAAGTTCCAGAAATGAAGGAGTATACTTACTGCTTCATCACAGTCCTCTTATTATGTGGTTTATCACTTTCTACTTAGAAAAGAACTGCACTGGTTACACTTCTTGATTATCAAGATTTTAGGAGCTGTGACCTCTCATATATTTGCCATTGGAAAATAGCATTGTGTGTCTTTATTACTGCAAGGGGATCTTGGATAAAAGAGATACTTCGTTAAATTGGTTGTTCACACTTCTCAATGCTAAAAAAAATGGGAAAGATTATGTTAACTATTCTTTATCTTAAAGGTGTTTTACAGGATTAAATAAAAAAGGGTATTTTTATTTTGGCAGAAATGGTGGCACTCTTGTCCATGGGATGTTTCTGATATTGCATGTCAGCTCCATTTACTAATATACTTATTTTCTATTGTTTTTATCATTCATGTTCAAGATATAAAGGGTTATTATCAAATGTCTTTATATTGTGCAATATAATTAATAAAAGCTGTCAAAGTGCTTCTGAACCCACTGTGTCACTGAGCAGATTTAGCTTAGGACTACTTCTAAGGTCTCATGCACACAAACGTGTTTTTGGTTGCATCAGATTTGCATTTTTTGTGGGTTTGATGCGGACCTATTCTCTTCACTGGAGCTGCATAAGATGAGGACAGCACACTGTTCCGTTACATCCGCAAAAATATAGAACATGTCCTATTCATGTCTGCATTATGTACAAGGATAGGACTGTTCTATAATGCGCCGGATGTTCCATTCCGCAAAATTTGGAATGCACAAGGTCAGTATCCATGCTTTGCGGACCAAAAAACTGGCTATGGTCATGTGCATGAGCCCTAAGGGTGTTATCTATTTGACCTCCCTGGTCTTCACCCTTTAACCCATGTACAGGAATATGAACTTTGCTGCATGGGAGCCACCAGGCCGCTACTTCTTGACGTAGTCTCTGTTCAGTGAGAGCTTACCCAGATGAGTTAAGAGACACTGGTGTGTGGCACAAAGAGGATGGACTAGAGCATAGTCCGTGGAAAGGCTGAGGTCAGGGCTGGCAGAATTAGTTCAATCTCATAAAAAGGCTAATAGCCAGGACAGGCTGGTTAAATACGGGAGTCAGGCATAAGTTAGGTCAGGAAGCAGAGGGTTAAATCCAGTAAACAGGCAGAGGTCGAGCATGGGAAATCAGAATGGTAATACAGAGAATATCCAAATTTAAACAGCACTACTGACTGGACAGTCCATAGAGTGATAGTGCTAGCAGTGTTAGGCCTTAGCCCAGCAGGCCCCTAGTAGTCAGAAGATATGAAGGAAGTACTCAGGCACTCAAAGTCTTAAATGTAATTCCTAATCTATTCTCCAAAGATTCGACGTTTCGACTACAGTGAGTCTTTTTCACTCTGTTACTCTGCTTGAAAAAGACTCACTGTAGTCAAGACATTGCATCTTTGGTGAATAAGTTAGAAATTCCATTGAAGGCATTGAATGCTGCAATGGTAAGACAGTGCACATTCACAGGGACTAGCAAGCTAGAGAACCTATTGCCTATTGTGGAAGTGCTGGTGTTTGGATCTCCACTGAGTTCCTTCTCGTCAACGTACTTATCAGAGTTAAGTGTCTTTTTCCTATTTTCTAGTTTGTTGTATTCCCCTATCTTTTGGTATTAGGCCTGAGTTCGTTTCCTGTTCCTTCATCTGGGAAGGAACAGGCCATCTGTTGTCTAAACACTATTTCCAGGACCCTTTAGGGTGAGATAGGACTTTTAGATTCTTGCATATGAACATTCCTACCATCAGAGTCTGTTCATACAGATAGTAGTCAGGGCTCGGATTAGGGATTCACTAGGTGGTGACCATCCCACTTTCCCTAGTTTCCAAGCCTAGTACCTTTCCCCTTCCCTCCTGCGTTTGGTGTGGAGTTTACTACCCACACTGCACCGTGACAGACATCCTCTGATAAAGAAAGATGCTGCAAATAAGCCAGGACAGGTAGCCATTGACTGGGGACTAATTAGGATATACGTGCACTTTCATGTGTGAATACGCTCCTATACTGGGTGTCATAGTCAAGTGCACTTTTGCCCCACCTATCTAATAGATGACCTTGATTAAGGTGGTACATATAGGTGTGTGTGTCTCTCCTCGCACCGGTTGCTAATGCACATGGAGGTAACATGGGGCAGCACACCATATGTGCGGGGACTGTACTCCTGAAAAATGCGACACAGCATGAATAGGTTAGTATAGGAACCCGCCTGAACTGAGACCACCTTGTCGCCTGGTAGGTGGGCTTAGATGTATTTTGATCAAAATGTATTGACTAAGTGTCTCATATTTTATCAAGAGTGAGGGCTTAGTCCATATTTTATGCTTGCATCTATTATTATAGTGCATTATTTTCAGTGATTTTGTAAATGTAGCCATATACATCCGTGCATTTGATACCATATCGTGCAGGATGGTTTATATATAGTTTTTTCTGTGATTTGTTTGATTTGTCTTAAAGGAGTGGCACCTTCATGTGTGAATACGCTCCTATACTGGGAGTGATATTCAAGTGCACTTTTGCCCCACCTATCTAATAGGTAACCTTGATAAAGGTGGTACATATAGGTGTGTGTGTCTCTCCTCCCACCGGTTGCTAATGCACATGGAGGTAACAAGGGGTAGCACACCATATGTGCGGGGACTGTGCTCCTGAAACATACACCACAGCATGAATAGGTTACATAGGAACTCGCCTGAACTGAGACCACCTTGTCGCCTGGTAGGTGGGCTTAGATTTGTTTTGATCAAAATGTATTGACCAAGTGTCTCATATTTTATCAAGAGTGAGGGCTTAGTCCATATGTTATGCTTGCATCTACTATTATAGTGCATTATTTTCAGTGATTTTGTAAATGTAGCCATATACATCCTCACATTTGATACCATATCGTGCAGGATGGTTTATATAGAGTTTTTTCTGTGATTTGTTTGATTTGTCTTAAAGGAGTGGCACCTTCATGTGTGAATGAGCTCCTATACTGGGAGTGATATTCAAGTGCACTTTTGCCCCATCTATCTAATTGGTGACCTTGATTAAGGTGGTACATAAAGGTGTGTGTGTCTCTCCTCCCACCGGTTGCTAATGCACATGGAGGTAACAAGGGGCAGCACACCATATGTGCGGGGACTGTGCTCCTGAAACATGCACCACAGCATGAATAGGTTAGCATAGGAACCCATCTGAATTGAGACCACCTTGATGCCTGGTAGGTGGGCTTATATGTATTTTGATCAAAATGTATTGACCAAGTGTCTCAGATTTTATCAAGAGTGAAGGCTTAGTTCATATGTTTTGCTTGCATCTATTATTATAGTGCATTATTTTCAGTGATTTTATACGTGCACTAGACCTTTATGAACTAGACAGGGCAAGCATTTGTGTCCTACTGGTAGAAAACAGGGATCTGAAAAAACTGCAGCACCTCAAACTCAAGCGTGATGATCCTTTATTTGTCCAGCATGCTGGAAAAATAAAGGATCATCACGCTTGAATTTGCGGTACTGCGGTTTTCTCCAATTCCCTGTGCTATACGCTGGGATCCATGGGCCAGGATCCGACACCGCGGACACTGCCACTGAATGGACAGACCGGTCTGAGGATGGGAAGGTAGTGCTGTCTCCGTCCAATTTTTTATTTCTACTGGTAGAAAAGACAAAAGGTAGAAAGAATAGCCCCGTGTTACAGATTTTGTGCAGATTTGCCCCAGATTTCACTCTGTGCTTTACAAAGGGTGAAATCTGCAGTGGAAATCAGCATGAATTGATACACTGTAGAACTAAAATAAATTAATTTCAGCTGTGGCTTTTTTCTACAGTATTTTGGATGAGTATTGTAAATAATTTGTTAACATTGTAATACAGATTTCAACCTGCAATCCAAGGCAGAAAACCTGCAGCATATCTGCTACGTGTGAACATTTTGTAACAAATTGCAATAATTTTTACTTACATAATTTATAGGTTTTATGTAACATGATTGTATCAAAAAGTTTATGGCGTAGCCAAAAAAATAAATACAAAATAAATGTTTGCACCTTCCCGTCTGGCTTTTATTACTTTTAAATAGGCAAGGTCCAGAGGGCAGGAACCATGTTACAGAACTTGAAGTAACCTCATACTTTGTATTTTGGGGTTTTACATCATGATGCATTTTGCATATAGCTCCAGGGAAGAAACCACATGATTTACATTTCCGTTCAAAAGTTAATCAAGCTTTGTACAAAGCGTCATTTATAAAGTGACACAAAGAAATTTGAGCTGGTCTCGCACATAAATACTAGTGTTAGAAGCAAATAGCGTAATTAATAATGCATTTAATCTTTTCAGTGTACTATGCAAAAAAGGTGAATGTTAAGTATTGTTCAAATGTACTTGAAATGCTAATAAGGTTATGGAGGGTTTATTAATTAGGGGATTGTTGATGTTGATTCAGTAGACTTTTTATTAGCACTGACATGCCACATCTTTATATAGTCTATGAGGGGATTTAATATGAGAAAATATTTTAAAGTCAGTTTTGCAGGAGTCTGAGTTGGTGTAATTTGCACCAAATTTATCAAATGTCACACAATGGCCCTAATTTACTAATGTGTCTGACCCTGGGCCACAAATTTGTCTACAAAAGTGGGGCAATCTGGTTAATCTAGGGTTTCTACACTTTTTTCTGACATGCTATAACAAGGGGTGGGGCTTTACTAAAAGGGGCAAGATTAAATGCACCATTTTGCACCACAAAACTGGCATAAAAATTATTTCAAAGTAAGCCAAGCAATAGTTGGTATAGAGTCAGAGAAAAGTGTCTATCCCTGCATCACATTTATCATCCAGCCTGATCCCCTCTGATAAATCTGATGCAGGTCTTTACAGTCTGTCTATGCTTACACCATCTTTTCAATTAGTAAAACTGGGCCAATGTTTAACAAATTTGGTGCATCTTTAAGTGTTATACATCTGTCTTGAGATGTTCTACTTCCTTGTGCCACTTCTTTATTAAAGAACTATTGTGATAATTAAAAAAATAAATTTTTAAAAGCTAGTCGCAGTTCATAATTCTGGTATAAATCAGCTTGATGGGCTAACTGTGCCAACCTTCCAAAAAAAGAATTCAAACTGTCGCAAAATTTTTGTACAATTAAACCCCAAAAAGTCATAGGAATAGCTAAAATAAGATGGATAAACCCAAATATATACATATTTACTATACAGTAAATATACAGTGTTATACATCTGTCTTGAGATGTTCTACTTCCTTGTGCTACTTCTTTATTAGAGAAGTATTGTGATAATTAAAAAGAAAATTCTTTAAAAGCTAGTCGCAGTTCATAATTCTGGCATAAATCAGCTTGATGGGCTAACTATGCCAACCTTCCAAAAAAAGAATTCAAACTGTCGCAAAATTTTAGTACAATTAAACCCCAAAAAGTCATAGGAATAGCTAAAATAAGATGGATAAACCCAAATATATATATATTTACTATACAGTACGAAATGTTCCTTCTTACTCATTTTACCACTATTATTATATTTATTATTATTTATATTTATTATTTTATTTAACCACTATATCTTATAAATATGCCCTGGGGTCTGTCAGGTAATCCTTTTTAGCCAATTAGTCAAAAGGGATGAATTTCTTATCATTTGGCTTTTGCTTCCTTCTAGCCCTGCAACTTTAGGGGTTGCTTAATGGGTGATATAGAACCATTAGGTTATCTACTATAAATGTATCCACTGTGGTAGTGGAGCTGCCAGAGGGCCACATGAGAGCCATGAAAATGGTGTATCTCGCCCAGAGTAAGCTGGATGAGAACAAGAAAGGCTAGGAAAATAGGGTTTTACCTCTGTCTGCACCAGCTAGGCTGGTAATGAAGGTAATTAAGAGCCAGCTGATGAGCTCAGGCAAATGTGGGCTGAGTTCCTCAATCAGGGCTCCCCATCTGAGGAAGGAGTAGGCTGCTCCAAGGCCTGTGGGAGCTGGGACCCTCTGACCCTGTGTGGGGTAAGCACTGAGTGGTGTTTTGGGAAGCTGAGTGGTAGACCCAGGTTCCGATAGAGAGGGAAACTGCTGTGTAGTTAGTGGTCAGACGGCCGAGGATTTGTGTTTATGGGTTATGTTTTGACTGCTGTAAAAGTGACAATAAATCTGGTTCTGGCTAGTTTTCACCCAAATCACCAGTGTTGGAGTGGCTTCTTGAGGTGTGCCAACAGCCTAAGGTGAGAAGATGGTGATCGTGGAGAGCGAAGTGACCCAGAGTTGCTACACCATTTTTACCTTTAAAATTGATTAAAGGAGTTGTCCGAGTTACAAAAAAATGATACTCTGAAAACCTGATGGTCAGGAATATATATATTAGATAAGTGAGGTGTAACGAAAGAAAAATGCTGTTTCCACATATACCTAGCACTGCTCTGGCCCTTTTGTTGACATGCACAGCTGTGAGGCGTGTAACAACATTCTGTGATGTTCTTCTCATAAATATTTGGGGGTGTCAGCTAAGACTGCCTTTCCCCTCCCCCTGCTCTGTCTTGGCTGTCCTGGCTATTTACTGTACATCTTGCTGTGTCTTCCATTTATACAGGCAGAATATTTCACCTGTTTCAGCACGATAAACCATGCACCCCGCCATCCTGTTAGCTTTCACTCTGACTGGAATTGCTTTTCTGCTTATTGGGTTATAAAACCTAGCAAGTCTTTATGAGGATGCCTTCTGAATGGACTGGACATATCTGACAGCTCTCAGCTAAGTATGGATCCAGCATGATGAGACAGCTAAACCTGCAGACATCAGTAGTGATGATCCATGCACATGGGGCATGGCTTGTCCCTCCAACAAGCACAGGCCACAGATCAGACTTCAGTGACGTTCCATGTAAAAAGGCAGGACTGCTCCCTCGTGCAGCCTTAGGCTGGTGCACGGAACATCATTAGAGCAGGGAAAGAAGCTGATGTCACAACTCATGTGAAACTCAATGAAATACGAGAAAGGGGCCACTGTAGAAAAAGCAAATCAATTGAAAATACAAATCAAGATAAAATAAACCACCCTAAAATATCCACATTAAAAACACAAATAACGAATAAAAAGTGATATCACTAATGGAGTACATATCAAAATAGCGATGTCCTATAGTAGCAGCAATATATTATAGCAGCATTAAGTTCATCCACTTAGTCCAATTAATCGTGTTTGGCTGTGTGTAGAAAGTGTCCACTTGTGCTCCACAATAATATAGAAGTCCTATTGAAGTGGGTATTAATACGACACAGTAGCCAATAGTAAGTCACAATTATCGCGTGTATGTACCACTCCTGTGGATCCACAGTGTCACAGCGATACTAGTACTATTAATAGCTGTAGCTGTAAGTAATTACTATTAGTTTGTCTGGATTCCGCTGCAGATGCTCACAATGCACTTATTTGAAGCTTATGAATAGCACGTTATTGCTACTCACTCCACACTCCTGTGCCTGCTAGCATCCAAACTGTCACAGCGGTGCTTGTACTATTGATAGCAGTAGCTGTATCGTATGTAATTATTATTAGGTTTCAATGTAGATGCTCACAATGCGCTTATTTGAAAGTTTGTGTATAGTCCGTTATCGCTGCTCACTCGACACTTCTGTGTCTAATAGCACACATACAGTGCAAGCTCTCCACACTAGCAAAGTCTTAGCTGTGACACTGTGGATCCACAGGAGTGGTACATACACGCGATAATTGTGACTTACTATTGGCTACTGTGTCGTATTAATACCCACTTCAATAGGACTTGAAGTGTATTATTGTGGAGCACAAGTGGACACTTTCTACACACAGCCAAACACAATTGATTGGACTAAGTGGATGAAGTTAATGCTGCTATAATATATTGCTGCTACTATAGGACATCACCATTTTTATATGTACTCCATTAGTGCTATCAGTTTTTATTAGTTATTTGTGTTTTTAATGTGGATATTTTAGGGTGGTTTATTTTATTTTGATTTGGAATATTTTTGTGTGTATTAAATTTTTATGCCATTTTCATGAGGAAGTGTATCTGAATGAGTGTGCCCCATTCTGCATTCTTTAAATTACTAATTTTTTGGGCCTAAGGGTGGGCCGGTAAGGTGAGCACTATATCCAGTAAACAGTGGGGTCAGAGGCACTGATTTATATATTTTTTTCTTCAATTGAAAATACATTACATTTGTTTAGATATAAACATACAAAGAATAAAATAATAACTTGGACAACCCCTTTAAGGACTAAAATTTCTTATGAAATAAATTCAACAATATATTGCAACGTGCTATCAAAACTCTTTTCAGACTATGATTCATAACAAAACCACTGGTAACACATAAACCGCAATCCAAATGATTATGCAAATTGGATTTAAGTTTCATAAAGAAGTAATTTTTTTGTTTTTCGATTAAACTCATGATGATATTGTGTCTTATGGCTCTTTGGATCACTAAAATCAATCTCAAACACCCGTGATCATTAGTTTGCAATGTAAGCCCAATTAAAGAAAAACTACTTAATAAGGACATTCCACATTATTAAACAGGTTTCAAGACATATGGGAAAGAAAAAGGATTTCTCTACTGCCAAAAAGCATCAAATAGTGCAATGCCTTGGACAAGGTATGAAAACATTAGCTATTTCATGAATACTTAAGCCTGATCATCATACTGTAAAGAGATTTGTGGTTGATTCAGAGCACAGATGGGTTCGTGCAGATAAAGGCATAATGAGGAAGGTTTCTGCCAAATTCACTGGATTAAGATAGCAGCTGGTATAATGCCATTACAAAGCAGCAAACAGGTATTTGAAGCTGCTGGTGCTTCTGGAGTCCTGCGAACCTCAAGATATAGGATTCACCAGAAGCTTGCAGTTGTGAATAAACCTACTATTCGGCCACGTCTAGCAGTGATCACAAGCAGAAACAGATGCAGTGGGCCCAGAAATACATACAGACTAATTTTCAAACAGTCTTGTTTACTGATGAGTGCTGTGCAACCCTCGATGTTCCAGATGGATGTAGCAGTGGATGGTTGGTGGATGACCACCATGTCCCAACAAGGCTGCAACGTCAGCAAAAAAGTGGCAGAGTTATGATTTGGGCCAGAATCATGGGGAGAGAGCTGGTAGGCCTCTTTAAGGCTCCTGAAGGTGTGACCACTTTCTTCCATGGTACAAAAAGAAGAACTGTGCCTTCTGTAGCAAATTTATCTTCATGCATGACATTGCACCATTTCATGCTGCAAAAAATAACTCTGAGTCATTGGCTGCTAGGGGCATAAAAGGAGAGAAATTCATGGTGTAGCCACCATCCTCCCCTGACCTCAACCCTATTGAGAGATTTGGAGCATCTTCAAGCAAAAGATCTATGAGGGTGGGAGGCAGTTCACATCAAAACAGCGGCTCTGGGAGGTTATCCTGACATCCATTTATGCAAATAAACTTTCCAGAAACTCATAACTGTGAAGGTGACATCAAAGAAGGGGTCCTATGTTAACATGCAACTGTTAAGATGTTTTTGATTCAATTAGCTTTTGAATTCAGTAAGGTTCTCTTTTACACAAGCTCTTTTTCATTCGGATGCGATGCGTGAAGCAAACTCATATCATCAGGGCTGAATCCTGATCCTTTTAAATTGTGAAAAAAAATCATTGGGAGGTTTGTTCAATAACATTTGATTTATACTCTAAGGTTAGATGCAGATGTCCGTTAAACCTGGACATGAGCCGTCCGTGGTAATGCAGGCCGGATTTGTTCTTTACAGCCGGAGTGCACGGCGTCATTGGTTGCTATGACGCTGTGCGTCATCCCTGCCGCCGCTGCACTACAGTAATACAATGATATGATCTATGCTAGTGTATTACTATCCTGCAGCGAGGGCAGGGAGCGCACGGCAAGTATGCAAGCACCAACATGCATGCTGAGCCCACTATATACTTCTCCTGGAGCCAAATGGCTACTGGTAGGCGCTATGAAAGCACACTCAGTTTTATACTGACTTTAAAACCAGCCTCCAGGGCAGACTAACTAGTCAGGTATGCACGACTGCATGGAGATCGCCACGCCTCCAATATATACTACACAGAAAAAAAGGTGGGGGGTTCAGTCAGCACAACCCTATATGCAGGTGCACATTGCTACTGTATGTTGCATGTTGGTACTTGCATCCCTGGATCTGATTGAAGCTGTTATGGCACCAGACGGGGTTAGAAGCAGAGTGTACCTGGCATGCATGCTGCACCTGCGCTCCCTGGATTTTATGTGGCTGTCATGGCCCATAACAGGTAGGAACTAGTGTTAGGGACCACTCATAGAGGCGACCTTGACGTGGTGAGTGGCTTATTACGCTTTGGCCAAAATGTACACTAATGCCTCATTCAACATCCAGCATGGAGGCAGGGCAGAGTGCTGGTTGCAGAGTGCCATTGCATTTTTGCTTTTTGCGTTTGTATGTGTATTTCGCCATAGCAATGTGCACCTGCATATAGGGTTATGCTGACTGAACCCCCCACCTTTTATACTTGTACTATACTTTCTAACATAGAAAGTATATTATAGTGCATTTGTATTGTGCAGCAGTTGTGTGCGGTTATGCTACAATACTTCAGCTAGATAGAGCGACAAACGCTATTGAAATAACTAACTGCAACTGGTGTGATATACCTGTTGCCCCCCTTATAAAAACTGATAGAGGGGTGTGATATACTTATAATATACTTTCTAACATAGAAAGTATATTATAGTGCATTTGTATTATGCAGCAGTTGTGTGCGGTTCTACTGCGATACCGCAGCTAGATAGATGGACAAGAAGTATTCCCCCAAATATTATAGGAAATAAAAAATTTCTAGGCTTAAGCAGGGCACATTTTTGAGAGTTTCCCTTTAGGACGCATAAAAATGGCTCCTGATTAAAATACATATTTTTTGGGAATTTATGCCATTGATCCCCCTCTGGTATATCACTGTCCATGTTGTGGGACTATTTGTGCATAGTATTTGTGCATAGTAAGTATTTGTTCGCTGAAAATATGACCTGAAGTTTTTTTCAGGTTCGCCTCCCATTAAAGTGAATGAGGTCTGGTCTGCCGCGAACTTGCGGTTCGCAAACATTTTATAGGGTTCGCACGATCGCGTTTGTGAATCGTCCCGGCTGATGTTCATCCATCACTTTTCATGGCAGTGTGAACACCTGCTCTTCTACTCAACACAAATTTGTATGATGAATATAGTTTTTCTCTAACCACAATATGGGTTAATGTAGGACTATGTTCAATAATTTAGAAGATCTTTGAATATGTTCAACACGTTTACTCTCCAATAAATAAAGATATTATTAAGAGCTCTACTAAATGAAAAGTTAATAACCATCGAAAAAGCATAACTTATCATTATAGGAGTCACATTAACGTTTTTGTTATACAACCACCTCCTTGATGATAAAATTTTGGCTGAATGCAACCATTAGGGGTAACTCGCTGCAGATGGGTTTATACTGCCAGTACAGAACTCAGTAGGTGCTTTATAATCCCTATCAAGTGATCATCCTCTAGTGGTAGCTGCCGTCAGACTCTATGATAAGGGAAGCAGTTCAATGCTGGGCTCATTCTCAGCACCTTCATAGTAGCTACAGTAATTACTGTAAAGGAACAAACCAATATATGTTGGCTCAGTGTATTTGTAAAGTATGAAAGTAAAGATGAATCATATGGTTAAGGTTAATAGTGATAGGTATATAATGAGGACTATTAGCTACTTCATTTATATTCTGCTGTATCCTGTTTTTTTCCCAATGTAGTAATAAGGAACTAATCGATTATCTATAATCTGCAGTGAGAGCTTTTCTGTACAGGGTGCAGTCAGTGTAAGTTTACAAGTGGTAAACAACACAATTCTCTGTAATTATCTGGAAGATGACACTGCTCATAATGTATGCAATGTATACTTTCAGTGTATGCACCAGGAGATTCTCCCAACATACCGTACACACTGAGTTTATCCATGTCTGGGTTTTATGCCCTGAATTCCTGTTAATAACTGTCTTGCAAAGAGTATTTAACTATGCTTTGCAATGCATAGGCATCCTACATATACATATTCCGTGCAGTCTGTGAACGATGCGTGTAACTGCACGGAATACATTTGCATGCATCACCGCTTTACATTCTGTGCATACAGATGTGTCCATCCTTACCTTTCCACTTGATTCGATATATATACTGAGATCATAGCCTGAAAATACCAGCTGATTTCATCATATTGTGTTATGAGATGTCTATTGTACACAGTATTTCTATGTGCGACTACCAATGGTTGTAATTTGAATTGCAGCCTGTCAAAGGTTTTACTATGTTGCTATGTTTTGCATGTTCATTAATGTAGTGAATTTGTTTTGTGATAAATTCGAGTACTTACCCAATTCAGGGTAAGGCTGGACATCTATACAACAGAAACTTTTCCCAGCTTATACGCTAAACATGATGACATGATGTATACATTTTCCAGAAATTATGTTTTAGCTTGATGCATACTTCTACCTCTGTGGGCAATATATATCAGCAGCAGCTGTACAAATCATGGAAGCTTGCTAAAATATATCAGTCTGGGGTCCAGTCTGTTAAGCTCAGGCTACAGTGTGTTCATATCACCATTATTGATTTGTATTGTTCTGCTCCGTCCTAGTAGCAGAACAAAGAAAACTATAGAAGTGGCAGATCCAGCACATAACTGAAAGCAACGGATTCCATCAGGGATCCCGGCAATATACCAGACAAAATATCCTCCGAGGTAGGTGTTATTAAACCCTCACAGAGCACTGCTTAGGCTAGATACAATTCTACCACTTTCTTAGAGTAGGAATAGATATGTACAGGTTTGCAGTGTTCGCATTGATAGTAAAAAACGAAAGTATGCTAGAAAGTTGTACAACTTTACATCTAGATAGTGATTAAATGACCATTGTCATTTCGATTAACTTTGTATCAATCAATAATACAAATGACTATAAGAAATTTTGTAATCAAGCTTATGAGAGGAAAATTCATTTTTCTCATTCTAGCAGCTCAGACTTCTATGGGCAGCATGTGGGTCTCTGTCTCTTTGTCACTGCAGCTCGCATCTCCTTACCCCTCTCCTCTCCATAGACCTATGGATATATTGACCCTTCAGAAAGCTGAATTTTGCATAGAATGTTAGTATAGAAGGGGGGTGAAAGAAGCATTGTTGTCTGATGAGATATATTACAACATTTCTTGTATTTATCTGTGCAAAATATGTTGAAGTGACCATTTCAAGGGTTTTTCCCACCTCAACCTTTGTGGCATATCGCTAGGATATGCCACAAATGTTAGATAGTGAGCACTGACTCAGCAATTTTTCAGCAGTCCCATGGCGGAGAACAGAGAGGTAGCCGTGGTTGCGCAGCTTGCTCTCTATTTACAGCTATGGGACGTCCGAGAATAGTCAGCCCACTTGCTTGGCTGTTTTCAGAAGTCCGCATGTTCAGTGTGCTCTGCTTTACTTTGGGGCACCAATCTGACATTTGTGGCATATTCTAGATATGCCACTGATTTTGACGTTAAAAATAACCTTTAAGCTTTATTTACATAAAAAACCTGTGAAATCTCTTAAAAATGGAAAAGTCACAATACAAATAAGTCTCTATGACTTCCCAGCCTGTTTGGAATTAGTTATTATTTTAATTATATTGTGTCTTTGCCATCTGGTTCAGGACAACATAGTATT
Source organism: Bufotes viridis (assembly GCA_033119425.1). Taxonomy (NCBI): domain Eukaryota; kingdom Metazoa; phylum Chordata; class Amphibia; order Anura; family Bufonidae; genus Bufotes; species Bufotes viridis. The sequence goes on from CM065592.1 coordinate 195,508,409, forward strand.
ACCTATTTAGAAAGGATAAACACTGATTGCACTGGATTGTTATATTTTTGGATTCAGCTGTTCATATACAATACATGGCATTCTTTTTTGTATTCATTCTATGTAGCTGTATCTATAAATAAAAAGTAATATAGAAAACAAAAGTGAATGAAAACACAGTTCACTTTTAAAATCTAATATTCTAACAATCTAAATTCTGATGGATGATGTAAAGATGAATGGATGGTTGGCTTCCAAGCAATAGGTACATGATGAACTGTAGATGTTGTATGACATTGTAGATTTTTAATTCTCAACGTCAGACAGATAAGGTGAAAGAAAGATGAACGGTAGTGCAGGGAACTATCCTATCCATTCCATCTTCTGTCAACATTGAATAATGTGAAACACATTGTGAAATACAAGGGAAAGTTTCACTGGTGTAACATCTCTACCAACAAACAAGACAGTATGAACAATTTAAAGCTTTCCTCCAGGAGAAAAATCTAAAAGAAAGAATTCATCTTTACAGTTAGAATGGCAGGTAGATGTGGACACTTGCCTGCTTCATTCAACTTGACTGGCAGATAAAATTCTATTAGCATAATGAATTGAACTTATTTAATGCATAAACACATTTAATGCTTTAAATCTATATGAAGATGAGTATGGTCAAGCTGTCAGCTTTAAAATTAATAGATTTCCTAGAGGACTAGGCAAGCCAAAATTCGTAAATCTTCGATTTTCTTCCATAAATAACACGACTGGGATGATGTGATCCAGCAGGTTGCATACATTAAATGTCTGGCATCCCATTGCAAAAGATGTACTTACATGGTTTCATGCTATACATTATCATTAACTCACTTTCCAAAAAAGGAAAGAGAAAGCGATGCCTCTAGCACTACCTGTTGGAAAGCAACATCCCATCAGTCAATGTCTGCCCTTTTAACCTCGCCTTGAAACATAACTTAGGATGTAAACCAGGTCAGAAAGACATTTATATTCTAAGTCAGGCCTCTTTCACATTGCCGTTTATCAGTTCGAGTCTGTTGGAGATCTCTGGATCCATGGGTCGGTCACTCTGTGAGTTTTCTATTAGTCTTGGATAACCCCTTTAACCCCTTCCTGACATATGACGTAATAGTTCAAACTTCTCAACCTCACCCACAAAGCTCTCCACAGTGCTGCACCTCCATCTATCTCCTCCCTCATCTCCATCTACCACCCTACTCGGCCAATCGCAGTGCACAGCTCATATCCTGGGAGAAAAAAAACTCCCAGGATATGAGCTGTGCGTTGCAACTGGCCAGTGCTACAGCTTGGGATACGCATACTATAACCAAGTGATACTAGGATCCTCTTAGTAGAACCAAGTCCTAGAAGATACCGGAGCCTATACCGGGCGAACGGAGCGGCGCCCAGGGATAATAGTAAGTGCAGGGAGATCCCTGGGCGCCGCTCTACATGTCAGCATACTTAGTACACATTTTTACCCTGATGAAATGTCCTCTTTAATAGCATATTTAAAAAGGAAAAAATTATGTTTTATTGTGTTAAAGTGAAATACATTTAAAAAGTATACATATTAGGTATCACCGCGTGACAACAAGCTCTATAAAAATATCACATTACCTAAGCCCTCAGCTGAACACCGTAAAAAAGAAAAAAAATAGTGCCAAAAAAAGCCATGACCCCAAAATAGTACCAATCAAACCGTCACCTCATCCCGTAAAAAGTAAGACCCTACCTAAGACAATTGGTCAAAAAAAAAAAAACTATGACTATGAATTTTTTTGCTTCAAAACTGCTATTATTGTGTTAATGTGAAATAAATTTAAAAAAATACTATTAGGTATTGCCGCGTCCGTGACAACCTGCTCTATAAAAATATCACATGACCTAACCCTTCAGGTGAACGCTGTAAAAATAAATAATAAAAACTGTGAAAAAAAACAACAATTTTTTGGTCCCCTTGGCCCATAAATTGTTGATCAGATAGTTTTTATTAAACTTTTTCAAACATATACAAGAGTAACAACATACCCCAAACCCCCCCCCTCCTCCCCACGGTCCCAGAGTCCCATAATACCAAAATAAGGCACGAGAAATAAAGAGGCGGCAGCACTCCACCTCTTCTATGTCATGTCGCAATCCATAGGCACATATATCCAGCGACATAATGTCCATGTAACGAAGAGAGTAACGCACGTACAGTACATCCGGTGAAGGGCAACTATGGTCACAGGTATGCATCATAACAAGCAAAGAGCATCAAAAATTACTCTTACAAGAGACGTCCCCCACATTTACAAATACAGAAGATGAGAGAACAGTCCCGCCACAGGGCCCCCAATGCCACATCACTCAGTCAAATTGTAAAATTGGATCCATTTGTCCCATATCTTATCAAATTTTTTAACAGCGTTCCTCCTCAAGTAAACGTATCTCTCCAACTTAATCAGACAGTGAGTTTTGGCAACCACTTCCCTCCCAAAAGGGGGATCCTCATCTATCCAGTGGTATGCAATCACTTTCCTCGCTTGATAAAGAATACGGGTTATCGCCAATTTGTGTTCCGCAGGCACCTGCAGATCACCCACGTAGCCCAAGACGCACAGCTTAGCGACCCCCTCAATTTGGGTTCCAAACACTGTCGATAGAATCACCATCACCTCCCTCCAATATCTCCGTAAACGGGGACAGTTCCACATAAGGTGTATCAACGTGGCATTAGGAGCCCCGCACCTAGGACACAAATCATCTAGGCGGTATCCCATTCTCTTAAGGAGTGCTGGAGTTCGGTACACCCTGTGAAGTAGAAGAACTTGCGACATCCTCTGGGCCTCACTAACCGCCACCTGTGTAAACCCCTCCAGTACCGAGCTCCATTCCACCTCAGTCAGCCCAGGAATATCTTCTTTCCATTTATCATACAACCGGAGGGGCTGCTTTTTAATCTGCGTCTCCAAGAGACCGCTGTAATGCAAAGAGATAACTCCACCGGTGTATCCCTTAGAGCCCGTTAAATCTAGGATAACATTTTTGGAGGCAGGTTTAATGGCCTCCACCTTCCCCTGTACCCGGATAGCATGGCGCAGTTGTAAGTAAACATAGAATTGAGAATGAGGAAGCAGAAACTCACTCTGCAGCCTCGCATAATCTTTCAAAATGTCACCGTCATAAAGCTGATGTATATACAGGAGCCCAAAACGGCTCCACGCCTGCACTGCAACAACCTTGTTTAGTTCAGTATATATGAGATTGTGGCAAATTTTGGTAAAGGCAGAGTAGCCCTGCATTCCCGCTACCTGCCGAGCTTTCCACCATACCTTATGCAAGACTCGCAACAGTGGAATGTCTGCTCCCCTTGGCCCATAAATTGTAATAATGAATGATCAAAAAAATATGTACCCAAAAATGATACCAATAAGTAGACATATTTGATATAATTGTGTCTGTAACAATCAGCTCTATAAAAATAGCACATGATCTACCCTGTCTGCAAAACAGCCATTTTTTGGTTACCTTGTCTCACAAAAAACGTAATATAGAGCAATTAAAAATTATATGTACCCCAAAATAGTACCAATAAAACTGGCACCTTATCCCTTAGTTTCCAAAAGGGGTCACTTTTTGGGAGTTTCTACTGTAAGGGTGCATCAGGGGGGCTTCAAATGGGACATGGCATCTAAAAACCAGTCCAGCAAAATCTGCCTTCCAAAAACCATATGGCGCTCCTTTTTTTTCTGCGCCCTGCCATGTGCCCCTATATCAGTTAACGACCACATATGGAGTGTTTCTGTAAACCGCAGAATCAGGGTAATAAATACTGAGTTTTGTTTGGCTGTTAACCCTCTATGTGTTAAAGAAGAAAATGGATTCAAAGGGAAAATCTGCCAAAAAAGTGAAATTTAGAAATTTCATCTTCAGTTTCCTTTAAATCTGGTGGAACACCTAAAGGGTTAACAAAGTTTTGTAAAATCGGTTTTGAGTAACTTGAGGGGTGTAGTTTCTACAATGGGGTCATTTATGGTGGGTTTCTACTATGTACGCCCCACAAAGTGACTTCAAACCAGAACTGGTCCTTAAAAAGTGGGTTTTGGAAATTTTCTTAAAAATTTTAAGAATTGCTTCTAAAATTCTAAGCCTTCTAACCTCCTAAAAAAATAAAATGAAATTTACAAAAATGATGCCAACATAAAGTAGATATGTGGGGAATGTTATAGGGACAGAAATGCTGATCTTAGGCCTCTTACACATGGGCGTCATGTTTGACGCCCGGATTGAATGCGGGTGCGTTGCGGGAATATGCACGATTTTTCCGCGCGTGTGCAAACATTTGTAATGCGTTTTGCACACGCGTGTGAAAAATCGCCATGTTTGGTACCCAGACCCGAAGCCGGACTTCATCACTGAAGTCCGGTTTCGGATGGAGTATTCTGTAGATTTTATTATTTTCCCTTATAACATAGTTATAAAGGAAAATAATAGCATTCTCAATAGAGAATGCAAAGTAAAAAGGGCACTAGAGGGTTAAAAATAATAAAAACATAAACTTACCCCCTCCATTTGATCGCGTAGAAGCCGGTTACCGGTCTCCTGCTTTGTATTCAGCCGGGAAGGGGGTGAAGGACCTTCCGTGACGCCACTGGGTCACATGGTCCAAACACCTGCTTCCATGGAAACAGGTAATTGGACCATGTGACCCAGTGACGTCACGGAAGGTCCTTCACCCCCTTCCCGGCTGAATACAGAGCAGGAGATGGGTAACCGGCTGCTACGCAATCAAATAGGGGGGTAAGTTTATGTTTTTATTATTTTTAACCCTCTAGTGCCCTTTGTACTTTGCATTCTCTATTGAGAATGCTATTATTTTCCTTTATAACTATGTTATAAGGGAAAATAATAAAGATCGGGTACGCATCCCGATCGTCTCCTAGCAACCATGCGGGAAAATCGCACCGCATCCGCACTTGCTTGCGGATGCTTGCGATTTTCCTGCAGCCCCATTCACTTCTATGGGGCCTGCGTTGCGTGAAAAATGCAGAAACTGAAGCATGCTGCGATTTTCACGCAACGCAGAAGTGATGCGTGAAAATCACCGCTCATGTGCACAGCCCAGGGCTTAAAAAGAGTCAAATCTACTTGAGAAGAGTCATGGTTATTCATAATCTCCTGCACTTTCACCCATCTGCTGATGATTGGCAGTTCTCTCCTAGAGAGAAAGGGAGAAAACTAGGTAGGAGACTGTCAGTCATCAGCAGATGGGCAGGGAGAGCAGGAATTTATGAATAACCATGACTCTTCTCAGGTGACCGTGACTCTTTCCAGGCCCAGTCTGCAATGATTGTGATGTTGGTTCTCAGCAGCCACTTACTTTTAACTTTTAAATGACAACCTCTGAAATCAACTCACCTGTCTCTACTTTATTCTGTCTTTAGTATGGGCAACATAAAGTTGATGACAGGTTCCCTTTAAGTAATAAATATTTTATGAGGTATCACTTTTTAGTTTTAAAAGCAGAGAAATTGAAATTTAGAAAATTGCTAATTTTTCAAAATTTTTTCTAAATTTGGGATTTTTTCATAAATAAAGGTGGAATATATTGACTCATGTGTCACAAGAAAATAATCTCAGAATGGCTTGGATAAATAAAAGAGTTCCAAATTTATTACCACATAAAGTGACACGTCAGATTTGCAAAAAAATGGCCTGGGCAGAAGGGCGAAAACTGGCCTGGGGTAGAAGGGGTTAACACTTTATTGACTTCTATAGGAAGAAATTGTATTTGAAAGTGAATTTTGAAATTAAAAACCGCACAGATTCATAAAATCAGCTGGTAAAAGTTATTTTTTAGCAAATTTCTTGAGTCTGGTAACAAGTACTCCTATACTAGGCTGTAGTTGTACCTACAGTACAGAAGTAGAGACCAAAAGTTTGGACGCACCTTTTCATTCAAAGAGTTTACTTTATTTTCATGACTATGAAAATTGTAGATTCACACGGAAGGCATCAAAACTATGAATTAACACATGTGGAATTATATACATAACAAAAAAGTGTGAAACAACTGAACATGTCATTTTCTGGGTTCTTCAAAGTAGTCACCTTTTGCTTTGGTTACTGCTTTGCACACTCTTGGCATTCTCTTGATGAGCTTCAAGAGGTAGCCACCTGAAATGGTCTTCCAACAGTCTTGAAGGAGTTCCCAGAGATGCTTAGCACTTGTTGGCCCTTTTGCCTTCACTCTGCGGTCCAGCTCACCCCAAACCATCTCAATTGGGTTTAGGTCTGGTGACTGTGGATGCCTGGCGCAGCACCCCATCACTCTCCTTCATGGTCAAATAGCCCTTACACAGCCTGGAGGTGTGTTTGGGGTCATTGTCCTGTTGAAAAATAAATGATGGTCCAACTAAACGCAAACCGGATGGAATAGCATGCCGCTGCAAGATGCTGTGGTAGCCATGCTGGTTCAGTATGCCTTCAATTTTGAATAAATCTCCAACAGTGTCACCTGCAAAGCACCCCCACACCATCTCCTCCATGCTTCACTGTGAAAACCAGGCATGTAGAGTCCATCTGTTCACCTTTTCTGCGTCGCATAAAGACACGGTGGTTGGAACCAAAGATCTCAAATTTGGACTCATCAGACCAAAGCACAGATTTCCACTGGTCTAATGTCCATTCCTTGTGTTCTTTAGCCCAAACAAGTCTCTTCTGCTTTTTGCCTGTCCTTAGCAGTGGTTTCCTAGCAGATATTCTACCATGAAGGCCTGATTCACACAGTCTCCTCTTAAAAGTTGTTCTAGAGATGTGTCTGCTGCTAGAACTCTGTGTGGCATTGACCTGGTCTCTAATCTGAGCTGCTGTTAACCTGCGATTTCTGAAGCTGGTGACTCGGATGAACTTATCCTCTGCAGGTGACTCTTGATCTTCCTTTCCTGGGGCGGTCCACATGTGAGCCAGTTTCTTTGTAGTGCTTGATGGTTTTTGTGACTGCACTTGGGGACACTTTGAAAGTTTTCACAATTTTTCGGACTGACTGACCTTCATTTCTTAAAGTAATGATGGCCACTCATTTTTCTTTACTTAGCTGCTTTTTTCTTGCCATAATACAAATTCGAACAGTCTATTCAGTAGGACTATCAGCTGTGTATCCACCTGACTTCTCCACAACGCAACTGATGGTCCCAACCCCATTTATAAGGCAAGAAATCACACTTATTAAACCTGACAGGGCACACCTGTGAAGTGAAAACCATTTGAGGTGACTACCTCTTGAAGCTCATCAAGAGAATGCCAAGAGTGTGCAAAGCAGTAATCAAAGCAAAAGGTGGCTACTTTGAAGAACCTGGAATATGACATATTTTCAGTTGTTTCACACTTTTTTGTTATGTATATAATTCCACATGTGTTAATTCATAGTTTTGATGCCTTCAGTATGAATCTACAATTTTCATAGTCATAAAATAAAGAAAACTCTTTGAATGAGAAGGTGTGTCCAAACTTTTGGTCTGTACTGTATATACTACTGTGCTAGGAAAAACATCACAACAGTTATCCCAGAAAATATATCATAGGACAACACAAAATATATATATAAAAAAATATGTAGCATACTTTATCAAATCATAATTACATTACATGCAAAACGCAAGGGAGAACAAAAGACAGCAAAGAACAGCACACACAAAGATGGGAATGCAGTAAAATATAATACACATGAATACAATTAATATACCAGTGATATGTTGGGAAAAAGCAACCCATCTGGATAGAGGTATTCATCACCGTGACAGTATATATTCCCACATAATGTGACAGCAAGAGGATACATGCAAAGTACAAAAATACAGGCCAAGGAGACACCCACGCCAAGTTTGTCTGCTTATTTTTAAGCCCTGGCTTGAATAAGGGTATTTCAGAATTCTGAAGTATCTCCTTTGTATTTAGTGTAGAATTATTACTCAACGTTGAAAGACTCATGCACCTGGTTAATGAATGCATTATCTTCCTCCAATAATCTAATCAGCCTGACCTCTAGGGATAAAGAAATGCCAGCTAACATCCTTTTATGACAAAGTAGCTTTTCTCTACCTGCTGGAGTGAATCTGAACCTGGGACTCCCACTGTTCTTCACTGATAAGACATCACCTCCAGGGAGGCGAATTATAAAGTTCTGCAGAAGCATGCAGCTGCATGGGGTCCAGAACATGAAGACAACAAAGACATGCATAGCAATTATGCATTAACCTACACATTTGTATGTGCTTGCTTAAATTCCGGGCCATGTTATCAATGCACATACTAAGCAATTCACTCCACATATACCAATATTATCAGTACAATTATGTTTGGTGATTGTCCGTTATGTTATATCTATTAAGGCCCCTTTACACTGTGCATCGCTAAAAAGTGATCATAGGAACGTTCGTTGGCGATAATCTGCATGTGAAAGGTACCACCAATTACCCGATGAACAAGCATGTTCCTTCATCAGGTAATGGGATGTTTCATGTGGTTACCTAAATCATCGTTTGCTGGCAGCAGATTGTGCTATCTAAAAAGCAACAATGATTCTGTATAGGGACGAGCAAGCGCACTAGCGATACCACATTTTTTATATACAGTATTTCAGTAGTCGTTTGGAAAAAAGTAGATAAGTTCACATTTCAGTACAGTTGATGCTGCAGGATGCCAATATTTACTGACCAAATGTATGTCAAAGTACATCCCTAGACATGTTGCTGAACAAATCAGGAGATTTTCCTGGTGTATAGAATTGCCTCTTCATTATCCCACCCACACATCATGGTGCAGGGTGCTGAGGGGGTTCCCATGGCATTGTGAAGCTTAAAGCCTATGTACACCTTTGGAGGCAATTTTTGTTTATGATTCTATTTTACTCATTGTTGGCTAAAAATCATATTTTGGCCTCTATTAAAAATATTTAGCCATTCTGGCACAAAGGGATAACTATTTTTCTAACTTTTTGACTGGTACTTTAACTTTGTGCTGGTCATCTAATAACCCTTATCTCTAAACTACTAAGAGGTCATAAACACTTATTAAAGCTCAATCCTTATCTTACTGATAAGAATGTTTCTAATGTGAGAGATAAAGAGTCAGTCTGCTCCCCAAATGACGGAAAAGACTGACACTCAGTTCACACTTTCGCGTAAAACGCCGCTTTCGAACGCGCAAAAAAACGCACAACAGTACAGGAACCATGCATTCCAATGGAGGTGGTTCACACTTGCGCGTTTTAATGCGCGTTCGTAGGCGCCTAAAAACGTCCGACGCATAGGCAAGTATGTTCGCGTTAATTCGGGCGTTTATCCAGCGTTTGGTCCTAATAGACTTCAATGGGAAACGCGATAGGCGTGTTGTTCGGGCGTTTGTGCAGCGTAAAACGCGCCTAAGGATGCGCGTTTTACAAAGTTTGCAACATGCTGAATCAGCCACCATGGAATGTCACACCTCTAAAGCACTCAGATTGGCCAAACTATATCATTGATCATTGGCCAACTATGCAGTCAATCACATAAATGCGCGTCAAACGCGCCTACACTATTTACCAAAACGCTTGAAAAAACGCGCCTAAACGCCAGTCTTCAACGCACCAAAAACGCTAGGCTTTAAAACGCTCAGGTCTGAACCCAGTGTAAAACAAAATCCATAGGCGGCTAGCAAAGCATGTTAGCTCTGTACAGAAGAAGGGATTCCATATTGTTAATAAAGACCAATTTAAAAAAAAAAAGATTTTTAGCTAAAAATAAGTACAATGCAATAATTTAAAAAGGTATATATAGCCTTTAACAGTGGCTTCCTGCCATGTACAGAAGCATTATTTCCAATTTACAGTAACTGACAATACACTGTAATACAGAAATACTGCAAAATATTAGGTGGGCAATTGCAGTGGATATAAAAAAGTCTACACACCCCTGTTAAAATGTCAGGTTTCTATGCTGTAAAAAATGAGACAAAGATAAATCATTTCAGAACTTTTTCCACCTTTAATATGACCTATAAACTGTACAACTCAATTGAAAAACAAACTGAAATCTTTTAGGTAGAGGGAATAAAAAATATAAAAATAAAATAATATGGTTGCATAAGTGTGCACACCCTTAAACTAATACTTTGTTGAAGCACCTTTTGATTTTATTACAGCACTCAGTCTTTTTGGGTATGAGTCTATCAGCATAGCACATTTTGACTTGGCAAGATTTGCCCACTCTTCTTTACAAAAACAATCCAAATCTGTCAGATTGCGAGGGCATCTCCTGTGCACAGCCCTCTTCAGATAACCCCACATATTTGTGTGTGGGCTCTGGCAGGGACATTCCAAAACTTTAATCTTTTTCTGGTGAAGCCATTCCTTTGTTGATTTGGATGTATGCTTTGGGTCGTTGTAATGCTGAAAAATGAAGTTCCTCTTCGTGTTCAGCTTTCTAGCTGAAGCCTGAAGGTTTTGTGCCAATATTGACTAGTATTTGAAGCTGTTCATAATTCCCTCTATCTTAACTAAGGCCCCAGTTCCAGCTGAAGAAAAAGACCAGTTTTCTTCTCGTCTTTTCATCAATTTTGAAGGGACGTCCAGTTCTTGGTCATGTCACTGTTTTGCCATATTTTCTCCACTTGATGATGACTGTGTTTCATGGTATATCATATGCCTTGGAAATTCTTTTGTACCCTTCTCCTGACTGTTATCTTTTAACAATGAGATCTCTCTGATGCTTTGGAAGCTCTCTGTGGACCATGGTTTTTGCTGTGGGATGCGACTAAGAAAATTTCAGGAAAGACCAACTAGAGCAGCTGAACTTTATTTGGGGTCAAACAGAGGCACTTTAAATGATTGCAGGTATACGCTGACTCCTATTTAATATGATTTTGAATGTGATTGCTTAATTCTGAACACAGCTACATGCCCAGTTATAAGAGGGTGTGCACACCTATGCAACCACATTATTTTAGGGGTTTTTTTTTTGTTTTCTTCAATCCACCTAAAAGAATTAAGTTTGTTTTTCAATTGAGTGGTAGAGTTTATAGGTCACATTAAAGGTGGAAAAAGTTCTAAAATAATTTATCTTTGTCTCATTTTTTTACAGCAAAGACACCTGACATTTTAACAGGGGTGTGTAGACTCCACTGTAGCTCCAGACCATAAATTCATGCATTTTATGACATTTGATAAATCACAGATATTCAAAGGGATTGTCCTATCTCAGTCTTTCATTGCCAAGATGGGAAAAACCCACAGTAGGAGTCAGCCCAGAGAGGCAAAGCTAAGGGAATGGCTGAGCTGCTAGTGTTCCTTTGTGTCCCATAGCAGTGAATGTAAGCTACACAAATAGCATAGCATTTCAAGATATTTAGTGTTGTGGGATAAGATTCAGTAAAAGTTGTAATTTATTCATTTAAATTTCTGCTCTTTCTGAGATCAATAACCGACTGGGCCATCTTTTCAGAGATAAATAGCATTCTCTGTATAAGTGAGTATACATCAATAGCTGTCAGCCAGTGTTAAGAAGGCCCATTCAACTACCAAGCCCAGAAAAAGCAAGCACTTTAATGAATAAATTACAAGTTTTACTGAATCTTTTCCCATATATCTATATATCAATCTGCACAGCTCCTCCTGTTCTATAACCTGCTGGCAGTAACTTGCATATCATGTTGTGCTGACAGGTGCTCTTTAATATGTACTATTACTTATTTGATACATTCAAGAAAAAAATTGCCCTTTTAATTACTATCATTATTGATTATGAATTGACATAATTTATGCACTTGATATTGTCCTCTCTCCTCCGCCATGCATTTTTAGATCTGCAAGAACATTCAGAAACATCCTTGCAGTGTTACATGTGGACCCAACTGATATTTCAAGTCTTCCAGCGGTCCACAAGTAGTTAAAGGAGTGATTTCAGATTGCAAGTACCAATGAAAATGTAAGAGCTAAAGTACTGAAATGGATACAAGTGATTCTAGGTATCTGCTGGCTCACTTGGTATACTATGTCCCAAATATGGTGCACAAACCCCAAAAGTATGACTCACCCTGTCATACGGAGATAAATGAGAAAAAGAAAAATGTTTTGGGAGGCACACAATCAATAGGAGTACTCAGATAGATTGGGTTAAAAATGTCCTTTTTTTTACTTTATTCAATACAAAATAATATAAAATAAAATATAGAATATATGATCGCAGAGTAAAGTTATATATGCGGTATATGGAGTAAATTAGTCTGTCCTGACAGAGACTATTGATTGTTGAGTATGTCTCAATAAACAAGTAGCGTCTCTGTTGTGTAGCTGTTTGTAAATACTGTGGATATAAAAGTGCAAATGTGCCAAAAAGAAATGTATACAATAGATGTAAAAAGTGTGGGGGGAAAAAAAAAAAAAAAAGATTTTCTGTGAGCAAAAAGATAATTTATGTGAGCAAAAGAAATGAAGGTACAAATTCTTGATATGGATGAAAAATATATATTAGTATAAAAAATATATAAATATATAGTACAGCAAGTCTGTTTAGTGAGTGTGAAAAGTGGTATGTAGGTAGGTATCACTTGATATTGAGGTCTTGTAGCGTATTCAGTACATAGAAATAAAGAAATGTAAATAGAAATATAAAGGTAAAAAAATATATAAAAAATCTGATAGTTTATGCATTCAATCAATCCAAGTAGATTGATTCCTTCCAATGCAGATAAGATTTAGGTAAGATAAAGAGCACTATAGTCAATATGAACAATATACTCGATGTATGTTGACTTTAGTTTATAAATCCACCTTCAAAGAATCCATCCTATATCCTCAGTAGTGGAGCTTGCTGTCTATTGTATCGCTGAAAAAACAAATGTCCCTTCGGTTTGCTGGTCCCTTATTACAGTCAAATCACGGGTTAATTGCTATAATATTGACCAGAGTATCTTTATACAGAATGCATGCCGGCTAGTTTTCTTTTGTATAGTTGTAAGACACTTACTTATTTAGTATTGAAGTCCGTTGTTGCTGCGGCGTCCCGCTGTAAGTAGTGCTTACCCTGCTTGTATGAGCCGGGATGTATCTTCTCTGCCTCACCGGGAGATAAAACTCGGCGTCCCACGTGGTATACCTGTTTTCAGCGTCTTGTATGAGCCGGGATGTGCCTTCTGTGTCTCACCGGGAGATGGATCTCGGCGTCCCACGTGGTATTACTATTTGGTTATCGCACAGTCCGTGCGCGTTATCTGAGCCGCTCCTATCTCTGCTCGATACGCTGTTCCTCTTTTGTGGTGATCTGTATTGAGGATTGGTGGGGTAACTGTATATCTGTGGTTTAAGCTGCCATACGCGTTTCAAGGGTATCTACCCTCTTCATCAGTGGCCATATTGTTTGCTAGTTACCCCTCTTCCTTTTATTGGTATCTGTTTGATTGGCAGTGTTCCCCACCAATCCGCTTCTACTTCATTTGTTTCACCATTATCATAGTAATTCTTTTGTCTTGAGTTGTTCTGTATAACTTAATACTTATAAATTGTATACTTTTGAAAGAACAATATATATAAAATAGAAATAGAAAAATAGAAATATAGAAATATATATAAAAAATGTAAAAATATATATATAGAGATATATAAAGATAAAGATAAAATATAGAAAAAAAATACCACAATATGTAAAAAGCATATATATAAAAAATATATATATGAAAAATATATATAAAATAATTATAAAAAATATACATAAAATACAACCAAAAGATGGGATGTTTTCATTAAATGATTCCTTAATTGGTATTTTGAAATGGGCATATATATTTATAATAATTTTAGTTCTACGCCAGCATAATCTAGGTGTGTTAGTGTTCTGAAGGCTATATAGTAATAGATAATGTTAGATCTTGATTATACCTCTTGATTATATAATTACATGATTAAATAAGTATATACATAAATATCCACATATATATACACACACACATCTAGATAAATAAATAAATAAAAAGGTATATTGTACTCATTGGGAAGGATTTCTACATATACATGTTCCCCTTGATAAATAGGCATGTCTTCAAAGATGGAGAAATAAAGGTTGAGAATTACAACGTTTTTCACCTCAAATACTGACAAAAGTGTTTAAAATAATTATAGATATAGAATGTATAATAGTTTTTGATATAGAGTATATAGTTTTTGATGTAAAGTATATAGTTTGTGATGTAGAGTACATTTTTTTTTTTTTTTTTTTTTTTGTGATGTAGAGTACATATTTTTGTTGCGGACAGGGGCTGGTTTACAGAGAGTTTGTTTCTAGATGGTATAATTGAGTAAGATTGAGAAAGATTGAGAAAGATTTGAGAAAGATTTGAGAAAGATTTGAGAAATGGGGGGAGTTTCTAACACCAAAGGCCGAATGTGGTGCTGGTAGACAGCCGGACACACATTTGGTCATTGGATGAGAGAACCACCCCCCTTATAAAAATCCAAATAGTTCAAAATCTGCATTGAGCCCTTTTGGTAATAATGTTTCAAAATCATAGATCCGTCTTGTTTCTTGCCTGGACATGTTCAATATATGGTTGCCTCCTCTCCGACTAATTTCCACCTTTTCAAATGCAGCAAAGATAAGTGAGCTAGGGTCTTTGTTATGAATTTCCTTAAAATGTTTTGATAGACAGTGTTTCTCGTAACCCTTTTTGATATTATTCATATGTTCGGCAATTCTTTTTTTCAATGGGCGTTTTGTTCTTCCTATATATTGTTTAGCACATGAACATTGAATCATGTAAATAACATTTTTTGAGTTGCAGGTCAGTAATTCTTTAATTTCATATTTAAACGTATTCGTGTTGGACATAATTGTAGTAGTTTTTTTAGGGAAAATGGTCATTTTACAATTGCCACATTGTCCGCACCGATAAAAACCTTTTAGATTAAAGTGATTCCTTGTTTTTTGTTCTTTAATTGTTGGAGCTATTTTCAGCGATAAATTTTGGGCCCTAGTGTATGTGATAGTGGGTTTTTCCGGTATTTTATTACCAATCATTTTGTCATTACGTACATAATGCCAATGGTTGTTTATAATCCGTTCAATTTTTTTGTAATCAGTGGAGTAGGGTAAAATAATACGTATTTTGTCTTCTTCCTGAATATGATTCTCACCTATACTGATGTCTTTTTTAAAGAAGTTTTCTCTTTTCATACTATTTACTTTTTTAAAAGCTGTTTCTATTATACGAATAGGGTAATTTTTTTCTAAAAATTGTTCTTTCATCTTATTTGCTTCTGTTAAAAAATCTTCTTCTTTAGTGCAGTTCCTTTTTATCCTTCTAAATTGTCCCGTTGGTATATTTATTAGCCATCTAGGTAGATGGCAACTGGTATAGAGAATATAACTATTCCTTGACACTGATTTTTGATAGGTACTACAGACTAATTTGCCGTCTTCTTTTCTAATGTTTAAATCTAAGAAATTTATTTGATCTTTGCTGATTTCTGCTGTGAATTTTAAATTTTCCTGATTGATGTTGATTTCTTCTACAAATGATAATAACTCTGTATGTGACTTATTCCATATAAAAATAATATCATCTATATATCTACGCCAGAGCACTAGATCCGCCCCAAGTCTGGGGCGTATGTTGCAATCTTCCCATTGCGCCAAAAAGAGGTTGGCGTAACTTGGGGCGAATCTAGTGCCCATGGCGGTACCTCGTACTTGTAAATAAAAATCTTCATTGTACGCAAAATAATTATGGGTTAAAATGAAATATATGCTTTCAGTTAAAAAATTAATTTGAGAATCTATTAGCTTCTTATCTTTATTTAGTTGTTCCTGTACGGCTGAAATTCCTTTTTGGTGGTCTATTACAGTATATAATGAACTAATATCTAAAGTGCCTAATATCCAATGTGGTTGGTAGTCTAGTTTTTCAATGATGTCAATAATTTGGGTGCTATCTTTAATATAAGAGGGGATGCGTTTTACTACTGGCTGTAGTAATTGGTCTATATATTGCGATAAATTTGATGTGAATGACCCTATACCCGAAATGATGGGCCTACCCGGGGGATTTATAGGATCTTTATGTACTTTTGGGATACAGTAGAACATTGGTGTTCTCTGTTGTGTACCTGTAATAAATCTCTTTTCATTCTCATATAGGATCCCTTTCTCAAAACCTTTGTTTGCCAAGTCCATAAGTTCCTTATTAAATTCCTTAATTGGGTCATTGTTCAATTTTTTATATGTTCCTTCATCTTCCAGTTGTTTTTTGCATTCTATATCGTATTTATCGGTGTCTAAAACTACTACTGCTCCACCCTTATCCGCTGGTCTGATAGTTATCCTAGCATCTTTCTGTAGTGTTTTGATTGCGTTAATCTCTTGTGGGTTCAAATTATTATATTGTTTATAGTTTTTGTTTAGTTTTCTTAAATCAGTCTCTACACATTTCCTAAATGTGGAGATTTCTTGACCCATTTCTTGTCTGGGATACATTTTTGTTCTCAATTTGCATTCTGTATGTTTAAAATTATCTGTAACTTCCTCATTTTTTATAATTGGATTTTTAGGAAATATTTTTTCAAACATAATTTTCTTACAAATTTTTCTATACCAATATATGTGTCAAACTTATTTAATTTTGTAGTCGGGGCAAATTTTAGACCTTTTTCTAATAATTTCTTTTGAGGTATAGTCAACATTATCGAACTAAGATTAATAATTGACGTTTGTTGTTCTTTTAGGTCCTGTAATTCCTTCTGTCTTGTCTTCCTCTTTCCTCTTCTTGTCCTCTTCTTTCGGATCTGTATGTCTGGATTGGCTGATATTGGTTCTGTGTGTTCCTCTCTACTGGTCTCTGGATTCTGTTGTGATAGTGTCTGTCTGGGTAATTGTTGTAATTTGTGTTCCTCTGTCTCAAGTTGTAATTGTGGTGTGGGTGGTTTTGATTTCGGTAGCTTGAGTTTGGGGGTGAGTCGTGAGTTGATTTTCTGCGAATCCTGTGGTGAGGTGGTGTGCGGTCTAAAAATGAGGATTGGTAAGGGGTTTCATACCTATTTTTAGTTGGTATGGTGTACTGGTTAGTTTCTTGATGTTCCCCCTTTCTTGTTACTTGTGAAGCTATACAATGTCTATTATTTTGTGTGTCTATAAATTTTTCTATTGTATTGTTTTGGTACTGAGTTCCTTCCTTGTCTATATAATTCATTATCTTTTTGCTTTTTTTGTGTACAATTTCTTGTTCCACATCTCCCAAACTTTTACAGATCCTAACTTGCCATACATTTAATTCCTCAGTTTCTGGGAGATTATCAATTATTTCTTTCATCTTATTGATTTTAATTGTAGTTTCCTCTAGTATCTGTTCCCTCCGTTTAATTATTAATTTTATCAATGTGATGGATTGTTCTTTCAGTGTTTCTTCCCATTCTTTTTTAAAAACCTCATTCATCAAATCTTGAGCTGGTGTTTTAAATAATTGTAGACCTTTAGGTACAATGCCACATTCCAAATACCTATTAAGGGATTTGATCTCCCATTGCTGTTTTAGTTGTCGGATTAGTAAAGGTTCTAATTCTCTAAAGATCTCAGTTATAGACCTTTCTTTTTTTGGATTCCCATCTATATTCTCCAAATCATCAAATCTATACGTATCTAATCTTTGTTTTTGTCTATCTATGTAGCTCCACATGTTGGTAGTCATAGTTATCCAAAGAGCTCTAGCAAATTGTAGGTGATTAATGGATACAAGTGATTCTAGGTATCTGCTGGCTCACTTGGTATACTATGTCCCAAATATGGTGCACAAACCCCAAAAGTATGACTCACCCTGTCATACGGAGATAAATGAGAAAAAGAAAAATGTTTTGGGAGGCACACAATCAATAGGAGTACTCAGATAGATTGGGTTAAAAATGTCCTTTTTTTTACTTTATTCAATACAAAATAATATAAAATAAAATATAGAATATATGATCGCAGAGTAAAGTTATATATGCGGTATATGGAGTAAATTAGTCTGTCCTGACAGAGACTATTGATTGTTGTGTATGTCTCAATAAACAAGTAGCGTCTCTGTTGTGTAGCTGTTTGTAAATACTGTGGATATAAAAGTGCAAATGTGCCAAAAAGAAATGTATACAATAGATGTAAAAGTGTGTGAAGAAAAAAAAAAAAAAAAAAGATTTTCTGTGAGCAAAAAGATAATTTATGTGAGCAAAAGAAATGAAGGTACAAATTCTTGATATGGATGAAAAATATATATTAGTATAAAAAATATATAAATATATAGTACAGCAAGTCTGTTTAGTGAGTGTGAAAAGTGGTATGTAGGTAGGTATCACTTGATATTGAGGTCTTGTAGCGTATTCAGTACATAGAAATAAAGAAATGTAAATAGAAATATAAAGGTAAAAAAATATATAAAAAATCAGATAGTTTATGCATTCAATCAATCCAAGTAGATTGATTCCTTCCAATGCAGATAAGATTTAGGTAAGATAAAGAGCACTATAGTCAATATGAACAATATACTCGATGTATGTTGACTTTAGTTTATAAATCCACCTTCTCAAATCTTTCTCAAATCTTTCTCAATCTTTCTCAATCTTACTCAATTATACCATCTAGAAACAAACTCTCTGTAAACCAGCCCCTGTCCGCAAAAAAAATATGTACTCTACATCAAAAAAAAAAAAAAAAAAAAAAAAAAATATGTACTCTACATCACAAACTATATACTTTACATCAAAAACTATATACTCTATATCAAAAACTATTATACATTCTATATCTATAATTATTTTAAACACTTTTGTCAGTATTTGAGGTGAAAAAACGTTGTAATTCTCAACCTTTATTTCTCCATCTTTGAAGACATGCCTATTTATCAAGGGGAACATGTATATGTAGAAATCCTTCCCAATGAGTACAATATACCTTTTTATTTATTTATTTATTTATCTAGATGTGTGTGTGTATATATATGTGGATATTTATGTATATACTTATTTAATCATGTAATTATATAATCAAGAGGTATAATCAAGATCTAACATTATCTATTACTATATAGCCTTCAGAACACTAACACACCTAGATTATGCTGGCGTAGAACTAAAATTATTATAAATATATATGCCCATTTCAAAATACCAATTAAGGAATCATTTAATGAAAAC
The DNA here is from genome assembly GCA_033119425.1 of Bufotes viridis. NCBI lineage: Eukaryota > Metazoa > Chordata > Amphibia > Anura > Bufonidae > Bufotes > Bufotes viridis. Next base: position 195,527,571 of record CM065592.1, read on the forward strand.
ATCCCATCTTTTGGTTGTATTTTATGTATATTTTTTATAATTATTTTATATATATTTTTTCATATATATATTTTTTATATATATGCTTTTTACATATTGTGGTATATATTTTGTATATTTTATCTTTATCTTTATATATCTCTATATATATATTTTTTACATTTTTTATATATATTTCTATATTTCTATTTTTCTATTTCTATTTTATATATATTGTTCTTTCAAAAGTATACAATTTATAAGTATTAAGTTATACAGAACAACTCAAGACAAAAGAATTACTATGATAATGGTGAAACAAATGAAGTAGAAGCGGATTGGTGGGGAACACTGCCAATCAAACAGATACCAATAAAAGGAAGAGGGGTAACTAGCAAACAATATGGCCACTGATGAAGAGGGTAGATACCCTTGAAACGCGTATGGCAGCTTAAACCACAGATATACAGTTACCCCACCAATCCTCAATACAGATCACCACAAAAGAGGAACAGCGTATCGAGCAGAGATAGGAGCGGCTCAGATAACGCGCACGGACTGTGCGATAACCAAATAGTAATACCACGTGGGACGCCGAGATCCATCTCCCGGTGAGACACAGAAGGCACATCCCGGCTCATACAAGACGCTGAAAACAGGTATACCACGTGGGACGCCGAGTTTTATCTCCCGGTGAGGCAGAGAAGATACATCCCGGCTCATACAAGCAGGGTAAGCACTACTTACAGCGGGACGCCGCAGCAACAACGGACTTCAATACTAAATAAGTAAGTGTCTTACAACTATACAAAAGAAAACTAGCCGGCATGCATTCTGTATAAAGATACTCTGGTCAATATTATAGCAATTAACCCGTGATTTGACTGTAATAAGGGACCAGCAAACCGAAGGGACATTTGTTTTTCAGCGATACAATAGACAGCAAGCTCCACTACTGAGGATATAGGATGGATTCTTTGAAGGTGGATTTATAAACTAAAGTCAACATACATCGAGTATATTGTTCATATTGACTATAGTGCTCTTTATCTTACCTAAATCTTATCTGCATTGGAAGGAATCAATCTACTTGGATTGATTGAATGCATAAACTATCTGATTTTTTATATATTTTTTACCTTTATATTTCTATTTACATTTCTTTATTTCTATGTACTGAATACGCTACAAGACCTCAATATCAAGTGATACCTACCTACATACCACTTTTCACACTCACTAAACAGACTTGCTGTACTATATATTTTATATATTTTTATACTAATATATATTTTTCATCCATATCAAGAATTTGTACCTTCATTTCTTTTGCTCACATAAATTATCTTTTTGCTCACAGAAAATCTTTTTTTTTTTTCCCACACTTTTTACATCTATTGTATACATTTCTTTTTGGCACATTTGCACTTTTATATCCACAGTATTTACAAACAGCTACACAACAGAGACGCTACTTGTTTATTGAGACATACTCAACAATCAATAGTCTCTGTCAGGACAGACTAATTTACTCCATATACCGCATATATAACTTTACTCTGCGATCATATATTCTATATTTTATTTTATATTATTTTGTATTGAATAAAGTAAAAAAAAGGACATTTTTAACCCAATCTATCTGAGTACTCCTATTGATTGTGTGCCTCCCAAAACATTTTTCTTTTAAAGTACTGAAATGGGTATGCTAGTTTTTAAAGCCTGACTTCTAAATTTATAGTAAATATATAATGTTAACAATTTCTCACATAAACACTCACCACTTACCATTAATAAATGTAATGCTTCTAGCTTGATGCCTGGGGATTTGACTATTCATCTTCAGCTTGCTGGTTGAGCATGCTCAGTTCCAGCACTAGAGCTTATAGGAAGGAACTGGAAACTAATTTGGGAAGCTCAGCAGTGAGGAGGACAATGTAAAATACATAGGAAGGGGGAGGCTAGGCTGGGTGGAAGTAATGAATGCTGGAAACTATAGCCTGCCACCCTTATGGGCAGCTGGTAAGGAAAAGCCGACTCTTTCTGAATTGGGGAGCAGCACATGGTGGTACTGTTCCTCTTTAATGAACCTGGCGTCTTATTTCACGTCTCTCATTTAAATGCCAGAATACCTTTTTAATGAATGCTAAACTTTAATGTTAATAGAAAAATTGCATACTATAATTGTGCAGTGGTTCTTCATTCTAAACATCTTAAAATGCTCTTCTTTCTTCCTAAAAGTATTCTCTGGGTTATTTTGAAATACTTCACAGTTTGAACATATTCTTGCATTCAGGACCCTGATGAAAGAGAGGTATCATTATGACACAGTATGCTCCTGTAGTTCTCTATTTGTCAAGATAACTTTTGTGGAACTGAAATAAGGTTTTCAAACTTGCCAGAAGGTAGAAAAATTCAGTGTACAGAATTTAATATAATATAATTAGAGATGAGCGAATTTATCAAAGATTTGATTCGGCCAGTTCGCCGAATTGTTCGATAAAATGTGGTTCGATCCGAATTTATTAAAAAAAATTGTGTAAAAAACGGCTATTCCCTGGCTGCAGAGTGCCTTTATAGTGGTGTAGAACACTGTGCCCTGCGGTAACATGCATAGGGAGTCTGGTGTGGTAGTAAAACAGTACTGTGAGTCAGTATGACATGAAGATGACAGGCGTCGCTGTTAGAATCACTGCACACTTCACTTATTTGGGCAGTCACGGGGCCAAAACTGACCAAATAACTCAAGTGTGAGCTCAGCCTTACAGGTCAATGTTAGCGTCAAGAAGGAGCGCACTCCTTTAACATCGTCGGCAGCTGATCCCACATAGATGTCTACAGAACCTGTTCTAGTAGAGCCCCCGCTGACAGAGTGGAGAGGGTGTTAACAGTAAGTTTGTGTTGACGTTGATTATTTTGCCCTTCCTCTCATCCATCAGAACAATAACCCCCCAAAAACGGATCCTGTCTGTGGAGCATCGCCTTCACTCTGTCAGCATTTGGTCAGTAATCCATCAATATTGCTAAAGCTAAAAAAAAACAGGAGTGGATCCAAAACAGAAATGACCTACACAAATCGAAAATTTGCATGTCTTCTGTGTTTTGTACCCACTCCTGCTTTTGGCTACCAAATCATAAGCCAATTCTGAAGCCAATATCATGCAGGCCTTACAGCTGTTACATTGACAGGATCCGTTGTGCGTCTCATTTTTCCTTTCTTCTGACAGATCAGAAGAAGAGTCAAATAAATGATGATGTCAGCCAGGCCGAAAGGCAAAATAGTGGCCCAGTCATGAAGTGGGGAGGGTGGGAACAGCATGAGAAGTCCACAGAGTGGTTCTATCACATAGTGGTGAGGAGACCACAAATTGGTCCAATAACAGAGTCTGGAGGTGGCAGCAGCATCAGGAGGCCACAGTGGCACAATGACAGAATATGGAGGTGGTGGCAGCAGCAGCATCAGGAAGAGGCCAAAGGGTGTCACAATGACAGTGTGGAGGTGGAAGCAGCATCAAGACGCCACAGAGTGGCACAATGACAGTGTGGAGGTGGAAGCAGCAGCATCAGGAGACCAAAGAGTGGCAAGGAGAGATAGTGTGGAGGTGACAGCAGCATCAGGTGACCAAAGAGTGGCAAGGTGATATAGTGTGGAGGTGGCAGCAGCATCAGGAGACCACAGAGTGACTCGGTGACAGAGTGGGGAGGTGGGTGACAATTCCAGTACTAGCTAAAGATGGTGGGTGAAAGAAGGAGCACTTGTTAACAGATGTGTGGCATCAGGCGGGTGGCAGCATCAGAATAGTAGCTGAGGCAGGTAGCCAGAAGAATCCGGTCTCTTTTGTCAAAGTGTTGGTGTGCCACCATGGATGATCTAGTCTAATGCATCAGGCATTGGTGGGTGGAAATTCTGGCTGATCCACGCCTGATTCTTCTTGACAAAAGTTCAGTCTCTCCACATTTTGGGTGGACAGGCGAATACAGTTTGGCTGACCAGTAGTCCAGCGGATCTTCAATGTGGGGTGGCAGGGTGCTGTCCAAGTATGCCACCACCTGCTGGTTCAGGTCCTGCTCCAGGTCTAGCTGCTGCTGGTGAGTAGTTTCTTCACTAGACTGATGAAGGAAGCTGCTCATCAGTGACTCTAGACTCAAGTTGCTACTGATGGAGTTGGAACTGCTCCTACCCCCCCCCCCCACCCTGCCACAGCAGCCATGGTAGAGGAACATGAGCGCAGAGGGCCGCCCTGGTCAGACCTTCAAGAGGATGGATGATGGCGCAGATAGGCAGCGGCCAACTGACTACATAAGATGTATCTATAGTAGTCCAGTTTGTCCTCCCTCTCAGCAGGTATAAAAAAAGGCTCACATTTTGCACCGGTGGCGAGGGTACAACAAGGTGGAGAGCCAGAAGTTAACCCTCCGCCGAATGGTGACAATTCAGCTGTCACTACGCAAGCAAGTGAGCATGCAGTGGGCCATTTCTGCAAGTGACTCAGAGGGACTCCCTGCCTCTATCTTCACTGCATACTGCCACAGTGTGTCTGGGTCCTCTGCATCCTCTTCCTCATTGCCCTGTAGCTCCTCTGGCTGCTCCTGCTCCTCCTTTCCTGTCACCTGTGTAGAAAAACCACCCATTTCACTACACATTAATTGTGCTCCAATGTCCTCTTCCTCCTCCAGTTGAGACCCCACAGGCTCATGTGGCCATGAGATCTAGGCGCTACGTCTCCAGTCCCCTGACCAGCAAGATTTACCAGCATCTGTTCCAGGACATGAAGCAGTGGAATGACGTTGTTCATCCCATAGTCCTGGCAACTGTCAAATAACGTGGCCTCCACAAAGGGACTGAGCAAACGGCAGGTGTCATGCATGAGCTGCCACTGGCTGACATCAAAGTTTCACAGAGGAGTACTCCTGTCCGCTTGGAACATCAAGAAATCGTTTATGGCCTTTCTCTGTTCGTGTAGTCGGTCGAACATATGGCAGGTGGAATTCCAACGGGTGGAAACGTCGCATATCAGCCTATGTTGGGGGACGCTGTTCTGCCGCTGCAGCTCAAGGAGGGTGTGCTTTGCAATGTACGAGTGGCTGAAGTGCATGCAAAGTTTCCTGGCCATTTTCAGGATTGCTTGCAGATGGGTGGAAGACTTCAGGAACCGCTTGACAACCAGATTGAACATGTGTGCCATGCAGGGCGCATGGCTCAGCCCTCCTTGATGCAGCGCCGACACCACATTTTTCCCGTTGTCTGTCACTACGGTTCCGCTTTTGAGATGCTGCGGAGAAAGCCAGGATTCGACTTCTTGGTGTAGGATGGTGGTCAGTTCCTTTCCTGTGTGACTCAGTTCGCCCAGGCAAATGAAGTGCAGAACAGCGTGACACCACCGTGCCCTGCACATGTGGTATGCTGGAGGGGCACTGTGAATTGTCCCTGCATTGGAGACTGAGGACATGGTGGAGGAGTAGGCACAGGGGGACATTGTCACAGGACCAACAGCGTGAGAAGTTCATGGAGGCGGAAGCGGTGTCACCTGGCCAAGTTGCTTATGTTGCTGTGAAAGAAGCACATTCACCCAGTGGGCCGTAAAAGGACATGTATTGTCCCTGACTGTAGTTATAGCACCACACGTTGGCACTGCCGTGCCCTTTGGCAGACACCGACAGGATCAAGGACTGGCCTATCTTCTGTTCTACATACGTGTGCAGGGCTGGTACTGCCTTTTTGGCAAATAAATGACGGCTTGGAACTCTCCACCTCGGCTTGGCACCAGCCATCAGTTCTCTGAAAAGTGAAGAGTCCACCACTTAAAAAAGGAGAGACTGCAGCACCAGCAACTTGGCCAGGAGCACATTCATCTTCTGCGCCATTGGAAGAGTGCACGCATACTGTTGTCTCTTGGCAATCGCTTCAGTGATTGATTGCTGATGAGGACTAGGAGGAGGAGCATGAGCATCAGGACCAGCAGATGATGGGAAGGACAGACAGTTCCCTTCGGCTGAGGTGGTGGAGCCTTGACTGCCTGAAATCGGGTGCGTCCCACTGGGTGATGCAGCGGTTGCTGCAGAAGGCTGGAAAACCACATTGGCCCCACGGTTCTCACAGGCCACTTTGTGGTTACGCTGCATATGTAGATGCAGGGCCGTGGTGCCAACTTTGGCAACCTGGCCACGCTTCACTTTCTACCCACAGATTCTACAAATGGCCCATGTTCACCTCCTCCGGTGGCTTATCAAAAAACTGCCGCACCGCAGAGTAGGTGATTTTACCGCCAACACTCCGCACTGACTGACTGCTAGCGCTTCTGCTTCCTTGAACCCCTGCGCCACTACTTTCCGGGCAGGTAGGTTTCTGCAAAGTGGGTGGTCTACCCCGGGCACGTTTGGCTCCTGACCTCCCACTGCTACCACTGTGCTGTCTTCTAGCCAAGCTAGGGTCCTGCTGGCTCCACCGCTGCCTCACGGGCAAGTTACCACTCTCTTCTCCCGATGATGATAAGGCCCCAAATTCACCTTGCTCCCAAGTGCGGTCAGCTACAACATCATTAGAGATGAGCAAATCGAAGCTGACAAAGTGGAATTCGATCCGCACCAAATTTGAATTTCTTCGCGATTCATGGTAACGAATCAAATTTTTTCCTAAAATGGCTGCTACATGTGTGAGGATGTGGAACAACGAACTCTGGGAAGGCAGGATCACCCATAAAACCATGCATGCAGCCAATCAGCAGCTAGCCAGCCCTGTGATGTTACAAACCTATCAATAGACTCAGCCATCTTGGATTCTGCCATTTACCAGTGTATTTAGTGCAGGGAGAGATGTCAGCAGGCACTAGTGATGGTGTTAGAAAAAACTTAATTGTGCTAAAAAAACAATTTACAAGTGCAGGGAAAGATTATTCAAGCTGTAGGTAAAGGATAAGGAGGAATCATTCCACAGCATTTATGTTGAACAGGGTTCAGTAGGGGAGGTTACTGGGTAATAGGAAAACTCCCATTATACCTTGCTGCACTGGGGACTCAAATTGCCATTATACAGCTCTGTAATTCCAGCAAACCGTTCTTGTTATTGTGGTGCAAGTGCTGTTTGATACAACCATTAACAGTGTTTGTTACAAGGAAATATTTATATGTCTTATTTGCCCTTGTGCGGTGCAGTTATATGTTCTAAAGCATTCTTTGGCTTGTATTAGTGGGAAAAAGGGCTTATTAGCCGTTGTGTGGTGAAGTGCGGAAATTGCAGCCCTTTTTGGCATGTATTAGTGACAAAAGAAAAATATATTTGCCGTTCAGAGGTGCAGTTATATGTTTTAGTTTCAAAAGTCATTTATTGGGGTTTTTGCATCATAAAGTAAATGACTGATTAAGAAAACATAGTACACGTCATTAAAATAACAAAAAAGCAGTGAACAAGAACATAAATAAGTAAAGGAAAAAATGGTACAGATAAATGAACACTGAAGTACAATGGGGTTTGCAGGTTCAGTTATATATTCTAAAGCCTTTTGTGTCCTGTATAAGTGGAACAAAGAAAAATATATTTGCCGATCAGCGGTGCCGTTATATATTCTAAAGCCTTTTGAGTCACGTATAAGTGGAAAAAAGAAAAATATATTTGCCGATCAGCGAAGCAGTTATATATTCTAAAGCTTTTTGTGTTGTGTATAAGTGGACAAAAGAAAAATATATTTGCCATTCAGCATGGAAAGAAAAATACATTTTTTTTCGTTCAGCAGTGCAGTTATATTCTAAAGTCTTTGTGTCGTGTATAAGTGGACAAAAATAAGGGCCTCTTTGCCATTCAGTGGTGCAGTTATATGTTCTAAAGTCCTTTTTGGCATGTATTAGTGGCAACAAATATATATATTTACCGTTCAGCAGATATGTTCTAAAGCCCTTTTTGTCGTGTATTAGTGGGGAAAAAGAAAAAGGGCTTATTAGCAGTTGTGTGTTGTCAGTTTTGTAGAAAATTACAGCCTTGTTTGGTGTGTATTAGTGTAATAGCAACTAGCAGAGTTTGCCCTGGAAAAGCTGTCCTGCCCGGCCAGAATTGTGGCATCAGAGCGGGTGTTTAGTATGGCAGGGGCCATAGTTACCCCAAGAAGAACTCAACTGTCCACCCAAAATGTCGAGAGACGGACCTTTGTCAAGATGAATCAGGCGTGGATCAGCCAGGATTTCCACCCACCAATGTCTGATGCATCAGACTAGATCATCCATGGTGCCACACCAACACTTTGACAAAAGAGACCAGTTTCTTCTGGCTACCTGCCTCAGCTACTATTCTGATGCTGCCACCCGCCTGATGTCACACATCTGATGCCAAGTGCTCCTTCTTTCACCCACCATCTTCAGCTGGTACTGGTATTGCCATCCACCTCCCCACTCTGTCACCGGGTCACTCTGTGGTCTCCTGATGTTGCTGCCACCTCCACACTATGTCACCTTGCCACTCTGTGGTCTCCTGATGCTGCTGTCACCTCCACACTTTGTCACCTTGCCACTCTGTGGTCTCCTGATGCTGCTGTCACCTCCACACTTTGTCACCTTGCCACTCTGTGGTCTCCTGATGCTTCCACATCCACGCTATCATTGTGCCACCCTGTGGCCTCCTCCTGATGCTTCTGCCGCCACCTCTAAGACTTTTAGAGAACTGCGGAGACGCGTTGGGGAACATCTCGGCGACATCCGCCATAAAAGAGATAGCTCTTTAGCAAAACACATTGAGATGGAACATGGAGGTGATTCCTCCAAACTCCGATTTATGGGGATCGAGAACGTGTTACCATCTAAGGGAGGTGGTGACTGGAACAAAAAACTACTTAGGACGTAAGACTTGGTGGATTTTTGAGCTAAAAACGTCTTACCCCAATGTTGAACCAGCTGTTGACTGTGTAAAAGGAGTGTGCTTCTTCTTGGCGCTAACATCGACCTGTAAGGCTGAGTTCATATTTGAGTTATTTGGTCAGTTTTGGCCCCATGACTGCCCAAATAAGTATAGTGTGCAGTGCAGAGAGCGACGCCTCTCATCTGCATGTCATACTGACTCACAGTATTATTTAACTACCACAACAGACTACCTATGCATGTTACTGCAAGGCATAGTGTTCTACACCTCTATGAAGGCTATCTGAAGCTAGGAAAGATTATAATTACACTTACAGGTAATTAAATTTTTTATTTAGCCTCCAGGACAGCACTAAGCAGGAGCGTATCCCGCCTCCCAGGGACAGGAAACAACATGGAGAACAATCATTTAAAAGCCTACTCTCCTTTACCTTCTCCAGTAAGTATTCAAGAAACCCAAGATGATGCTGAATAGGTATATTTATTTATACTTCCTTTATCTGATAAAAAGGTATAGAACATAGTAACAAAAAAAGCAATAAAGGATTATCAACAAATCAACATAAGTTTGGATGGGAAATCCCAGTGCCGTTGTGGAGGCTAAATGGAAAATCGAATTACCGATAAGTGTAATTATCATCTTTTCCATAGGCCTCCCCAACAGCACTAAGCAGGAGGATTAACAGAGGAAACCAAAAAATGTAGGGAGGGACCACTGCAGACAAGACTTTACGCCTGAAGGAAAGGCCCCTATTTGAGATAACATCCAGTCTGTAGTGTTTGAAGAAAGTACTTATACTAGACCAGGTGGCAGCCTGACATATCTAGGCCAGGGAAGCAGAAGAACCTTAAGCACAGGAGGTAGAAATTGCTCTAGTTGAATGGGCTTTTAACTCCAATGGAGGAGTAACACCCCTCTTTCTATATGTAATGGCAATGGTCATCTTAATCCAGCGGGAAATAGCTATTTTTGAAGCCCCTTGACCTTTGTTTCTCCCTGCATACTGGACTAGTAGGTGATTCGATTTTCTTATCTCCTTAGTGGCTTCTAGGTAAGCCAAGACACATCTCCTGACGTCTAAACTAACTGAACCTCATTGCTGGACCTTGCCCTTAAGCTGTCTTCTAGGCCTTTCTGTAGGAAGTCAAGAATTACTATGACGTCTGGCAAGACAGTGGAATTCCAGGCATCTTTTGTGAAACGGAGGAAAGCATTCCAGATCCTAAGATAAATTTTAGATGTGACAGGCTTTCTACTATTTAATAGGGTGTTAATAACTGCATCTGACAGTTTTTTGGCTCTCAAGATGGAACGTTCAACATCCATGCTGTCAGATTCAATTGGCGCACATCCGGATGCTGGTCGGGGTCCTGAAGAAGATGGTCTGGAATCTGAGGGAGAAACCAAAACTTCCCGCTCGAGAGGCTTAGCAGAAGAGGGAACCATGTTCTTTTGGGCCAATATGGGGCTATAAGAATTACACGGCATTTGTCCTCCATTATTTCTGTCAAGGGAATTCGGGATATTGGAGGAAAAGCATACAGCAGGCCCTCCGGCCAAGAACCCAAGAACGCATCTACTCTTAGTGGTCTGTCCTCGTATGATAGGGAGTAAAAACGATCCACCTGTCTGTTTATTCTCGAGGCAAAAAGGTCCAGGAATGGGGTTCCCCATCTGTGGCATATTAACTGGAATATCATTTTGTTTATGGACCACTCTCCTGAGCTTAGAGGTTTTCTGCTCAGAAAATCTGCCAGAGCGTCTTCTTTTCCCTTCAGATGGACTGCTGAAATTGAGATTATGTGGTCTTGGGACCAGGAGAATAACTGGAACGCTGTCTGACAAAGTTTTTTGCCTTTTGTGTCGCCTTGTTTATTTATATAGGCTACAGTTGTTTTGTCGTCGGACAGAATCTTCACATCTCTGTGATAGATGGCTGGACAAAAGGCTTTTAGGGCTAGGAATACTGACAGAAGTTTGAGGATAGAGGAAGCAATTCCTGACTCCAAACTCCCTGGACTAGCTGGTCTCCGCTGTGAGCCCCTCAACCTGACCCGCTCACATCTGTTGTTATTACAACTGGGTCTGAGAATCTCCACTGAACTCCTTGGTTTAGATTTTTCCTGCGTAGCCACCACTGTAGAGAGGCTCTCACCTGAGGAGAAAGAGGCACCCTCTTGTCCAGGGATAAGCAACTTTTGTTCCTGGTGGAAAGGAGAAAAGCCTGTAGCATTCTGCTGTGGAACTGCGCCCACCTGACTGCTGGGATGGCTGAGGTCATTAAACCCAGGACTACCATAATTTCTCTGAAGGACACCCTTGGGTGGGACCGGAAAACCGAGATTTTTGTTATTATATTCTGGATCTTCTGTTCCAGGAGGGAGGCCGTCATAAAGGTGGGAATCCAGAAGTAACTCCAGGAAGGTCATCTTCTTGGTGTCGATCAAGTCTGACTTTTACAGATTTAATTTCCAGCCTAGGGACTGGAGGACGTCTCTGAATATCTGGAATTTTTTGAGGAGAATCTCTGATGAATGACCCGGGATCAGGAAGTCGTCTAAGTAGGGCATAAATAGGATCTCCTGCTGATGTAGGAACCCCGAAACTTCCGCCATGATCTTTGTAAAAACTCGGGGAGCAAATGAAAGACCGAAAGGGAGGACTTGAAATTGTAGATGGGTCAGGGCGATTTTCTAGGGAAGTCGCAAACCGCAGGTATTTCTGATGATTTCTGTGAATGGGAACATGATAATAGGCATCTGGCAAATCTAGAGTTATCATGAAACAGTCCTGAAATAGCAGATTGATTGTTGATTTGACTGTTTCCATCTTGAACTTTTTGTATGTGAACATGTTTGTTGAGATCTCTCAAGTTTATAATGGTCCTGTAAGAGCAGCTTTTTTTACTAAAAAGACTGGTGAATAGAACCCCTTCCCTTTTTGATCCGGTGGTACTTGAACAACAGCTTGTTTGGGGTCAGTAGGGTCTGAATCTGGGATTCTAGAAGTAACTGCCTTTCCTCCTTTAATTTTCTGTTTAATCAGAATGTTTCTGGCGGGGGGGAGTTCTATTTTGTAACCGAAACTAATTACTAATTAGATCCAGAACCCAGGGGGATTTTGAAACCTCTTCCGAAGCTACCAGAAAACTTTTTAGTCTTCCCCTTACTAGGTCCCTGGCGTCATTGATTTGGCTGCTTGGTGGATTTGGCAGGGTTGAATAGGAAACTCCTATCTTTGCTTCTTGAGGACTGCCAGGAGCCTGAGCTCTCCTTTTTTTGGTCAGGCCTGCACTTTCTTTGGGTACAAAAGGAACGGTGATGTTGAAAAAACCTGGATTCTGATGGGAAGCCTTTCCTTCTATCGGATGCCTTAGCTAAGATGTTATCTAATACTGAAAAAAAAAGGCTGTCCCCTTCACAGGGAATACTACATAGCTTACATTTAGAAGTGTTGTCTCTAGACCAAGATCTTAGCCAAACGGACCTTCTGGACGAGTTCAACAAGGCCACTGATCTGGCGGAAAGCTTGACTAAGTCAGCCGAGGCATCCGATAAGAAATTTGTAGCTTGCTTCAATACCAGTAGGGATGTCAGGATATCCTCGCCAGGAGTACCAGCAATTAAGTGTTCCTCTTACTGAGAAAGCCATAAGGACAGGGTCCTGGCGATGTAGGTAGCAGCAATACTGGGCCTTAAGATGGAGGTACATGTTTTCCATGATTTCTTTAGAATAGATTCACATTTTTTATCCATCGAGTCTCGTTAGAGGCCTATATCCTCAAAGGGGAGGGAGGACTTCTTAGATATTCTGGCCATTGGGGCATCCACCCTGGTAATTTTATCCCAATGGGCAGAATCCGCCTCACTAAAAGGGTATTTTCGTTTGAATACCCTAGAGACTCCTGATCTTCTCTCAGGCTCCTTCCATTCGTCTGCAATTTATATCTTTATACTTTCATGGTATGGGAACACACGTGTTTTCTTATCCCCCAGACCCTTAAACATTTGGTCCTCAATTGACTGGGGCCCTTTTGACTGCTCAATGTTCAAAGTAGCCCTAACAGACTTTAAGAGCGTATCGGTATCCAGAGGTGCGTCGGGAATAGATGGAGGTAGAGGGTATCTGAGGAATCACTGCCATTTTAGCCTCAATGGCAGAGCTGACTTCCTCTTTAATGATAGATTTCAGGCTGTCCACTAAAGATGCAGTTTCTTCAGCTATAATATTATCTGTACATCTCTGGAAAAAGTATTTCTTTATGTGGCCAGCAAGCTGCTTTTTACATATGGCACATTTTTTCTTTAATGAAGGTTCCCCACTTTTGCTGGCTCTGCCCTGCAATAAAAAATAACCCCTTCAGGAAGAGCTTCAAAGTAATTAAATTAAGTGGGAACCTTCACCATTAAACCCCAATGGTGTACCAAAGGAAAATAGAAACAAAAAAGCATCCATCAGGAGGAGGCCTACTGGGCTTAGTGCCTTTGGAGGGTATGTGGACATGTCAGAAGGTAGGGACATGGCTTCTCCAATACACAGATGCTTCCACGCTGATGAGGAACTCATGCCGATGTGTGCGCCCACACACATCGGCATGTACCCTCCTGCTTAGTGCCGTTGGGAAGGTGTATGGAAAATAGCAGTTTTTTAACATCATTCACTGCAAATAAATTAGGACCAAACCAAATTTTTCAAAAAAATTTGGCGAACCGGCTAATTGAATTTTTGAAAAATTCGCTCATCTCTAATCATCATCGAGTACTGTCTGCACGTCACTGATGTCCTCCTCAACGGTCTCTGGGTCAGGAACCTGACTACTTGCAACAGCAGCTTCCACGCCACTCTCCTCATCACTAATTGCCCTCCTACCGGAGAAAGAGGCAGATGTTTCCTCCACATCTTGGCTGGCCAGTAGCTGCTGACTGTCCTCTAGTAGCTCGTCCTCACTGTATAGTGTAGCTGAGCCCACAGCATATAATACTTCTCTGGCTGAGGGAACAGAAAAGGACAGAGGCAGGTTGAGGACAGGTGAGGGCACAGGGCCTGCTCCCGGGCCATGCCAACTAAGGGTTGTGTCTGACAAACATACCGACTCTTGGCTGGGGGTGTCTGAGTCAACCATTCAAGAACCGCTGGGTTGCTGGTCAAGACACGACCTCCTGATGATACCAGGAGCTCAGGCCTCTCGCTGCTCCTGAAACATTTAGGCCTATGCCACTCCGGTGTGCAGGGCCTGGCACTTCTCTGTCCGACAGACTGTTAGACCAAATAAATAAATAAAAAGGAAATTAAAACACCCCAAAAAAGTCTGTAATTTTCTCACTTCACCACACAACGGCTAATAATGCATGCCACAAAAGGCTTTAGAACATATCACTACACTGCTGAACGGCAAATAGGCCCGTATTTTTTTCCACTTATACACACCACAAAAGGCTTTAGAACAAATAACTGCACCGTTGAATGCCAAATAATATATATTTTTTTGCCACTAATACACGCCAAGAAGGGCTTTAGAACATATAACTGTACCACTGAAAGTAAATAATATATATTTTTATGCCACCAATACATGCCAAAAAGGGCTTTATAACATACACTCACCTAAAGAATTATTAGAAACACCATACTAATACGGTGTTGGACCCCCTTTTGCCTTCAGAACTGCCTTAATTCTACGTGGCACTGATTCAACAAGGTGCTGATAGCATTCTTTAGAAATGTTGGCCCATATTGATAGGATAGCATCTTGCAGTTGATGAAGATTTGAGGGATGCACAACTAAGGCACGAAGCTCCCGTTCCACCACATCCCAATGATGCTCTATTGGGTTGGGATCTGGTGACTGTGGGGGCCATTTTAGTACAGTGAACTCATTGTCATGTTCAAGAAACCAATTTGAAATGATTCGAGCTTTGTGACATGGTGCAATGTCCTGCTGGAAGTAGCCATCAGAGGATGGGTACATGATGGTCATGAAGGGATGGACATGGTCAGGAACAATGCTCAGGTAGCCCGTGGCATTTAAACGATGCCCAATTGGCACTAAGGGGCCTAAGTGTGCCAAGAAAACATCCCCCACACCATTACACCACCACCACCAGCCTGCACAGTGGTAACAAGGCATGATGGATATATGTTCTCATTCTGTTTACGCCAAATTCGGACTCTACCATTTGAATGTCTCAACAGAAATCAAGACTCATCAGACCAGGCGACATTTTTCCAGTCTTCAACAGTCCAATTTTTGTGAGCTCGTGCAAATTGTAGGCTTTTTTTCCTATTTGTAGTGGAGATGAGTGGTACCTGGTGGGTTCTTCTGCTGTTGTAGCCCATCCGTCTCTAGGTAGTGCGTGTTGTGGCTTCACAAATGCTTTGCTGCATACCTCGGTTGTAACGAGTGGTTATTTCAGTCAACGTTGCTCTTCTATCAGCTTGAATCAGTCGGCCCATTCTCCTCTGACCTCTACGATCCACAAGGACTGCCGCATACTGGATGTTTTTTCCTTTTCACACCATTCTTTGTAAACCCTAGAAATGGTTGTACATGAAAATCCCAGTAACTGAGCAGATTGTGAAATACTCAGACCGGCCCGCCTGGCACCAACAACCATGCCACGCTCAAAATTGCTTAAATCACCTTTATTTCCCATTCTTACATTCAGTTTGGAGTTCAGGAGATTGTCTTGACCAGGACCACACCCCTAAATGCAGTGAAGCAACTGGCATGTGATTGGTTGACTAGATAATTGCATTAATGAGAAATAGAACAGGTGTTCCTAATAATTCTTTAGGTGAGTGTATAACTGCACTGCTTAATGGCAAATAATATATATTTTTTTACTACTAATACACACCAGAAAAGGGCTGTAATTTTCTCACTTCACCACACAACCGCTATTAAGCCCTTTTTTCCCATAATACAAGCCTAAAAATGCTATAGAACATATAACTGCACCGCACAAGGGTAAATAAGACATAGAAATATTTCCTTGTAATAAACCCCAAGAACGGTTTACTAGAATTACAGAGCAGTATAATGGCAATTTGGGTCCGCAGTCAGTGCAGCAAGGTGCAATAGGATTGTTCCTATTACCCAGGCTGTAAACTTCCTTCCTGAACCCTGTTGTGCTTCAATACTGTGGAGTGATTCCTCCCTATCCTTTCCCTGAACTTCTATACAGAAAAAAAAAAGTTTTAAAGGGTAACTGTTATGTTTTCATCAAAAAATCTTTTTTTAGCATATGTTACTGATTATGCATAAAATCCAGTCAGGGGAGGTATATAATTGCCGGTACAATCTGTCCAGACAGGAGCGTACAGCTCTACAGGAGCTGGAGCATATGCAGGATATAATCATCAAACAAGCAGATAAGGGGGGGGGGGGGCGGTTGTCATTTTGGATAAAAAGATTTACAGGGACGTTAACACAAAAATGTTGGAAGATCGTTCCACGTACTGTGAATTATCTGGCAACCCAACCCCCCCCTTTCAGAAGCTTCTCACCGAGCTGCTGGAAGAAGGCTTGTGTAAGGGCTTTATTAGCCAAAAACAATATGATTATATGGAAGTATTATATCCTATCTGTCCAATCTTCCACTCATTACCCAAGGTGCATAAACCTGGCTTTCCACTGGCCATGCGACCCATTGTTTCTGGCATAGGCTCCTTTGCAGAGCGTGTGTCAGCCTGGGTGGATGGCATACTACAGCCCCAGTGCAGACAATACCTGGCTTTCTCAAGGATACCAGAAGTGTACTTCAGGCCTTTGGGTATTTCAAATGGGAATCCAAATTTTGCTGGATTGCGGCAGATGTTGTCTCACTTTACACGGTCATACCACACGACCTTGCTATACAAGCCTTGACCTGGTTTTTAACTGCATACTCGGATCATCCTGAAAATTTCCGTATATATGTTGCCAAAGTAGTATTATTTTTATTACGCCACAATTTTTTTAGTTTTAATCAGCGTTATTTTTTGCAATTAACTGGCGTTTCTATGGGGACGAAATTCTCCCCATCTTTGGCTAACATATATATGTGTTGGTGGGAACATATGTATCTTTTCTCTGCCGTGAATATTTGGGCACCCGCCCTAAAATGGTATGGTCGTTATATAGACGACTTGTTGTTCATTTGGTCGGGTGATGCTCCAGATATAACTCTATTTGGGGAATTCCTTAATACAAATTGTAACAACCTAAAATTCACGGTAAAACATGATATTTCCTCAATTGAGTTTTTAGATCTTAATTTGCGAGGAGATGCAGTCAGCAATAAAGTTATTTCTGCCAGCTATCGCAAGGAAACCGCAGGCAATACAATTCTCCACGCTACATCTTGTTATCCTCCTCACGTTACCAAAAATTTACCTAAGGGGGAATTTACCCGTATACGACGTAACTGCACGTTGGATGACAAATGTAGAATGGAGCTCCAGGCAGCTTCTGACCGCCTTGCTCGGAGAAAGTATCCCAGGCATAGTCTGAACAGGGCCCAACAAAACGCATTGGGTCTTTCTCAGAAAAGTCTGGTTTTTCCTAAAGCAAAAGATTGTGATTCAAACAAGCACATATATGCCAGCATTACCACTTTTGTGACCAACTATAGTTTGGAATATGCGCAGGTATTATTAAATCTCACCTGCCCATACTCCATATGGAAGAAGATTGGCGGCCTCTCATTGGACACGGCATAAAATGTGTAGCTCGAAAGGCACCTACATTAGGAATTAAACTCAGTCCATCGATGTATAGGGATCAACCGCAAGTCCAATATACATGGTTACGTTATTTAGGCAGCTTTAAATGTGGCCATAAAATCTGCACTTGCTGCACACATATGACAGTAGGAAAGGAAATAATGTCTTTCTCTAAAAATAAAGTTTTCCCCATATGGCACTATATCAATTGTAATACCCCATATGTGGTTTACTGTATATCTTGTACATCATGCTCCCGACAATATATTGGCTGCACAACAAACAGTTTGAAGATTAGGATCTGTAGACACATCTCTGATGTTCCTCATTCTCGGGACAGAGGTGTGTCTGCAGCCAGTTTACACTTTGCGGCTATCCATGCCGGCAGTGTGGAGAGCATGGCAGTGCAGGGTATAGAACGAGTGCCCCCCCCCCCCCAATTAGGGGTGGAGACCATCGCAAGAAGCTTTTGAATCGAGAATCTTTATGGATATTTAAAATGGGTTTATTATTCAATAAATTTTTATTGATAGAATTTTTTCAAGCATAAGAACAAAGAGGCGGACGCAGCCACCTAAACAACCAGTAAACAATAGCGGAGTAAAGCCACATTGTTATAGAAAAAAGAACATCATAAATCTTTGAATTTATCAATGATTGTACAATAGTGGCAGTCACGATGTGCAAGGAGAAGGAAGGAGAAAAGGGATAGAGGAATCTAAAGGAGAGAGAGCGGAAAAAAAAAAGGGGGGGGGGAAAAGAGGGAGAGGCAGAGGGAGGGGAGGGGGGGGGGGAGAGGAGTGCAGTATACCAAAAACAAACAAAAAGAGTAGCAATACAAAGAGTACATTATGAAGTATGAAGGACTCTCTTAGCCGGGCTCATAGGATGGCCTCAGGGAGAGGAGTGGCGTAAATACTAGAGATCCAGTAGAGCCATTGATTCATAATTTTAACCCGAGTTTTAAGATCAGAAGCGAACACAATCTCATGCTGCATGTGCTGATTTACCAACAGCTTCACTTCCGAGACCCGAGGAGTAACACCCTGTTTCCAATAGCGAGCAATCACCTTACGGGTAGCAGTAAGTATGTGAGCCGTTACCCATCTACGGTCTGCAGGAATGTCGGAAAGGCCAATACCCAGAATTGCCAATTGGGGTGTTAGAGGAGAGTTAAGATTCGTAGCTTTAAACCACATATTCTGCACTTTATACCACAAGGGCCTGATGCAGGGACAAAACCACCACATATGAGCTGGGGTACCCCTATAACCACAGCCACGCCAACATAATGGTGAATAGTCACACGAGACGTGAGCAATCCTGTCAGGGGTCAGATACCATCTTAATTGGATTTTTCTATTCTGTTCTGCGTGATTGATGCACTTAGAGGGTATGACCGCCCAAAGAAGGGCCTTTTGCCATTCCGAAAAGGAGAAGGTGGAATTAAGTTCCGCTTCCCACGACAACATAAAAGGCAATTTACGGTCATAATCAGGGTACAGTAGAGCAGAATACATAATCGACAGACCTCGTTTGGCTGAAGGGGACGTGGTAAAAATTTCACCATCCCCTCCTTTGTAGTATCAGGGAGTTCAAACACAAAACTCGGAAGAGAGGACAGGAAATTTCTAATTTGGAGATATTGGAAAAATCGGGTATTTGGTATGCCATACCTAGTGTGTAGAGCCTCAAATGGAACCAGTCTGTGACTTTCATATAAATGTCCCAAAGATTCCACACCCTTGGCATGCCACAAGGACAGAGTTAGACCCGGGATAATGTGTTCCATTGCTCGCAGAGGAAGTGTTCTCCAATCTATAAATTTCGCAAAGTGAAAGTTATCCAATAACCTACGCCACGCCCTCGCCGAAGCCATCATAGGACCCGTTGTTAGCGTTGCAGGAAACTTATTCAAAATCTGAGCGGCCAAGAACCCCTTAAGAGAGGAGCCATTCAGCAACCCAGATTCCAGTTGGAGCCACCTCTGAGGACCAGAGGGACGCCACCATTCCCTGACTTGAGACATTAGAGAAGCCCAATAGTATGTCCTTAAGTTCGGTACACCCAACCCCCTTTCTTCAAAGCAGGGTATAATGCAGCTTTACAAATTCTGGGTCTGGACCGAGCCCATATAAATTTAAGCATATCTGACTGCAAGCGATCCAACAGGCACATAGGAATGCATACAGGAAGACATTGAAACTTATACAAGATTTTTGGTAGAATTAACATCTTAACCACATTTATTCTAGCCACCCAGGATAAATCATGAGAAGCTAGAGAGTCATAATCTGCCTTAAGCTCCATGCACAAGGATTTGAAATTCTTTGGTACTAGCTGCTGAGTGGACAGGGTCAATAAGACACCTAAATACTTTATATACTCCGTCTCCCAGTGAAAGCTGTAATTGCGTTGGATGCTGAGCCTAACCTGGTCAGGAATATATAAAGGCAGTATATTAGATTTCATGACATTGATCTTGTAGTAAGATATCTCTGAAAAATGTCTCAACACATCCCATACACATGAAAGAGTCCGTTCTGGATCAGTGAGCGTCAGTATCACATCGTCCGCGTAAAGTGCCAACTTGTGTACTTGATCTCCGACAGGGATGCCCCGAATCCCGGCATGAGACCTAATGGCCTCAGCGAGAGGTTCCATAACAAGAGCGAAAATTAGCGGAGAAAGGGGCATCCCTGCCGGGTGCCATTAGATATCCGGAAAGATCTGGATATGAAACCAGACGCCAACACCCTGGCCGACGGGTCCGTGTATAGTCCCATAATCCCCTGAACAATATGACCGGCAAACCCAAATTTAAGGAGAACTTTCTCCAGGTACCCCCAGTGAACCCTATCGAATGCTTTTTCAGCATCGAGAGATAAAAACACTGTGGGGGCCCTGGAGATCTCCGCCACGTGGAGTAGGTCTATGATCCTTCTGGTCCCATCTCTACATTGTCTCCCGGCCACAAACCCCACCTGATCCAAGCCAATTAAGGACGGGAGAACTTTGTGCAGTCTAGCGGCCAAAAGCTTAGAATACAGCTTGATATCCGTGTTCAACAAGGATATAGGCCTAAAGTTGCCAGGGGTATCGGCTGGTTTGCCAGGTTTGGGCAAGGTAATAACAGTGGCAGATAACATCTCAGAGGGGATGTGGCCGGAAGACAGAAAGGAATTAAACAATCTGTGAAGATATGGGACCAGAGGAGCGGTAAACACTTTATAATATTCATTGATATACCCGTCAGGACCAGGGGCAGAGTGACACTTAGCGGACCTGATGGCTTGCTCAATTTCGGCCAAGGTGAAGGGTGAGTTAAGAAACTCCAGATCTGACTCAGTCAGGCGGGGTAGAGACAGCCTGTCCAAGAACTCTAATATCTTACCAGAGGATGGCTGAGGGGTGGTTGGGCAATTGTTAAGATTGTACAGCTCCTCATAATAAGCTGCGAAAGCATCAGCTATCTTCTGGGGATGAGTGATAAGGTCAGACATACCAGATTTAATAGAAGCTATTCTGGTGGCTGCAACCTTACGTTTAACCCGCCTAGCAAGAAGTGCACCCGCTTTATCTCCCATGTTATAATATGAGGCTTTCACCCGTCGTAAGGATTTTTCATGGTCGTATAAAAGGAGGGAACGGAGATAAGAGCGAGCCTGAAACAAACGGCCCTGAAGGTCAGAGGTAGGTCGTAACTTATATTCAGCCTCTAATTTAGACAGAGTATTAAGAGCAAGAGAAAGACTGTGGAGTCTCTGTTTTTTTAAGAAGGAAGCCATCTGGAGAAGAGTACCCCTCATGTACGCCTTGTGGGAGTTCCACAGACTATAAATTGAGACCTCAGGAGAGTCATTAAAATTGAAGAACTCACTCAAACTAAGTTCCAAGCGCTGCACCCTATCAGGGTTCTTTAATAAGTACGCATTTAACCTCCATTGTGGCCGGGGGACCCGGGATGCCCGTGTGGACCGTAAGGGAAATAGGGGCATGGTCAGACCATGTAGTCAACCCTATAGTAGATTGCGAGACTTTCCAAAGTAAATCATAAGACACCAAATAGTAGTCAATCCTAGATTGTGATAAGTGGACAGGGGAATGGAATGTGAAATCCCTCTCCCCACCATGGAGATACCTCCAGATGCCATGAAGATTAAATTCCGCTATCAAAGATTTAAGATCTTTTCGACCACAGCGGGATATAGAGTTACAGTCCAGACTCACATCTACCGGGATATTAAAGTCGCCCCGACCACTATAGAGCCAGTCGCCACTCTCTGCAGTTTTTTGAAAAAACGCCGCAGGAAAGAAATCTGTCTAGAATTCGGGGCGTAAACCGTGGCTAAAGTAACTGGGAGATTGTCTAAGACACCCTGTACGATGACATATCTGCCTTTAGTATCAGTGATCACAGATGAGAGAGTAAATGCTACCGACCGCCTTATGGCTAGCAGGACCCCTGCTTTTTTCTTTTTTTCAGACGGGGAATAGAATATATGCGGGAAATCTGGGTTAGAGCACCTATGCGAATCAGAGGCTAATAAATGGGTTTCTTGAACCATCAGCACATTGCATTGGGCAGACTTGGCATCCTTCCATAGTGAACGTCTCCTGAATGGGGAATTCAGACCCCGTACGTTTAAGGAATAAACCTGGACCCCCATAACATCACATAAATGGAACACAAGGTAAAAATACTGCAATCCCAGGGGAAAAGGGAAGGGAGAGGAAGGGAAGGTAAGCACATCTGTATACAATTGCAGGCTAAAAAGCCCAACTGAGAAACCATAAACAGTTTACAGTCCCAGAAAAACAATACAAACAAGTAAAACCAGAAAGGTATAGAACTTAGTCCCAATAGTAGGGGAAGAAAGACAGGGTATACACCCTGAAAGTGTGGGGGTGCAACGGAGCACATTATGATAGCTACCAGCACCATATCGAAGTGTAAGTTCCCACTCAAGCAGGTTGCCAGTCCACCGGAATCTTATCTTGACCTCGACGAGGGTCCCCATTCTGCTGAGTGTCGGCTAAAGTGATGCCTAGGGCCGCCATCTTCTTTTCCGCCACACTAGGAGTGTTACAAACATGTAAAGTCCCGTTATGAGAGATTATGAGTTTCACCGGGAAGCCCCACCGGTATTTGATCTGCTGCTCCCGTAGAAGCTTGGTAACAGAAGCAAATTCCTTTCGCTTGCTCAAGGTCACTGCAGACAAATCTGGGTAGATGGAAATCCCATCAAAGGATGCAGTAGGGGTAGGATTCTTGCGTAGAGCCTTTAAAAAAGCCTCCTTGACCGTATAGTAATGGATTCGCGCCAGGACATCACGCGGTACCGCCGGGTCCAAAGAGGAAGGCTTCGGGACCCTGTGAATCCGGTCCACAATGACATCTCTGTCGGTGAGGTCGGGTAAGGCCTCCCTAAGCAGGGTTTGTAGTAGCGGCAGAAGCTGGTCAGGGCCTACCTCCTCGGAGACACCTCGGAGTCTGACGTTGTTGCGTCTGCTCCTGTCCTCCATATCAGCTATCTTAGCTGTGAGTTTACTGACCGAATCTTCCAGCGCAGCGTTGGCATCGATGAGAAGATTGTGGGACACGGTGAGTTCGGCCATCTTGCTCTCCACGTGTGCAGTGCGCTCTCCAAGTTGTGTTACCTCCGTCTGGACCTCCCGAATGATGGAGTGGAAGTCCTCGTTCAAAGATGAGCGGAGAGTGTCCAGCATATGTCGGAGGACCTCCTCAGTAAGGGGTTGAGACGAACCAGAAGGTAAGTTGGAGCGCGTGTTGTCAGTTCTCGGCGAGGAGGACGGAGAGCTGTGGCTGGATGGCGGGAGAGGCAGCCTCGGGCTGTCGCAGGGCTGCGGTGACTTCTGGAAAAATTCCGTGAGTTTTGCAGGAGCCTGACGTTTCTTCACTCGCCCCATCGGTGGACAGGAGGCTGTGAGCCAAGAGTGCATAAGAAAGAAGCAGGATTAGCCGCTTTGTAGCCGATTTCAAGGTGCTGGTTACGGAGCTCCTCAGCTAAGCAGCCGGCGCCATCAGCGGTCAGGCCACGCCCCCCCTTTAAAATGGGTTTATATGCACCTCTGGGCCTCAATCAAAAACACGATCTGATCCTGCATTATTAATTATTTTTGTTTTTATTTTCTATCTTTTCTTGTGTTTAATTTCATTGGTTGTATGTTTATATGCATTGACATTTTAAGCACTCTGTATGTGTATAGCCTTTGGACATATACGTTGGCGGCACCCAATTAAGGCTGAATTGTTCCAGCTGGTGTATTTGCTTATATATGTGTGGCCTTGCCAATGTTGCTTTGTCATGATTAAGGATTGGTATTTGTAACAGAGATCCGAAACGCGTAGACGCGACATGTATCACGCTGTTTTTATCGCTTTGAAATAAAGAACGAGTTGGTGTATGAAGCTGGACATTCTCTTCGATTATGCATAAAGCAATCTTATTATGCATAAAGCAATCTTTAGTTTCTTCACATACAACTGATTTATTTTAGGTTTTCCCTTAGGGTACTTTCACACTTGCGTTAGGTGCGGATCCGTCTGTTATTTGCACAGACGGATCCGCACCTACAGTTGTGTTCAAAATTATCCAACCCCCAATGCTTTAAAGGGTTTTAGGGAATTTAGTATACATTTGTAATTGTGTTCAGAATGAAATCTTACAAGGACTTTTTAAAGAACCAAATGCAACTAAAATGACATTAATTGTTTTTGTAATACAGTATTAAATGTTTTTTTTGTGATTTCTTCATTGACACAATTATTCAACCCCATAAAGACTACCACTTTTAAGAACAGAGGTTCATTCAAGTGTTTTCGATCAGGTATTGAAAACACCTGTGGATGTCAAGGAGCAGCAATCAAGCATAATAAGCACCAATTAGGCAGATTTTAAATGACTGTGATACTCGGCTCCTTCTAGACATTTACTGGTGTGTTTACAAACATGGTGAAGTCAAGAGAATGGTCCAGGAAGACAAGAGAAGAGGTGATTTCTGTTCACAGGAAGGGAAATGGCTATAAGAAGATTGCAAAGATGTTAAACATACCAAGAGACACCATAGGAAGCATCATTCGCAAATTCAAGGCAAAGGGCACTGTTGAAACGCTACCTGGTCGTGGCAGAAAGAAGATGCTGAAGCTACTTGAAGCGCAAAGTGGAGAAAAGTCCCCTTGTGACTTCTGAGGAACTGAAAAAAGATTTGTCAGATGTGGGTACTGAAGTTTCAGCTCAGACAATAAGGCGCACACTGCGTAATGAAGGCCTCCATGCCAGAACTCCCAGGCGCACCCCCCTGCTGTCTCCAAAGAATAAGAAGAGTCGACTGCAGTATGCCAAAAGTCATGTGGACAAACCACAAAAGTTTTGAGTTTTGGGATAGTGTTCTGTGGACTGATGAAACAAAATTAGAACTGTTTGGGCCCATGGATCAATGCTATGTTTGGAGGAGGAAGAACAAGGCCTATGAAGAAAAGAACACCTTGCCTACTGTGAAGCATGGCGGGGGGTCAATCATGCTTTGGGGCTGTTTTGCTTCTACAGGTACAGGGAAGCTTCAGCGTTTGCAAGGTACCATGAATTCTCTTCAGTACCAGGAGATATTGGATGAAAATGTGATGCAGTCCGTCACAAACCTGAGGCTTGGGAGACGTTCGACCTTTCAACAGGACAATGATCCCAAGCATACCTCCAAGTCCACTAGAGCATGGTTGCAGATTAAAGGCTGGAACATTTTGAAGTGGCCATCGCAGTCCCCAGACTTAAATCCGATTGATAACCTCTGGTGGGACTTAAAGAAAGCAGTTGCTGCTCGCAAGCCTAAGAATGTGACTGAACTGGAGGCTTTTGCCCATGAAGAATGGTCGAAGATACCCGTAGATCGCTGCAAGACACTTGTGTCAAGCTATGCTTCACGTTTAAAAGCTGTTATAACTGGAAAAAGATGTTGTACTAAGTACTAAGAGTGAATGTCACTTGGGGGTTGAATAAAACTGATAATGATGTGAACACAGAAAAGACAATTGTGGTTATTTCATTATAAATGTTATGTTATATTTGTCTGACTTACAAGTGCCTCTTTGATTTAATTGTAAACAAGATGACTGAAATGATCAAAATCAATGTCAAACTGGCCAAAACACCCAATTTCAGTGGGGGTTGAATAATTTTGAACACAACTGTATAATGCAAACGTTTGTCTCCGTTCAGAACGGTTCCTTTTGCATTGGCTTTAAAAAAAAAATGTCAAAGTCAAAATGGATCAGTTTTGAATTACATTCAAAGTCAATGGGGGACGAATCCGTTGTCAAATGCACCATATTGTGTGCATATCCGTTCAGCTGCGCATCGTCAGACGGACACCAAAATGCTGCAAGCTGCGTTTTGGTGTCCGCCTCCAGAACGGAATAGAGGCCGAACGGAGCAGAACGGATGCATTCTGAACAGATCCTTATCCATTCAGAATGCATTGGGGCTTAACTGATCCATTTTGGACCGTTTGTGAGAGCCCTGAAATGGAACTCACAAACGGAATCCAAAACGCCAGTGTGAAAGTAGCCTTAGTTACGGCTGTTTAAACATTTACAACATGAGGACCTTCTCAAGATGGCTCCTCTGCCAGTTGTCTGAGGTAAAAACTGCTTTCCCTGACTTCCCATACACACTTGCTGTAGCCAGCAGCTCCCTGACAGCCAATCAGATTGGATTACTGAGACATGCCTTCTCACTCTGATGCCTAATACAGCCATGCAGTGTGAAGGACCGCCCATTTGTCTTCTGTTTATACTAAAAGGAAGACAGACAAGCCCTAGCAATGGTCTTTTAAGGGAGCAGTGGAAAGGGACAGAGGACATTAATGAAAGCTCTTATTATAAGGTAATTATAGATCTTTTGACAATCATTGACAGACTAACTCAGGTAGACATGCCTAGCTCTAATAAACTAGTAAATAAAATAAAAATATGATAGTCACCCTTTAACCAGTCCCGGACCGCCGTACGCAGGATTGCATCCTGCAGGCGGCCGGGATCTTCTGAGTGGACGCATCGGCGCGTCCTCTCGCGTTCTCACCCTTTAGGGCCCCTAAAATGCCAGGGCAGTATAAATACCCCACATGTGACCCCATTTTGGAAAGAAGACACCCCAAGATATTCGCTGAGGGGCATAATGAGTCCATGAAAAATTAAACTTTTTGTCAAAAGTTAGCGGAAAGGGAGACTTTGTGAGAAAAAACAATAAAAAAATCAATTTCCACTAACTTGTGCCAAAAAAAAAATCTTCTATGAACTCGCCATGCCCCTCATGAAATACCTTGGAGTGTCTTCTTTCCAAAATGGGGTCACATGTGGGGTATTTCTACTGCCCTGGCATTTTAGGGGCCCTAAAGCGTGAGAAGAAAAATGCGTAAAAATGCCCTCCTAAAAGGTACTCATTGGAATTTGGGCCCCTTTGCGCATCTTGGCTGCAAAAAAGTTTCACACATGTGGTATCGCCGTACTCAGGAGAAGTAGGGCAATGTGTTTTGGGGTGTATTTTTACATATACCCATACTGGGTGAGAGAAATATCTCTGTAAATTGACAACTTTGAATAAAAAAATGTAAAAAGTTGTCGTTTACAGCGATATTTCTCACACGCAGCATGGGTATATGTAAAAATACACCCCAAAACACATTGCCCTACTTCTCCTGAGTACGGCGATACCACATGAGTGACACTTTTTGCAGCCTGGAGTGCAAAGGGGCCCTAAAAACAATGAGTACCTTTAGGATTTCACAGGCCATTTTTATGCATTTGGATTCTCACACTTTAGGGGCCCCTAAAATGCCAGGTGAGTATAAATACCCCACATGTGACCCCATTTTGGAAAGAAGACACCCCAAGGTATTCCGTGAGGGGCATGGTGAGTCAACAGAATTTTTATTTTTGGCACAAGTCAGCGGAAATTGTTTTTTTTTTTTTTTTTTTTTACAAAGTCTCATATTCCACTAACTTGTGACAAAAAAAATTTTTACATGAACTCACCATACCCCTCACAGAATACCTTGGGGTGTCTTCTTTCCAAAATGGGGTCACATGTGGGGTATTTATACTGTCCTGGCATTTTAGGGGCCCCTAAAGCGTGAGAAGAAGTCTGGAATCCAAATGCGTAAAAATGCCCTGTGAAATCCTAAAGGTACTCATTGGTTTAGGGCCCTTTGCGCTCCAGGCTGCAAAAAATGGCACACATGTGGTATCGCCGTACTCAAGAGAAGTAGGGCAATGTGTTTTGGGGTGTATTTTTATATATACCCATACTTTGTGTGAAAAATATCTCTGTAAACGACAACTTTTAAAAATTTTTATACAAAGTTGACAATTTACAGAGATATTTCTCTCACCCAACATGGGTATATGTAAAAATACACCCCAAAACACATTGCCCTACTTCTCCTGAGTACTGGCGATACCACATGAGTGACACTTTTGCAGCCTGGGTGCACAAAGGGCCCAAATTCCAACGAGTACCTTTAGGTTTTACATGGCGACTCACAATTTAGCCCCGCCCAAAATGCCAGAACAGTAAACACACCCCACAAATGACCCCATTTTGGAAAGTAGACACCCCAAGGTATTCACTGAGGGCATAGTGAGTCCGTCTGAGATTTTTTTTTTTGCCAGAAGTTATCAGAAATTGAAACTTTTTTTTTTATTTTTTTCTCAGAAAGTGTCATTTTCCGCTAACTTGTTAAAAAAAATTAAATGATACATGAACTCACCATGCCCCTCCGCGAATACTTTGGGGTGTCTTCTTTCTAAAATGGTGTGATTTGGGGGGTATTTATACTATCCTGACATTCTAGCACCTGAAGAAACATGACAGGCGCTCAGAAAGTCAGAGCGGCTTCAAAATGCCGAAATTCACTTTTTTGCACCATAGTTTGTAAACGCTATAACTTTTACCCAAACCAATAAATAAACACTTATTGGACTTTTTTTTTATCAAAGACATGTAGAACAATAAATTTAGAGAAAAATTTATATAGAAATGCAGTTTTTTTTTAAAAATTTTACAACAGAAAGTGAAAAATGTCATTTTTTTGCAAAAGTGTCGTTAAATTTGTATTAATGGCAAAAAAAGTAAAAATGTCAGCAACAATGAAATACCACCAAAATTCCTTTGGGTGGTAATTTGCATGACGGAGCAATAAACGGTGAAAGCAGTGTAGTGCGGAATTGTAAAAAGTGGCCTGGTCATTAAGGGTGTTTAAGCTAGGGGGCTGAAGCGGTTAAATTATTTTCTACCACTGTCCCTAGCGCCTGCTGACGTTTCTCCCTTCACTAAGTACACTGGAAAATGGCTGAATCCAAGATTGCTGAGGCTATTTATAGGGCTGTGACATCACAGGGCTGGCTGGCTGCTGATTGGCTGCATTCATGGCATTGTGGGTGATCCCTCATTCCCAGAGTTCCTTGCTCTATGTCCTAACACTTGCAGCAGCCATCTTAGGAAAAAATGCGATTTGTTACCACAAAGCGTGAGGAAATTTGAATTTGGTGTGAATCGAATTTTTCCTGAAATTTGGATCGAATTCCACTTCGTCAACTTTGATTTGCTCATATCTAATTATAATGGTAGTGGTTATAGAAAATTTAAAATTATTATCAAATCAGGAATATCATAATTATTACCTCTAAAGTCTATACAGTATCTTACAAATAGATGCTCACTGTAAATGAGCAGCATCAATTCATCTCTAAATACATAGACAAGTTGCCTTTGACAGCACCATGGTACTTTTTCCCCATCCAAGTTTTATAAATAAAACATTTTTTCTTGTTTGTGCTTATCCAAGTAGACATAGACTTCAGTATCTGACACACAGCATGGGAGAGATGTGCCTAACTTATTAAGAGGTATCTGGTTCTTAATAAAATAGGCGCATCTCACACCAGTGCAGGGAGATCAAGACTGGCATATGGGTACACCAGTTTTGGAAACTATCCATCACTGTGTAATGCATTGAAACTGCCGCTATTTTTTTACTCTTCCAGAAATTTCATATCCGTGTCCCCAAAACGGACAAGAATAGGACATGTACTATTTTTTTAGATTCTTTGCAGGGCCCTAAAATGGACTTGCGGATGCAGACAGCACCCAGGTATGCTGTCCTCATATTTTGTGGACCCACTTAGATCAATTGGTCTGCATCTGATTCACAAAAAAGCACGATTCAGATGCGGACTGAAACTACGGCCGTGTGCAAAAAAGCCCTTAGACCGCTTTTAGACAAGTGAGTTGTATACTCGGAGCTTGAGTATAGTGGCCGTCCTGAACTTCCAGCACTGCTGGGGTCACATAGCATTATATTGATTTATGATGCTATGTAACCCTTAGAGGTCTGGAATGTATTGGATAACACTGACATAATGCTGTCAGTGTTATCCGATACATCCCAGAACTGTAAGGGTTATATAGCATCATAAAATCAATATAATGCTATGCAGGAGCTGTCTTATACTCACATTCTGACTCCAGAGTGTACAACTCGCTCGTCTGAAAGCGGCCTTACAATGACAGTTACCTATGAGACCCAGTCTGGGGGATGGGCCTCATAGGTTTTCATAGCTGGCAGGCCCCAAGGCTTTTGATGTTGCACACTTTTTTTTTTTTTACTTGTTAGACTACCGACATAATTTCTGCAATGTGTTTTAAGTGACACCTAGGGTTTTTTTATTAATGTTGCCAATCCTGCTTGCATCGCTCCTCCTGTTGCCAATCCGGATTGTCTGACTTCTTTCCTGTACTGCATGCCCTGAACCATTGCTTGTCTCGACTATGTCTCTATGTCATCCTCCAGTTCCTGTCTTTGTTGCTCCCAGTAACAACCCTGCCTGTCTAACCACGCCTGTACTGTCGGTACTTTTGCAGGTACCTCTTGGTTCACCTGGACCAGCTGCTACTTTTTCTGGGACTGCCCTGGAGTGGTACCTGGCAACTACCCTAACGGCAAAGTCTATTCTCGCCATCAGAGGCTCTATCGAAAAACCAGGCAGCTGCTTAGTCACGCCCTTCCAGGGTACATCCAGTCCGTAGCACAGTGGGTTCACATCCGCTGCCCATGACATTATCAAGTGTTTGAACACATTACCATGAAGCTGGGGCATACACAGTAGAATTTGGAGAATGCTAGAGTCATGAGGAAGTGACCACGGCCTGCCCGCCTGGATCCACATGGGAGAACATACAGATACAGAGTTTTAATGTGCCTGTCACAGTCTACGGAGATGGATTAGTGAATACACAGTTGATAGATATTGTTCATTATTTACAGAACAGTGATTGGTGTACTGTGTTTGTAAGCACCACTCTCTTTTTATAGAAATGTTTTTAAATGAAATGTGATACTTGAAAAAGGCTAAAACACAGCCGAAATGTTGCAGATTTGTACATGTTTGATTGACCTCATAAAATTACCACTGAGGGACATGCTCATGTCATTGAATTTTCTTGGAGTTTTATCATGTGCCAGATGTGGATCATTCAGCGAGACGTTCTGTTGCATTTCTGAAGTGAGATGGTGAGGGACACTGTGCTGTTTTTAATTTGATTGAGGGACACATTTGTATGTAATTCTAACAATCCACAGAACTTGAGAGCCATAAAATTAATAAGCTCAACATCTATGTAACCTAGATAGTAAAAAACTAGATGTTTCCAGCACTTTCTCAATATCAGAACCTACAACTTCTGTAGGTCTTCCCAGAGATTACACTGGCTTTTAAAGGCATTTTTACCCAACTTTGAAGTTCAGCACAGCTTCATTGAAGTGAGTAGGACAGAGCTGCAATGTCACGTACAGGACAGGTGTGGCACTGTTTCTGGAAGAAATTATTCATGTTTCTCTACTCCTGGACAATCCCTTTGAGTTAGCCACTAAGTCAGAAGTTGGCTAATCATAATGCAGACACTCATGCTTATAGGGAATGATTACATTAAGGTCTGCTATATCATTAGATTTAGGCCTCAAGTACCCCCAATAGGTAACTGCTTGACAAGATGCCCTAGAGAAAGCATGTGAAATTCTCTGATGCACTGACAATAAGTATGAAACCCTGAAAAAAAAAAGGATAAATATTAACACCTTGACAATATCCGTCATACATATATGGCACACGTCGTCTCTTTAAGGGGAACCTGTCAACATGAAAATGCAGTGAAATCTACAGGCAAAATTTTATAGAGCAGGATTTTCTGAGCAGATTGATATATAGTTTGTGGGAAAATATTTAGCATAACTTGTATTTTATTCATTTAAATTCATGCTCACTACGGGCCTTAAAACCGAGGACGTGGTCTTATCAGCCTTTCCTTTATGACTGTGAATATTCAATATAATCACTCACTTGATTACATGATAGGACTGCCTCCTTGACCTCAAAGCCCAGAATGAGCAGGAATTTAAGTAAATAAAACACAAGTTTTACAATGAATATTTTCCCACAAAACTATATATAAATCTGCTCATCTCAACCTGTTCTATAACTTGCTCTCTTCAGCTTATACGCCATATTCAATATTTATAGCCACTGGGTGCCTGCTGTTTCACACAACAGACACTCTGGGCTAATGTCTGCAATCAGTGATGACAATAATAGGCATTTCACCCTCATATGCCATGTTCAATTGTGACCATGGCATTAGAGATGGATTTTCCTCGTCGGTGCTGCACTCCCGGGGCCCAAGTGGCTTCCCCGAGCAAAGATCATGGAAGTTTGATGGTTGTGAAAGGCTAAAGCCTGTGCAAGGCAACCAGGCCTATCACAGACATATTCCTTTGGGGGCCTACAGGTAGCAAAGAAAAAGTAAAAAACAAAAAAACTAAAACACAAGTTACTCCCGTTTTCCCAATTTAAAAAAAATAAAATAAAAAAAATGATTTCCACCGCTGCATCCCAAAATGCCTGTACTATTAAAATCTAATCATATTTATCTAATACAGTTAATGCTTTAACTAGGGGAAAAAAACTAATCAAAATGGACGATTAGCAGTATTTTTCAGTGCTTCACCTCCCAAACAAAAATTTAATAAAAAGTGGTCTAAAAATCACACGCCAAAATGGTATCAATAAAAATGAGAAGTCACTATTCTGTCTTCTTACACGTTCACAAAGTGTGCAGTCTGACATTCAGCATAAACCATTCCTGTCTTCTAAATAAGAGGACTGTTCTTTGTAGTCTAACTTGTTTATTGGTAAACAGGAGTATTTGATTGATTGGTAAAACTACAAGAATACAAATAGCAAGTATAAGTTATAAGTACAGTTATAAAAACTTCCCTGAGTAACAACCACCACTAGCTGAACAGCTCTGCACAACACAATGTCCCTGAAACAAAGATAGATATCTCTCACCAGATATGCTTTTACAAGGATGGTGGAGTTTAAGAAGGAGATATGCAGAAGGACAGCTCTGCTGATGTCTCCTGGGGACTGGAGACTTCTATTTTCCACAATGCTTTGCACCACCCACTTTGCAGCAGTCTTTGCAATAAGAAAAATAAAGTGCAATACAACTTAACACTGCTAGATGGTGCTATAACCACACTAATCACTACAGAAATACCTAAAACAAAGGCAGACGTGATCTGTAATGATTTTCCATAACCCTGCTGAGCAGAAGAATAATCCTGCAAAAAATGAGCCCTCACTCAGCTGTAGATGGAAATATAAAAGTTATGGGGGAGGGTCAGAATATGGCAATGTAAAGAAAATATGTTTCCCCAATCTTTTTTTTTTCAGTATCAAAACACAAAAACAATACCATGGTAGTATCATTGCAATCATACTGACCCAGAGAGTGAAGGGAACAGGTACATTTTAACGACAGGGAACACCATGAAAACAAAACCAATAAAACTACCACCCAACTACACTATATGCAATATTAAGCAGTACCATTAGAAAGTGTAAATTATCCTGCAAAAAACAAGCTCTCATATGGCTATGTGAATGGAAAAATAATAAAGTTATTGCTCCGGGAAGGAAGGGTGTCAAAAATAAAACCATAAAAAACAAAAAATTGCTGCATCATGTAGGGATTAGAAACCCTGTCCTAGGTGATCAGGATGCTGCTTAAAGAGTATTTGTCACCCCAACTCTCTTCTGCTTCTCAATGGCTTTTGTTTCAAGATAACGTGATGAGATAATTAAATTTGAGTTAAGGGGTCGAGTCCTACCCCTGCTACATCTGTAGATTGATATGGACAAGTTTGTGCTGGGAATCCTCAAGTTGCGATCCCAGAGCAGTCCTTAATTGCAGTCTCTGAAGGCTTGAACATAGTTTATCCAAAGTGTGGTACTATATTCAATAAGCAGCAGTGTGGTCATCCAAATCTAAACTCAGTTTTGGCAGAATTTGTGTGACACCTTAAGGGCTCATGCACATGACCATATGTTTGGTCTACATCCAATCCTCGTTTTTTGCAGATCAGATGCGAACCCTTTCATTTCAACAGGACTGCAAAAAATGCAGACAGCCCACCATGTGCTGTCTATACCTGCACATCCGTTCTGCCACCCTGCAAAAAAGATAGAACATGTCCTATACTTGTTGGTTTCGCGGACAAAGACAGGACATTTCTACAGAAGTTCAAAAATAAATGGTGGCATGCACTGGTTCGGGATCCCCATTTTACAGATCAGCGATTTGTGGACTGAAAAATGGATGCAGTCATGTGCATGTGCCCTAAGACAGATGCGGGTCAGAGAGACCTAGCCTGCACAAGTAGGCTGCCAGCATGTCTTTATTTTCTGCACTATGTGACTCATTTTGGTCCGCTAACTGCCAGTTTCTATCTATATTAACAAATTGGCTGTTGAGGAATATACATTAATAGATCTGCCTGCGCCCAGTCCTCTTAGGCTGGGTTCACACGGGCGAGTTTCCTGTGCGGGTGCAATGCGTGTGGTGAACGCATTGCACCCGCACTGAATCCGGACCCATTCATTTCAATGGGGCTGTGCAGATGAGCGGTGCGTGAAAATTGCAGCATGCTCTATATTGCAGCAGGCCTCATAGAAATTAATGGGTCTGCTTGAAAATCGCAAGCATCCGCATGCAAGTGCGGATGCGGTGCAATTTCACGCAGGGTTGCTAGGAGAAAAATGTCTATTCACTGTATTATTTTCCCTTATAACATGGATAAGTAAAAGTGTTTTAAAGTTATTACCACATAAAGTGACATGTCAGATTTGCAAAAATCGGCCTGGTATTTAAGGTGTAAAATGGCTCGGTAGTGAAGGGGTCAAAGCCGCAATTTGTCAGGCCAGACACACACGAGTGAGTGTGTGCAATAAACTTGTATGTGTTTTAGTGAGAGGTCTTGTTGTAGCCTTCGCTCCTCTGACAGAATTGCACAGCATTATAATGAATTATAATGCTGTGTAACCCTGTTACACTGGCAGCATTATGTCAGTAAAATTCTGTAGATTTCAGGACTCATAGGGCCCTTGCAGACGAGCGGATGCACTCCGTGTTATCCGCAGCGAGAATGAGAGCCAAGCTGCGCAGTGGACATCAGAGGCACGAAGCAATAATATGATAGATACTGCTCCGTGCCTCCCTGCGACCCTTTTACTACAAAATCACCATCACAACTTTATATCACTGTGATTTTGTAGTAAAAGGGTCACAGGGAGGCACGGAGCATTAACAATCATGTTACTGCTTCGTCCCTCTGATGTCCACCGCGCAGCTTGGTTCTCATTCTAGCTGCGGATAACACGGAGTGCAACTGCTTGTCTGCAAGGGCCCTTAGGGTTACACAGCATTATAAGTCATTTGCGATCTTGTCAGAGGAGGGGAGGCTACACTGACACAAGCTGAAAGTTTATGGCATTCAGTTAATTTGTGTGTCTTTGGTCTTATTGTGTCATTCTCGGTGCTTGTGTATTTTTTTTCAAAATTAAGCAGTTTTTTTTTCCTATAGGCAATATTTTTTCCTATATATATATATACACACACAGGTGAAACACGAAAAATGTGAATATCGTGCAAAAGTACATTTATTTCAGTAATGCAACTTAAAATTAGAATATTGTGAAAAGGTTCAATATTCTAGGCTCAAAATTTCACACAAGTGTCAGCTAATTATTCCATATTCTCTGAGCAAAGGCTACCTGAGATTGTGACTTTGGGGTTTTCATAAACTGTAAGCCATAATCATCCAAAGTATTACAAATAAAGGCTTGAAATATTTCGCTTTGCATGTAATGAGTCTCTCATATATTAGTTTCACCTTTTAAGTTGCATTACTAAAATAAATGAACTTTGCACGATATTCTAATTTTTCGAGTTTCACCTGTATATGTATATATTTGTGCTCAGATTGGCTTTCAGAAAGTACCTAACCTATCTCACCCTAGCTACTCTTACCAGTAGAGTTATGCCACAACTGCTGTAGTAGGGCAGCCTAAAGGGCCCTCCCACAAATACGGCAAATAAATTTGCCTATTACTTGTGCTCGGATCGGCTACCAAAAAGTACCCAACCAATCTCACCCTAGCTACACTTAGCAGTAGAGTTATGCCGCAACTGCTGTAGTAGGGCAGCCTAAAGGAGCCAAAATAAATAGAACCTTAAATTCGAGAAAAAAAATATTTATGCAAACATACCAGTACATCACCAACTTCTGAAACGCAAGAGATATTTCACGATGAGGGTCCGGAATATATTGTACATAGCAGGATGATTTCCATCTACCCAACCTCTTAATAACATGCACCGAGAGGCTAACAATGGCGAATCCGCTGAAGCAGCCTTGACTAACTCCAACCACTCATGAAGGTCCCTCACCGGGCACCAACTGTTACCGGTGGCAAAATACTTCACCTCGTCCTTAAAAATGATTTCAGGGATTTAGGTCAAAAGCTTAGGGCAAGGACCTCAAAAGTAGTATTTTCTGAAATACTGCCTGTACCATAAGCCACACAAGAAAGGCAGCGGGAGATTAGGGAGGTTAACAAGTGGCTCAAGAACTGGTGTAGGAAGGAGGGGTTCGGGTTCCTGGAGAACTGGACCGACTTCTCTGTCGGCTACAGGCTCTATCATAGGGACGGGCTGCACCTGAATGGGGAAGGGGCAGCTGTGTTGGGGAGAAAGATGGCTAGAAGGTTGGAGGAGTGTTTAAACTAGGGACTGGGGGGGGGGCGGGTAATTACATTATAGGAGGGGAAGATGGTGCAGATAGAGACCAGGGGCGAGGTAGTGTGACTGGGGAAAAATGGAAGGGGGGACTAGAACAGTTCAGAATGAAAGATGTAGGGTAAAAAATACACATAAACCTCTCAAATGTATGTATACTAATGCCAGAAGACTGACTAATAAGACTGGTGAACTGGAATTAGTGATGTGTGAGGAGGACTATGACATAGTGGGAATAACTGAGACATGGCTGGATGATAGCTATGACTGGGCAGTTAATATAAAAGGTTACAATCTGTTTAGAAAGGATTGTCAAAACCGGAGAGGGGGAGGGGTCTGTCTTTATGTGAAGTCCTGTCTAATGCCCACAATTCGACAAGACATCTGTGAGGGACATGAACATGTGGAGTCACTGTGGGTAGAAATACATGGAGGCAAAAACAATAATAAATTACTAATAGGAGTTTATTATAAACCACCTAATATACCAGAGTCCACAGAAAATGTATTACTAAATGAGATAGATAAGGTGGCAAATCATAATGAAGTCGTTATTATTATTATGGTGGACTTCAACTACCCAGATATAGACTGGGAAACTGAAAGCTGTACATCCCATAAAGGAAACAGGTTCTTGACAACAGGACCCAACTAGAGGGACGGCCATACTGGACTTAGTATTAACCAATAGACCTGATAGAACAACAGATGTGCGGTTGGGGGTTACCTAGGAAATAGTGACCATAAAGTAATAGCCTTCCAATTATCCTTTAAACAAGAGTTTCTAAAGGGAGGAACAAAAATACCAAACTTCAAAAAAGCTAAATTTAGCCAACTAAGCGAGGCCATAGGCCTAACTAAGTGGGACAAAGTCCTCAAAAAAAAAAATGCAACCACAAAATGGAGATTTTTAAAAGCATTGTAACATCTAATTGTGAGAGGTACATACCTTATAGGAATAAAAGGCTAAGAAACAATAAGAAACCAATGTAGATAAATAGAACCGTAAAGAGAGCAATAAATGACAAAAAGAAAGCATATTAAAGCAAAACTAAAACAGGAGGGGAGCCAGGAAGCAATGATAAACTATAAGGAAAGTAATAATGTAAAAAAATAATAAAAATTGCCAAACTAGAGACCGAGAGATTAATTGCCAAAGAGAGTAAAACTAACCCTAAAATGTTCTTTAATTATATAAATGGTAAAAAATATAAATCTGAAGGAGTCGGCCCTCTACACAGCAATGAGGGGGGTGTTGCAGAGAGCAACGAGGATAAAGCAAAACTATTAAATATTTTTTTCTCCACTATATTCACTGAGAAAAATAAACTGTCAGATGAAATGCAGAATGTAAAAGTAAATTCCCCATTAAAAGTGCCCTGTCTGACCCAGGAAGAAGTACCAACAGCGACTTACAAAGATTAAAATAGACAAATCGCCAGGACCGGATGGCATACACCCCCGTATCCTAAGGGAATTAAGAGATGTCATAGCCAGACAATTATTTCTGATATTTACGGACTCTATACAGACAGGGAATGTTCCAGAGGATTGGTGCATAGCAAATGTGGTGCCAATATTCAAAAAGGGTCCAAAAACAGAGCCTGGAAATTATAGACCGGTAAGTTTAACATCTGTTGTTGGTAAACTGTTTGAAGGGTTTCTAAGAGATGCTATCTTGGAGTATCTCAATGAAAATAAGCAAATAACGCCATATCAGCATGGCTATCAAAGGTTATCAAAATTAGGGTTATTCACTTTCGAAAAAAGATGACTTAGGGGAGATCTAATAACTATGTATAATTATATCAGGGGTCAGTACAGAGATCTCTCCCATCATGTATTTATCCCCAGGACTGTGACGAGGGGACATCCTCTGCGTCTGGAGGAAAGAAGGTTTGTACACAAACATAGAAAAGGATTCTTCAAGGTAAGAGAAATGAGACTATGGAACTCTCTGCCTGAGGAGGTGGTAATGGTAAGTACAAAAAAGGAATTTGAGAGGGGACTGGATGTATTTCTGGAGTGTAATAATATTATAGGTTAAACTTATAGCTACTAGAGAGGGGTTGTTGATCCAGGGAGTTATTCTGGATGCCTGATTGGAGTCGGGAAGGATTTTTTTCCCCATAAGTGGGGAAAATTGGCTTCTGCCTCACAGTTTTTTTTGTCTTTCTTTGGATTAACTTATAGAAAACAGGCCGAACTGGATGGACCAATGTCTTTTTTCGGTCTTATATACTATGTTACCACTACCAGTTCCCCAGGCTGAGCTGTTTTAGAAAGACCCAAACTTAGAACATAACGTGTCGTTCCACACAAGTTGTCCTTTGCGTAAGATGAAGCGGAACGTGTAAACTCGCTAGGTCTGAGGAAACCGTAGAAACACAAATACATGGCCGTTTCAATCAACAGACTAGTGCTATAGCCAAAGGTTTGTTCTGTAACAAGTCAGACAACGATCAAAACATCTGCCCTGACAATGGCTGCCGAGTAAGATGGCTTTTAGCAGTCATCTTCTATATGCCTCTTAACAAGGCTTTAAAGGGATGTGCTGAAAAAAGAGACGACTGATAGGGGTGTTGGGCTGTATGCCAGCAAGATATAATTTGATGGTGCTATGCGCTAACTTGAGGTGAGAGTGGCAAAAAGCAACAAAAGCCATTAAGTAGAGTACGTGCCCCGTGCCACCAGGTGGGTACGTTTCCTTGAACTTGTTAAACAACACCCAAGCAGTCTTACATACTCTAAGCGTGTTGCTGGACAAAGACTTAGCCGCAAGACTCCTAGTTGTAGCGAGGTGTAATGCTAGTCCATCACCAGTTGACTGTGATGAGGAAATGGTGTTGGCAAGAAGTTTGCCCCCGGGAATACCTGGAAGAAGAGCTGAAAGTTAAGCCAGGACAGAGCATCTGCTGCAACATTTTTTTCACCACTAATATGTTTACAAATGAAATGAAAATCATGCTGTAGTGCCAGCCAAACAAAACTTCTAACAAACAACATTATATCTATGGAACCCGATCTGTCCTTTATAAGAATGTCTGCAGCAACAGCATTATTTGTCAAGAACAAAACTGTACGATTTCTCCACTGCCTACCCCACACCTATGCTGCCCCCACTATGGGGTACATTTCGAATAACGGGGATGACTGACTGAACCCCGGAATGTTAGCTACCTCAGGTGGCCAAGGACTTGCCAACCAGTTTTTCCATATATGGCAGCATACCCTACTGACGAAGCCGCATCTGTATAGACTAAGGGGGAGTGGTTTGACACTGCAGGAACAAATAAATACCATTTCACTATGTCAAAAAGGTGTCCCACATAAGTAAAACGGCCGCAGCTTGTTGATCTAAGTGGACTGGACTGTCTTGATCTGGGGCTGAAGGAAGCAGCTTCAGAAGCCTAGAAATAAATGTCCTCCCTAGAGGAATTATACGCATAGCAAAATTCATCATGCCCAGGAGGGACTGGAGGTTTGCCCTCGTGGT
The DNA here is from genome assembly GCA_033119425.1 of Bufotes viridis. Lineage (NCBI taxonomy): Eukaryota > Metazoa > Chordata > Amphibia > Anura > Bufonidae > Bufotes > Bufotes viridis. The sequence continues at coordinate 195,567,802 of CM065592.1, forward strand.
GACCCTAACATATGCTAACCTGTGTACCACCTCTCTAATTCTGCACAATTTATCTTGCGGAAGACTGGCTTGCATCTTAACTGTATCCAGCTGTAGACCCAAGAAGGTAATTGAAGTAATAGGACCCTTTATCGGTGCCACTGGTAGTCTGAGATCTTTGAATACGGAACGTAACCTATGCAGGTCTCGAGGGGCTTGTAACGGGAATTTGATTAACAAAAAATCATCCAATTAATGAATGACATGATTGGCATGGAATCTATTAGCCAAAATCCAGTGCAGGGCCTTAGCAAATTGGTCAAATAGCCTTGGACTGGATTTGGAACCGAAGGTCAACTTATTCGAAAAATACCGCCTTTCCTCCTAACACTGTGCCACTGCCATAACTCAGGCTGTAACGGGAGTAATTTAAAGGCGTCTGTAATGTCTGCTTTCGACAACCATGCTCCTTTACCTAAAATAAGTATCACCTGGATAGCCTTGTCAATGGAAAAGTACTTAATAGAGAACTCCTCTGATAGTATCAAGGAGTTCAGATTAGGGATAGGTAATTAATGTGGTGCTGACAAATCGTAAATCAACCTTTTTTTATTGGAGAATTTCCCGGTTACCACCCCCACAGGGTTTACCCTCCAACAGTCAAAGGGGGGCTGACTCAACGGACCTATCAAATACCCCTTATCTAACTCTGTCTGAATCAGCTCCGAGACTGACTCTGGGTTTTTGAGGGCCGACAGCAGGTTCAGACACTTAAAAGAAGACTGAAGTAGCACAACCAAATCCGTATGAAATCCATTAATCAAGCCGTCCACCACATATTGAACCCAGCCGGGCTCTGGATGGTCTCTTAAATAATAATTAAGCAATTCCGCGTTTACCACGCTTAGTCATGCTGTGTGGTAGTTTCTCTGAGGGCAAGCGACACAGGGATGAGCACTAAAACATATGGAACACAAGTGTAACAATCTTCACTGACTACAGTGACAAGCCGAAAAATTAAAATTATTACAAAATTGTGACCTACCAATATACTTAATTGGTCGGCCGAATTTATTCACCCCTGAAACAACCATGCTATTGCTAGGCGATGGACCTGGAATGTTCCTAGTCTATAAGGTCTCTGTCAGTACATTAAGACTGGAACACCATTCAGCTGTATGCAAGTAGGAACTACACGTTGTACACGCCGAGGCTTTAAGACCCGCAAAGTGGGGGCAGAACAACTCTTTGTCGACATTAGACCAATCGACGGAGTGTTGCGCTAAAGCGGCTGCTGCCTTGGCTGAAAATGAACGGCGATAGTCATAAAAAGCCGTACCACCGTATTTATGCCCTAAATCCACCACCTTATATAAATAAAGATCCAACTCCTCCCTCCATTGTGGGCTAACTGAACAGACAACATCCCGAAATAAACTAAACACTAGGACAAATTCTGCAACACTTAGCTTACTATTGAGTCTAGCATCTTTAGACTTCAGAATAATGGACACTTTCCCACAGGCTATTGTCTTATTATCCGGGACCTCCTGCGTTGCTATAAGTAACGAAGCTCAATTGACATCCTTACCCTCGAGGATGTCCTGACGGATGTTGGCTGGGATGAAATGTGATGGTGCAATACTGGGAACAATAACTGAACAACCAGCAGCACCCGAGGCCACTGAAGATCTCTGTACCACTAAGCTAAATGCCAAACCCCTACTTTCGACCGTCTTTAGCCTAGCCTGGACGTCTGAAATAGCCGTGGCCATAGAATTGATGACTGCATAAAAGCTGCGTAAGAGATGTCTGTATAGTGTTCATGGACACGATGTCCTGACTAGGACCTGCCGACTCTGAAGAGAGGAGGCATTAAAGTTCCGCTTTCCTAGCTGATGCTGGGAAAGGAATTCCTTTAATTGAAGTAACAGCGCCTCATTCAGATTGAAGATCCATACTTCCATAAAATGAAGATGTACCCTTTATGTCCGAGTCATTGTGCAACTAAAACAACACAAATGAAAAAGTAACCGACCGAAGCAGGCCTCTAGTAGTTACACCTCTAACAGACCCGTGCCACCTGGTGCCTGCAACGTGACAAGCTTCCGAACTGTGCCAGTAGATGTGGCGTGGATGTTAAATATCCTGCCTATACCCACCACCAATTACCTAGTAAACATGGCTCTAACTACGACAGGACTACTAACTCTTCTGCTGTACGTCGTAGTGATAGTTGTGACCTGATTGCTTGTGTCGAGAAAGGATTAGTAAACCGTGCCCATAGTCGTAACAGACTTCGTAATACCGTGCCTGTAGTCGTGACAGGACTTAACATCATGCCTGTAGTCGTGACAGACTTCTTAATACTGTGCCTGTAGTCGTGACAGGTTTGAGCAACCATGATGAACCTGGGTGAAGCCTAGTGCACCCCAACCTTGACTTTAACCATCAAGACCATACCTACACTCTGGCCAGGCGTTGCAGTGACACAACACAAACTGCCCGACCACAGCACCCTGGGATCTAACCATACTATGGAAAGAAGGAAGGCATTACGTAACGGACAACCAACAGGACCCTGAAACGTGAACAGTAAGTAGACGCAACAATACACACCCGGTTTGACTGAACTCTAAGTGCCGCTCCCTTGTCCTGACAGACCGACTAACGCCTACGACCAATTTGCAAGAAGCAGGAAAATATAACTAAGAACCGTCCCACTAATTCCGGATCACCAGTCACCACAACCGCAGACTCGTGCTGTATCAGTTCAGATATAAGACATCAGGAATGTGTAGTATACTAGTAAGACCTCAGACACAGATGTGAAATGATTAAGATATCATTAATGATTATTATAAAATTCTTACAGACAACTTATAAAAACGTTGTATATCCTCCTCCTTGGGAGAACCCATACCCTGTATCAAACCATGGTGATATATAGACAAATACATAGTATTACCCGCTGCCTGTACATAAAAAAAAAAAAATGTTTCCTTCTTTTTCTTTACATATATATTTTTTTCCTTTGATCTAACTAATCACATAATAACTGATACTAACTATCTATTTGTTGGACCAAACCTCGCAGTCCCAGCGTTGCGCAGTCCACTGACGCACGGACACTTCGAAGAAGGCACAGAAAACAATTCCAGTGTGCATGCCCTGCACAGACTGCTGACGCGTGCACTGTTAGCAGGACGCGGGGTCAATTACTGAAGAACCGAGCACAATCCCAACTGCGTGCTACAGGAGAATCTGACCGTGACCGCCAACAGCAACACCCCCTACAAGCCGACCAAGGTACTCTAACAACGACTGTCCGACCCCTGCTGACCAGACAACCCCTGACCACTGCCTGCCCCGTACCGACCACATCAGTAGTGACTCCCCCGATCCAAAAAAATGCTCTGCCGCTGCACCAACCACTAATGAACTGCCACGAGATGCCGCCTAAATCTCTCTGGCGTCAACCCGGAAATGAAAAAATCACCGAGCTGACGTCAGCCTGAGGCCCGCAGGTGAGAATAAATAGGGCCGTTAACCAGCCTCCCCTCCCACAAATAGGGCAAATTTATTTGCCTATTACATATATATATATATAATATATATATATATATTCAGATCTGGACAAAGTGCAGGCCACTCCATTTGAGGTACCCTAGTCTCCAGCAGCCATTCCCTAATGATGCAAGTTCGATTAGCTGGCACATTGTCGTCCATGAAGATGAAATTAGGCCTGTGTTGTTCCTGCAGAAACACAATAACTGGATTAAAGATGTTATTCAAGTAGTATGGGCTTGTCATCTACCATTCACAAAGTGTAGGGCAGTTCTGTATTGACTAGACACACCTGCCAACACCGTAGTACCACTACCACCGCCAAAGGTTGATGACAACAGTGTCTGATGCATAGTGCTCTCCTTGATGTCTACACCATCGTTGGCAGCCATTATTTCGGCTCAGCGCGACTCAACTTTCATCAGTAAACGGCACTGAGGCCCACTGGTCCTTTGTCCAGCATAGATATTCCTTGGCTCATGCAAGACGATGATGCCTATGCCTGGTGGTGTGGTCAGGTACCCTGATGTAAATAGTTTTGATTGGTCTGCTGTGACACTTGGGTGCCTCTCACCTCCCTCAAATGTGTCTGGAGTTGTGTGGCATTCATCATCCGGTTCGGAAGGGTATTGCTCACAATGAGGCGGTTATCAGTGTGGGACATGGCCAAAGGACATCCACTTCAATACCTTTCTGTGACTCTTCCAGTCTCCGTTGCAACCTGCTGATGACTCTCAGTGACACTCTAAACTCTGTGGCCACTTCCGTCTAACATCCTGCTTAAAGCCTCGCAATGGCGAGGTACTGTTGATCAATTGATAGGTGTCGTCTTGGTCTCATGATATCAAAATATGAACAGCATGTTTAGGAGGACTGTTTGAATACCAATTCTAATTGAAGCAGGAAATTTTTTGGGCGATTCGTGGATCAAACACCTGTTGTAAATTTTGCAGTTAAGATTCTTGTTAGAGAACAGCAAGTTTTGCAAAAAGTGAAACATTTAAAGTGTAACTGCCGTTTCATTTTTTATATCCTAATGGTATAGTACACCCCGCTGTATAAATGCTTTTGTGCTTTAAAATTTAATCATTTTCAGTTTTACCTGCTAATAACTCCCACAAATGTGTGCTACTTTCCTATTCTGCAGCCCTCTTCTCACAGCATTGTCATGTGCAGCCTTCTCCTCTGTATTATAAACAAGATACGGGCAGAGCACTGGGAGGAGGAGCACAGCCCTGAGTACCTGGGCTCCAGCAGAAAGCGGAGGGTGAGGGCTTCTTTCTCCTGAATGGTAGCAGCTACAAACATGCAACTCATCTTGTTTGAAAGCTAACATTCCAGGCTTTCATACAAAACCAAAAACCAGAGTGACAAGTCCAAGCAACAGAGGGGAAATCACTGTTAGAAATCGAGTCAGGAATAATCGTGGGTAAAACCTGCTTTAATTTTCACTCAGTTTCAGTCACAGCATCCCAATTTCTATCAGTGATATCTTCCCCTGTACTGAACATATTTATGTCATTCTGGTATTGTCTGAAAATACAAAGCCCATATCTCTAGCTGGTACCAAACCAGAGATATGAGCAGCTAAAGCAGCCCCCCCATCCGTCTCTGTCAGTGTGGAGGAGAATAGGAGGAGAATAAATAAATAAAACAAATGCTTACCGATTTCATGTAATTGCAGGGCTTGTTTCAGGTTAGCTGTATGTGAGAGGATATACACTGCTCTGGGGTACTGGGGGAGGTTATCTGTATTCTGATTGGCCCTGCTTGTTCATGTGAAGAGAGCAAGGACTTATGGGAAGTGAGGAAAATACAGGATGGCCTCAAGGACATGGCAAAGATCACCACAGGAAGTGCAGCAGAGGCAAGCTTATGAAGATGCTGAAATAGAGGCACAGAGAAATAGGGTTGCAAAGGGGCTGAATACAGACATCAGAAAGATAAAATTAACAGAAAAATACAGCTTCATAAATATCTTCCCATCAGCATCACATATGTTAGGAATTTCATTTTTGGTAGGGAAATGGAAGTTACACTTTAAGGGTGCTTTCACACTTGCGTTCTGAGGATCCGGCAGGCACTTCCGTCCTGCCGGATCCGTCAGAACGCAAGTTGCCTGAAAGCATTTGAAGACTGATCAGGATCCTGATCAGTCTTCGAAATGCTTTCAGGTTATTATGGCAGCCAGGACGTTACTGAAGTCCTGGCTGTAATGGTAAGTACTCCGCAGCAGTGTACTTAACTGCGCTGCGGCCACCGGGCGCTCTTACATGACGTCCCGCGGCGCATGCCGTTCTGAGATAGTTTTTTCGTCACATATTGTACTTCATTCCCCATATGTCTACTTCATGTTTGGAGCATTTTGGGAATGCCATTGTATTTTTTGGGGATGTTACAAGCCTTAGAAGTTGCTCAAGTCATCTCTAGTTAGGGCATTTGTGGTAGAACATGGAGGCAGCAGTGACCGATGCTCTGTTATCGGGACATCTGTGCATGGCTACTTATGGGGGTATTTGAGTATTTATGCCGTAACTGAAAAAAATCTAAATGACCGTTTTTTTTTTTGTTGCTTCACCTCCCCCGAAAATTGATCAATACGTCACATCAAACCCACTTTATAGGATCAGTTCAGGTCTGAAGTCATTTTGGGAGTCTTACATAACACAAACCACTCAAAAATGGCCCCATTTTAAAACTACACCCCTCAAGGTATTCAAAACTGGTTTTACAGACTTTGTTAACCCTTTAGGTGTTCCACAAGAAAATGGAGATAAGGTGGCAGTTTTTTGGGACAATTTTAGGGTAAATATGAGTTTTGGTTGCTCTATATTAAGTTTTTTTTATGGAAAGTAACAAACAATTTTTTTTTTTTAATTTCATCTCTATTTGCCAATAACTCTTGTGGAACATCTAAAGGGTTAACAAAGTTTGTAAAATCAGTTTGGAATACCTTGAGGGGTGTAGTTTCTTAGATGGGGTCACTTTTTTGGAGTTTCTACTCTAGGGTTACATCAGGGGGGCTTCAAATGGGACATGGTGTAAATAAACCAGTCCATCAAAATCTGCCTTCCAAAAACCATATGGTGTTCCTTTCCTTTTGCGTCCCGCCGTACAGCAGTTTACGACCACATATGGGGTGTTTCTGCAAACTAGAGAATCAGGGCAATAAATATTGAGTTTTGTTTGGCTGTTAACTCTTGCATTATTACCTGAAAAAATGGATTCAAATGGCAAATTTGCCAAAAATTTGTTGCTTTGGCACCGTTTTTATTATTATTATTTTTTTTTAACACTGTTCATCCGAGGGGTTGGGTCAAATGTTATTTTTATAGGGCGGATTCTTACGGATGCGGATATGTCTACTTTTTAATTTTTTTTTTATTTTATACTATATTATTATTTTAGAAACAAAAATAAACAATTTTAGTATCTCCATAGCCTGAGAGCTACAGTTTTTTAATTGTTTGGGCGATTGTCTTAGGTAGGGGCTAATTTTTTGCGGGATAAGATGGCGGTTTTATTGGCACTATTTTGGGGGCAAATGACTTTTTGATCGCTCGCTATTACACTTTTTATGTCTTTTTTTTTTTTACGGAGTTTATCTGAGAGGTTAGGTCAAATGTTATTTTTATAGAGCACATTGTTACTGACGTGGCAATACATAATATGACTACTTTTATTAATATGTTGGTTTCAGCTTGACATCTTAAACCAACTTTGAAAAAAAAATGGTTTTGTGCCTCCACATTCTGGAAGCCATAGTTTTTTTTCGGGACGACTGTCTTATCTAGGGGCTCATTTTTTGCAGGCTGAGATGGCATTTGATTTTTTGATGACGTGCTATTATAATTTTTGGGATCTAAGTTGACAAAAAAAATTTTTTTTTTTAAAAGGGAGGTTATCCGAGGGGTTAGGTAATATTTTATTTTTATAGATCAGATTATTATGGACGTGATTATGCCCAATATGTATATGGCTCTCAGACTTTGGAGACACTAAAAGAAATTTTTTTTAAAACTTAAATACAATAAAATAATTTTTTGAAAAAAAAAAGTTGTTTCTGTGTCTCCAAAGTCTGAGAGCGATAATGTTATGTATTTTTTAGGGGATTATCTGGGATTATAATAATTTAGTACTCCATGGAAGTGTGGTACTCCCTGATGCAACCGTCAATGCAGAGGCCCGGATGATAGGGGCACGTGTCACACTGAGTGGTGGTGTATTTATGGATCCCCCTCTTGCGACACACTCTGCACTTTTTTTGGGATTGTCCCTTCTTTCCAGTATGGGGGACCACACCTGGAAAGTGTTGGCCAGGGACAACCCGGGCGCCTCCAGTTCCTGAGGTATTCCGACCTGCTCTTTCCCGGTCAGAAAAGATCAGTTCCTTGAGGACTGCCTCATAGAACTGGAGGAAAGTCTCTGTGCTGCCAGCGCATCGGCATAGTACAAAAGTGTTGTGCAAGGCAACCGGTACCAAGTAGACCACAACTTTTTTGTACCATGCCCGGGTTTTGCGCATGGCATTATATGGCGTGAGGACTTGATCAGATAGATCAACTCCTCCCATATACCGATTGTAGTCAACGATACAATCGGGCTTGAGGACCATTGCCATGATACCTCGAACAGACAGGGGTGATGCCGTTACCATGGATTGTGGTCAGCATAAGGACATCCCTCTTGTCCTTATATCTGACCAGCAACAGGTTGTCATTGGTTAAGGGCACGTGTCTGACCCCTGGGAATAGGTACCTGGAGGGGGTGGGCAGGGAGGCCACGTTGATTTTTCCACACGGTCCCACAAGCGAACGTGGATATGGCGGAGAGGGCCTGAAACAAGGGAATACTAGTATAAAAAGTTATCCACGTACAGGTGGTAACCCTTATCCAGCAGTGGGTGCATAAGGTCCCACACGAATTTCCCGCTAACACCCAGAGTGGGGGGACATTCTGGAGGTTCAATACGGGAATCTCGTCCCTCGTACACACAAAATTTGTAAGTGTACCCTGAGGCACTCTCACAAATTTTGTACAGCTTCACGCCATACCTCGCATGCTTAGAGGGAATGTACTGGCAGAAAATGAGTCTCCCTTTAAAAGCAACGAGAGACTCATCAACCGCGACCTTCCTTCCAGGTACATAGGCCTGCGCAAATTTGGCCCCAAAGTGATCGATGCCTGGCCGTATTTTATACAGCCGGTCATAGGCAGGATCACCTCGTGGGGGGGACATGCTGTATTATCTGTATAATGCAGGCATTTCCGGATGGCCTCAAACCGGGTGCGTGTCATGGCAGTACTGTACAGTGGGGTCTGGTAGAGGATGTCCCCACTCCAGTAATGCCTGAGACTGGGTTTTTTGACCAGGCCCATGTGCAGCACGAGGCCCCAAAACATCCTTATCTCGGCTGCACTGACCAGGGTCCAGCTACCGGGCCTAGCCAAAAAGGAGCCCGGGTGTTGAGCAACGAACTGTTGGGCGTACAGGTTCGTTTCTTCCACCATCAGATTCACAAGTGGGTTACTAAAAAAAAAAAAAAAAAAAAAAAGGCAATTTCAGTAAATCCCACTGTGGGAATCTGGATTCCTGGATTGCCAACAAATTCAGGAATCATAGGCTCATATACCCCTGGAGTGCACCATACTCGTTTACCTCCAGGGCTGCTCGTATTAGTGCTGGCCACAGGGTCCCTGCCATGGGGTTCCTCTGGCTCCTTCTGGCGGCATCTCCGCCGCCTTGGGGGCTCATCATCATCATATGATGAGGAGGATGCGGATGACAAAAGGAACGTGGGGTCATCCTCACTTGCGCTCTCGAAGGCATATGGGTGTATGCCTCCTCCACCGAGAACATCCTGCGGGCCATAGGAGTGTGTGTTGTGCAAGTGTGTGTGCGTGTAAAATAAACTTTATTGAAGTGTGCGTGTGTGTGTGTGGCCGGGTGTTTGCGCACTAAAATACCTAAACTAAAAAATAAAAATAAAACTAACTAAAAAAAAGGAAAAATGTGTAAGAGCGCCGGCCACAGTCAGCACACGCAAAAAAAAAAAAAACTTGCCCCCCCCAAAAAAATGTGTGGGATGGGGGGAGCAAGCTGCTGCACCCCTGGGGGGGGGGGGGTCTAGGGACTCACAAATGAGTGCTGTGGACCCCAGGTGCAAAAAAAAAGAAAGCTGCTTACTGCTGCTGGGGCTTCTGCTACTGTGCTGATGGGGTGGTCCTGCTGGGCTTCTGCTTCGGGCGAAGGAAGCGGGCTGTGGACGGAGAGGGAGAAGCTCTGGCAGTTTGCATCTGCCGCCCCCCCCCCCCCTGCCCATCCAATCAGGGAGGGCAAGCAACTAACGGCCAAAAAAATAAGGATCGTGATTGGTGGTGTATTATATAACCACTGATCACCATCCTGTTCCGGGTCTTCGGGTCACTGGAGACCCGAAAACGCAGCAAACCGCAGGTCTGAATTGACCTGTGGTTTGCTGCGATCGCCGACGTGGGCATTGTGCCAAGGTGCCTGTTCCATGCGCAGCAGTGATCGGAACTTCACAGGGTGTACATGTACGCCCCTGGTCCTTAAGTACCAGGACACAAGGGAGTAACATGTACACCCTGCGTCCTGAAGAGGTTAAAGGGAATCCATCACCAGCGCCCTCCCTATCCAACTATTTGCATGAACACATAGCTGTGGTTCGTCTGATTAAAATGTTATTCTTCTTCGGTTGATTCGAGGCTCCTTTCCAGAGTTAGATTTTTTTTCTTAATATGCAAATTAGGCGATTGGTGTAATGAGGGTGTCACAATCGCTCTTGTTGCACCCAAGCTCTGCTCCTTTCTGTGGTTAGCCACTCCCTGGTTGCTTTGCCACTGCCTGACCCTGTCAATCAATGCATCGAGGGAGAAATGGTGATAGAAAGGAACGGAGCTTGCGTGCAACAAGTGCAATGGTCCCTCCTGACAAAGCAGAGGCGAAATTAACATTGAGGTGTGTTCTTGGACCCCTTGCACTACGTTCTCTCTAACATGTCCACAGGTTGGTTATTGTCCTGACCTCGGTTTTTGCTATATATATTTTTTTTATTATGTTTCTCCTGGTCCTACAGCAATTTAGGAGTGGTTAATCCTTTAAGTGGGTAATGTTACTTCCCTCTGTAGAATTAGGTTTGCTATGTAGATGTGATATCATTATTTACCATTATTATTTTGATTGGTACAGGCTTACCTACCTTTATGTTATGTACATGTATGTCCATCTTTTGTGGGTGCTTTGGGATCCATATGCAGTACAGCATTTCTGGACATTCCTCCCATCATAGCTAGATGTTTTGTCCCCATTTTACATGATTTATGTCTACATATTTATTCATATATGCTGCAATAAAGAATATAATACTTTTTGTATACAAGGTTCTGAGTCCTGCTTATTTTTTCCCCTGTTATAGGGTTTTTGTATAGGTTGCTGAACTACAGCAATGTATCTATGCACACAGCTGGCTAGAACAGTACCTGGTGACAAATTCCCTTTAAAGCTACTGTTGATATGTTATATTTTCGCTTGGGAATTTCTGAGGGCTGGGGCATAAAGGAGATGGAGGCATTTCTGGGATTTTTAAATATATTTTTGTGTATTTATTATGATTTGTGTTTCTTTAACACAAAGATGTCATTGTTAAAAGTCCCTTTAAGCAGTTTAGATGATATTTAACTGTTTGCTATTGTCAACAAGTCCACCTTTAATCTGATAGAGCTTTGATACCGTAGGCTGATTTATAAGGCTAGACCAGCAACTAAAGACAAGAGCTAACGATTATTTCTCCATTAACTACTGGTCATGCACACAGCTGCTTGAGCAACAGATGGGTTTATTACAATACTGCTCATGGCCAGGCCTGTCACATTATCCAATGAATATTACTAGTGATTAATCATGCTCTTCACATTGGTCAAGACACTTAATTCTTCAGTTTTTTATTTTTATTGCAAATAATGAAACATGACATATCTGGCAATAATTCTTGCTATGCGCCCATTTGAAGAACAGTTTCATATGAAATTAATAAAAAATACATTTGTACCATAATTGGTATTTCAAGATCAAGAGCAGCAAACACATTAATACAACTTGTGAATTCAGGCAACAGAGATTATAATTAGAGATGAGCGTATTTCATATTTTGAAATTCGTTCACGCTTCGTTTACTGGTAAAAGGTGAACTGCGTTATGGATTCCGTTACCACGGACCATAACGCAATTCTATGACGGAATGCCTTTAGAGGCATTCTGTTATTCATTCCATCATAACAGAAGTCTATGGGCTGCATAACGGATCCGTTCTGCGTCGGTTATGCAGGGGAGTCCTCTCCTGCATAACTTAAATGGGACAGATCCGTTTTGCAGCCCATAGACTTCTATTATGACGGAATGAATAAAGGAATGCCTCTAAAAGACATTCCGTTATAGAATTGCGTTATGTTCTGTGGTAACGGAATCCATAGCGCAATTCACCTTTTACCAGTAAATGAATTGCAAACAAATTTCATAACCGGAAATTAGCTCATCTCTAATTATAATACCTACTGTAGATGCTGGTAGGGACTGATGACACCCAGTCTACACTGTATATGAAAGTATAGGGCACATCATTTTCCTTTTATATGCCATTTTACTAATGAATCATAGATCAGGTACTGCCAATGAAATTCTATTTCTGGTATACTTCTCATTTCTGATTCTGATATCTTGTTTGATATCAAGTGCCGCACCCAGGAGGAAGCGAGGTGAAACGCATGCATCGGGGTGGTTTCTCCCTCCAGGTCCTGGTTAGTATTTGATTTCCTTCTACATTCATTAAAATTTATGTATTGCCTTTGTGCGTTTGGGGCTAACCATGTGGATGTTCCAAACTTGGATATCCTGTAAGGTGAATATACTCATGTAGAAGTATACTGTGGATTTACTATTATTACCAAGGTTGGGTTGTGTAATTCACATATTGTTTGTATAATTACATCCACAGTCGAGTTATGATATCTGGCCAGTCTACCTGTATGGGAGTTTTTTCCAGTCATGGCACTTTGTATTTGCTGCTATATTTTAATATGATGCTCAGTTTGTGTTGTGCGTATTTCTACCAATAAAATGTCATTATATTATGTGTGTGTTTTTGCTTTGTTGGTGATTTCTTGTATGGTACCACACATATTTAATAATTTACGATTTGTGAGTATCGGATGTTTTGATATCAAGTGTGTCAGTGCTTCTACTTGCCAGAAAGCTTCAAGGGCTAAAAATATAACCTTTTTGACCAGCTTTAATCCAATAAAAATCACATCTATTTTTTAAATAAGCATGATGTTACCATGGTTTTTATGATCCATCATTCTGTAGAGTTATGTAGTAATCAAAGTTACTAGAAGTTCCATGTCAAATCTTATATTTCTCCTTTAATTTGCACATAGTTCATATAAAAAAAAAAAAAAAAAAAAAAAAAGTTCTCTGTGACTAACATAGCCAATCCTCTGGACAAATATCAACATTCAGAGGATCAGGGATTGCATGATAAAAGAGTGTCAATATGAGCAATGTCAGTCACATGCAGTTTCAAACAAGGTACCTGTTACAAGACCAAGCTGGGTGTCTTCATCATACGTAACGACATAAGTAAATGCAATATCTTGCTGTTTCAGCTCATACAGATGAACCGATGTGTCTGTGTAAATCCATGAAGAAAAACAGAAGTGTTGTGGCCCCTTTATTGTGCTTACCAGAAGTTGGCACCCACTCCTGAGTATGCACGATCACAGTATGGAAACTAGCGAGAATTATATTTCCAATGTAGTACTATTACATCACAGAGGAGTATTTTCTCATCAAGATATCAGGAATTAGTTATTTTAGTACTTTATAATCCTATATCTATAATAGTTATGCACTATAAACTTAAAGGCTATGTAAATAGCCTTTTTTTTTCCATTATTCTCATTTTGAGCAAATAATTTCTTCATTTGGCTTTTATTTAAAATTTCAACCACTGTCTTTGTTTAGCCTTGAGTTTCTCTAGTAGAAGGATCTGAATTTTGACTCTGTTCCATCAGGCGGCTCCGCTGACAGGCTCCAAATCTCTGACCTTACCTCATCTCTGTGTGGGCTTCACTACTGGTTTTGGCTCACAATAACTGATGGAAAACAATTACCAAATAACTGAAGTGTGAACTTGGCCCTAAGTCCCATCATACTGATAAGAATGTGGCTCAAATAACTGTTTATAACCTTCTAGTAATATAGAGATAAGGGTTATTAGATGACCACCACAAAGTAAAAGTAAAAAGTATAATTCACACAGCTACAAAAACAGTCAACAGTTTGTGACATAACGGCTCAATATTTTTAATAAAGACCAACTGAAAAAATTATTTTTAGCCCAGAATGAGTAAAATGCAATCACAAAAAAATAAAAATTGCCACCGAAGGTGTACAGTACATAGCCATTAAACTTTATAAAACACTAAAATACTCCAAATAAACCTTACATAACGCTGTTCAACACATATTAATGTTTTATTAGCCATATATAAAATTTAGCAAATGTCAATTTATTTTACAAATTAAAGTATCTGCAAGAAATAAAGAAAAATGTCTAAGAAAAAACAAAACAAAAAGACCATAACCACTAATCATTTACTATAAGGATACATTCACATGGCAGTATCTGTTTTGCAGTCAGCAAACCGATGATTCACAATACAGATGCAGGACCAATTAAATAAATGCCTATCATTATCTGCAAAAGTATAAGAATAGGACTGACTGCCCCATAGAAATGGATGGGTCTTCGTGCGATCCACAAAAAATGCAGACTGGACGTGGACTAATCGTGTGAATGTAGCCTAAGAAGTACAGCAGGTGTCAGCAACCTCCGGTTCTCCGGCTGTTGTGCGCTATACACTTCTATGGAAGTTCTGAGAACAGTCAAGTATGCATGCTGGGAGCCATAGTTCTGCTGCAGGGGGAGTGCCGGAGGTTGCTGACACTGACAGAGTAATGGATATAATTGTCACTCTGTAGAGAGTAGCTATGAGGTACAAAGCCGGGTTTCTATTGGCGTCAGTTTCTTTTAGTGCATAGTTCAGAATATTTTAGGGTTACAGAAATGTTCAGTTTTAAATGTATATATTAAGTACCAGAAACAAGTAAATTAGTAACACTTTATGTCCATGTTTCAGCCCAAGTCATTCTTTTTACATGCCAGTTAATCTTCAGCCATAAATTAAAATAAATCTTGATTTGAATTTTATATTGTCAGCTTACAATAAAAAGTCTTTTAAACAGATCATGGAAAAACAGCTCTTTAGGTGTATACAGGAGACAGGTCTTCATCGTCACTTAGATCAGAATCATCATCTTCTACTTCTCCTTCAATAACAGATTTCTTTCCTTTGAAGCAGGAGACAACGAATCCAATAATAAAAACCTGCAATTAACATGACAGGTCTTGAGGGACAAGTATAAGCAGAAGAATATTTTGTCTTGTACTAAAGATGTAGCAGATGTCTTTTATGCATTGCGATAACCCATTAGGTTTGTATTGAGTGCTATGGAAAACATCTGCTAATAGAATGTCCTGATTAGAGTTGAGCGAATCGATTCGTACAATTCCATTCGTTCATCAAAGTTCAGCAGCAAGTGTTTGTCGTCTTCTACCTGACTGACGGGCATTTCCCGACCCTGTCAATCTCACACGTGTGCCACTGCTTCAAGAACAGGCGCGAAGGCTCAACTGCTGCTACCATAGCAGCGACTGTGCATGCACCGCTACCCAAAAGTGTAGCTCCACCAGCACAGTCGCTGTTCTAATAGCAGCATCAGAGCCTGTGAGCTGGCATCAGTACTCAGAGCAGCGGTGCAGTTGTGAGATCGACAAGGCCACGTGAGATGTTTGGCCCTGTCAGTCAAGCAATCTCTCCATTTATTTTTATAGGAGTTGTGAAAAATCAGTCAAAAAAATCTGCTTGGATGTCTTTGGAACTGCCACAAAATTGAATGGAGAGAGAGATATTTAAGACATGTCTGGAATATCCCATTGGTATGCCGTAAATGTTTAAAATGGGAAAACCTCTTTAAGCTGGCTATAGATAAGACAGTAGCACGCCAATATGGAAAGCAATTAGATAGACATACACATTTGGTGAAAGGTAGATACGCATTTGAAAGAGGGCTCTGGTGTAGTAAGGATCACTTCCAGTCCCTACAGATATACTGTATTTGATTGTCAACTAAGGTCAGTCTGTCAATAGATCCAGATATAATTTTGTATGCAACGCAACATTTTCATTTCTGTGTTTTTTTCTAAATGTCTTTATGACAAAGAAGTTAAATATGTTACAGAGTTGTCACAAGAGTATTCAACTATATATATATATATATATATATATATATATATATAAAATTACTAACTAAACTAAGATGTTAGTAGCACGGGGATGCTTTATTAGCTAAAATTACTTTACTGCTGTGACATACAGGTGAGTATGCAAGGTACATGGTGAAAAGAAGCCCTCACAGAGCTCCGTTAAGAGAAAATAAAGTATGGTTCTCAGAAAATAACAACCAATACTCCAGTTCAAAAGCAATATGGTGCTTGTAAACCAATCCATAAAAATCTGCATTGCTAAAGCCAGGTTCTTCCCTTATAAACCCTACAGAATACCCAAACAGCAGTTTACATCCACATGTATGGCACTTCCATACCCAGTAAAACCTGCCTAACAATTTAAGGGTTATAGCAAGTCTCAAATGGCCCGAGCTCAGCACTGAAATTCCATATCAGTGGAATACTTGCAATTTGCATTTTGTACCTTCCTCTGCTCATTAATTTTTCCAATAGCTTTGGAATCAAAATGGTCATTCCACTCTTTGATAAATAACTTGAGGGTGTATAGTTTCCAAAATTGTATCACTTCACAGCAAACAGTGCTGTACAAATCACCAAACTAGGCCTATACACATGGTGCTCTTTCTTCTGAACCCTGTGGTGTGCTCAAGCAGCAGTTTATGACCACAGAAGTGGTTTTGCCATACTCAGGAAAAATTATGTAACAAAATTTGGGGTGTTTTTTCTCCTGTTACCACTTGTGAGAATGAAAAAATCTGGAAATAAAGCAAAATGTTTTAATTTTTACAGCCAAGTGTTTTTAAATTCTTTTAAGTGCCTGACGGGTACTCACTGCAACCCTTGATAAATCCTTTGAGTAGCTTTCAAAATAGGGTCACTTTAGGGGGTTTCCACTGTAGAGACCTCACAGTCACTTGGGATGGTTTTCGGGTGCTATGTCATATTTCAACAAAATCTGCCCTCCAAAAGCCATATGGCACTCCTTTTCTGAGAAATCCGGTGTGCCAATTTAGCAGTTTACGACCACATAAACTGCAGAATTAGGTTAATAAATATTGAAGTTTGTTTTGCTGTTAATCCTTACTGTGTTACATGTAAAAATAGAACAAAATAAAAATCAGCAAAAATGTTTTTTTTATTTATAATTAAGGGGGTTAGCTTCTAAACTAGGGTAATTTATGGGTGTTTAAAACTGAACTGGTGCTTAAAAAAAAGTTGATTTTGGAAATTTTCTTTTGAAATTTGAAAAACTGCGTCAAAAAGCCTTCTAACATCCTGAAAAAATAAAACAGCTTTTACAAAATGATGCCAACATGCCAATATGGTGAATATTAAATGAACAACTGGTTTGTGAGGTATGATCATCTATCTTAAAAAGATAAATTCAAATTTCGAAAACTGCTAATTTTCCAGATGTTCAGAAAACTTTTGATTTTTTTAAAATAAAAGGTAAAACTTATCACCCAAATTAACATGAAGTAAGATGTGTCACAAAAAAACATCTCAGAATCATTTGGATAAGTAAAAGCATTCAAAAGTTACCACATAAAGGGATACATGCAAGATTTGCAAAATTAGGCATGGTTGGGAAGGTGAAAACTGCATCAGTCTGGAAGTGGTTAAGGACATATACTGTAGATAAAAGGTAGGCACACAACTTTAACATAGAAGTAGTACTTACACCTATGAACACCCAGTTGCCAAAATAATACACGGTGCTGAAAAACCAGAACTTATGCAGAAACAAGTATGTTCGGGTAACTGTACACTGATCTAGAAAAGAAAGAAATAAGAATGCCTTCATATACATAGAATATCCATTATCAACACTAAAATACTGCGTCTATGGCAGCATCATCACTTTATTTTCTAGGCGCCAATATAATATATAATGTTCATAAAACAAACATGCTAAACATTTTCCTGCAAATGTATGCTTTTACAATATAGAAAGCTCATATTGACAGATAATGGAATAAAACAGATGTATATTAAAGTACCAATTAAAAAATAAATAATAATATGGATCATGTTGATGACCACACATCATGTGTAGACACAAGCATACTTAACAGCAGGAAGTTAGAGTAAAACCCCACGCGGTAACTGCCCATGCTGCTTTTACCAGCTAAATAAATGCATTTCACTTGTAAAACAGCATCGCAAAACTGAGGTAAAATATCCACTTTTTTCATGTGGTTTTTGTTCCTGTGTTTTACTGTAAAAATACAGCATGGTATAAACCTGCTTTAGGTTCTGGGGTTCTAAAGCAGCAAACATACATGACTGGCTTCATCGGTGATGTGGCCACAAGCTGCATGTCACTGCTGAAGCCAGTCATTGGCTGGAGCACTGCATGTGACCATGTCCATGATCTGCCAGTGTAAATACCTACAATATTCTAATATACATTTGCATTCCATCATAGAATTGCGTTATGATCCGTGGTAACGGAATCCATAACGCAATTCACCTTTTACCAGGAAGCGAAGCATGAACTAATTTCATAACCTAAAATTCGCTCATCTTTAGTATCAACAATCAAAGCTAAGTTTTATAGTTTGCTTCATTTCACTGATAAGGTGGGCATCGTACCCCAAACTAGTGCCATTAAAATTAGAAAACAATGCAAAAAAATAAGCATTGGAATGAGACAACACTTAAATGGCAGCTTAGATACAGTAACCCAGTACAGCTACTACAGAACTGTACTTCTGGCATCTGTGGCCAGAGGAATCAGTTGATCATGGGAGTGCAGGGTGTTGGTAGTGAACCTGTAACATTGAACATGGTGTTTGAGCTGTGCAGATTTGTATATTAGTTTTTGAGAAAAGATTCAGGAAAACTTGCAATGTATTCATTTATATTCCTGCTCATTGTGGGCTTTGAAGTCCAGGAGGCGGTCCTATTAGTGATTGACAGCCTTCCCTCTATGTCTGTGTATACAAAGACAGCTCTCAATCACTGATAGGACCACCTACTTGACTTCACAACCCAGAATAAGCAGGAATATAAATGAATAAGATACAAGTTTTCCTGAATCTTCTCATAAACCAATTTAACAATCAGCTCTGCTCCTCCTGCTCTATAACATGCTGCCTGCAGCTCAAACACCATGTCCAATGTAATTTGTTCCACTTAATAAACAGGTTATATTCCCCAAATTGGCACCAGTAAGAAATGATGGCTACATCGACAGGAAAAAAAAAAAAAAAAAAGTTATAGATTTCAGTATGCAGGTATTTAAAAACAAAATATAAAAAAATAAATAAATACTGTATAGCTCTTTAAGCTCCAAAACAGTTTTAAGTGGTTCAGCAGATGAAATAGTTTTTATTTTTAGCATATATATGCATAATTTGCCCCATCCAAGTATATTTGCCTCATGAAGTAGTAAGACAGTTTAAGTATAGCATAGAGCAGGAATCAGCAACCTTCGGCACTCCAGCTGTTCAGAAACTACAACTCCCAGAATGCTCCAGTCACTTCTATGGGAGCTAGAAGAACAGTTCAGCATGTTTGCATGCTGGGAGTTGTAGTTTCACAGCAGCTGGAGTGCCGAAGGTTGCTGATCCCTGGCATAGAGTATAAGAAAAGAAAACAGCAGACTGACTTTATTTGCCTTGAGTGAAAATTTGATACAGTAATTGCTTGTTCTTCTAATCCTGTGTACTAAATAATTTTTAATACATGTTTTGGATCTATTTCTTAGAAAACTTTCGCTTCACACACTGCCCCTGGCATTATCAATGACTTGTTTAGCTCAGACTGTGTATTACTAAGCTACAAAAGCAGGAGCAATTATTTTTTCTTTCTCGTTTTCATTACGTTCGGAAAGTTTTCAAATAATACCCTACATACCGGTAAAAAAAAAAAAATTCCCTTTATTTTATGGATATATAGAAGCAGAAGTGGGAACAGAAGTGAAAAACAAATTGGCCAGATTGTGGGAAGCCATCAGCACCTACAAAATGTTGTTTTACACATGAGGGCTTTAAATTAAATTAGTAATATTTGGTTGCACTCCAGATTGACAACAGCTCTTTGCAGCAGCGCTACACTCTAAGGGTATGAACCCAGATAGCAGCCACAGAATTGTCACGATGAGGACAAAACACCAAACCGTTATGTGGCTTCCCCAAAAATGGACACCCTTTTCAAACTACTGCCTAACCTGCTTATGTTTTTTTTGTAGTTAAAGAGGACCTTTCACCAGTTTAAAAACTAAAAACTAACTATATCTGTGGGCAGAGCGGCGCCCAGGGGTCCCCCTGCACTTACTAGTATGTCTGGGCGCCGCTCTGTTCGCCCGGTATAGGCTCCGGTGTCTGCAAATCCCTCTGTTGTACTGGGCGGAGTTTTTGTATTAGGCGTGTCCCTTGCTGCAGCGCTGGCCAATCGCAGCGCACAGCTCATAGCCTAGGACTACCAGGCTATGAGCTGTGCGCTGCGATTGGCCAGCGCTGCAGCAAGGGACACGCCTAATACAAAAACTCCGCCCAGTACAACAGAGGGAGCTGCAGACACCGGAGCCTATACCAGGCGAACAGAGCGGCGCCCAGACATACTAGTAAGTGCATGGGGACCCCTGGGCACCGCTCTGCCCACAGATATAGTTAGTTTTTAGTTTTTAAACTAGTGAAGGGTCCTCTTTAAAGCTGCTGTTTACTTACAAGAAATGTGCGGACAATATTATTTGAAAACTACACGGTAAAACCATATATCAGCCTCTTGCAAGTGCGCACATCTGATGTGATCTGGTGAAGGTACCAGTTTGGCCCCGAAACGAGTCATCTATCAACTTTAAAATAAGTCCATTTGGATATATATTGGCTATACTTACGTGCACCAAAATGAGTAGCGCGTGGATCCTTTTTCATACTGTCCTTCTCTGATCTATGTGGTCGGCCAGTCCTGGGACCAATCGAAACGCACAGCAAGCCCAGGGTGTATTCTCTCTGCTGTCAGGAGTTTTGTGCTTCTAGCACAACTATACGAGGTAAGTCTCCTATGAACCAACCCTGGTACCCCTCCAGTCGGTCCTACCTATGTGTGTGCCTCCCTTTTTCTCTTATACCACAACACATGTGGGTCCAGAAGTGCAACCAATTTAAATAAGGCACTGTTTAGTGTTTACACAGGTTCCCTTTCTCTAAGGCTAATTTAACGCAAGTGAGTAATTTCATCTGGATGCGTTCTATTTTGTGAATGGACAGCATCAAGACTGAGTCCTGTCCTATTAATTTCAATAGGTATATGCACATGATCATTGTCTGTCACTTACAACCTGTGCATTCGGAAAAAAAAAACTGAAAAAACATTTTTCTTACTGATGATTAGAGATGAGTGAATTTCTCAAAAATTCGATTCAATCCGAATTTATTTGTGGTGAATCTCGTTAAAAATCAGTTATTTCCTGGCTGCAGAGGGCCTTTATAGTGGTGTAGAACACTGTGCCTTGCAGAAACACGCATAGGGAGTCTGCTTTGGTAGTGAATCAGTATGGCATGCAGATAACAGGCGTCACTCTTAGAATCACTGCACACTTCATGGGACCAAAACTGACCAAATAACTCATGTGAACTCAGCCTTACAGATCAATATTAGCGCCAGGTATAAAGAACAGTGCAGAGACCCAAGATCCTACTATAGCATGAAAGAGCACACACCTTTTACACATTCGTCAGCTGATTCCACATAAATTTCTACAGAACCTGTTCTATTAAACGCTTATACATCCGTTTTTTGGGGTTATTGTTATGACGGATCAGAGGAAGGGCAAAATAATCTGTGACGTCAACGATATGGCCTAAAATCTATATTGCGATATAATTTTAAGCATGTGCGATATGCAATATATGTCGCGATATATTGTTTTCTATATTTTTTTTTTTGGGGGGGGGGGTTTAAACTTTTTATTTAATAACTATTAGCCTCCTTAAGGGCTAGAACCCTTGTCACATTCACCCTAATAGACATCTATTAGGGTGAATAGGACGTTACACTCTCCCTGCTGCCCTGTATATAGTACACACAGCAGGAGGGAGCTGACCATGGCAGCCAGCCTCTGATCAGCCCCTCATGTGCCCCCCCAGCCTCTCATTTGCCCCCCAGCCTCTCATCAGCCCCCCCAGCCTCTCATCAGCCACCTAGCCTCTGATCAGCCCCCCCCCCAGCCTCTGATCAGCCTCCCCCCCAACCTCTTATGTGCCCCCCAGCCTCTCCCTCTTATCAGCCCCCTCTGGTAACTCAAACCCTCCCTCCCCAGTATTAATCATTGGTGGCAGTGCGCCCCCCCCCTCCCTCCCCAGTATTAATAATTGGTGGCAGGGGCCCCCTTCCTCCCCACATCATTGGTGGCACCAGCAGTTCCGATCGGAGTCCCAGCAGTGTAATGCTGGGGCTCCCATCGGTTACCATGGCAGCCAGGACGCTACTGAAGTCCTAGCTGCCATGGTATGTAAGTGAGCAGCATTATACTCACGTGCGCGATGGCCGCCGGGCTCTCCTTCTTCTGTCTGTGCGGCGCATTGCTAATGCTTATAGCACGTGAGTATAATGCTGCTCACTTACATACCATGGCAGCCAGGACTTCAGTAGCGTCCTGGCTGCCATGGTAACCGGTCGGAGCCCCAGCATTACACTGCTGGGACTCCGATCAGAACTGCCGCTCAAGGTCATATCGCGGTCCGGCGATATAGGCGATATGCACAAAATCCATATCGTGGCACAAATTTATATCGCATATCGCCTATATCGTCCACCCCTAACGTCAACACAAACTTACTGCTGACACCCTCTTGACGCTGTCAGGGGATGACAGTGTCAAGAGGGTGTCAGCAGTAAGTTTGTGTTGACGTCACAGATTATTTTGCCCTTCCTCTGATCCTTCAGAACAATAACCCCCAAAAAACGGATCTGTCTTTTGAGCATCTGCCTTCACTCAGTCAGCAATCAATCAGTATTGCTAAAGCAAAAAAAAAAAAAAAGAAAGAGTGGATCCAAAACAGATATGACAAGTAAATAGAATATTTGCATGTCTTCTGTGTTTTGTACTCACCCCTGCTTTTGGCTACCAAATCATAAGCCAATTCTGATGCAAAATAGGGACAATGTCATACAGGCCTTACAGCTGCTACATAAGACAGGATCCGAAGAAAGGTCAAATAAATGGTAATGTCATCCAGGCCAAAAAGGCAAAATAGTGGACCAGTCATGAAGTGGGGAGGGTGGGAACACCATGAGAAGTCCACAGAGTCGCCCAGTGACATAGTGGTGAGCTGCCAGCAGAATGAGACAAAGTGGTGAGGTGGCAGCAGCATGAGGAGACGACAGAGTGGCCCAGAGACATAGTGGTGAGGTGGGGGGGCAATACCAGTACCAGATGAAAATGGTGGGTGGTAGTAGGAGCACCTGGCAGCAGGTGTGTGACATCAGGCGGATGGCAGCATCAGAAAAGTAGCAGAAACAGGTAGCCAGAAGAAAACAGGTCTCTTGACAAAGTTTAGGTGTAGCACCTCGGATTATCTGATGAGGGGGGAGTTGCAGAGAGCGACGAGGAAAAACAAAGCTATTAAATATTTTTTTCTCCACTGTATTCACTGAGGAAAATAAACGGTCAGATGAAATGCAGAATGTAAAAGTAAATTCCCCATTAAAGTGCCCTGTCTGACCCAGGAAGAAGTACAACAGCGACTTAAAAAGATTAAAATATACAAAATCGCCAGGACCATATGGCATACACCGCCGTATCCTAAGAGAATTAAGTAATGTCATAGCCAGACTCTTATTTCAGATATTTACGGACTCTATACTGACAGGGAGAGTTCCACAGGATTGGCGCATAGCAAATGTGGTGCCAGTATTCAAAAAAGGTGCCAAAAACAGAGCCTGGAAACTATAGGCCGGTAAGTTTAACATCTGTTGTGGGTAAACTGTCTGAAGGTTTTCTAAGAGATGTTATCTTGGAGGATCTCAATGAAAATAAGCAAATAACGCCATATCAGCATGGCTTCATGAGGGATCGGTCATGTCAAACTAATTTAATCAGTTTCTATGAGGAGGTAAGTTCTAGACTTGACAGTGGTGAATCAATGGATGTCGTATATCTGGACTTCTCCAAAGCATTTGACACTGTACCACATAAAAGGTTAGTATATAAGATGAGAATGCTCGGACTGGGAGAAAATGTCTGTATGTCGGTAAGTAACTGGCTAAGTGATAGAAAACAGAGGGTGGTTATTAATGGTCGCAGGAGCACCGGTGTCAGAACATTGCTGGTGTGGCTGGACAGGAACCACATTTACCCAGTGGGTCCTTGACCATAGTTACAGCTCCACACGTCGGCGCTGCTGTGGACTTTGGCGGACACTGACAGGCTCAAGGACTGGCCCACTTTCTGTTGTACATATGTGTGCAGGGCTGGTACTGCCTTTTTCGCAAAGAAATGACGGCTTGGGACTCTCCACCTCGGCTTGGCACAAGCCATCAGTTCTCTGAAAGGTGTGGAGTTCACCATTTGGAAAGGGAGGGACTGCAGCACCAGCAACTTGACCAGGAGCACATTCAGCTTCTGTGCCGTTGGATGAGTGCACGCATACTGTTGTCTCTTTGCAATCGCTTTGGTGATTGATTGCTGAGGAAATGACTGAAAAGGAGTAGGAGGATGAGGAGCAGGAGCATCAAGACCAGTAGATGATGGCATGGACAGACAACTCCCTTCGGCTGAGGTGGTGGAGTCTTGACTGCATGAAATCGGGTGCGTGCCACTGGGTGATGCAGCGGTTGCTGCAGCAGGCTGGACCACCACATTAGAGTCACGGTTCTCCCAGGCCACCTCATGGTGACGCTGGATGTGTTGACGGACGCAGAACTAAGCGTCGTGTCAGAGGAACCCACCGACTCTTGGCTGGGGGTGTCTGATGTCACTTGCGACAAAGTCGAAGATTGAGTGAACCATTCAAGCACCACTGGGTTGCTGGTCAAGACACGGCTGCTAGATGACACTGGGAGCTCAGGCCTCTCACTGCAATTCCTGCTGCCACACCCGCCTTTTCCTGCTGCTACTTCTGCCTGCGACAAACATTTTAGCCACTGCCCGTTCCCTTTGACGGGCCTGTAACTTGTCTGTCTGAAATACTGTATAATAAAATAATTAGATTAAAATAATACACCCCAAAAAAGGTTAAAGTACAATGTAACTTCACCACAGAATGGCAATTAAGACATTATTTTTCCTATTAATACACCCCCAACAAAAAAAATATAAATCAAAATTCACCGAAGATAGGCTAATAGGACGTACGTATATTTGCTGTTAATACACTCCGTAAATGGCTGTATCACACAGCACTTGCACCCCAATAACAAGCAAGGTTTGCTAGAATTACTGATCTATCATTTAGTGCAATTTGGATCCTCAGTTAGTGCAGCAAGGTGTAATAGAATCACTCCTTTTACCCAGGCTGTACACTCCCCTATTGGACCCGCTTCTCCGTTTATAGCATAGATAATGCCCAAGATGGCAGAAGCTATTTATAGGCTGTGACATCACAGGGGCTGGCTGGCTGCGGATTCGCTGCATTCATGGCATTGTGGGTGATCCCTCGTTCCCAGAGTTTTTTGCTTCATGTCCAACATGTGCAGCAGGCATTTAAGGAAAATTTGTTACCCCAAAGTATGAGGAAATTCAACTTTGTTGTAAATCGAATTTTCCTGAAATTTGAATCGAATTCCACTCCGTCAACTTCCATTCGCTCATCTCTACTGATGATTACTAGGAGATATTTAGAGATAATGTTCAGTTTTCTTTACGCATGTCAAAAATGCATTGAAAACAGAGAGTTTATTTTTACAAAGTACGCTAGCTGTATAAACTCCCAGAATTGCTGTACAAGTGGCAATTGTGGATTAACAAGAGTTAAGCCTATGGTTGTTTACAAAGTATAAATGAAAACCGATCCAACGGGGATAGGAGTCTTGTCACCATCTGCAACCCTGCAGTCGCTCACCTGAATCACTGACAGATAAGGAACATACAGATGGCACACTATAGAAATATGATTGCACAAATTACTTCAAATTTTAAAATGTTTGACCTTAAAAAAAGATGAAAACTTGTTAAATTGTCCTTCTGAAAATACTTTACTTCATGACAGCTTATTGTTTGTGTCCCCAGAGGAAATCTGTGCGGCAAAATGCGTGATTTTGGGCTCAACTTCCATCCTTCATGTTTTAAACCTTGGATAAAGGTGTATGTATTAATTAGGAAGGCTGAAGCTCAGACTGCATTTGTGGGAGGGGTGTTTTGCCCTTTGCCCTTTATATCTCCCCACGCTGCTTCCCCAGCAGGCGTACCTCTCACGCTTCCAGGGTAGAAGGAGCCGCTTCTTGCTTCCCCGTGTCGTCTCGGCCCCGGTCTACAGCTCTTCTGGCCACGCATATCAGCTAGGGTAAGTGACAGTTCCCCTTCTTCCGTCGTGCCCATTATGTTTCCCCGCTGTTTACCTGCGCCACGTGGCCCCTGCGGCAGCATCCGCCACCTACCGGCGTTGTGTCCCAGTCAGAGTGCGTTCCACAGAGGAACGCACCCACGTGCCTGCCTATGCTGCGGCCAGATCGGCAGTCTGCGGGAGCACGCCGTCTGTCTCTTCTGCTCTTCCCTTGTTCGGCTGCCGCATGTCGGGCTACCTTCGGGGGGGAGCCTTCGGGTCTCGCATGCCGCACGCAGTGACAGCGTTCTACCTGCTGTGTGCTGGCAAGGTGGGACTGTAGTACTCCCTCCGAGGTTGCGGCATGCCGGCAGCCTGGACATTATATATATCTATCTATATATATTTTGTAGAGATTAGCTCTGGTCTCGGGGATCATTCACACAAAGATTCTTCCTTACCACTTGATTTCCAGTCCAAACAGTGTGATTTATTTTGGCACACGGCATAACAAAATAACTATAATACAAAATAAACACCTTTTCCGTCTGGGCTCTTCCTACAAATCTGCAGTGGGTCCCTAACTCACTGAAAGCGCTGTTCACATACAGGCATTCCACGCCTCACAGCCTTACAGGCTATATCAAGTCCATTACGTTTATTGGGGGAGTGTGGCCCAGCAGTCCATGGGTCACGGCGTCCCCCAATGTCTCGGCTAGCACCTAGCCCCTCAGCCAACCCAGCTGAGACCACTCGCACAGAGCCTCTGCACTAGGCCTCTGTGTTACACCACTCTCTCTCCAGAGTGAGCTCCACCCAAGTCCAGCAAGTCCCGGACTAAATTCAATTGCTGGATATGAGCAAGTCCAGGACTGGAACATGGAAAACAGGCACCCACCCAGCACATTGCCTGTTCCCAGTAAAAGCCCGCCCTGAACTGGCTGGAACCAGCTATACTATCTATTATAGTGTCGACCAACTACTTTAGTGGACACCTAAGCTAGGGCCTTTACTCCACCAAGGCCGGGAACCTTGGTGACACATTCCTTGGTGACAACCCTGTTCACACATGGAACACACATGCTTCTTTTGGACTTCACAGCCCATAACATTATTCACATTGCATATATATATATATATATATATATATATATATATATATATAATTTCCGGTGTGTCCTCCATCCAACTCTCGCTGTCTCAACTGCAGTCCTCCATCAATTCTCTTGTCAACTCAGTGGATGACATACAATGCAGGGTAGCGGAACTGGAGTCCCGGGCTCCCGCGATCCCTCAAGCGCCTGCACCGCCAGCCGCACCCTCCACTTCCACTTGCCTTGCACCAGGTATTCCTGGACCCAGTCCCCAGGTTGCCCCCTCTCATTTTATCCTCGAAAATCTTAAAAAAAAAAACATCCTGGAAGGGAAATATGTCAACCTGGCATCTATACTCATTGCCTCACAGGACGTCCCAGAAAACAGGGTCATCCTCTGCGGCGATTTGTCCGTAGTCCTCAAGGCCAAGGATGCTCGACTCAATTGTAAGTTGTCCATCCCTGAGTTTGTGCTCACCTTCAGCTTATTCAGGGACATCATTTGTACCGCCCAACCATAGAGGAGTGAAGAACTGGACACCTACCTGTACCTGGTCACGGCCCTGGGCCAAAAGTACGGTGGCTCAGCCTTCCACGATTACCATTGTTCCTTCCCTGCAAAGGCGGCACCAGCTTTAGCTCAGTTCCAGTTTGTCACCAACTGGGCTAATATCGACATGGAACTGTTCTGCCCAAACACTGCCCATACCGTCCAGGACAGCGCACTTCCTGGAACCTCCAGGGTCCAGCAGAACACTCCCTCGGTCGATAGGCTTGGTTACCCCATTGTGTACCTGGGCAACAGTCAGGTCTGTAATAATTTCAACGCAGGCGGGTACTCCTACAGTGGCCGCAGAGCTCTCCATGTGTGCTCTCTGTGCTTCAGCGCTCATCCGCGTTCCACCTGTCCCAAAAGGTCTGCCAATCAGTCCTGAATAGCTGACATTAACGTGGACGTTCTGGCGGCCCTCCTGTGGGATCTCCACTACCAAAATCTTGTGGGGTTCCTGTTGGCGGGCTTTTAAGAGGGCTTTCACACCGAGCTTGTTGCCCTTGCTCAGGCCTTTTGGGAGGGCAGGAATCTCCTCTCCACCACTGGGGGCCCTGCAGCGGTGGATGAGTTGCTCCGGTCGGAAACCGCGAAAGGTTTCCTCATTGGTCCACTTCCTACAATCCCTTTCCATTCCTGGCAGATTAACCCGTTTGGCCTGGTAACCCAAAAAGTCATGCTTCCGTCATACCCAGTCTCAATTCTCTCATTCCGTCGGAGGAATTCTCCATGAAGTACTCCTCCATCGATGGAGCCATACGCTCCATCTTGTTGTATGGCAGAGGTGCTCAGCTTGCAAAGGCAGACATCGCTGATGCCTTCAAGTTTCTCCCCATCCAGCCTCAGTTGTGGCAGTACTATGGCATCAAATGGGCCGATCAGTACTACTTTGCCAACAGGCTCACCTTTGGCTCCAAAAGTAGCCCCTGGTTATTCGACCAGTTCGCAAAGGCTCTCCACTGGATTTTGGTCCATCACGGCGACCACTTTACCCTTAGGTTACTTTATACTAAAACACGCCAGACCGCCCCCCCCCCCACCCCGAAGTTAAATTCTTTGAGACCTTTAAAAATTGGTGCCAGGTTCAAGTCCTCAGACAGCTCATGAACATGCTACATGATGCACCTCCCGACAGCCCGCTGCTACCTCACCACAATGGCCCTCTCACTTCTGCCCAATTTATCTCACACATCCGTACCCTGGCCTCAGGCCTAGGCTATAACCCCCGGGCAATTTCCGGCCATTCATTCCGCATGGGGGCAGCTTCTAGAAACAAGGTTCCAGCCCATGTAAACCGGAGAATGGGGCGCTGGCCATCCTCCTGTTTTGCTAGATACATTTAAAACCCGCAGCTTGAGATTTCCCAGGCTTTTTGTTCACTAGCATTCTGATTGAATAAAGCTTTCATATACTGGCCTCCTCGGTTCCCTTTTTGCCCCCTTTTAGGCCACCCACGTAC